>CM024240.1:52633763-53269783 GCA_013421045.1 Propylea japonica
TTTTCAATATTCCAATTGAATTTTCTATAGTTCTGATTAACACTATGGCCACAAAATTTTGCGAGACGCTTACTATGAGCATCTGGCAAGTTGCTGCAAAATTTCATTCCGTTTTGCCCTCGTTTTGTGTGAAATATTGAGGAACAAACATTTGAATGGCCACTTTTTATGGAACACTCTGTACGTAAATTACAAGTCTCTAGGATAATCCGGACGGCCGGCCGGCCCTACAGAATTTGATTTGACCTCATATTTTTCATCAGGTAGTCGAACCCTATCGTTTGAGACCATTTTCGGCTCAAAATTCGAAAATTACAGACATTTGGGCAAAACGATATAGCACTCGGTAGAACGAGCGCTCTCAAAAATGAAAATATCAAAAGGCGAATATAATGTGGTTTCATTTATGGCAGTTAATTTCTTCATATCACTTTTATAACAAGTACAATGAGTTGGGTTGCATTGCAAGTATAAAAATATATAATCAATTGAATTTCGGCAATTTGAAAATTATTATGATTCAATAATTTCGATGAGCTATCGTTAAAACTCAGTTTTAACCAATTTTCGATATCAAAAATGTGACATTCAATTCAAACATTTTTGTACTAAATTATTCCCGCTGAAATATCAAACACACATTACATAAATATGTGCTTTTATAATCTTTTCAAATATGCCAACGGATTTTCAAAACTCCCATGTACAGGTTGGCCGAAACTCGTTGTCTACTGAGGGATCTCAAGAACCATACCAGCTGTGTGAAAAAAAAACCGATTAAACATTCTCAGCTCTTTTTTCTGACTAACCTGAATATGAAATCATATTCCGCCTTTCTTTCATAGAGAGATAGAATAAAAAAATAGAAAATTGTCATTTTCAATAATGCTGAATAACTTAAAAAAGTCTCGAAATACTCGGTTGAACTCACTGATGAAGAATCCGGGATAAAAAAACTTATTCAGTCCGGCCGTGAACACGATAACTCCCGAACGGACGGAGTGACATTTCTGAAATTTTGAAAGAAGGTTCAGGTTATGAATTTCTCGGTTGAGTTGGTTAACGGGCCAAATCAGTTAAGTAGTTTCGGAGTTATGGACATTTGAAATTTTTCATTATTATCTAATATTTTCGAAACCACATACCCAATCATATAAAAAATATAAGTACTTATAGAGAGAGAATGATAACGCGCAAACTGCTGCAAAATTTGATGACGATCATTCCATTACGAAATTTTCAGAAAAATATTTTATTTGTGCGATGTAAACTGACAAATTCTGGTCTCCGTTCTCTTGAACGGAACGAGTTACAGACATGAAATTTTCACGATAGATTTTCTACTATTCTAGTGGGTGACCTGATTTTCTCATTTGAGTTCGTTATCGAGCCAAATTGGTTGGGTGGTTCGAAGTTATTTTCACTGAATTATCGAATTACTGAAAGAACCAGAAACTTCTTCACGGAACTATTGTTGTCCCCAAACTGATCTAACGAAGAACGTCCTCGAACTCACCGATGCACATATATACAAGTTGGTAGTTCAAGACTATGTTTCGAATAACCCTTGCTATAATCGTACAAATATATATATATGTCAAAGGTATAGTACCGGGACCTTTTTCGATTCGTTATATATAGGTTCAGTCGATCATATATAAGGTTTACTTTCAGAGGATCTTCGAAATTTTCAAAAATGTTCATTGTTTTTCATTCATTTTCGATTATTAGGGAATATATATAGTTCCAAGACTTCTCAATTTTTTCCGCACTTGATCATCTCATTCAATTTTGTTCGGATAATTTCATCATATATCAAGGCCTCTCACTATCAATACTATCAAACTAAAAAAATCACCACTTTTTTTATATATCGATTTTTCAAATAACTGCGAATCGAACTTTCACACATTTATATCTATATATCTGATAAATTGGAATTAGTTTATGTACTTTATAGGTTCGTTTGGTCATATATAAAGCTATCTTCCATAATATCATCCAAAGTTGGAAATTTCTAACTCAATTTTCTTTATTTTCGAATTTTTGTTCAATCGTACAACCTGATACTCACATTTATGTTCATATTATTAGTATACCGAGCTTTTACCTATCGTATATGGGTCAATACCATGCGAAATAGTATATTTCATTAATGACCATTGGAAAAAGGAAAATATTCTAAATCATTTCAATTATTTGCCAATTTTTGATAAATCATCCATTTCCGGGACATCATTGGACCGGATGCTTATTGGTAAACGGAAAAAGCGGTCAATGATAAATAGTAAAGCACTCCTAGGTGATCCTAAATATGCTATATTTTATGAGCCTCATTAGTATAATTGCAAAGATACAGGCTATTTTATCCATTTGGCAAATTCTTCGACTGGTCATAACTGAACATGCACTCGAACTATTTTCATGATGAAGTTGTCATGATATCCGAAAATACAATGTTTTTATTTTTTATTTCGATTTACCGCAGACGAAATTTCCTTTAATTCGAAGCATATTTGAAAAAATCCGAAAATACAATATTTTTTGAAGATTCTGATGTTTTCAAATGTTGTTTATCCGTACTGGACTTTGCTCATGACAGATATACAGGTCGCTTATTAGTAGAATAAGTTGATGTGTATACCGTCATAAGCAAAGTCCAGGTACGGATAAACAAGAATTGAAAAAGCATCTGAATCTTAAAAAAATATTGTACCTATTTTCGGTTTTTTAAATATGCTTCGAATTTTAGAAACTTCTGCCGTAAATCGAAATATCTCTCTGTGTTTAAGCTACACTGTTCATGCATATGTCCAAAGCGACGACAGAACGATCCATTACTTGCATCGGACCATTTATTATCGAAATATTCTTCAAGAATGAAAATGGCATATCGGTCTTTACATTTCTAGAGTAAAATAATTCATTACTCATTATATCCTTTCCGATAATACGAAATTTTTTTCAATTCTAGGTATCCTTACCCAGATTTTTGTTGTCACTATCAACAGGAGTTTTATCGAAAAAATTACGATCATAAAGTTTCACTACTAATTGAATTGAATAATTTCGAGAACTATTGAATCGCAATTTTTATGGAACATAATAATTATCAACTCAGAGCAGAACTCAACAAATAAATGTCCTGCAACAAGTTTTCAAGAGAAATTTATACTCAAATAGAAAGAGTGAACATAATTTTCACAAAAAATCTGTTCTCGATCATACAGACCGCCATGAAATGGGATTGAATAATCACATAGATTTTAAAGATGATTTATCTTCAAACTATATATGATTTTCCGAAAATCAAAATCAATTGAAAATTACTGAGCATTTCTAGACCATTCGTTTTTTTTTTTAAATTAGACCTAAAACCTGTCAAATTAAAAACTGATAAAAAATGATATGTCTTGAAATTATTTATGATTTCCGAAAATCGAGAACAAATGGAAAGTACTGACCACAATTCAAATTTTAGTTCCTTTGGATAAAAAAAAACTTTTTTGATCAAACTGACCACATCAAAAATGGATAGAATGATTACATATACATAAAGTGAAATACCTATTACTTAGGAACTACATGGTTTATTGAAAAACCAAATAAAAACTAGTGAGCAAATTTCTAAATTTTGGGCTTCTTTTTATGAAAAAACCTATTTGGATCATACTAAACATCATGGAATCGGATTGAATGTTGAAACGAGTATGTAAATGGAATGTTTTGGAGCTATATGATTTTCCGAGAAATCAAAATCAAATGGAAACTAATGATCAATATTTTGAATTTTTTTGATTTGTTTGTTGAAAAAGCCTATTGTAGAATATACAGAACACCATCGAGAATGATAAAATGATCACATGGGTATGTAAAATGAAATGTCTTGGAACTATATGATTCTCGATAAATTCAAAACCAAATGAAAACTACTGATCAATATCTTGAATTTTTGGTCTCGTTCTTTAAAAAAAACCTTCTCTCGATCATACCGATCACCATGGAATGTGATCGAATAATCGCATGAATAAGTAAAATACAATGTCTTGGAACTATATAAATATCCGAAGAATCAAGACCAAATGAAAACTACTGATAAATATTTCGATTTTTTGGTTTTGAATACTGGAAAGACTTATTGTTGATCTAACAAATCACCATAAAATTTGATTGAATAATTACATGTGTATGTAGAATGAAATGTCTTGGAACTATATGATTTTCCTAAAAATCAAAGCCAAACAAAAATTACAGATCGAACTATCCAATTTTAGATTTGTTCGTTGAAAAGGCCTATTCTAGATCATTATGATCACCTAGGAATGTGATTGAATGATATTTCAATATTTCAGAGCTCTTACTTAGACCATTCGAGAGTAATCGTGTTTGCGGCTAGAAATAATTATATTTGAACACAAATTTTCATCAGTAATTGCAACCGTGTTGTTTGAGACCACTTTCGGTCCAAAATTCGAAACTATAGATATTTGGACAAAACCATAGCACTCTATTTTCTTTCGATCAAGCGAGCAAAATGTGTATATAAAACGTTAATTATCGAATTTTGATGAATAGGAATTCAGAATTTGAATTCTTAAAGAATGCCTATCCAAGAATCGAAGCAGATCGTAAAAGTGGAGGGGCAGTATTTTTCAGGTTTCAAAATGTAACTCTAAATTTCTCTGGTTCATCATAGACAAGAAATATTAGCTAGAAATGTGTTGCGTTCGTTATGTCTTCATAGCAGTCGAATCAAAATCTTTAGCATGAAAATATTTTTCAAAAACGATTACCGTATACTGGCAGTATATTATTTTTATATTTGTTGTGTTTTGAATTTTCTACACTACCACTGATACACCTGTGATTTGAGTGCTATTCGGAATCGGAATTGGGGTCTGCAGTGCACAAATGAAGTGGACTTTTTTCACTTGAAAGTATGTAAATTAAGTAACTCCAAGGGAAATATAAATCTTTTATAGGAGAATGATACTGTAGTTCAATATATATAGTAATTTTTTCTCGAACTCAACCACACAAACCGATATTCCTCGAAGTGTATTCGAAACCATGACGTAGTTAACCTACCATACACACCTGATAGTAGTAGGTTATCTTTTTGCAGGACAGGTTTTTTATTTACATATGTTTGTTAAATGGTCCCATTTCACCGCGACGCGTAACAAAAGTTAACCGACGTGAGAGATGAAGTTAACCTGGTTTGGGTGGTTAAGTTCGAGAAAAAATGATTTATGAATCACATATGATGATGATGATATGAAGAAATCATGTGATTTTCTAGAATTTTCTTTCAGTCGCAGGGCTGATGTCCTGGAAATAACGAAAGTAAACATATAATTACCATAATACGCTAGAGCGGCATGTGCTCCGTTATATTTCACGATTCGAAATAACGGTTCATTTTAAAATGGCATTTGAAGATATACAAGATGCTACAAATTTTACCAGTGACATAAACTCGAATAATCAAAAAAAAAATATTACAAAGATCTTAGTAGCATAATATAGGTGACTTTCAATTTTCACGACTTGTCCCTATACATATTTTCGAAACCTTTTATCCGATCTCTCGTATATTCATTATTTGGATGAAGGATATGAACGTGCAAACTTCTGCAAACTTTTATCAGTATCGGTAAGCTAGAACTGTGAAAAATATCTCTACCTGAGGTCTCGGCCAAAAATTGACCCTCACATGTGCCATGAAAAAAAAACACTTATTTCACGCACTTAATATAAAAAATAACTATTGTATCATCCGGTATTGAACTTGAATACGGTGACTTGATATATTCAAGGTAGGTTTAAATTCTGAATACTTGAGCATTGTGCAATCAGTAAAATAAAAAAAAATAGTTTGTCCAAGCAATGTAGACCGATAATGAGATTGCAATCGAAAAATTACACGACAATATAGTGATCGATGTAACTTTCGAACAGAACAAGCTTTTTCACTGTATATTTAAAACATCCACATGTACATAATGTGTTCATAAGAGGAAAAATCGATTGATTATTTCGAAGTTACCCTCACTTAAACTTTGATTCATTCTATTTTCAATATTAACACAATTTCATATCCGATAAATCTCAAAATTGATATTGCGAACTATGAAAGTGACACACATATTCTTGCTGAATCTCGTCTCAAAATCGTATCATTCGAAGATTTTCGAACGAAAAAGAATTCTGGCCCGTGGCTTGTCTGGATCTGAATAATCATAACCTTTGAACGGGAAAGAGCTGAAAACTTGAATTTTTCGAGATGGATTTCGAACCTGAATATCTCGAATGAAATCGTTAGTAGACCAAATCGGTTGGTTAGTTACGAAGTTATTGTCACTGAAATATTTTTCCTATGTTGCACAATACTTCTGAAATGGTCGGTCGATTTTAATTCAGTATCTCGTTGTGAATTAGGGGTGCGCTGATGTCTGCAAGATTTGATCTTAATCTTATAATTACGAAATTTTTGAATAATAATTAATGAGCAGAACGATATTTTTATATTTCCACAAAACGAAAATAGAATCTCAACTGCCTGTGAAATTTTGTATGATGCTAATTATGTAGTTTACATGTCTATACAGATATAATAATGAATACAAATCATACGAGTCAAAAAGTCTTCTCGCGTTTACTCAGATTGAAATAATAAAATTTGAATATCAACTCAATTTAAATCGAAAACTATCACGAGTAAAATGAACTATATAATTTTGCAGAAAATCAAAATCAAATGGAAAGTGAACTCATCACAATTTCGAATTCGTGGGTTTGCCTATTCTCGATCATACTGATCACTATGGAATATAATCGAATGATTGCATGGATATGTAATATGGAATGTCTCGGAACTATTTGATTATCCGAAAAACCAACACCAAATGGAAACTACTGATCCAAATTTCCAATTTTTGATTTTGTATGTTGAAAAAGCCTATTGTAGATCATTCAAATCACCATGAAATGATTGAATGATCACATGTATGTATCGAATGAAATGTCTTGGAACTATACGATTTCTCGAAAAATCAAAACCAAATAGAAAATACTGATCAAAATCTCGAATTTTTGGTTTTGTTCTTTAAAAAAGCCTATTCTCGATCATACTGATTACCATAGAATGTGATCGAATGATCGCAGGGATATGTAAAATGAAATGTCTCGGAACTATATGATTATCCGAAAAAATCGAAACCAAATGAAAAAAACTGCTGGCCCATATTTCGAAATTTTGATTTTGTATATTGGAAAACCCTTTTGTAGATCATACAGATCACCATGAAATGTGATTGAATGATCACATGTATATGTAAAATGAAATGTCTTGGAACTATTCGATTTTCCGAAAAACCAAAACTTAACGGAAATTACAGATCGAACTATCGAATTTTTCATTTTGTTCGTTGACAAGTCTATTCTATATCATACTGATCAACATAGAATGTGGTTGAATAATCAAATGGGTATACAAAATCAACTGGAACTATATGATTTTCCATAAAATCAAAAACCAAATAAAAAACTACTGATCAGTATCTTGAATTTTTAATTTTGTTATTTCGTGAATGGAGAATGGATCGCATTATCTGAACCAAGAAAGTTCAATGGAATATTGAAAGAGAAGAAAAGAAGAATGTTCTGTATTTCCTTAACAGATGATATATTATTCGAGTATAATTAGTTTTTGAACGAAAGATGTGATATCTTGAATTTTTATGAAATTTCAAGAAGATCGCATCCTCAGAACCATTAAGTTAAAATTTTTTTAAATTCTAGATTTTTACCATATTTGAGGTTTTCAATAATTTACAAGTAGTAGTTAGAGCTACGGGGATTCTAACTCAAAAACTGAACATAACCTCACTTATTCGATTCAGGCGATTTTAAAGACGGTCAGGGGTGGTGGCGCCACCTAGCGGATGACGCCATGACAGTTTTGTAGCGATCTGTATGAAAAAGTTTCTGGACGGGCACGGGATTTGAACCCGAGAAGTTTGGGTGCGAGTCAAGTCGCATACCACATAGGCTACCGAGGCTATAAGAGTTTGGGGTGTTTGGTGTTATAAAGCGGGCACATCTGAGGGTTCTGACGCATGATTGAAATTATTGTTTGAGATATTGAATGAATATGTGTTTTGCATAGAAGGAATATATGTGTGAAACTCACTTTCATAGTCTAGGTGACCATTTTTATTTTCTACTTGTCAAAATATCAGTTCAAGTAGAATTAGAAGATTTCAGCATTAATTTTCGATTTCTGTTTTTAGAGAATTTATGTTTGAAATTTCATTCTACTAAGAAAAGGGAAAACAATATTATAAATCGGGCGTGAGATGGCCACTCGAGTGAGAATTAGACTGAATCGAACTGAATAAAAATGATTTGGCAACTACAATTACTTCAATAAATGAAAACAATTTCAAGAACATGTATTTTTTATTAACTCAATGTTCAACATCTTTCAATACCTTATTCTTATAGAAGTACATACATTCTAGGATTACATAACTTTCAACAGATGGATTAATTCTACAAAATGCATTTATTAAATCTTCGATCGAAGTTTGTTTGTTGGGGGGATTCCGAATTAAATCTTTGATGATATCCAGAAACTTGTAGTAATAGAATGATATTCGTAGATTTTTCATCATCTCTAGTCGATTGGAAATTAGCAACTGATTCAATTGAGTTATTTTCTTCAAGTCGGCCTCACTGAAATATATGCAGTTTGCGCATTTGGTTATGCTAATTTGAGCATCTTTTAGGGAAATATGCAAGTGCTTTTGTGTATATCAGTTCAGGCCAATCCGTATTTCAACTAAGTATTCCAATGTGATTCATAGGAATTAAACAAAAATATCTATTGTCGGATAAAACCCAAAAGAATATATTCTTTTCTGACGACAGTTCAACATTTTAGACCTTTTGCAATATATCGTGTTGGGATATCGCTCATGTGGTGCATCCCTTTTGTTTGATATAGCTTGTGTGGTCTAGGTATTTGGAATTCGGAGAATCAGTTTTCAACCAGATTAACAGTTTTAACCCAAAACTATCTATTGTCACATAAAACCCTTCGAAATAATATTTTTTCTGGCGCAGTTCAGTATTATGCGTTTTTTGTTTTAAATGATATCGTAACTTTTTATGGGCCCTTTTGTTTGGGATAATAGGTGAGGCCTACCTGTTTTAATACCCTTTTGGTTTTACGACACTGTTACTTTCATAGATAAGCTCTTCTAGGATCCATTATGAAATATTTTTCAGTTCGTTGGGTTATTTATGGTAATTAACAGATTTCGGTGTGATTAGAATGAATCTGGTTGAGAGAACTGATGTTCCGAATTAGGTACCTGGACCGCACCTATTATCCCAAACAAAAGGGTCCATAAAAAGGGTCCATAAAAAGTTACGATATCATTTAAAACAAAAAACGCATAATACTGAACTGCGCCAGAAAAAATATTATTTCGAAGGGTTTTATGTGACAATAGATAGTTTTGGGTTAAAAACTGTTAATCTGGTTGAAAACTGATTCTCCGAATTCCAAATACCTAGACCACACAAGCTATATCAAACAAAAAGGGATCCACCACATGATCGGCATCCCAACAATGTGTTATTTATGGTTTTTTCCAGTATATAAGCTGAAACATTTGGTATTCAGGGCATCAGTTTTCAACCAGTTGTGGCTAAGAACATATCGTTGAGATTTAGTTTACAATTCATTCCAATTCAAAGTGTTTGTTAGATATCTGTGCTCAGTGTTAGTGTTCATCAAGTAAGTTCAAATTTTCAAATTATATATGTATCAATATGTAAAATTTTTACTTTCTCTTTGCAGCAGCAACACGTTCACAATAACAATATCAAGAAAATTTTCAATCACAGCAAGCTACATAAAGAAAAGTAAGTTTTCTGCACATTTTTTTTTTTTTTTTTAGCATGTTTTTAATTTTATTTTTTGTTCATTTAGAAATGGATTTCCTAGACAAAATTAATGAAGCATCTTTAATTGTTGTGAACAGAAAACCAACGAAGAGGCTTGGACAATTGGAAAAGAACATCGAATACCAGATTCTGAAGTGTAGACTGGTTAAGTCCAAATTTGGGGAATCTGTTCTTTTGGAGTTCCAAGATTTTGTGGCATTTCTACCCAAGAGATTGGTTGAACGATATCGAGACCATACCCTTGAATTATCTTCGGGAAAATACAATCTAACATACCGCGGGGAGGTGCACACTGGAAAAACAAACCCAGCAGCTTCATTCGAAATCATCAGACGCTAGTTCTTCTAATTTTAAGGTAATTCACTATATTATTATCCTCATCTCCATTTTTACTTTGTGTATGTGTGTGTATTGAATCAGAAAAAACAACAAAATGAACAACTTTGAAGGTACTTTATCTAAAATTGATCAAACACTGAAATTAATGGAACAAACGTATTCTCCTTCAAATGCAAAAACTTGGTTACATCAAATTTACAATCATATACATCGCTGCAATACAGCATTAAATAAATTAAATTTTTCTATAGGTGAAAAACGTAAAATATATTCTAAAATTGCTCAACTGAAACAAATGTGTTGTTTTGTAAAATATTGTCTTCCAAAACAACACACCGGTTCAGGTCTGGAACAGATTCAAAGACATAGATCGCGTGTGACATGGCGAACAATTAATGCTATATATAACTGTAGAGTTAGAACAGAACTTGCAATAAATTTAACACATGTAGATGTAAGACCATTTTTGGAAGATGTTTTTCACCTATTTAAAAGCAAAATTTCTAGAATTTTGAGGGAGATGTCAATAATGAAGGTTAACTCAACATTTTGTGCTGATTTCGTAAAAGTTAATGCTCATGATGGTGTTGAAATAGTAGATCGTAAATTCTTTACAACTCGTAATGCAATTATTGATATACCGACGGACTTGAAAGTTTGGTTTGATACTCATATAATCGAACGTATTGCAACTGACATAGAGGATATGAGTAACAAGGGCAGCGGATGGGCATTAAGCAAAATTATTTATTTAGAAATTGCAATAAACAAATTTGAAATGGGAAATAATTGTGGGGGATCATCTTTCATTAAACTACCTGATCAGATTTCTAAGAAAAAAGCATGCATTAACGTACAGAATAAGGATGCTGCATGTTTTTTTTGGTCCATCGTTAGTTCAATGTATCCAGCAAGAAAAAATGCTGAACGTACTACGAGCTATCCTTTTTATTCGACCGTACTCAATACAAGCGGCTTAGAACTGCCTGTGAAATTACCCCAAATTGCAAAATTTGAAAAAATGAACAATATATCGGTGAACGTATATGGTTTAGAATTGATAGAAAATGAAAAGCGATCATTTTATAAAGTTTTACCTTTAAGACTCACACAGTTTAATCTTGAGAATCATGTAAATTTATTATTAGTTCAAGACAAATATTACCCAAAATTGAGCGACTATGATGTAGATGTAGAGCATTCGGAATCTGCAAGTGACCCCCAAATTAATTATCATTATTGTTGGATTAAGAATCTATCACGACTTCTCTCATCTGAACTCTCCAAACATAAGGAGAAGAAATTCATATGTGATAGGTGCTTGAATTATTTTTCATCCCAAGTGAAATTGAATGATCATTATGAAATGTGTAAAAATTCAAATAATCAAAAAGTATCTTTTCCAAATTATGATTATGTAGAATTTCGAAATTTTGTTTATAAACAGAAATGCCCATTTATTCTCTATGCAGACTTTGAGGCATTACTCAAACAATGCAATGAGAAAATAAGTGAAGAATCATTCAAGTACCAGAAACATGAACCATATAGTGTCGGTTATTATTTGAAATGTGCATACAACGATAGTTTTTCACGTTACGCTAGTTTTCGCGGTGAGAATTGCTCAAATTGGTTTGCTGATGAAATAGATAAAATGGCCTCTTTTGTTTATTCTTCTATTAAACACATTGAACCAATGTCAGATGCTCCAAGTGAAGCTGGCACACATTGTCATATTTGTGAAAAACGGTTCAATGATAAGGACGTAATAGTAAGGGATCACGATCATTTTTCATCAGAATTTAGGGGATGGGCACATCAGCAGTGTAACCTTAATTTTCGCAAGCTGTTTGTTGTGCCCGTAGTTTTTCACAATTTAACCAATTATGATGCTAATTATATTGTAAAATACCTTCTATCTCGCGGTAAAATCACAACGCTACCAATCAATAAAGAAAAATATATTTCGTTCACATATCACCATCAGGAAACCAATCTCAGATTTAGGTTCATTGATTCATTCAAATTCATGGGAGCTAGTTTGGATGAATTAGCTTCCACTTTAATTCTTGATAATTTTCAAAATTTAAAAAAAGAATTTGCCAGTTTGCTCGATGAAGAATTTGAGCTCCTGACAAAAAAGGGTATTTTTTGTTATGATTACATGACTGGTTGGGACAAATTAAATGATACCACACTACCTTCAATAGAGCAATTTCACAATAAATTGAACGACACACATATTGATGCGAAAAGCTATCGTCATGCTCAAAACGTTTGGCAAACATTCAATATCAAATCATTAGGTGAATATAGCGACCTTTATATGAAAACAGACATACTTTTGCTCGCTGACGTAATGGAAAATTTTAGGCAGACAGCATTAGAAACTTACAAACTTGACCCAGCATGGTACTACACTATGCCTGGTTACAGCTGGGACTGTATGTTGAATTATACCAAATGTAAGCTACAAATTCTTAAAGATATCGATATGATCATGTTTGTGGAACAGGGTATACGCGGAGGAATAAGTTGCTGCATGCACAGACTATCTGAAGCAAATAATCCCCAGATGACTAATTATGACCCATCAAAGCCCGAATCATATTTGTTGTATCTTGACGTTAATAATTTGTATGGTTGGGCAATGAGTCAATATTTGCCATTTGGAGGTTTCGAATGGTGTGATACACCTGTAGATGTGAGTAACGTTCCTGATGATTCTCCTGAGGGATACATTCTTCAGGTGGATCTGGAATACCCGCACCACCTGCATGATCTGCATAAAGATCTACCTCTGTGTCCAGAGCATAGCGTCCCTCCTGGCGCAAAGTTTTCAAAATTACTTTGCACACTTTCCGATAAAAAAGATTATATAATACATTACCGTCACTTAAAAACAGCTTTGGAATTAGGTTTGAAATTAACAAAGATCAAAAAAGTTTTGAAATTTCAGCAGTCTCCTTGGCTGAAACCCTACATCGATCTTAATACCGAACTAAGAGCAAAAGCAACCACAACCTTTGGAAAAAACCAATTCAAGTTTGCTAATAATTCAATATTCGGTAAAACGATGGAAAACATTAGATTGCACAGGGTTGTACGTCTGGTTAATTCATATGAAGGTCGTTATGGCGCAAAAAATATGATATCATCTCCAAGATTCCATAGTCGAACAATTTTCGGTGAAGATTTGATGGCAATCGAGCTCAAAAAGAATGAGCTCCTGTTCAACAAACCGCTGTACATAGGTCAGGCTATTTTAGACATATCAAAGGTGTGCATGTACAATTTTCATTACAAGTATATGCTACCCCAAAATCCTGGGGGTTGCAAAATCATGTACATTGATACAGATTCCTTTTTTTATGAAATCAGTGGTTGCAACCCCTATGAGTTAATTAAAAATGATTGTCATACGCATTTTGATACTAGCGATTATCCCAAAGATAATGTGCACAACATTCCTTTAGTGAATAAAAAGGTACCTGGTTTAATGAAAGATGAAGCGAATGGTGCAATTATTACTCATTTTGCAGGTTTGAGATCTAAAATGTATAGTTTTAAGATTCAGGGAGGAAAAGTAACTAAAAAATCAAAAGGAGTAAAAAATTACATCGTTAAAAATAAAATAACTTTCAACGACTATGTAAATTGTCTGAAACAAAATTCTCAACTTGTTTCAAGTCAAAACACAATCAGGTCCTTTGCGCACAACGTTTATTCCATACAACAATCAAAAATATCATTGAGCGGACGTGACGATAAACGATTCCTAATTCCAGCATCTTTTGATACGCTGCCATGGGGTCATTATTCGTTACAACCGCAAAAATTTCCAACACTACCTCAATAGTAAAAATTTTATTTCAGAATGTCTAATATTCCCAAATTCAATGAGCAAGCACTGCAGCAGGGTAGCGTGTTGAATCTTCAAGAATCCGCAATAAAAGCGATTATTGAAAATGTCGATTCAATAGTTGGCATATTCCGTCTAAATTTGCCTGAACTCATAACGTTTGAAATTTTGAAGAAATTTAGTTTTTATAAGTGGAAACACATATCAGAGGATGCATCTTCTGCTACAGAAAATCTTCCTCAATATCCAGCAAATGAGTTATTTTATTTCAAAAGTGTCACTAGCCGTAAAGCTCAAAGTATTGTTCTCGACAAACGTGATTGGAGCGATGTATATGATGATGACGAATTATGCATTTGGAGGAATTATTATCGCATCAAGAAGTTTGATTTGTTTATGTGTAAAACTTGCTATAAAATTTTTTTAAAAGAACTGAAAAGAAGGGGGTTCAATTCAAAATTTCACTGCATACGAGATCATTCTCATTTATATATCAAACCAGAAAATCTTCACCACCTATATAGAAGTAGAGCGTCTTGGTGTAATGCTGACTTTGATAATGTTCTTTTCGATATTTATGATAAGGATGAATGTTCTGACAGACTACATAATTCAATTCCCAACAATAATAATCTCAATGCACTTTACAAAAGATTTGTAGATTCTGGGGATGAGGATACAGATATAGACTATTAGAAGTACATAGTGATGATGATTTTTTTTTTGTAAATATTATTGTGTTCATGCTTTTTTTTTTCAATTTTTTATATCCTATTCTAGTTTATAAGTGCTGATATTTGTAAGGAAAATGTAAATAAACATATTTTTGTTCAGAGTATTTTTTTATTATTTTTCCTGGAGATGAATATAGTGAGACAGATATTTGTGAGGGACATGTAAAGAAATATATATTTTTCTGAAGTTTTTTTTTTTTTTTAATTTACTTTTTATTCCTCATGTACTGATACAATAGACATGCACATCTGCACGAACCAAAAGATTCACAAATAAGACAAGCCATTCCGTCCACAACATCTATACTTGAGTCTGTACCAATACATTTAAGGGGACAGCAATATCTACGTCCATCTATGATGTGGTCCTCTCTTTCCTCATTCATTTTACTACACATTAGGTTACTAGTACTTTCCATGCAGAATAGAGTTAGTCCACAACTTAGACATTTTACGTGTTCTTTATCAAATAGAAATTTGCTACTCGGACATAGTGCTTTTTTCATTGATTTCAAACAGTGAATTATTGCCAAAAATGAAAGTGTACTAAAAAAGTATAGTGTGATGAAAAGACATCTCACGATTATATCGTTAAATGATTCTTGCATGGTGACTGACACTAAGTAAATGAGTTATATGAGTGCTTACAGTTAGTTTTAAGCTCATTAGTATGTTGGCATTTAAAGAGGGTGGAGGTCTACTAAATACACTCATCAATAAGTTGCCTGTTGAACTTCATATACCTACATACAATTTTTGCGGACCTGGAACGAAGTTAGAAAAACGTTTGCAGGAGGGTCAAAACGGAATTAACCCTCTCGACGAAAGTTGTAGGGAACATGATATATTTTATTCACAACACAACAAGAACCTAAAAGAAAGGCATAGAGCCGATAAAATTCTGGAGGATAAGGCTTGGCAACGTGTAAAATCGAAAGACGCTTCAGTTGGTGAAAAAACTGCTGCACTTATAGTTACCGGCGCAATGAAAGTTAAACGCAAACTCGGAATGGGGTGTAAAGTAAAAAAGAAGACGTTCAAGACAGGCTTAATAACACCATTAACAAAGGCGTTGAGCAAATCTAATCCCACTGATGATGTGGAAAAGTCATCATTGATAGCACTAAGAGCAGCTCGAGCCGCCATCAAGAAAGCAGGAGGCAAGAAAAACATCAAAATACCTCGCATTATTCCATTCAAGTCAGGTGGCATATTGCCATTGATGCCAATTCTTGCTGGCTTGAGCACTTTGGGAAGCTTACTTGGTGGCGGAAGCGCTGTTGTCAAGACTTTTATTGATGCTAAAAATGCAACAAGAAAGTTGGCTGAACAGCAGCGTCACAACAAGTCAATGGAAGCAATAGGACATGGACTATATGTGAAAAAATATAAGAATGGATATGGACTCTATGTTAAGAGGCAAAAAAACTAGCTTTGATGCTACCTAATAGAGCGTTGTTCAATTATGAATTGGCCGATTATGCAAAACAATTACAAATATCACACTTCAGGGGTGTATTCATGCGTGATGACTTATTAAGAAGGCGACCCAGAATGCACGAATGTGGTATCATTAATTTAGATTCATCGGACGGTCCTGGAACACATTGGGTAGCCTATAGCAAAAAAGGAAACAAAGTAGAGTACTTTGATTCTTTCGGTGATCTTAAACCACCAAAGGAATTGGTGAAGTACTTAGCTGGTGTTGGTGATAAGAGTAAAATTATGTACAACAGAGATGCATATCAGACATATAATACAACAAATTGTGGTAAATTGTGTTTGAAATTTTTGCTTAGTAAAAATTAAAAGAGCTTAAATAGATGTATTTTCATCATCCCCGTTCAGTCATGTCGCTAGTATTCACATTGAAAGGGCGTAACCCAACGCTGTCAACTGATTTCGTTCCACCTATCGAGTTAGATGCTAGTTATCAGTATGGTATCGCCCTAATTGGCTTTTATTCATATAATTCTATACCGAACATTGAAGAGAATACGTATCTGCATTATTCTGAAGGAGGAGAGGAGAGAAAGCTTCATATTCCTAGTGGTACATACGAAATTTCCGATATTGAAAATTATCTAAGTAAATACTTGGTTAAAGAGAGCGAGACTAGTGAAAGAGATAAGATCTTTTACTTGAGACCTAACAATACAACTTTGAAGTGCGAGATTTTTCATCGTTCCATATCTATTGATTTCACTAAAAGTATTGTTCTGGGTAGTCTTTTAGGTTTTTCTCGAAAACATTTGCCAGCAGGAGTTGAGCATCATTCAGATTTACCTGTCAATATAGTACCTGTACGATGTATTCATATCGATTGCAGCCTCGCTCAGGGCTCTTTCTACAACGATAAAATTTGCCACACAATATTTGAATTCTCAGTAGGTGTCGATCCTGGTTACGCAATAGACATAACCCCTCAACACTTGATATATCTACCTGTAAGCAGCAACAGAAGAACAATTGATAATATCACCTTGAATATACTTGATCAGGATTTTAACTCTGTGAATTTTCGGGGCGAAGAGATTATTGTTCGCTTAGAACTGAAGAAATGGTCCTGATTTTTCCTCAACATCAGCCTGCGCTATCGCAGTTGAAACTACAGCAGTTGAAACTGCAGCAGTTGAAACTACAGCACAATCATAATAAATACTTGGTTCAACCAAACAAAAAGTCATTAATACAAAAACATTCCTCCGAGAAGCAGCAACAGCAGTCACGTATATCCTTGAGAGATAGAAGAATTCTACAATCGCTTGGCTATGTTATCCGCTCGAACGTTTGATATTTATCAACCGATAGATCGAGATGATTCCATCGTTCGTGTGGAAAACCGCACTTACCTACCCTTCATAAAATCATTCAACAACAATGATAGCATTGAAATTGCTATTAACCGACCAGATATATGGTTTTTGATGTACGATTCAGCACTGTTTATAAGGGGACAATTGAAAAAAACCGCAGGCGCAGGAACTTTGAAGTTGGCAAATAATTATGGAGCTTTTCTTTTTGACTCGATAACCTACGAATTATGTGGATCAGAAGTGGAAACTGTTAAAGACCCTGGACTAGTATCATTAATAAGGGGCCTTCTGTGCTATGAGAAAGATGATAATAGTGAATTATATGAAGCAGGATGGAATTTTCCAAATGAACCATTACAAAATGCTGATGGTACATTTGCTATACGTATTCCTCTTAAACATTTGCTCAACGTATTTAATGATTATCAAAAGGTTATATGTGGCAAACAATTGATACGATTAGTCAGAGCTCGCGACGATAGTAATTCTATGATTATTACCGCTGGTACAGGAGAAAATCCAGGAGTGACGAAAGGTCAAATTACAATCAGTGATATAGAGTTGAGAGTCAAACACGTCCACCCAAACGATGAGCTAAAACTTAATCTGCTTTCCATGATGAAAAAGGATAAACCTATCTTGCTCCCCTTTAGAAAATGGGAAGTTCATCAACTTCCTGCTCTTACTGTAGGAGCTACTCAAGAATTATGGAGTATTAAAACGGGCGCAGTTGTGGAATGTCCTCGATATGTCATATGCTGCTTTCACTCTGATCGAAAAGATAATCCTGCTAAGGACCCAAATTACTTTGAAAATATTGACATTTCAGATATACGCGTTTTACTCAATGGTGAATATTATCCTCAAGAAAGACTACGACTGAATTTCGATCGAAATGACTACAGTGAAGCACATTATAATTATTGCGAATTTGCAAACACTTATACTGGTAGAAAAGGAAGTACTGCAGTGCTTGATTATGGTAAATACAAGTCTCGTTTCCTATTTGTCATTGATTGCTCTAAACGAGACGAAACTTTTAAATTATCCACTGTGGATGTCAAATTGGAGATTGAAGCGAGAAAAGGTTTTCCAGTCAACACCAGAGCGTATTGTATTATCGTTCACGACAACGTCATTGAGTATCATCCTCTCAGTGAAATTGTAAGGAAATTAACGAACTTTTGAGAATTCAGTGTAGTATGAGCTGTAGCAGTAACAAGATGAAAGTAGCCGTAGTAGATTTTCAAGGTTTCGTTATTAATGGCTACTTTCAACCGAAAGAAATAAGCATTAATAAAGGAAATCAAATAGCACATTTTATAGTGAAACCTGAGGTAGAATTTTCATCTTTGTCTGTGCGGGATCAGAAGCAAGCGAGATGGTTGGAAAATAATTATCATGGCTTAAAATATAATTATGGTAGTGTTGAACTTGTCAATGTTAGTAACATTTTCAGAAGATTACTCTCAGGTATAGATAAAGTATATGTAAAGGGTAATCAAAAGAGAAAATATTTGTTGAACATGGATCTACCACTCATGATTATTGATCTGAACCAGCTGAAGCAATACAATCCCCCACCACCAAAATTAATAATGCAGCGACCGTTGTGTATGTATCATGATGGAAATGTACCACGCATGTGCAGCATGACAAACTGCAAAGACCTATTCGATTGGCTTTGTAATGTTATTCCTTATTAAACAGTTACATAGAAAAGATGACCATAGATGAATTTTTACGAGAACTTGCTCTACTCAAGGATGCAATTAATTCTTACGAAGATCGTAAAAACATGACCAGTCAATTTGAAAAGCTCTCCTTACAGCAACAACGATCACCAGTATCATCATCATCATCATCATGTATCTGGGATTATGCAGTTTTCCGTAATAAATCTCGATTTCAACATCTTTCTTTGATGTCATGTAAAAAAAGAAGAGTTGTTCTCAATAAAATATTTTAAAAAAATGTATTTATCTTTATATCTATCCATCACACTCCTTGAAACTTATTAGATCTAATCAAGATGCGAATTGAGCAACATCACAGTACTCTACCTGTAGAAAATTTAGATATTTTCGAAGATCAATCAAAATTCAATAGGAATGGTGATTTATTTCCACATAGTTGCAGATTTTTAATAGTGGGTCCTAGTGGTTGTGGAAAATCAAACGCACTTCTATCCTTACTTCTTCATCCTAATGGGTTAAGATTTGAAAATGTGTATATATTCTCGAAAAGTTTATATCAACCTAAATATCAACTGCTAGAAAAAGTTTTAAAGAGCGTCCAAGGTATAGGTTATCACAGCTATAGGGAAAATGATGATATTATAGAAACCTCAGAGGCTAAAGAAAATTCTGTATTCATCTTTGATGATATATGCAACAGCAAGCAGGATAAAATCAAGTCATATTACTCTATGGGTAGACATAAAAAAATAGATGTTGCTTTTCTTTGTCAGACATATGTGTCAATAAATAAACATCTGATTCGCGATAATGCAAATATAATTGTTATATTCAGAAGTGATGATGTGAATTTACGCCACGTTTTCAATGAACACATTACCCCCGATATGAGTTATGAAAAATTTAAAGAAATTTGCTCCGTATGCTGGAGCGCTGATAATTATGGTTTTTTAATGATTGTAAAAGACTGCAACTTGCATGATGGACGTTATCGACATGGTTTCGATAAATTCATCAGCATAAAGGATAATTAACCAGTTTATTCCCATCATGACGTGCGACAAGTCAACCCAAAATCGCAAACTTAAAATAAGACAACTCGTCAAAGATGTAAGGAAAAAA
Source organism: Propylea japonica (assembly GCA_013421045.1). Classification (NCBI taxonomy): domain Eukaryota; kingdom Metazoa; phylum Arthropoda; class Insecta; order Coleoptera; family Coccinellidae; genus Propylea; species Propylea japonica. Next base: position 52,654,312 of record CM024240.1, read on the forward strand.
TATATGGCATTCAAATTGGGTCGTTCTGAAGAGGATGATTCTATAAATCGAATGGTGTTTCCTATTACGAAACGTCTTGATAACATAAAAGAACAATTTAAGCATGAATCATCACCCGTCGCTGTCAAAACTGAATCTTCAAAAGTTGTACAACCAAAAACTAGCAAAAAAGAGCTAGACTATTCCACTACAGCTATTCCATTTGAAGAAGAGAATTATGATGATGATTCATATGATGATTATGATGAACCTAGTGCTACCCAATTGGCTTATAATGAAATTCAAAACTCTGACATTCTCGATAAATATTTGGAAAGATATCCACAAAATGTTCAGAGCTTTATGCAGCAATCGTTAAATAGAAACAGACAAATAGATTTCACATATGGGCCTAAGTATGATCATCTCACCTCTAAGTGGAGACTAGGATATAGTTCAATCGACTTTGACTCACAGAGTGGTGATATTATTATCGATGGTAAACATCATTTTCCTGGTAGTGAGGGACTCCTCAAACTGTTATTCAACAAGGACCCTTTAGGATTTGGTCAAGAAGATGAAGAAAACTACAAACAAATATTAAACATCACCAACGTGCATAGGAGGGAGTTTAATCCTTCAAAACAAATAAAAGCAAATAATGGCCTTAAATATAAAAAGATTATAAAGAAGCTTGGAAAGGGGATGATGCAATATAATGACAAAGCGATAGAGTATAGGTATTGGGATAATATTAGTGAATTAGTTGATCGCTTGTGTTTATTACACGCATCAAAAGAAGCAGGCAACACATCCAACGATAACGAAATCGAAGCAATCGTTGAGGAGTTGCGCGAAGCGGGAATTATATATTAAGTGTTGCTTATTGCACTGAAAATCATTTCACCTACAACAATGGACAAATTTGGTAGGGTATCGTTATCTCGTAGGATCTCCTCAGCGAAACGGGTGCGGTCTGGTTTTCCCATGACCAGTGATGGTGATTACGACTTTACCGGACATAAATTGTGTAATGTCGATGCGCCTATAAGAAAATCTGACGCTGCCAACATGAATTATGTTGATTTAACGGCAAAAAGAATAATTGAAGACCTAGGTAAATTGGGTATTGTATTTTTTCAGTTTAAAGGTGTTATTGAAACGAAATGTGCAAAACTTGGAGTCGAATTGGAAAACACTAATGATAACAATATTGAAATGTTTAAGAAACTTAATGAACAACTTGATTTCGTCTCAAAGCAGATACACATAATCAAACAACAATTGCTACTGAAAGATTTGATATCGATAGAAAAATAAAAGGAATAAAAGCTTCAATCGAAACCCTGAATCGTAAGTTGAATACTGAAAGCCACAAAGATGTCACCCTCCAGAGAAATAACGCAAGTTGTTAAGGAACTTCATCGACCTGCACGCAAAAATTTTCCTAGACGAAGAACTATCATCAAGGGATTGGATGACATCTGGCAAATGGATTTAGGACAGCTTGATCGGCTTGCGACGAGTAATGATGGCTATAAATATATTCTCGTTGTAATTGATTGCTTTTCTAAATTCATATGGGCTAGAGCATTAAAAAGGAAGACAGGTGAAGAAGTTACTCGGGCATTTATCGATATTCTCAGGCACAATAATGGTCGGATACCTAGCAACTTGCAATCTGATCAAGGAAAAGAATTTTTCAACAGAAAATTTCAGGAACTCGTTAAAATTCATCACATAAATCATTATAATACTTATAGCGATAAGAAAGCAGCAATAGTGGAGCGCGCCATAAGAACGTTAAAGGAGACTCTATTCAAAGAATTCAGTTTAAGGGGAACCTATCGTTGGATCGATATATTGCAAGATGTTGTGAATGCGTATAATAATAAAAAACATCGAACTATTGGCATGAAGCCGCGAGATGTTAATACGAAGAACGAAAATGACATATATAAATACGCATACAGTCACGTAAAAATAGTTGGACCTCATAAATTCAAAAAAGGTGATGTTGTACGTATAAGTAAAGTTAGACACGTTTTCACAAAAGGTTATCTCCCCCAATGGACTACTGAATTATTCAAAATCACAAAAGTTAAACTAACCAACCCTGCGAGTTACCTGCTTGAAGATTCCACCGGTAGGCCTATAAGGGGCGCTTTCTATCAAGAAGAATTGCAAAAAACAAAGCAGCCAGATATTTTCTTGGTTGAAAAAGTATTGCGCAGGCGTGGAGATAAGGTCCTGGTGCGATGGTTAGGGATGAGTAAAGAACACGATTCCTGGATTCAGTCTACAAACAAATTTTAAGCAAACATGCAGTCGTCTCAATCACCACAAAACAATAGCAACATATCAGAAGATGAACGTGTTTTATCACTAGATGCAAATGTTTTTGATGCTGAATTGAATCGCGTGTTGAAAAAATATGATGTTGCTGTGGAAAACGAAAAGCATTACCTGTTGAGTAGACAATTCCACCTGGAAATAGATTGTGAATCCGCCCCTCTAGACATCGAATGTGGCATAAGTCCAGCAAGAAATTTTGAACCCGCAGTCAAGCTCAGTTGTAATGGGTGTGATATATCCTTTGACGATTGGCAATGGGATGCCTTTATTACACAAATCGAAAATGGTGACCAGAGGGATTGTGGAGCCGAAGTTATCAGATTCGCTGGTGAATGTATGGTTACAAGCGTTGTCAAATGTGGAAACTGCATATATTTCAGTGAGGCCGACTTGAAGAAAATAACTCAATTGAATCAGTTGCTAATTTCCAATCGACTAGAGATGATGAAAAATCTACGAATATCATTCTATTACTACAAGTTTCTGGATATCATCAAAGATTTAATTCGGAATCCCCCCAACAAACAAACTTCGATCGAAGATTTAATAAATGCATTTTGTAGAATTAATCCATCTGTTGAAAGTTATGTAATCCTAGAATGTATGTACTTCTATAAGAATAAGGTATTGAAAGATGTTGAACATTGAGTTAATAAAAAATACATGTTCTTGAAATTGTTTTCATTTATTGAAGTAATTGTAGTTGCCAAATCATTTTTATTCAGTTCGATTCAGTCTAATTCTCACTCGAGTGGCCATCTCACGCCCGATTTATAATATTGTTTTCCCTTTTCTTAGTAGAATGAAATTTCAAACATAAATTCTCTAAAAACAGAAATCGAAAATTAATGCTGAAATCTTCTAATTCTACTTGAACTGATATTTTGACAAGTAGGAAAATAAAAATGGTCACCTAGACTATGAAAGTGAGTTTCACACATATATTCCTTCTATGCAAAACACATATTCATTCAATATCTCAAACAATAATTTCAATCATGCGTCAGAACCCTCAGATGTGCCCGCTTTATAACACCAAACACCCCAAACTCTTATAGCCTCGGTAGCCTATGTGGTATGCGACTTGACTCGCACCCAAACTTCTCGGGTTCAAATCCCGTGCCCGTCCAGAAACTTTTTCATACAGATCGCTACAAAACTGTCATGGCGTCATCCGCTAGGTGGCGCCACCACCCCTGACCGTCTTTAAAATCGCCTGAATCGAATAAGTGAGGTTATGTTCAGTTTTTGAGTTAGAATCCCCGTAGCTCTAACTACTTTTACAGAATATTATTCCAATCGTGCTAAGATTTTGCATTCATTCATTTAGTATTAATCTGAAGTTATATACAAAATTTTGAGGTAATAATTTTATTGCTCCCCCAAAAAACGAGCTCTTGGAAGCACCTGCTCAGGGCTTTTCTCAAAATTTTCATCTTGGAATTTATAAAATATGCTTAAATGTTTGGAAACAGCATAATAAACATAAATGGACTATGTACTCTTCATTATTCCGCATGTTATCTGTCTAATATCCTTCAAATTTCGAATTACAGGTGTTACGAATTTTGATAATGAAAAATTAATGTTACTTTTTTCGAGTTATCATATCTTAAGGAGCACCTGGTATAATTTCATGATACTTGATATACACATTAAACTATAATATTTCTACAGAAGCGATCTGTATATCTTCTATCAGCTAAATCCAGGTCCGGATAAACAAAAGTTTTATAAGCATCTGAACCTTCAAAAAACACATAGTATTGTCGAATTATGAAAACTTTCGTCTTTCGAATCGGTTGGTTAGTTGAGAAGTGAATAATTTTTCCTAAGTTGCACAATACTTCTGAAATGGTCGGTCAATTTTAAAATCAGTATTTTGGTGTAAATTAGGGATGCGCTGATGTCTGTAAAATTTGATCGAATTTTAAAAGAATACATAATGAGCAGAACTATAATTTTATATTATCAGAAAATAAAAATAATATTTTAACTGCCCGTGAAATGTTCCATGATGTTAATATGTAGTTTACATGTCTAAAAAGATATTAAATATAATAAATAATAATTATACGAGTCAGAAGTTTTCTTGCCTTTACTCATATAATTATAGAAAGAATGAAATTTGAACATAATGATAAGTCAGTTCTCCTGTTTGAATCAACTCAAATGAAGTCAGAAACTATTATTCGCAGAATCATATTTAGTTAATGGTCCATGCTCGAGGTCGATGGTTCGAGTATGTTATTGAATTTTGTCATTTTTTTTCTACTTTTTGGAGTTTGATGTCAAACCAGAAGCTTCTGGGCTCTCATTTATATCAGGACAACGATAAATAACATTTCAATATCCTGAGAGCTTTTGGTTCGATTCAAGTCGTTTATAAATTGATGTTTGATCCTTTCGAAAATTATCGTGTTCACGGTCTGTCATAAGCTAGGTTTAAGATTTTGAAGGAAAATATTGAGTCTCAGATTTCTCAATAATCATCGTTGCATGAGAAAACAGGAATTGCAATGTTTGATTAAAGGAAACAATTAAATTAACTCGTAACTATAGTTATATCTCTATATCCATTTGATCAAATTTCAAGCAAAAGTAAATAAAAAACAAATTATCATACCCCATTTGACAGAATTTTTTTTCATGACCAAATCATCCTGAAAGATAAATTGGAAACAAATTAACACATTGATTATCAACTACTAATTTTTCAAACTTTGAGCAGTTATACAAAAACTTAGTTTTGATCGAAGTGGCGATATCTACTGCAAGAACAGAGATTTTTGCATAAATATCATTATCAGGTTTCTGTTCTGAGTCTACGCATTACATTATGTAATTCAGTTATGATAGTAGGACTAAGTGAGTAATCTGACTTCACCCATCTGTTTTTTTTTTAATTCAGAACGAAAGTGAATCAAAATCAGTTTATTTGAGTCTAACACTAAATCATTGGACTATTCTACATCAGACTTATTATTTGAAAAAGGAATTGAATGATCAGATTAATACATGAAGTAAAATGTAATGGAACTACATTTATGGTTCCCAGGAAGGTCAAAACTAAATGAAATGTAGTGGGCAAACTTTCTAATTTTGGGTTTCTTCGGAGACACCTTTTCTAGATAATACTAACCACCATGGAATAGGATTGAATGGTCACATGGATATGTAAAATGTCTTGGAACTATATGATTTTCCAAAAAATCGAAACCAAACGGAAACTGCTGTTCAAAATTTCAAATTTTTGCCTTCGTTTGTTGAAAAGTCTTCTTGAACACTTTTCATGGTGATCAGCCATGAAATATAATTAAATGATCACATGAATATGTTAACTGGAATTTCTTTTAACCAAAGGATTTTCCAAAAAATCAAAACCAAATAGAAAATACTGATCTCGAATTTTTGGTTTCGTTCTTTAAAAAAGACCTATTCTCGATCATACTGATCACCATGGAATGTGATTGAATAATCGCACGAATAAGTAAAATACAATGTCTTGGAACTATATGAATATCCGAAAAATGAAGACCAAATGGAAACTACTGATAAATATTTTGATTTTTTGGTTTTAATTATTGAAAAAGCTTATTGTTGATCTAACAAATCACCATGAAATTTGATTGAATGATAACATGTATATATAGAATGAAATGTCTTGGAACTATATGATTTTTCTAAAAATCAAAGCCAAACAAAAATTGCAGAACGAACTATCGAATTTTTAGGTTTGTTCAATGAAAAAGCTTATCTAGATCATTATAATCACCTTGAAATGTGATTGAATGATCAAATGGATATAAAAAATGATTTTCCGAGAACTAAAACTGAATGAGTGAATAAAATATAAAATTCTTTGATCTCCTGTCGAAAAAACCTATTCTCGATTAAACTCATTATCTATTATTTAATGCGATTGAATTATCACATTCATATAAAAAGCATAAATGTCACGGAAGCAAATTATATTATCCAAAATGAAAACTAAACAAAAACTAAAGAGCAAACTTCCATACCCAGAGTTTGATGCGAATTTTTTCCTGATCATACTGACTCAAAAAAAAAAAATTGCATCGAATAATCACATGAGTATATGAAATGCGAAGTCTTGGAAGTACATGGTTTTCCAACAAATCAAATCCAAATGAGGACTAATAGGGAAAATTTCAAATGGGATTCGATTTTTCCTGATTTCCAAAATAAACTACGATTCATGAATGTTCATACTTTCAGAATATGCTATCAATAAAACCAACAATATTCAAATGAAATGTACCTTCAGGATCTGTTTATTGATGCAATACATAATTCTGAATAAATGAAAAATTTCAGAAATCCCTGAGCAGAAGTTCTTAAGCGTGCGTTCTTTGGTGGAGCAATAAGAATATTAACTCAAAATTTTGTATGGGATTTGAGATTGATACTAAATATTGAAATGCAAAATCTCAGCACTATCTAAATAATATTCTGAGCCTCATTCAAAAACTGTAATATGAAAAAACTTGACAATTAAAAATACTAAATTACGCGTTTCTGATAATGCAGTCCCCTCGAAATTATGCATGAGAATTCAGTATATCAATCTTCGTTCACAAAATAAATTTAATTCGAATCGGATATCTTGTTGTGGTAATATAAAGATTCTACTTTTCAACGTTCCAGTTGAATTTTCTATGATTCTGATGATACGACCTTTTGAAATTTCGCATGAACATTCAATCCACATCCTCAAAATAAATCCACATCCACAAAATAAATTTAACCAAAATCCTATATCTTGTTATCGAAATATGAATATTATTCTTTTCAATATTCTAATTGAATTTTCTCTGGTTCTGTTATCACTTTTGTCACTAAATTTTGGATGGCTATATTTTATGGAATACCCTGTAGGATTTGGCTGGTTAAGAAACTCAACTGCGTCATTTGGGTACAAAACTCACCCTGAAAATCTCAAGTCCCTAGGACAATTCCTTCTAAAGTTATCGTGCTAACGGCGGAACGGCAGGAGGGCGAAAATTACAGACATTCGAGCAAAAGGATAAAGCACTCGTTTGAGTAGAACGAGCACTCAATGATAATTTATTTGGGAATTTCGAATCAAAAAAGAATTTCCAATTTTGAGGATTATTGAAATGACTATGGTGTTTATGAACGATCCAATCAACATTTTAAAAAAATCTTTCGTACGCCTGCATGACTTATTAGATGAATGATAAATGTGTGATGAAATAATTTAGCCTAATTCAAATTCATTCATCAGTTATTTCGTGTATCATCTTTGAATACAGAAAGCATCATGAATGTAATCGAGTAATCACTCAAATTAATATAAAAAATATCCTGGAACTGAATGTTTGTACGACAAATCAAAAGCTCATAAAAACTAGTGTGTAATATTCAAAATCTCCGGTTCTAACCGTAACAGAATCGAAATATTTTCTTGCATCAAGCCTTTATTGTATTGACCCCCAATGTGACACAACTTAAAGATCCATGGCATTATTTCATGAAATATACTATAGCTTTAAGACTGTCCAAAATGACCCCATTATTTCTCGGCCTGAGGAAAAAAATAGGAAATATTTTCTTAAGAGATATGATCAACCCCATGAGTTTATTCAGAAAACACGGCGTACTCGATAGGCTTTTTCATGGTCAAACATATACATGCTTACTCAAGATACATGAGGAATTAAAAACACTGCACCTAATCGAAATAGATTTTGTTAATTCCAAGACTGTTTGTTATTTCCAAGACTTCTCAAAGATCGTATAGTTCCGAGACTCGATACTTCCAAGACCGTCCCGGAAGTAAGCGTTACATATAAAAATTTTCCAAGACCGTCCTGGAAGTATACAAAAGTCTTGGAACTAGAAGGTTTACCGCAGATTTGGTCCTGGAACTATACCTTTGACATATATAATGCTATATGATTGTACATTATCGGGATGATCTCTCAGTAGAAAATTGTTTCCATGTGATGAGAAAAATTCTCGACAAGTTCAATGATGTATGGAAAATTATCGATAAAATGAATATAATAAGTGAGCACCATAATCGGAAAAAATCTATCGAATTATTCAGTATTAAAAAAAATTCAATGGTTTTGATTTGAATTAATGGATTGACATCCAATATTTTACAACTCGAAAATATACAGCAATAAAATTATCCTACAAATTTCAGTGCTGAACCGGCTTCATGACAATTCTCAGAACTGAATACCATTTGATTTTCAGGAATGAATTCTATGAATTACATTGAATATCGTTAATTGTGAATACTGAAATGAATCATTTCAACATCAATCACAAGATCCATTATGATTTAACTCATTCAGATATACTAACTGGTATAAAGCGAAAACGTCGGTCTTCAAATTAATAGTATCTCCATTCAAAACGTCCTCAAACATTACGCTGGACACCTATATATTGGCAGCAAAAGTTCTAAGTGACTTTAGAGGAAGATCTTTCTTTTAATCATCTGCTGGCTAGCTTCCGCACTTGTTGATATACATAATATACCAATCAAAGATTCATGATAATTATTTAAATTATTAAACTTTAATACCAATGTCACTTTCAGACACTCAAGAAGTGCCAATTGAAACGATTACAAGCAAATTCAAATTTCCTACATTTTCTTTATTTATAATTAATAAAAATGCGTGTTGCGAATTAGATTATTTTTCTGATATAACGTTATACTTTATGGTCGAAAGGAAATGCGAATTCAGGATCGCGAAACGAATTTTTTTTTTCTGTCGCATATCGTACAAGATACGCAGATCTCCTTGCCAAAATCACGGTCTCACCAAGGGATCGGTTTCGATGTCGTACGTCGGATTTCGCTTCGAATTCAAACTTAAGACACACAGTTACCTAGCCAAATCGTACAGGGTGTTCAATAAAATAGAGCCATTCAAAATTTTTGTTCCTCAATATCTTGGACAAAACGAAAGCAAACGTAAAAACTAATAATGAGCTCACTAACTGGATATTTCATGACAATTTGGAATAATTTGAGGATTAGGAGAAAATCGTCCAAAATTTTTTTCTCGAAATAGGTAGCCGATACTACAAAACTAAAGGAGACCATAAAGATTAGTTTATCAACAACGATTCTTGTTACATTTTTTCGAATTAACAGTGGCTCACACAAAATATGTTCTGAAGGAAAACAAGGGAAAATGTTCCAGAAAAAATATCACCCTTTGGATATGCTATCGAAATTGGCATGTCACACGATATGAATAATATCAATGCCAAATTTCAGTTTAACGTACTGTATCTCGAAAATAAATGGGAATCGTATGAGAACATATGAGTTATTTTGAATTCTTTTCACACACAATACGCTCCTGTAGTTTTGCCCGTCTCTCCCGACTAACCCTGTATTATATTATATTTAAATGGCAAGAAATTTGATATAATTCAAACTCTTTGCGCTCTAATTCAGATCAATTATAATTTTTAAGGATAAGGCATGAGCAGCTTTTGTTATTGTGGCGAATGTTTTCAGTTAATTTTTTTTCATCAGCAATTGCAATGAAATTCTCTTCATTCTCCTTATTGCATATAATCAATTCATTTGAGCTTTTGAAATTGATGATGTACCTTCAATCTGTATATGCTACGTAAATTGAAAATTTGGAAGAAATTAATTTTTAACTTACCCATGTAGCACAAGATGAACAAAAGCAAATAGAATTTTCATTTCGATGCATTGAATTCGAACAATAGTGAACATTCATAGTTTTTTTTGAACTGAACACGAAATATTATTTTTGTATACGCCCATATCACACGAAAAATTACTTATGTATACGTAAATATCAGAAAAAAAATTATATTGAATAATGTCCCCAAACTTGAAAAAAGTTTTTTTTTGGTTTTTTCGCGGTTCAATGGCTCATATATACGAATGTATACTAATGTATACAAAAAAAATGGCACATTGAAAATGTCCCCAAACTTGACGATTCATATACAGGGTGAGTCTTTGACTTGTACATATATTTTAACCGTAGATTCCTGAGGTCAAAAGAAACACTTTTTTCCTCTACCATTTTTTCCGATTCGGTCTGGTTACAAAGATACAGGCTGTTGAAAATCCATGGAAAGCATAAATTTTCAGTAATATCTCGCAAACGATTCCTTCAAATGAAATGATTTTTGAAACATAGTTTTTCATGAATATGATTAATCTTTCCCGACTACAAAATTCCGAGTAATTCGATGTTGAAAGAAAGAAAAAATCTTAAAAATTCGAAAAATTGGGTACTTTGGCTGAATGCAACTCTGTCGAAAATATTCACAGAATTCAATTTTCCCTATGTGGTCACTTTGACAAATTTCAAGAATATTTCGAGAATTTGTTATCTGGAATGATGAATGGTAAGAGAACTAGCGGATTTTCTTTAACAATGGGGTTACAATTAATAAGCTCACCTCTATACTTCTTCAGTGTTAATCCTTATCTATTCAAGCAAATTTCTACACCACTTTCGAAGTACCTATTGCAATTTTGTTTCGTTGAGCTTTGACATACGTTGATCCAAATTTAAATTATGTTAGAATACGTTCATTTCTCATATTATTCATCATATTATTTATTACTACTAAAATGACCTTAATAAGTTATTATTCCTGAAGTCGTATGATTTTGAAAAACAACTGACCACAGAACACCGATGTCAAAGAATCTAATGTCACGTCTGTGACTTTCACCATGCGGACCATAGAGAAAAGTTTGTTCTATGATGCGGACACCCCTTGAAATTCAATCGCCCAACTGGTGTTTATGAACGTGAAATGTCATGCGTGTTATGGTTGAGTTGTTGTTTTGATTTTGGAAACTTGCAAGGAAGATTTCAAGAGATATTGGAAATGAATGCTATAGCTAGAATAGGTGGTTTAAAAGTTAATCCGATGAAGTATACTGAGTATACATCAAGAAGAGATTATTCTGCTTTTCATCACCAGTAAAATTTTTGGATGAATGCATTAGAAAATATACTACTGGTATTGAAAAGGTGAGTTCATATTTCTTTCATTAATACAGCAGCTTATTTGAAAATTTCGAATGGTATATCTACTCGTTTCTTTGATACAATAGCTTATTTCAAAGGTTTGAATGCTATATCTCGTACTTGCAAAAATTCAGTGGTTAGTTTACCAGTGGCGGCATAGCTCATTCTGAAAACAAAAAAGGGCTATATCTTCTTATTTAGGCCGAATCGGAAAAAATGGTAGAGGAAAAAAGTGTTTCTTTCGACCCCAGGAATATACGGTTAAAATATATGTACAAGTCAAAGACTCACCCTGTATATATATATACAGGGTGAGTCTTTGACCTTGCAGAATATTTTAACACAAGATTCCTGAAGCCAAAAGAAACATTTTTTTTCCATACCATTTTTTCCGATACGGCTTGGTTCGTAAGATACAGACTGTTGAAAATCCATAAAAAAATTTAATTTTCGATCATATCTCGCGAACGATCTCATCGAATGAGATGATTTTTGGAATATAGTTTTTTATTGATACGATGAATGTTCCTGCATTACAAAATTTCATCCACATCCTCCTGATTCTTTAATATGACTATAACATTTCATAAAAATACCAGAAATTCAAAGAATCCAACTTTTAAAAATAATTTGAATGCTATTCAACGAATTTTTGACCATTTTGGAAAGTAAAAGTATTCCTTATTTTTTTTTGTATGATGCGTCGTTTTCGAGTAATCTGAAATTCAAAAATAAAAAATATCTGTGAAATTCCGAGTATTGGGTACTTTGGCTGAATGCAACTCTGTTCAAAAAATTCACAGAATTCAATTTTCCCTATGTGGTCACTTTGACAAATTTCAAGAATAATTCGAGAATTTGTTATCTGGAATGATGAATGGTAAGAGAACTAGCGGATTTTCTTAAAAATGGGGTTATAATGAATAAGCTCACCTCTATACTTCTTCAGTGTAAATCCTTATCTATTCAAGCAAATTTCCACACCACTTTCGAAGTACCTATTGCAATTTTGTTTCGTTGAGCTTTGACATACGTTGATCCAAATTTACATTACGTTAGAATACGTTCATTTCTCATTTATTCATCATATGTATTTATTACCACTAAAATGACCTCAATAAGTTAATATTCATGAAGTCGTATGATTTTGAAAAACAAACTAACCACAGAACACCGATGTCAAAGAATCTAGTGTCACTTCTGTGACTTTCACCATGCGGACCACAGAACATAAATATGCGGACACCCCTTGAAATTCAATCGCCCCAACTGGTGTTTATGAACGTGAAATGTCATGCGTGTTATGGTTGAGTTGAGTTGTTGTTTTGATTTCGGAAGATTTCAAGAGAGAAGGAAATGAATGCTATAGCTAGAATAGGTGGTTTAAAAGTTAATCCGATATAATCAAAAATGAAGTATACATCAAGAAGAGATTATTCTGTTTTCATCACTAGCAAAATTTTGGATGAATCAATCATTGCATTAGAAAATATACAACTGGTATTGAAAAAGTGAGTTCATATTTCTTTCTTTAATACAGCAGCTTATTTGAAAATTTCGAATGGTATATCTATTATCTACTCGTTTCTTTGATACAATAGCTTATTTCAAAGGTTTGAATGCTATATCTCGTACTTGCAAAAATTCAGTGGTTAGTTTACCAGTGGCGGCATAGCTCATTCTGAAAACTAAAAAGGGCTATATCTTCTTATTTAGGCCGAATCGGAAAAAATGGTATGGGAAAAAAATGTTTCTTTTGGCTTCAGGAATCTTGTGTTAAAATATTCTGCAAGGTCAAAGACTCACCCTGTATATATAATGAATGAAAATTCATGCGTTTAACAGTAACGCAGGCATAATATAAATAATGAAAGCGGAGAATAATATTAATCGATATAAAATCAACCAATATTAAACCCACACTTCGGAACTAATCCCGTCAACGAGCAAAGAACATGCATAGTGGTAATATCAAACAGAGCATCCATAGATAGCTATTTCGCCCTATTTGGGGCTCATCAGTATGGAGGAGCTCCGTTTGAAAGGCATTCTAGGCCCCCTTACTTGAAGAAATGTCGCCCAGCTCTGAGAATAACAGAAACAAGACGCCATCTCTTGGGATCCTTACGAACACCTACCTCCAATGCATGAACGTTGAACGAAGTTGCGAGATGTTTATCCGTTTTTCATACGAACTGGTGGCAGTCCAACTTTGTGGATTTTTACCTTCAGTCGATGAAGTGGAAACGCTCGTTTCTTCGTCGTAAACCAGACGTGGTGATAATAATAATGAATGAAAATTCATGCGTTTAACAGTAACGCAGGCATAATATAAATAATGAAAGCGGAGAATAATATTAATCGATATAAAATCAACCAATATTAAACCCACACTTCGGAACTAATCCCGTCAACGAGCAAAGAACATGCATAGTGGTAATATCAAACAGAGCATCCATAGATAGCTATTTCGCCCTATTTGGGGCTCATCATTATGGAGGAGCTCCGTTTGAAAGGCATTCTAGGCCCCCTTACTTGAAGAAATGTCGCCCAGCTCTGAGAATAACAGAAACAAGACGCCATCTCTTGGGATCCTTACGAAAACCTACCTCCAATGCATGAACGTTGAACGAAGTTGCGAGATGTTTATCCGTTTTTCATACGAACTGGTGGCAGTCCAACTTTGTGGATTTTTACCTTCAGTCGATGAAGTGGAAACGCTCGTTTCTTCGTCGTAAACCAGACGTGGTGATAATAATAATGAATGAAAATTCATGCGTTTAACAGTAACGCAGGCATAATATAAATAATGAAAGCGGAGAATAATATTAATCGATATAAAATCAACCAATATTAAACCCACACTTCGGAACTAATCCCGTCAACGAGCAAAGACCATGCATAGTGGTAATATCAAACAGAGCATCCATAGATAGCTATTTCGCCCTATTTGGGGCTCATCAGTATGGAATAGAATGCCTTTCAAACGGAGCTCCTCCATACTGATGAGCCCCAAATAGGGCGAAATAGCTATCTATGGATGCTCTGTTTGATATTACCACTATGCATGTTCTTTGCTCGTTGACGGGATTAGTTCCGAAGTGTGGGCTTAATATTGGTTGATTTTATATCGATTAATATTATTCTCCGCTTTCATTATTTATATTATGCCTGCGTTACTGTTAAACGCATGAATTTTCATTCATTATTATTATCACCACGTCTGGTTTACGACGAAGAAACGAGCGTTTCCACTTCATCGACTGAAGGTAAAAATCCACAAAGTTGGACTGCCACCAGTTCGTATGAAAAACGGATAAACATCTCGCAACTTCGTTCAACGTTCATGCATTGGAGGTAGGTGTTCGTAAGGATCCCAAGAGATGGCGTCTTGTTTCTGTTATTCTCAGAGCTGGGCGACATTTCTTCAAGTAAGGGGGCCTAGAATGCCTTTCAAACGGAGCTCCTCCATACTGATGAGCCCCAAATAGGGCGAAATAGCTATCTATGGATGCTCTGTTTGATATTACCACTATGCATGTTCTTTGCTCGTTGACGGGATTAGTTCCGAAGTGTGGGTTTAATATTGGTTGATTTTATATCGATTAATATTATTCTCCGCTTTCATTATTTATATTATGCCTGCGTTACTGTTAAACGCATGAATTTTCATTCATTATTATTATCACCACGTCTGGTTTACGACGAAGAAACGAGCGTTTCCACTTCATCGACTGAAGGTAAAAATCCACAAAGTTGGACTGCCACCAGTTCGTATGAAAAACGGATAAACATCTCGCAACTTCGTTCAACGTTCATGCATTGGAGGTAGGTGTTCGTAAGGATCCCAAGAGATGGCGTCTTGTTTCTGTTATTCTCAGAGCTGGGCGACATTTCTTCAAGTAAGGGGGCCTAGAATGCCTTTCAAACGGAGCTCCTCCATACTGATGAGCCCCAAATAGGGCGAAATAGCTATCTATGGATGCTCTGTTTGATATTACCACTATGCATGTTCTTTGCTCGTTGACGGGATTAGTTCCGAAGTGTGGGTTTAATATTGGTTGATTTTATATCGATTAATATTATTCTCCGCTTTCATTATTTATATATATATATATATATATATATCTATATATATTCCTCGTTAAAGAAAATCAAACAGAAAATCAGAAACTGAACAAATCAAAACAGAAAACTGCAAAAACAAAAAATCAAATTCGCCGATTGAATAAGTTTTTATTTAAATATAGTTAACGAAAAAATAAAAACTAAGGATAAATACACACAACAGAAGAACTTGAAATAAACAACAAAAATTAGCAATATACAACTAACAAAGAGATCGCTCTTATAACATATAAAAAAAAACTGCTTTTCTGAGAAAATAAAAACCTGTTATTCTAAACAAAAACAAAAAAACCCCTATTCGAAAACAAATGAGGAACACCTATGAAGGGAAAACTCAAAAGAAATAAAGGGCAAAACTCCGAAGAAATATAATAAAAGAAAAACTCAAAAAAATAAAGGGAAAACTCAAAAGAAATAAACCGTAATGGAAGTGAGAGGCAAAATCTTTTTGCTATTCAAAAAGTGGCACGAGAGACTATTGAATTCAACTAAGGTAGTATAACGTATAAACAACATCTGCTATCGACCGCTATCCCAAATAGAATGAAGCAGCTTGGTGCTCCAATTCAGGAGGTAAACTCGGTTTGCATCCTATGGGATCGTAAATCCTTCATATTTCGATAACCGTAACTTCAAATTCCACGAAATTTTGAAGTTTTTGTTTGAAAAAAAAAAGCGTAAAAATTATTATTTCATTACGACCTCTTGAAATTTATATTGATGATACTGATACTGATTTTTACAACATTTTTCATGGTTTTCTACTGTGAAATATCTCTCAAAAAGGTAATTAGCCCATATACTTTGATTTTTCGACTGTTAGGCCGTTTTCACGGCCTAGCTGTTGAGTTTCACAACATTTTTCATGGTTTTCTACTGTGAAATTTCTCTCAAACAGGTAATTAGCCCATATACTTTGATTTTTCGACTGTTAGGCCGTTTTCACGGCCTAGCTGTTGAGTCTCACAACATTTTTCATGGTTTTCTACTGTGAAATTTCTCTCAAACAGGTTATTAGCCCATAGACTTTGATTTTTCAACAGTTAGGCCGTTTTCACGGTCTAGCTAAACGGCCTAGCTGTTGTTTTTTAACATTTTTCACGATTTTCAATCGAGAAATTTCTCCCAAAAATGTAATTAGCCCTTAGACATTGATTTCTCAACAGCTGTTGTTTTTTCAACATTTTTCACGATTTTCCACAGTGGATTATCTCTCAAAAAAGGTAAATAGCCATCAGATTTTGGTTCCCGAACTGTTACGCCGTTTTTACGACCCAGCTGTTTTTTTTACATCGTCAAAATCTGTACAAATTGAATGTTCAGATATTTTATACATTCCAAAGTTTTATCCGATTATCTGAATCAATATAAGATTGTATAATGAGTCAATTATTTTTATTTCCTGGTCAAAACACAGCGAACTATGAATTTCACGAAATATCACGTTTTTTTTCTGATATTTTCATAGAAAACGGTCGCGGCTGGGTGCAAAGAGAAGATCAAACGGAAGCCGCCTATTCAAATAGGTCGTAAAAGCCACCTGCGTTGCTTGGGGTGTTTCTACAAAGGGAGCACCGCGCTGTGTCGGAAGGTCATTGCCGTTTCATTGAATCAGCTGATGTTTCTACGTCTACGTAACCGGTATCAAACTCTAAAAATCGGTCGATTTTTTAACAGTTGAAAACCGTGAAAATGTTGTAAATACAACGGCTGTTGAGAAATCCAAGTCTTAGGGCTAATTACCTTTTTGAGAGAAATTTCACGATTGAAAATCGTGAGAAATGTTGTAAAAACAACAGCTTTATAACCGTGGTTTTTCCTTCAAGAACGTATAATACATAGCCGAAAAAAATTGATTCCTGAATTGTAAGGCCGTTTTTATGGCCCGGATGTAGTTTTTACATCATCTTTCACGGTTTTCAAGCATAGATTGTCTCTCAAAAAGGTTTTCTTACTTTGGACTTTTTCAAAAGAGTTATAAGATGTTAGATATTTACCTCAATAATTTACTAATTTCTAGAATTTTTACAATTCATGCTGACATTTTTCAGAAAACGCCCTGTAGAGCATTTGTTTATGGCGTGCAACAATTTATTTTTTGCTCGATGTTTTTTAATGTTGAAATGAGCCTATATGCCAAAAATTTGCGAAATCTTACGTGTGCGTCACGAGATATGACGAGCTGACATTTTTCAAAAAACGCCAAGTAGAGCATTTGTTTATGGCCTGCAACAATTTATTTTTTGCTCGATGTCTTTTAATGATGAAATAAGCCTATATGCCAAAAATTAGCGAAATCGTACGTGTGCGTCACGAGATATTATGACTAGCTGACATTTTTCAGAAAACGCCCTGTAGAGCATTTGTTTATGGCGTGCAACAATTCATTTTCTGCTCGTTGTTTTTTGATGTTGAAATAAGCCTATATGCCAAAAATTAGCGAAATCGTACGTGTGCGTCACGAGATATGACGATCTGACATTTTTCAAAAAACGCCCAGTAGAGCATTTGTTTATGGCGTGCAACAATTTATTTTTTGCGCGATGTCTTTTAATGATGAAATAAGCCTATATGCCAAAAATTAGCGAAATCGTACGTGTGCGTCACGAGATATTATGACTAGCTGACATTTTTCAGAAAACGCCCTGTAGAGCATTTGTTTATGGCGTGCAACAATTCATTTTCTGCTCGTTGTTTTTTGATGTTGAAATAAGCCTATATGCCAAAAATTAGCAAAATCGTACGTGTGCGTCACGAGATATGACGAGCTGACATTTTTCAAAAAACGCCCTGTAGAGCATTTGTTTATGGCGTGCAACAATTCATTTTTTGCTCGATGTCTTTTAATGTTGAAATAAGCCTATATGCCAAAAATTAGCAAAATCATACGTGTGCGTCACGAGATATGACGAGCTGACATTTTTCAGAAAACGCCCTGTAGAGCATTTGTTTATAGCGAGCAACAATTTAGTTTTTGCTTGTTGTCTTTTAATGTTGAAATAAGCCTATATCACGAGATATGACGAACTGACATTTTTCAGAAAACGCCCTGTAGAGCATTTGTTTTTGGCGTGCAATAGTTTATTTTCGCTCGTTGTGTTATATAATTTACTTTCTGTGCCAAAAATGAGCGAATTAATAAATTTTCGAAAGTAGGGGAAGCATACGTATTTTTCAGGTAATAAGGTAGATTTGGCAACGCTGCTCAAGATTTCAACGATTGTCAGCTGAGAATTGTCAGCTACCTTAAAGCCGGTGATTCTACCCATGATACAAAGAAGTTTTCTTTGTATCATGGTTCTACCCATAAAGAAAGTCTGTTGTCTGTTCTGTGGTTTTACCTAAACGTTTCGTCCGAACCGAAGGTCTGTAATTTTTCCAATTTTTAACCAAAAATGGTCTAAACTGACAGGGTTCGAGTTAAAGGCGTATCTAGCGTCAGTTTTCAGTGGGGTCGCGGCCCCTATGTAGTAGAAGTTTTTTTTGTGATACCTATACGTAGTTTTTGAATAGAATCTTTCAGGGGGGCCAGAGGTACCCCCTGTGAAGGCGTGGCACCCCCTGGACCCCTCCTAAATACGCTAGTGGTTCGAGTCCGTAATGAAGAATTCGTGGTCAAATTGAATTATGTCCGTGGGGCTGTCCGTCCGTCCGCTAGCACGATAACTTCCGAAGGGATTGTCCTAGAGACTTGAGATTTTCAGTTTGAGTTCGGTTTCGCAATGCCTTGGTTAATTTCGACAACCAGCCAAATGGCGTAGGTTGTTCCATAAAATATGGCCATCATTGAAAATTTTGTTCCTCAATATCTCAGACAAAACGGAACCAATCAAAATGAAATTTTGCGACCACATACAAGATGCCCATAATAAGCCTCATGCAAAATTTTGTGGCCATAGTAATAATATTAAGGCTCTGAAAAGGGGAGTATACCAGACAACCATGCTGGGTCCAACCACAGACTCGAAAATTACAGAACAATTCGAATGAAATGAAATCTGTAATCGAATAAATGCTTATGCTTACCTGTCTAGTCTCCAACTTTATTGTTTTGAAAAAAAATCAATACTTTCTATTAACTTTTCTTCAAAAAAAGCACGCAACTAACAATAGAGCACAATAACTGAGAAATTGACATTACCATCTGTAATTTTCGAGTCTATGGTTGGACCCAGTCAGCCTGTCTGGCATACCTATCTTTCTAGTGCTCTAATAATATAATATAATAATATCTTTATTGATCCAAAAGACACAGATTTGTATAGGACATGTCATATTATACAGGGTGAGTCTTTGACTTGTATATATTTAAACCGTAGATTCTTGAGGTCAAAAGAAACACTTTTTTCCTCTACCATTTTTTCCGATTCGGCCTGGTTAAAAAGATACAGGCTGTTGAAAATCCATGAAAAGCATAAATTTTCAGTAATATCTCGCAAACGATTTCTTCAAATGAAATGATTTTTGGAACATAGTTTTTCATGAATATGATTGATCTATCCCGAATACAAAATTCCGAGTAATTCGATGTTGAAAGAAAAAAAAAATCTTAGAAATTCGAAAAATTGGGTACTTTGGCTGAATGCAATTCTGTCGAAAATATTCACAGAATTCAATTTTCCCTACGATGTCACGTTGACAAATTTCAAGAATAATTCGAGAATTTGTTATCTGGAATGATAAATGGTAAGACAACTAGCGGATTTTCTTTAAAAATGGGGTTACAATGAATGATCTCACCTCTACACTTCTTCAGTGTATATCCTTATCTATTCAAGCAGATTTCTACACCACTTTCGAAGTATTGCAATTTTGTTTCGTTGAGCTTTGACATAGATACGTTGATCCAAATTTACATTACGATTAGAATACGTTCATTTCTCATTTATTCATCATATTTATTACTACTAAAATGACCTTAATAAAGTTATTATTCATGAAAGAATTGAACTGAGCGAATTAAGAATGAACTTCGAATTCAAAAAAAACAAGTACATACAATTTTTTATGAATTTTGAATAGGTAATAAAAGTTCAATTCAATGCTATGAATAATCAGTTCACATAAAATTCATTTTTGTTCTAAACTCTTCAAAAAAAGTTTCGTTGTCGTTCAAAATAGATATATTGCAAAATAGAGCACATAATTATGAAAGATAATTAAATTTAATGGGTCAGTTCTTTTGATTTTTGGTATGTCAAAGAAAGTAATTCAATTGTTCCATCTGCTTGTGAATGTTTTTGGAACTTAATTATATCGTTGGAATCGAAATGTTTTTCACAATCATAACTCCTGTTGGAATGAAATTTCGCAGTATGGCCCTCATTTATAAAAGCTTACGCTGTTCATGTTTCGGCAAACTGAAACAATTGAAATATCCTCAAGTTTTTTAGACGGATATTACTTCTACACGATAAAGTATAAAACGTTCCTACCATTTTTCGAAGAAGATGAGTTTGATTTATAGGTTAGAGACACCTTTTTCCACAGCGAGCCAGTAGAAACGTTCTTTGTTTCTGTTCATTTGTGCTTGTGTACTTGCGTGTGGGACTCACACCCACTAAACCCCCTCCTCTTTTCCCGGGTATTATCGCCACCTGGTAAGGACTTTTTAAGCCCGCTCTTTCAGGTGCGTAACCCGGTATGCTCCTTCTACATCATATACTATGTGTACTGATCACTTCAGAACTACTGATGCTCATCCTCATCTAATAAACCAGTGTATACCAATACATAAACTATGTTGTATATGAAAAATCTTCCTGTATAAATAAAAAAATAAATTAATTGTGTATAAATAGCTATAGTTATAAATTATGGTGTATACTCCAGTAAAATCCAATAACACCTCTCTCTGTTAAAATTTAAAAAAGTTTTCACCTAATACCGACCCCTCTATCCTTCCTCCTGTTGTCTGCGTCTATCTTCTGTCTCTTTCCTCCTCATAACATCCGTAATGTACCCATACATGATATTCCACGTGTCTTTGTTTGATATCATTTTCTCCACCAGTTCCGTCACGTCTGGAAGCCTCCCCATATCCAGCTCTACTCTTTGTCTCTCCGACCTAAATCTTGGACACGCTGCGTACACATGCTCAGGACTGTCCGGGACCTGGCACAATTCGCACAGATCACTTATAGTCTTCCCAATACGTTTTGTATAGGTGCTGAAGGAGCCATGCCCAGTAAGAAACTGCGTGAAGAAGTATCCACTTCTTCTATGACCGCACTCCATCCATCCCTCCAGATCTTTTATGAGAATACGTGTCCAAGCTGCCGTGCTAGTACCCTCCTCCCATCTCCTCTGCCACGCTCTTAGCGTTCTCCTCCGCGCCATCCTCCTGTTACCTGGCAATCTGGTGCCAATCTTAAACAAAAAACACACCTCTGCGACCATCAGGTCGATTGGCGGGAAAGCGGCAATGACCTGGGCCGCCTCCGATGACACCGTCCGGTAGGCTGACGCCACCCGTAATAGCCCCCTCCTCTGTACACCAATAAGCTGTAATCTCTGTCTATCCCTCTTTAATGCTTCCCTCCAAATGGGTGCCGCATACAATAGCACGGAGTGTAGAATCGTGCACAACACTCTTCTTCTCAAGTAGTCTGGTCCGCCGATATTTGGAAGCAGGCGTCTCATAATTTCCACCTTATCATTGGCCTTATTGATTGTGTGTGTTACATGCGCTTAAAAAGTCGTCCTCTGATCAAAGATCACTCCAAGGTATCTCAAGGAAGGCACTGGACTAATGACCGCGTTTCTAAAGTCAATTCTAATGTCGTTTCTTTTCCGAGGCCCCTTTAGTACTAGTAATTCCGTTTTTTGCGCGGCAATCTCTAACTTTCTAGAATCCATCCACTTTGAGACCATTTCCATGGTCCGTTTTGCCTTTTCCAATAAGTGTTGTTTATCAGCCGCCTCTATTAGTAGAAGAAGGTCGTCGGCATAGGCGATGGCCTCGACTCCTGGGTCGTATGGTAGCCTCAGGACGTCGTCGTAGACAACGTCCCAAAGCCTTGGCCCTTTGATGGATCCCTGTGGCACCCCCATCGTGCATCTCCACCTCACGGAGCCTACTCTGACCCATCTATCTCGGAAATAGTCCTCGGTCATTTCCACCAGGTACTCGGAGCACCCAACTTCCCTCAGCTTGTCTACAATGTGATGCCATCTGACCGTATTGAAGGCATTCTTTACGTCCACTGTGATAGCGACCATCCAAATGCTTTTTGTCTTTTTTAGTGAGTCCTGAACCTTGAGCATCGCTGTCAGGGTGGATCTTTTCTTCATGAATCCATGCTGATTGGGTGATATCGCTCTATTTTCTGTCAATTCTACATCCAATCTGTTAATAATTACCCTCTCAAAAAGCTTTCCCATAGCATTTATTAAGCATATGGGTCTGAAAGACCCCGATAGTTCAAGATCCTTTCCTTTTTTCGGGATAAGAATCACATTCGCCTCTTTCCAGCACTTGGGAAAGGTTCTTTCCTCTATCAGGCTATTAAACATTCTGAGGAGCTGCTCTGGCACTGTAGCACACACCAGTTTTAGATTTTCTGCCGTCATTCCATCGGGGCCTGGCGCCCTACCTGTTTTCATAGATTCCACCGCAGTCTTGAGTTCCTCCATCTGGAGGGGTACAAAGGACGTTCGAGGGCCAATTGTACGCTTAATGGTTTCCCTCCCATGGGAAAGAGGTCGCGCAAAATTTGCCTTCTTCTGGAGGCAGAGAGTTTGTATGGAAGGCTTCGACACTTCATATGACCCGATACGATTTTGTACGCATCGCCCCATATGTCCAATTCTAGTTTCTCAAGTAGACCTTTCCATTTTGTTCTCTTCTCTCTATTTATTATTTTCTTCAGTTCTTTACCGAGCCTTTTCATTATTTCGCCTTCCGAGCTTCTGTTATCGTTTCTTCTTCTTCCCATCCTTGTGTATGTCCTTCTTGCTCTCATGTAATTTCTTCTAGCTTCCTCGATCTCAGTACTCCACCAGTATGGGTGCGTGGTTTGTTTATTATTCTCCGTTCTTTTTGCCCGTTGCAACGCTTCAAGCACCTTCTGGTACATTTCAGTACCAGAACCTGTTGAGCTGGCATCTATATTGTTAGTTATATCCTGTATGAATCGTTCCTTGTTGAAGATGGACACCCTCCCAGTGTCCCCGCTATTTACTGACTTTTTAGTGTCAATTTTGAAATATATATGTCCATGCAGCGTGTATGGGTTTTCATGTTTTATGTTCCAGTTTGTGATTTTCTTTCTGAATCTGTTCGAGACGAGGGTGACATCTATGTGTGTTCTTGAAGATGCTCTAATAAAGGTCGGTTTGCCGTTGTTCACTGCTGTCCATGATACCTGTGACAGCCACTCCTCGACATACTCTCCTCTTCGATCAGCCAAAGGGGCACCCCACAAGGGGGATTTACTGTTGATATCCCCTATAATAATTTTACCACCCTTGTACTGACGCGTCTTCGAATACTGAGTCCAGCTTTTCTCTAAAGCTCTCAAAGGTTACATTTGGTGATACATATATCGCGTAGACGTGGAATCCAGGTAATATAAGATGGATATAATTTTTTTCTTTTTTAATTTTCTCAACAACCAGTCGTCTATTTGTAATTTTCACCGCTATATCCCGTTCATCATTTACAAACCATCCTTCCTTTGCGGTTATTTTTTGTTAGGTTCTGAGACAACTAATATGTCAATCTTTTCCGACATTACAGCTGCCTGTGCCATATCATGAGCAGCTTTGCTCCTGCCTAGGTTGGTCTGCAGTATTGAGGTCATTTTGAGGATTTCTTTTGTCCTACTTCCTGATGTACATCATTTAAAACGATACATACATAATTTATTGTATAAATAAAACCATCCAATCTTTTGTAAATAGAGTTTCTCCTTGCATAGATAAAATAATAAATTAATTGTGTATAAATAAAATAAATTTAACTGTGTATAAATAAAATAATAAATTATTTTGTATAAATAAAATAGATTTGAATATATAAAAAGCTCTTTAGTGATCTCTCCTTGTGATTTCATCTATTTGCATTTTTTCTTTGGAGGGTGTCATTATAACCTTGATTTCCTCTTGCAATTTCTCGACTCCGTCCTATGGCCAGTTTCCGAGCAGACCATGCAATAGGGCTCTTCAGTGCATTCGCGGACCAGGTGTCCCTCCTTTCCACAGTTTCTGCATTTTGCACTTCGATCTTCGCCCTTGCATTCTTTTGCAATGTGTCCTGACTCCCAGCATCTATTGCATTTGTTGGTTAATTTTCTCTCTTTTATGTCCGCTATTGAGAACCCAATTTTTATCTTTCTTATTTCGATTAACTTTGTTATAATTTCTTCTTTTGCCACAATAGTGGCTGCTTGTCTGCCTCCCCTCAGTGGTCTCAGGCTTTAACTTCCACGCCGTCCTTTTTATCTGGTATGCCTAATTCTTCGTTGATCCTCTCCTCTATTTGATTTTCTCTTATGTCAATATCTATACCATACATATTTGCAGATATTTTGGGCTTTCCTCCGGTGTACTTTTTCACCGTTGCATCTGTCATGTTCTCTTTAATTCTTTTGAATATTTTATCTGTTTCTTTACTTCCCTTTTTTATCTCGGGAAGGAGATGTCCGTCTCTAGTTTCTCTTACACCATTTATTTCTCTTGTAATTTCGTTTTCTCCACCAATCTTTCCTTTCAGGTTGGTTAACATTTGAGCGTATGTTAGATTTCCTTTTCTCTCTATGATAACGGCTTCATTTTCGTATTCCCTTTTTTTATTCGTATTTTTCCTTGCTGATTGAATTTCGTGTAATACGATTTCTCTTTCGCAGTCATGAAATGCGCACTCTAGTATTTTTCTCTTCGTTTCCACTTTCATATTATTCATAACAGCTATATGAAGAGTTTTAGATTCTCCTGTCAGTAATTTGTACTTAATTTTACTGCTCAGTTGATATAGAGAATTTTGGTCTTCTTCTCGTTCGGATAGCCCCGCAAAGTATATGTTTTTTGTATCTTTAATCACTTTACCATTGATCTCGGCATATCCTTCTGTTCTATGGGATATTATATCCCCTTCCTTTATTTTCCCCCCTTTTACGTAATCCAGCATCTGTTTGGAGTTGCCAATAAGTGGTTTCATTATTTTTAATTCAACCATTTTGTTAAAAGGGGCCAGGATGGCTATTTCTTCCTCTTTGTTATCAGTGATCCTGGTGTTGTCCATTTTGACTTTGTATGCTTCTTCTGGCCAAGTTATTTCCATTAATTCTTCCAATTCTTTCGGTGTCATGTCTTCCTTCATTAAGTTCTTTATTTCAGCCACGGATATGTCCTGCTTTATATCCTCTTCTTCTACTTGGCATCCAAAATCGCACCTTTCCATTGCTAACACAGCTCTGTGTGTTTCCACAATTTCTTTATCAAGCATATCCCTCATTTCTATCAGCTCCTTTTTGGTCTCGTCATTTATTCCTTCTTCGGAAGTAGTTACTATTTTATTCAATCCCTCCTTAACCTTTTCGAGGATCATCATTACGCTCGCATATCTATTGCTGTCCATGCTCACGTTCATAGGGCTATCGATCCTCTTTCTCTTCCTGTGTTCGATGTGACCAGCCAACTTATAAAATCTTCCTCTTCCTCAGGCGAGAAAGGATCTCCTTGCGACTCTGGAGTCCCCAGGGGTTGAAAAACCTCTGGATCAGTCGTTGTTACAGTTATTTTGTCGCCCTCTGTTTTGCTTTTCTCCACTCTCTCTGGTGGCGTTCGCATCATCTTCTTTGATCTTCCGAACACGTTTTCTTCACTATCAAAGTTCACCATCTTGCCTTCGTCCTCTCCCTTCTCGGGTTTCTTCCCAGTAACAATATTAGCCGTCTCTCCCTGGACTAAAAGAGGGGCTACGCAGTAGCTGGATGACGGTTGAGGTTGGCCTGCGCGAACACCTTCCACAACCGGTACTGGGGTATCCATCCCCTGCACCGTAGACGATTTTTTCTTTTTCCTATCCATTACCATTAGAAAGTTTTCAGAGCAGTGCAACGCACACATCTCTGTCCTAAAAAGCGCTAAGTCGTTCCGTGTTATCTGTCCTAGGTTTTCTGTTAGGGTTTTCCTTCCCTTAGCCTCTCCTCCGCCATACCAGGCCCGGCATAGCCGTATACTGGCAGACAGAGATCGAGACATGGTCGAGGGGGGGTAGCAGGATAGGAAGGATAGGGTGTTGTAACAGGGAGAGAGTGTTAAGGGGGGAAATGTTTAGTCGTTTCACTGTTCAGCTTAAACCTTATCGACATGGGAGGCCCTGCCAGGAACCAGGTTTCCCCTTCGGTTCCCGTCGACGTGGCTTTAAGATTCCTTACAGCTACTTGACTAGGGAGCAAGGATCAAGGATGTCAGGGAGGAAAGACCGACAGGGTCTGGGTTTACCCTGTCAGATGGGATATTTGTTAGTTTTTTGGTCTCCCTGCTCGTCTTGTGCCTCAACGGCACAGGTGACACTACCAGGAAAATCAGGTATAAACCCTGCAATTTTCACCGTCGCCATTACTATAGGAGTCATTTAAAGGTGCATTTCTTTCACATGTCTGTCCAGTCATGGTCTCGTAAGTCATTACCCATGCACTCTCTGCGATTCATACACTCATTCCTAGCATAACCCACACAAAAAACGGGATTTTTGAAATGCGCATGCGCAGTCCACCTCCGCCTAGAAGCTCTTTCTCTCAGCACACTAGCTGTCCAAACCTCGTTCCCGTATCTCGTACGGTTCAGGAGATACGAGCACATTCATCTGCGCATGCGCCAACCTGTCAGACAAGAAAATTCACTCCCTCAGCTACTCCAGACACCAATCGGCACCCCCGTACGACCTCATCCATGCGCAGATCGAAAAATGGCTCTGCAGGCCAGCATCTCCCCAGAAATCATCCCTAGGGCCGCCTCGGTCGCCCGGAGCTCCCCGGTTTACCGAAAAACCGCTCCACGCCGATGGGTCTTCGCAAACACGCCACTACCACTACCCAAAGGTCCTATGGGCTTCATTTACTACCATCTCATACATTCCATGCTCATTCATAATCTTTTTCACCCTTATTCTCTAGACCTTTCCAATTACTTTCTACACTCACCTCGTATATACCTCCGTTCATTCCTTTCTCCATTCTCCCCTGTACATGCATTCATCGGAGAACTAGTCCGAGGATTTGCTTCTTTCACACCACAAAAACACGTAACAAAACACGACGATGTCTTCTTATCTACCCACTTATACGTTCTTGCACTCCCGCATTTATACCCTCTTTCGCACAACCCTTGTCATCACTTACGCTCGCTCGATTTCACTCATTACGGTTTCATTTTGTAGGGCGTTTCACGGGCTTCCAAAACCTCCAAAACCTCCCCTAGGACTCACACGAGACAGTTTCACACCGTACAATTTAGACCAGGGGAACGAAGCAAAACGATAAAAACCGTGATAACTTCGGCCCCCGTGGACCGATTTCGACGAAACCAACTTTTACCTCTCCGGCACGATTTAATGATTCCAACAACACCAGGACAGAGGGAATCTGTGGACGTAAACCGGTACTTTGACTTCAAAAACTGCGGACACGCATAAACGTGACCGCTCCGCCTGATGGTCGGCCAGGTTAGAGACACCTACAAAAAGACGAAAGTAGTTATCCCAAGGAAAATTCACTAACACCAATATCACAAACACTTTCACTGTTCACAGCACTCAAACAATCACAACAGTTAATTATAAATCACTTATTTTCCACATTTACGACCACAATCGACACTAAAAACATATTAATTTACCACTAGATGTTTACTAGCGCTCACGCTTGCGCCTGTAACACAACACAACTGTACCACAGCCGTCTGAGACGGCTGTGACTGTACATAGCACAGAACACAAATATATAAGAAGTGCAACCTGCCTTCAAAACGATGGAAACAAAAATCTATGAATATCGCCGCCATCTTTGAAGGTGGCTTGCACGGTATACAAATTATAATCTGTTATTATACCATGGATATTCAAACGATTGTTTGGCGGGAAAATAGTATTATTCAAATAAGAAAGCTGAGCAATTATTAAAAGAAATTCAGAAGTTCGAACCAAATTGAATCACATTTGCAGTGCAAATGTGATTGTATTGGTTCATCTTCATTTTCTTTGCATTTCAGATGACAGGTAAAAAATAGAAAACAAGTTTCATTGAAAATAATTTATTTTTTTGGTTAAAAATATTCCATTCACATTTATATATGGACAAATGGACATTATGCCCATCAAGAATTTTCCATTTATTAATTTCGCGCAACATCTCTGACCAAAATTCTAAATGTGGAGAGTCGTCTGAAAGAGCGGATCGAATTTTTTTTCCTTCATTATTGTAAAATTGAGAGCTGTTGAGAGAATCAAACAGATTGTCCATAAGATGACAAAATTCTGCAGTTTGTAGAGCTTCAGATGTCAATTCCCCAGATGCATGGAACGTTTCAATGGCAGCTGCCATTGTGTGGCTCAGTTGTTGTGCAGCCACTTTCACTTTCATTTTTAAATAAGAATCTTTGAAGTTAAAATGTGATTCTTTAAGTTTCGGCAAACATTTAAACCTTCGCTTAGAATTGTCAATTCTTAAGGCTTCTTTCATGTGTTCTAAAGAAGCTTTTTGCCCTGGGGAAAATTCAATTTTATAATTTATCAGTGCATTTCTTGTGTTTTTCAAAAGATGCGGAACATCAAAAATTGTCACAATTGGTTCCCCATTAATCACAAAATGGTATGGACTAGGTTTCTCATCAGTGAATCCACGTGTTAATGCAGCAATTGCTGCTCTATTTGTGCTACCCTGATCACAAACGGTAGCACAGACCTTTATCCCTACCATCTGTAATTCACCGATCACTTGAACAATTAATTGTTTCAAATCATCAGTTTTAATGGAGTCCTTCGTGAAATAATATGCTACTGGCATCTTGTAACTTTTTCTGATTCCCCGTATCATGAAGACAAGGGCATGATTGGCAGGGTTGGTTGTTCGGCCCAATGTACCCAAATCTTCGAAACCAGATATCCTCTGTTTGTGGCTTTCGTAAGAAAATCCACTACTGAGAGACATCTCGTCGAAAATCAAGGCACAACATCGGTCTAGCTTGTCCATTTGATGAAGTTGAATTTTCAAATGTTCTAGAACCGGTTTGAGGAGTCCGCATTCAAAAGGTATTGATGATAATATGTGCTTCAGAGTTTGGGTGATGGGAGTTGAAAAAAAGATCTAAGATATCTATATAACTTCGGACTCCTCTTGAAGAGGGAGAGAGCAAAGGCTTTGTCTTCTACAAGCCATCTACGACCTGATGGGGACTTGTCCACATTTCTCATCTGCGAATTGATGAAGTTGATGGTCACTTTATTTAGTTTGTCTTCAATGAATTGAAATCTGCCCTCTTCATATAACTTTTTCAGAGAATTAAATTGAAGACGTTCATTTTTCAATAGAGTTTTTAATTTCGAAAGTTTGGATGAGACAGTTCTATGAATATGGTACATAGAGTCCTGCTCAGGAGACAAATCTGATTTATGAAGTCCCAGTTTTCGCAAAAACCCAGATTTGTTTTCAGACAAAAAGGAATATATATGGCTAGAATTTTCACCCATTTTAGAACTAGAATCTTCAGATGGATGTGATACAGGGATATCATTATAAGTTACTTCTTGGGATGATGGCATAGCAGTGGTCACTTCAAGGTTTGGAATAGGTGTGAAACTGGAATCTGAGTTCTCTTCGAAACAAGGCCTGATGTGATGCGATGCAGAATCATGCATGTCAGTCTGACTGAAATTGGCGGGAAGATTGATGTTTCCTTCGAAAGAGGACATAACATTGAATGAGGCATAATTGTGCTCTTCCCTAGCAATGTTTTGGCAAGGTTTCGGA
Source organism: Propylea japonica (assembly GCA_013421045.1). Classification (NCBI taxonomy): domain Eukaryota; kingdom Metazoa; phylum Arthropoda; class Insecta; order Coleoptera; family Coccinellidae; genus Propylea; species Propylea japonica. The sequence goes on from CM024240.1 coordinate 52,684,790, forward strand.
ATTGCTCCCGGAAGAAGGGTTTTGGGATCATTTGGATTGTTGAAGTCGGACAAAGAAAAGTGGTCTTTACATATTCGGAAGTTCAAACAGTTCTGGTTATGAGGAATGAAGCAGGTATTTTGCCAGGAAATTAATCTCGATGGATCTTTGGGGAATCTGAAGAATTTAATATTATTGACGCCTTCGGGGAGATTACTAAAATAGGAATTATTGCAAGATGGAAATTTGCAGGAATATTTAATTCTCTACCTTTGAGAAGCTGCTGCTATTATTGCCGACATATTATATGAGAAGAAATGCACTGTACCTACAAGGAAAAAAATTTCAAATCAAATTCAAAACTATTGAAATACCTAATTCAAACTTTGCCAGATCTAACGCATTTCTTCTTCTTCTTCTTCTCTAACCACACTTTTGTGGCTTTATGGGTTCGCGTTTAGCATGTACCCAGATTGGTTGCTTTTTCTGTGTTTGGCTGGCTTATCTCTTTTTTATTTTTCCCACCCTAAAAATCCCAAGGGAAATGAAGGATGAGGTTGGGGTATTTTGATTTAATTATAAGGGGTAAAACATATATTGTTAGTAGTATTTACCGAGCAAACAAGATCCATTACTATTTTCTATTTATCTGTTAATTCTATTGAGGTTTTAACCTTTGATTTCCCTATTTTGGGTAATATAAATTAGCTACAGTTTAATGTTTGAATGATTCAAAAATTCATTCAATATGTGCACTATATTAATGTCATCTGTGAAAATTACTTCATAAATATTAATGGGTTTTTGTAACTCGAATTTTTCGAGTTTTGCATATAAGGTATTAATGTTGTGTACATTCAGGCTACATTCCAAAAATATATGCATCAATGATCCTATTTTGCCACATTTACAGTTTGGCGAGGAAATAACCCTGATCTTGTTTAAATGTTCTGGTGACATACAATGTCCCGATCGTATTCTCATCATACTCGTAATATGTTTTCTCGGTATATTACCTTTCAACAATTTGTACGGTTTATCTATTGTGTGCTCTTTATCCCGATTGCGCATGTGAGTGTATGTTCTTCCCTTATTTTTTCCCCAATTTTGTAACGTCTTGATCCAGTTTTCCCTAATTTTATCTTTAACCGTATTGTACATGAATTGTGGTCCTCCCTTATAGTTTAGTAATACACCATGTCTACCCCTATTTGCCAGTTGGTCTGCTTTTTCGTTTCCCATAATTTCGGTATGGCTTGGTACCCAGATTCCCTTTATGATTTTATTTTCGTTAATTAATTCCGCCCATATCCGTTTAACCGTTGCCGTGATGGTATCTATCGATGAATCTAATTTCCAATTTTTCAAAGTTAGTAACGCACTCAATGAATCAGAGAAAATGACTGCTTTTCTGATATTCTGATTTTTTATTATTTCTAGCGCTTTACCTATGGCTAATATTTCTGCCGAATATATTGTCCAATATGAGGGTAGTTTTCTATTATATTCTAAAGGTAGTGATGGGGAGTATATTCCTATTCCCACACTTATATTGCCATTATCATTTTTCAATGAAGCGTCAGTATAAAAACTTTGAAAACTACCAAATCTATCTTCACAATAGCTTTTAAATTTATTTTTTGTTATAGGATCTTTTTTTTCGAATTCTGGGATAGTTATGTCGCATTGGGCTGCATGTTGTGCATAATCTAAAGAATAAAATGGAATTTGTTCTGCCTTGTAAATGTTATCTTTGAGCTCTCTGACATTTTGAAAAGCCGTCAAATATGCTGGTTTGCATTTTTTACCCCAAAACTGTTGTTGCGAACTTAATTTGCTAATTTGGTCTATGATAATGTTATTTTTAATTTGTAAATTTTTTAAAATATACTTTGACGCCAATATTTCCCTTCTATTTTCCAGTGTTGTCTCTCCGCTTTCCGCTAGTATAATATTAATTGGGGTTGATCTCATGTATCCCATTGCTGTTCTAATACCCTGGTAGTGTATTGAGTTCATTTTGTTGATGGTTGTTTTTGAGCCCCCATATATCATAGAACAGTAATCTAAATGAACTCTGGATATCGCCTTGTATAAATTCAACAAGTTTTGGGGTTGCGCACCCCACCAAGTCCTGCACAGACACTTTAGTATGTCAATTCCCCTCTTTGCTTTATTGTTTACTTGTTCGATTTGTGCTGACCATTCCAATTTTGGATCTAGAATAATGCCTAAATATTTCACCTGGTTTTTCCATACTATGTTTTGACCATTAATTGTTAAGCATGGAAGTATATTTGGTGTTTTTTTTCTTGCAAACAGCATCGCGTATGTTTTTTCAACCGAAATAATTAGGTTTCTTGATGAAAGGAAAGTATTAATATTATCCAAGGTTTTGGAGATTTTTTCATAAATTACACCTATGTCCGATCCGGAACAAATTACATATTTGTCATCTGCGTATTGACCTATTTGCACCCCTTTAACTCTACATTTAATTACCTTTTTCACATATAAATTGAATAAGAATGTACTTAATTTAGATCCCTGTAGTATTCCTTTACTATTATAATACGGTCCCATAATTCTATTCTCCCTTGTACATTGGATATACATTTCTTTATTATTCAATAATTGATCGATGATATTTATGATATCCGACGGTATATCAATTTCTCGTAAATCCTCCAATAGAATGTCTATATTTACACTGTCATATGCCCCCTTTATATCCAGAAATACAACTACTGTAAATTTTTTTTCCGCGAATCCTGCATAAATTTTTGAGGTCAAATATATTAAACTATCATTAACTGATTTCATTCTTCTGAATCCGAACATTAATTTATTTTGATGAAGACTTTTTTCAATTGTATTCTCTATTCTGTTTTTTATTAAGTTTTCTAAAATTTTAATGCTGCATAGCGACAAGGCAATTGGGCGAATATTATCTGTATCTATTGGAGGTTTATTTGGTTTATTGAACGGTATTATTAGTATTTTGTTTTGATTTTCAATGTTAAATGGATTTTTTAATATTTCATTCATTATACTCAAAAATTTCATTTTTACTGTTTTACTTAGATTAGCATACATGTCATATGTTAATGCATCTAATCCCGGACTCGAGTTTTTCCTATTTTTGAATGCTAGTTCTAATTCTGACAAACTGAAGGGATTGGATTCTTTTTGCTCAGTACTATTTTCTTCTCTTATCTGTGCTATATTATTTTTGATGGGTTTAGAAAGGTTAGTCATTAATTTATCTAATATTTCTGATGTAGGTAGGTTTTTAATATTGATATTATTATCTTGATTTTTGAATTTTTTTATTGATTTCCAGGCCGATGTGAGAGGGAGAAAATTTATATTTTCGCAAAACTTTGTAAACGACTTACTCTTCTTTTCCCTCATTATTAATTTTACTCTTGCTCTTGTATTATTTGCTTTAATAAAGTTCTCCTGAGTAGGGTTATTAATATAGTCTCTAATTATTTCTCTTCGCAATTCAATCATATTCGACAGCTCTTCGTCCCACCAGATAACCCTGTACTTATTGTTGTAAGATAGTTTTTTGCTGGGAATATTTTCTTCAGCACTTGAAATTAATAATCTGTTGAATTTTTCCAAATTGTCATAATCTGAATGTTCTAATTCATTTTCTATTCTGGTGTTATACCCTTCCCAATTAGCTTTATTAGTTTTAATTTTTTTGTGGTAAAATAAAGGTTTGTATCTGCCGATTTATTACGTCCATTTATTTCTATTAAAATGGGATAGTGATCGCTCTGTGCTGGGTCGAATATAACTGTCCAGGAGCAATCATTTGCCAAATTTAGGGAACAATACTCAGGTCAGGGGCGCTATTTCCTATTTGGGGTGGAGTACACCTGGTAACTGTACCATCATTTAAAATAAACAACTCCTTTTGATCCAATATTTCATTAATAATTTTTCCGTTAAGATTACTAGTATGAGATCCCCATCTGGGGCTTTGTGCATTAAAATCACCTATAATCATATATATCTATTCCGATTTGATCTATTATTTCATGAAAATTGCTTGTTTTTAGTTTAATATTTGGTGGGTTATATATGTTAACAATAACAATACCATTTATTTTAACTGCTTGATATTGAAATTTAGGGGGACACGCACTCACATGCAATGTAACTTGTTCATAGATTATGTTTCTTTTAATTAGTAAGGCTATACCACCCTTACCGTCTTCCCTATCTCTTCTCAAAATGTCATAATTCGAAATTTTAAGCTTTTTATTTTCTTGCAGAAATGTTTCTGATAATGCGACAACTTCCGGATTGTATTGTTGGAGTTTTCCCGAGAGATCTAAAATGTTTGTGTTAATAGATCTAATATTCCATTGTAATATTTTAATAGATTTTCTACTCATGATTTTGATTTATTAATTGGTTATTTTATTTAAATTTCTAGTTTTTTTTTTAATTTAAATTTGTGGTTCTTTATGTATTAATGCTTGCGTATGAATTTCATTATCGTATTCTTCAAATTCAACATTATTTTCTTGTAATGAATTATAATTTGATGATAATCTATTTTGAGAAAGTTCCGAATAGTATTCTGAAATTTCCATATCTACTGATTTATTATTATCTTCATTTATTTTTGTCTTAGGTTGTGACCAGTCTGATAGTTTATTTTTTTTATAATTTGGGGTGTATTGAACAAGGCAGTCTTCGATCTCTTCCCTATTATATCCTAGTTTACTTTTCGGTGGTCTATTTTTGGTTTTGAATGTTGTAATTCTTCTTTGTTTAGGATCGTTTTGATTTTCTGTTCCCAGTTTTATGTGTGAATTGCCCTTTGACCTTGTTATTTGCGCATATGTACCTTGTGAAACCGTGGGTGGTGTTTTTTGATTTAATTCTATTGTTTCTTCTTTGTTTATTTGTGGAAAGTTAGTTAGATCGTTTTTAATATTGCCACTATCTTTATTTTTTTTCTTTAAAATTAAGTTCGCCTCAAAGTAGGTGTACTTATATACCGCCATCATATTCTTGATTTGTTTTTGTCTATCATATTCAGAACATTTTTTATATGTGGCTGCATGAGAGCCCTTGCAATGATAACATGAGGGGTTTTCGCTGTCGCAGGTATCAATTTCGTGTTCGTTTCCGCATCTATTACATTTCTTTTTACCTTTACATAGTTTGGAAGTGTGTCCATATAATAGGCAGTTATAGCACTGTACAACTGGGCTCACATATTGTGTTACTTCTATATATTATGATATAATGCTATATTACTTGGTATATTTTTATTTCTAAACGATACCACACACGACTTTGATTCTATGTATTTTACTTTATTTTCCACTACCGTTTTCCTTTTTAACCGTCTCACATTTAATATTTCATATTTCGATTCTGCATTTCTCTTTATTTCTTCTTCTGTAATACTAATATCAATGTCTGATATGACTCCCATACTAATAATATTTATAGGTGGTATATAAATATTACAATCATCAAATTTATTATGTTTGACAAATGAATTAGCATGACCGGCACTAGCAAACTCAATTCCGACTCTATTTTTCCCTTTTCTTTTTATATTTTTAACATCAAGATCAAGGTTATTATTTTCATAAAGATATTTTCCGAGCTTCAAAGGATGTACATAACCAATGTTGCCATTTGTACCCTCAATGTACACGACATATGGACCTAAATCTGTTGATCTATATTCATAAATAGTTTTTTGTTTGTTTACGTTAGTTTTTATGTTGTTTTTTACTGTTTCAATATTTTGTGACAATGATTCTATTTGTTGTAACATTTCTAAGTCTTCATCTATTTTAGCTTGTTCCCTCAACTGAGTCAACTCTAGTCCTAACTCGGCTAAATCTGCCCAAGATAATGTGTTTTTATGCAAATTTTCAAGTGTTTTATTCGCTTTAGGTGTTAGGTTAAATGAAGACCGGGATCCACTGGATCCCGGACTATTATTATTCATCTTGTTTGATCAGTAGGAAGTGTAATTAACTCACCACAAAGGATACCCTTAGTATTAGACGAAAACTTAGGATTTTTCGATACGAACACTAGAAGGTTGTAAGATTTCTCTCAGCGACCCGTCCCCGTCAAAGGTTCAAACGGCTCTCCATCTAACGCATTTCACCTGAAAAACTTCAACTTTAAACTTGTAAAATTTGTCTGTCGTATGTCAATTGTCAAGTCATATCTTTCAAATTTGTGTTCTGTGCTTTCAAACGTAATGACAAGTTGCACCACTGCTGTGATTGGCCGAAAGAGTATCTTCTGTTTCATTTGTACGGTGGCGAGAACCTCTTTGTCTGTTTCCAATTCAACGAACCGAGTTTCACCCCCCTGGTACATAGGGACTACTTTAGAAGGCTGTGCTTGTAATATGTCGGGACTCTACAGCGTTGCCGCTCTTGGCTATGACCGTGCCCGTAGGTTTAGAAAGCCGTGTTAGTAGGCAGCTCGCACTTGTTGTATTTATGTTCTGTGGTTTAGACTGTTCAAGTGAATATGTCATTTATTCAAATTTTATGGTTGAGTTGTTGTTTTGATTCCGGAAATTCTTGCACGGAAGATTTCAAGAGATATTGGAAATGAAGGCTATAGATGAAATAGGTGGTTTTAAAGTTAATCCGATATAATCAAAAATGAAGTATACATCAAGAAGAGATTATTCTCTTTCATTTTATCACCAGCAAAATTTTGGATGAATCAATAATTGCATTAGAAATACAACTGGTATTGAAAAAGTGAGTTTATATTCTTCATTTAATACAGCAGCTTATTTGAAAATTTCGAATGGTATATCTACTCATTTCTTTGATACAATAGCTTATTTCAAAGGTTTGAATGCTAGATCTCGTACTTGCAAAAATTCAGTGGTTAGTTTACCAGTGGCGGCATAGCTCATTCTGAAAATAAAAAAGGGCTATATCTTCTTATTTAGGCCGAATCGGAAAAAATGGTAGAGGAAAAAAGTGTTTCTTTCGACCCCAGGAATATTCGGTTAAAATATATGTACAAGTCAAAGACTCACCCTGTATACGTTGCTGGGTCGTCTGTACTTTCGGGATTTTTCGGTAGTAGATACCTTCTGTAAGTAAAAAAGGAGGCATGTTTTCTGGGTTGCTCAGGATGTCATTTACTGTCTTGGTTAAATTCTGATGAAGGCAGTTGAACCTCTTCATCCAGAAGCTGTGGAGCCCGTCTGGTCCAGGTATATCCGACAGCTCTTGTGGTGTAACGACTGTCTGAGGCATTTGTTCGATGTTTGTTTGGGTTTCTTCTTCATTTTTTATCCATTCTGCACTTTTGTTATAAGTGGTAGGTGTTGAGAGTTGTTAGGTCCAGAATTTTTTTTATATCGCCCTAAGTTTTATACAGGGTATCCCATAATTAGACCGACAAACTTCTAGTGAACATTATAGATCATATATGGTCATATAAGATATAAGGTCAATACCTACCAACTTTAGAGATCGATTCAACATAAATGCAAATAATTGATATCGAAATTTTTGGCGAGAGAAGATGATCTTTGTTTGATAGAATTGATTTATATCTTCAATCTAACCATTATCAAGTGAAAATAAATTAAAACAAAAGTGAACATTGTGTACTTAGTGAAAAGAAAGAAAATTTCAAATCTATTTTTTTCAGAAATGGTACATCTGGGCGTTATAATACAAGAGCATCTTTTTTCAAGAAAAAACATCGGAGTTTATGAATATGATGTATCTCGCAAAATAATGAAAGTTAAAAAAGTTTCAACTAAAAGTACCCTTCGCCCCACCAAATGATACGATTGTGCTTGACATGAAAGAAATGCACTCAATCTGATCGATGCGTATTTTTGATATTAGCCAATGTGTAAACTTTCAGCACTTTATGTTTCTGCGTTTTGCAAATATGTGGCAAAAGTGGACAGGACGTCATCTTCAAAGGGCACTAGCTCCTTAACGAAGCAATTTTGCATTATATGATTTGGGTCGAATCTGTCTGAAATACGATCTATAATGTCCACTAGAAGTTTGTCGGTCTAATTACGGGACACCCTGTAGATGTTCGAAGAGTTTTGCTGTTTTCCGCCGAGATGCCTATAGCAAATTTTCTCCGAGGTTTCAAATGAGATGTTATCTTGTTTTCTCTTGTTGCTTTCCTTATATCTTTTCAATCTCTCGGAGAAGACACTGAGTCTCTGTTTCGGTGTGTCGATGCATTGCTTGACCGTTGTATTTTCCCCTGCATAGCTGGAATGCTTGCGGTTTCGATAAATTATCGATTGATTTCAGCCTGGTTGTTCCGATACCATTTTTATAGTGTATCAGCCATCCTATGTCTTGCCGAATTGAACTTTTTTCGCTAGCCTTCTTTGCCAGTGAGGTGAACGAGGTTGTTTATTAGGTCGAATTGTGTGCTGCCTTGGTTTTGTTTTCATGCCAAGCACCCCACAACAGTTTTAGCGGCACAATAAAGATTGAGAAGAATTACCTCTAGTCGCGTTGAAATTGTTAAAAATTGTGTTACGATTTCATCATTCATTATCTTCAGAATGACCGACAGTTTCTTGGATGATTTGATTCTCGATAAGATTGGTCTGGAAAGTGGATCAGTGCCGTCATATTAGCTGAAGGATTGCAGACGTTCCAGTAATAACTGTCGTTCTTTATTTGAGGTTTGGCTTACGTTTCCTTCCGCAGTGTTACTTTGATGGGATGAAGGTAGTTCAGTAGTGCTTCCTTCCTGTATTACTTCATCCGTAAGGGTCTCATCTTGGCTTGGTATGAGAGGTACGTCCGTTCTCGTGTCTTGTGTTGGTTCATTGTCGTGGTCTCCGATTTCACAATTTGTATGATCTTCTCTATTATGGTCGCCCTCGTTGTTCGTTTCATTTATAACTTATTTCGAACTTCTTGCAGTCTTCCTTCACGGATAAGTTTGTTCCTGATAATGACGCGATACTGTTCAGCTATTCTCTGTTCAGTTACCTGTAGGTCGGGAAAACATTGCTTCAATTCATTTAAACCTACCGTCCTTTTAAAAGGACATCAGAAAAAGACACCTGTAATTTTAATACAGGTACCGCAGCATTGATGGAACTGATAGTATATGATGACAGATACACTAATCAAGATGAAATTTCGTTAGTTTCAGTGATTATTGAGAATTCGTAGGTGAATCTTGAATATTTGTGAAACTATTTTTCAGAAATTTGAGGGATGAGTGATTGTAGGTGAGTTTTGATGAATTCAAATGTGTTTTGAACAAGGTAGGATTATACACTACTTTTCATGCTGATTTATGTTTCGTTCATCAGGAATAATTATTATTTGCGAAAGCCGTTATCTTTGGCTGAATTGATGGAAGAATTGGAAAATGACTATAATACTGAAGTTCTTGACAGTATTTCAATTTTTTTCCTCTTGAAAATGCTTACGATGACTGCGACACAAAAGAAGATTCTGGAGATGAAAATGGAATCGAACTGAATAACTTATACCAGGTTCTCAATTGAGAAGTGAAGTGAAAGTTTTTTTTTTGAGCTGATGAATGGGATACTGAGGACGAAATACCGCTATCAGAATTCGTGGAACGAAAACAAAAAATGGTGAAGCAGTTCACTTACAGCCAAAATGATTTCAATTGTTACTCCTTGGGAGAACATTTCATTTGTCCCAAATAATTTATCTCCTTCAGCATGCTTCAGATTATTTTTTGATAAAGACGTTATTGACAGCATAACTCGCTTCTCCAACACATATGCCGAACAGAAAAATTGACCAGGTAATGTTACAGAAGATGAGCTGCTCTGTTTTATAGCTGTTGTTGAGTGGTTACGTGACGGTTCGCAAAAAAAATGTACTGGCAAAATCGTGATGATGTATGTAACAACTTGGTCAGTAATGAGATTTCTCTTGATCGATTTCAGTACATTAGGAGCCAAATCCATTGCAATGAGTTCTCCAAGTAATATAGGCTGGACCATCTGATTGAATTTATTTCAACTCAGCGAAGACGCACGTTATGCCACAAAAAGGCAAATTTCATATGCCGGAAATGTCATGTGGGCTTTCATCCAAAGGATTGTTTTATGAAATACCATACAAAATAATTGTAATATTTGTTCGTTTCAGAAAATTGAATAAATAATGCACAATTTTCCGTATTTTTTTCATATGATATAATAAAGTTCCTAGAGTAGTGTTTAACCCTACCGTCCTTTTTAAGAATTTTTTTGATATTTTTTCCTGTTGAGTAATCCTGAAATGATAAGTTATTTTCAGAAAGAAATATTATTTTGCGATAAAAATAGTTTCAGGGTTAAATGGGTTATAAAAGTTGCGCATGATCGTTTAATTCATACAACTTGTCCATTTCATGCGTCTTCTAGGTAGCCTTGCTTGAGTGAACGCTGGTTGAAGATCCTGCGTAGCACTTTCTGTAGGGGGTGACACTGCAGTTGTTTGTCTCCTTGGTTCTTCCTGTTGGTCTGTAGTGTTTTGTTTGACAAGGGTCCGCCTCCTCAGCGCCCTGACACTGACGTCTCGCATGCTGTTATGTCCAACGTCAGCTCCAGACATGCCCTGATGATCCTCAGGCAGAGACTCAATGTTCCTATTCCTTAATTGCACCATCATTATGGGTCGCATTTTATACCTAGTGCTAGGTTCAGCTCGGGCACCTCGGGTTTGCTAAGCCCTTACTCTAGAATTTACCATTCCAGAGCCCCTGATTATTAATTATTATTATTGTTATTATTAAATAATGACAAGAGTAAAGGTTAAACTTAAAATCAACAGAAATTTAACTTCAAGTAGTGGTTAATCTTCAAAGCAGGTCAAACCCTTAGATTATAATCTAAGGTCAAACCATTCATCCAGTGAGTGAAGAAAGTGGCTTCTGGCAGTTGTCCTTCGCAAGTTTGTAGCAGTGTCCTCTATTCTGGTTAAGAGGAAAGTGGTATGCCATGTATCTACCGAAGAGGGAATGACAGAGGTAATAGTCGATGAAAAAAATTAAATATGTATATCGAATGAGCAGTTTGAAATAGACGGATGTAGCCAGGACTCAGTTATGAGTGTGAAAAACGGAATTTTGTAGTGAAACTTTGAATAAAAATTCAGAAAATTTGAAGGATAGTGGTTGTATGTTCGCGTAAAGCAGTGGACAAACAAGAAGATTATTCAGTTTTTAGGCGATTTATGAAGTTTTTGGGTCGAACATACTATAGTACATACAGGGTGTTGGGACAACTACTTGATAGTTAGGTTGAATTCACCAGCATTTTGACGGTTCTTCAACTCAGCACGAAAAGAATTAAGGGCGGAAACTTGTTTTCTCGTCTTATCATCATATATGGTTATATCGAGGAAGCTATGATGATCCTTTATTTTGGATTTATATTGAATGGTCAATACAAAATCAGGCGATGAGAAAATCGCTCGTATCCACCTTGGACTGCTACTATCGTTGTTGGATTTTTCACCGAGTTGAACTATTGGAAGTCTTTCTCAGGTAGATTGCAGATAATGATAGCTATTGATTTTTTTACGCGATTCAATATTTCCACCATATCATCTTGGTTTGAAAGACGATCGTCCTGACGTTTTTCGATGCGTTCCACACTTGCACCGACCTTTCGAATGTTTTCTAGAAGGGTATTGAAATGCTGAGCGCTAATTGGCATGTTAACATTATTGGACGAAGCCTGCTGAGCTAACTGATGACGAGAGCCAGAGGTATTACCACAGAACTGTGGTATTACCTCGCAATTTTCTCTCCTGCGACATTATGAAAAGGAAACCTATTAAGAAGGAATAGAGATGACAGTTAGTCTCTTCACTTCAATGGGCCGCTAATGAAGACTTAACACAGATTTTCAATTTAAAAAAACAAAAGTCGTCAACTACATCACCGACGACCAGTGTGCAACCACAGAACTGTGTTCTGTGGTGCAACTGCTGCCGAAATTGCCGAGCGAAGCGATGGGACATGCAGAAGAGGAAGGGACTTGTCAAGGTCAACCGATTTTGTATAATTCGTCAACTGTTTGATTGGACGAGAAAAGTGAAATATAGAAAAAGGAATGAATTATTTCATAGAGTTCTGAAAAAAGGTATCAAATCGGATAAATATATAAGGTGAACCAAACTTAAGTGTAAAAAGACTCACATTTATGAAATTAAGTTTATTTTCAACTTGCCGAATACTTAATAATGAGCGACTTGAATAGAAACTGATAAAACACTTCTGTTTTTCTCGAACTTACAACTACTAATTTTGATAAAGCTGTAACTAATAAACTAGTTGATTAAATCACTATATTATTACCCTCGACCCTCCGATATACAGGGTGAATCCTGTTGAACTGTACATACTTCACACAGAGATAGAGGACACTTTGCTGGTTTCAAAAAGACCCCACATGAAAGGTTTCAAACGATTAGTTCGAATTATACAGGGTGATTTCCAGTTTTGGGTCATATTTTCAAAATGCTCTATTGGATGAACTAATAATGACAAATTCATCAAATTTGGTACGTAGGAGCGTAGGAGGACTGTATCAATCTCCATGCAGCTGAGTTAACAGATTATCAGTTTCCAGGACCGGACTCTATTTTTCTGATATTATCGGAATTTATGAAAAAAACACCCTGTAGATGAAAAAGTCAATAAACCTGTCATGACAGGTCAAACTACACTGAAAACTCTTCAATGAAGAGTAATAAAATCACGTGGCACGCCTCCAATTTCAGAGAAAAAAAATATTGAATATGCCTACTTGGAGGAAAATTTTTTTGGATGGCCTAATTCACAAAAAAAACATACCCAAATGTATCAATAGTTGAATATTAATGGTTAAAATCCTCTAGGCATTCAAGTATTCCAATATTCAGGGACGGACTCCCATTTCAGATTGGGTTTTTCAATAGATGATAGGTCGAAAGATTCGCCCTCAATATGGAACACCCCAAAAAACTGTTACGAGAGACTGAACAACCTAGAAGAAATTTTCATGAAATCGCGAGACACACAAATAGATTGAAAAAAAAATTGAATAATCGTACTCAGAAATAATTTTTTTGGGCGGCTGAAGTTTAGTAGAAGTATTCCATAATCCAGGGATTAAGGAAAACTTTCATGGGGAGTGGATATAACCTGATAATATTCGACTTTTCATGCATTTCGGTATAGTTCTTCTACTAAACTTCAGCCGCCCAAAAAAATTATTTCTCAGTACGATTATTCAATTTTTTTTTCAATCTATTTGTGTGTCTCGCGATTTCATAAAAATTTCTTCTAGGTTATTTAATGTTGTTCGGTCTCCCGTAACAGTTTTTTGGGGTGTTCCATATTCAGGGCGAATCTTTCGACCTATCATCTATTGAAAAACCCAATCTGAAATGGGAGTCCGTCCCTGAATATTAGAATACTTGAATGCCTAGAGGATTTTAACCATTAATATTCAACTATTGATACATTTGGGTATGTTTTTTTTTGTGAATTAGGCCGCCCAAAAAAAATTTTCCTCCAAGTAGGCATATTCAATATTATTTTTCTCTAATTCCGTAGGTGTGCCACGTAAATTTATTACTCTTTATTGAAGAGTATTTAGTGTAGTTTGAACTGCCATGACAGGTTTATTGACTTTTTCATCTACAGGGTGATTTTCTTTATAAATTCCGATAATATCAGAAAAATAGAGTCTAGTCCTGGAAACTGACGAAAATTACCTGAATATTGCAATATTTGAATATCGAGAGGATTTAAACTGATAATATTCTCCTGTCTTCAATTTTTGATACATTTGGGTATGTTTTTCTATGACTTAGGCCGTACAAAAAAAAATTATCCACGAGTACCCATATTCAATTTTATTTCTCTGAATCTGTAGGTGTGCCAAGTGATTTTATTACTCTTTATTGAAGAGTTTTTAGTGTAGTTTGAACTGCCATGACAGGTTTATTGACTTTTTCATCTACAGGGTGATTTTCTTTATAAATTCCGATAATATCAGAAAAATAGAGTCCGGTCCTGGAAACTGACGAAAATTACCTGAATATTGGAATATTTGAATATCGAGAGGATTTAAACTGATAATATTCTCCTATCTTCAACTTTTGATACATTTGGGTATGGTTTTCCATGAGAATTAGGCCGTCCAAAAAATTTATCTCCGAGTACGCATATTCAATATTTTTTTTCTCTAAAATTGGAGGTGTGCCACGTGATTTTATTACTCTTCATTGAAGAGTTTTCAGTGTAGGTTGACCTGTCATGACAGGTTTATTGACTTTTTCATCTACAGGGTGTTTTTTTTTCATAAATTCCGATAATATCAGAAAAGTAGAGTCCGGTCCTGGAAACTGATAATCTGTTAACTCTGCTGTATGGAGATTGATACAGTCCTCCTACGTACCAAATTTGATGAATTTGTGATTATTCGTTCGTCCAATATAGCATTTTGAAAATATGACCCAAAACTGGAAATCACCCTGTATAATTCAAACGAATCGTTTGAGACCTTTCATGTGGGGTCTTTTTGAAACCAGCAAAGTGTCCTCTATCTCTGTGTGAAGTATGTACAGTTCAACAGGATTCACCCTGTATATTTTTGACAGGCATACAAAAGAGAAGTTACGAAGAAAGATGAAACTATAGTCCAGTCAGTTAAGCTTAAATTAGATAAGAATCTCGGAATTCGAGATACCCAGCTGTAAGTCTGTGAATAGCTGTATATTGACACCCTTAAAGTTGTCTCAAAACCTACATATGGTAGGCTGTGAGCAACTATAAGATTTCAAGTTCAAAGTTCACAAAAATCGTTTTTTGCGCTTTTTTGTGAATAACTCATTTCCTATGGGTTTTTTGCTCTTTATATTCATTATCAATATTGAAGAATACAAAATTCTCTACAAATTTTGATTGAAGAAATTTTTGATACGCTGAACCGTTTTCGAGAGAGAGGGCGGAGAACGCGCGGTCAACCGCAGCCTCCAGTCGAAAACGTGCCATTTCCTCCTGAGTCCTAATGTCCAATATGTTGGACATTCAGATTCAACATTTTTCCTGATAATGTACTAATTTTACGGCATTGAATCCTTCGGTCCAACATATTGGAGGTATTAATGAATGCGTTGAGAGCGCAGCTATTGAGGTGTTATGTTGTAGTGCTTTAGTATTTGTTTATGAAAATTGTGTTCATGATGACCACATTTCGTCGTGAAAAAATTGACTGTTAGTATTGATTTTATCTTATTTTATGTGTTAAGCTGGTTTTGAACATAGTATGAATAGTCTAAGAATTGGTCCAAATTTTTTTATCTCGTTGTTTCAATTATTGTACACACAAAGACAATGATGGTGACTTGTCCATTTAGTTGGACGGTAGGATACAATCCAACTTTTTTTACTAAGAGATATTTTCGATTATTCCATATTTGAGAAGAAACATCCCCTTCGCTTTGGAGTAGAGGATGATAAAATCGAGGAATTGCTTGATGCCCACTGTTCTGACTCAGAATTAGATGATTTTTTTTATTACGATGGTGAGTTTGACATTCAGGCATGATTATTTTGAGATTCCCAACAATTTACAATGCTCCTGATGACTGCTTGAATGAAGTAGATTCTGAAGATGAGCCTCCAAATATGATTCGAGAAAAAAAACTCACAAAACCGGTTTCTGATGGAAACCAAAAATTGTATTCCACCGAAATTCTTGTTTGAACAACATCTACATAAATCAATAGTAACAAGTGACTCTTAAAATGCTAAGAAATGTGGAAATGCAAGTTTTTAAATTGAAAACCATGTTTTATTGTGGAAAATGTACCTTCTCTTTGTGCTTGGAAGGCAAGAAAATTGCTTCAGAAAATTTCATCCGCCTGATGACCTATAGTCATATCGTCCTGACATTGGACATATTTTTTTCTATACTTCCTTCTGAAGAAAATTTTTTAAAAAATTTCAGTGACTTTTCCAACGCTTAATTTACCAAACTCTCAAATATGACCCCAATATCACTTTCTATATGATGCCAGGACTCAGGAGGGTATACGGTTGATGAACTATCGATAAATCAATGATAATGAATATTTGTCAATGTTTATTAACTTTCATATTATATTCTATCATTTTCTTCATACCTTTATCTTTTTAATAATACTGATAACCGTTTCCTAAAATTAAAAAATAATCTATGGAGCTGCTGCAGTTTCAAAAACGTATACATATAAGTCTGTTTCGATGAAACAATGGTTGTACCAATTACTCAAGAAAAATTCTCATCAAATCGAAATAATTAACATATGCTCATTAATATCTTAATTGAAAAATTACAAGCTGCAAATATTACTACTAAACAAGCCAGAGATGATGCGGATGTTCTTATTGTTGAAATTGCAGTTGAAGAATCGAAGTCTGAAAAAACTGCTGTTATAATAGGACAAGATATTGATAATATACTTATCATTTTGATTGGGCGTATACTGTCTTACGAACAAGAAATTTTCCTTAATAAAAGTTATACTCGACTAAAAAGATTTGATAATTATCCGCATTCCAAAACACATATTCTATTCCAGCACGCAATAAATGGTTGTGACACAACCTCTGCTCTTTTTAAAAAGGAAAATAATCATTTTTGAAAGTTTTTGAGGAACTAACAAATTTGGATGAACTATCTGCAGCATTTGAGCCTTGAGGAAGAAAATTGTTCGGCCAAGAGATTATTGGAGAGTGGTACTCAAACCTTATTGGCAGTCTATAATGCTCAGAAATCTGTGAAAACTCTCGATTATCTTCGTTATATACATAACGTCAAGTCTACAAAATTTTATAAACCTGCGAAGCTTTTAAATATTTCATCAACAAGTGCAGCTGCTCATCAACATTTCAAACGTGTGTATTATCAAGTTCTAACGTGGTTAGGGCATGATTTGGGACTCCAGGTATGGGGTTGGGCAATGCGAAACGATTTTCTGGAGCCTATCATGACAATTTTACCACCTGAAGAATTTTCTACAACTGCAAGAGTGGTTGTGATACATGATGCGGATGCAGGAAAGCGGGCTTGCAATGACCAGTTTGAAAAATACCAGCAGCCGGAAGACGACGAAGAAGAGGAAGAAGATGATTGAAATTATGAATTTTAGTTTTTGTACCCTTTTTTCCATTTTCTCACTTTAAATAAAGATAAATGTATCAAATGATATTTTCTGATAAAAAGATTAATTCATAATTTATTTGATTTTTCATCTGCTAAGAAGTTATTAATATTAATTAGATTAAAATTCAAATATAATTCCTATGTTTTCATTAACAATTCTGCAATTTCATGTGCATGTGTTGTTAAATAAATAATTACCTACTGAATAAAAAGGGGATAGGTTAGGAAAAAGATGATGAAATATAATTATAAATTTTACTATGTTACTATGTTGTTACTCAAAATATATAAAAAAACATAATTAAAAAAATTATATATTTAGATATAAGTTAGATATAGGTAATTATGTAACCAGCCCCACCAACAGATAACTATGTTTATCTCTGTGGGATTTTGCACCGATTCGATGTAATTTGTACTGGTTTTAAATAAATAAATAAATAAAATAACTTGATAGTTAATAAAAATTGACAAATATTGATAATCATTAATTTATCAATAGTTTATCAACTGTATATGGCGCGTTTTCGACCGGAGTTGACCTGAAGTGATGCTGTGACCGCGGGCTCTCCACCCCCTATCTCGAAAACGGTTCACCGTATAAAAAATTGTTTAAAATAAATTTGTAGAGAATTTTGTATTCTACAATATTGATAATAAATACAAAGAGCAAAAAATCCATAGGAAATGAGATATTTATAAAAAAAAGCGCAAAAAAAACCGATTATTGTGACCTTTGACCTTGAAATTTATAGTTGCTCTCAGTTTTTGAGACAACTTTAAGGGTGTCAATATAAAATTTACAGACTTACAGCTGGGTATCTCGAATTCCGAGGTGAACTTACTAAAATGGCTTGACTACTAGAGCAATTTTGAGCACTCATAGCTAAAATGGTCCTTAGATCGTGACATATAATGATACGATTAGAGAGACATGGTAAGAATTTTGCAAAATATCCATGAATCAATATAAACACAAACAATCCAATACATTTCGACGTTACCCGTACTAATATTATAAATGCGAAAGTAACTCTGTCTGTCTGCCTGTCTGTTACTCTTTCACGCCTAAACGGCTTAACGGATTTTGATGAAATTTGGTATGGTGATAGATGATAACCTAGAAATGGTCATAGGCTATAAATAATCACGCCATCGTTTTTAGGGGGTAGGCAGTAGGCAGATAATTAAATTGAGTTAGTGATTTTTAGTCGTTTTTGTTGGGACTTTTGCTCTTTCACGTCTAAACGGCTGAACAGATTTTGATGAAATTTAGTAAGGTAATAGATGGTTACCTAGAAACGTATATAAGATCAAAATGATCACGTCATCGTACTTAGGGGGAGGAAGTAGGCAGAAAACTGAATTGAGTTAGTGATTTTTTTATGGTTTTTGCTGGGAGTTTTGCTCTATCATGCCTAAACGGCTGAACGGATTTTGATGAAATTTAGTTAGGTGATAGATAGTAACCTAGAAAAGGATATGGGCTATTAATATTCATGCTATCGTACTTAAGGCGTAGGCAGTAGGCAGAAGACTAATTAATTAATGATTTTTAATCGTTTGTTTTAAAAGTTTACCCCATTAACGCCTTAACTTCTGAACGGATTCACATAAGACTTGGCTAATATAAAGATAGGATACTAGGCACGTACACAGGCTACTTTTTACGGCGGGAAAATACCTCATCCCAGCGGAAATCTAGCGTGATCGTGTCAAAAAGCCCAAGACTTCAAGTTATTATTTGATCGCTTTTCTAACTTAGAGGGTCGGTATGCGCCATAATTTAGGGAATTTATGATAAAATTTCGATGCAACTGTCTTTATTTAACAGTTTTACTTGAATAACTTAGCGACATTCCATCATACTACTTAACTTATAGAGTAGGAAGGTACCAAAATTCAGACTACTTTTTACTTCGGGAAAATATCTCATTCCCACAGGAACCTATAGTCCATTCACGAAAGGTTGAGCAGTCGGTTGGCCATGGAAATTTGGCATATTCCACTGTGTATATTAAAATTTTAGGTTTTGTTCTTTATTTTCTTATCAGATTGATACGCAATGTTGTCAATATTGCATAGAGTTGTCTGATAACTCGCAAGCTCGTCGGACGAGGCCGGGTACATTCGGCAACGTTGACTTTATTTTACGTTATGACAACAAATACTGCCAACTTCAGATAACTAAAGAAACGCCTACTATGTGCTCAACCTTTCGCGAACGGACTATATACACAGCTACCTATCTACAACATTAAAACTCTGTCTAGAATCACATTACGCCAAAACTATTGATCTGATTTGTATACGATTTTTTATTCAACTGACTTTTACATTACATACAGATAAAATCTAATTACCTACACCACAGAATTAATATAGTACTACATAAGTAGCTACAATTTAAACTTGAGGAGGTAATTACATAGACATTTATACGAACTTTAAGCTCAATAATCAATCATAGTGATAAGTTAATACTCATTTTAGACAAAGAAATGGATAGGTAATCAGTTCATCACCGAAATTATAACACCTACACTTAGTTTGTTTACTATTCAACGAGGGAAAATAATTCAATATAACACAAACCTTCAAATCAAAGATTAAGGACGTCGACCCTTATCTTTGCTTCAAATCATACGTCGTCGTAGTGAATACAAGACGCTGCGCCGAGCGAAGAGGCGGTGTGGCGCGAGGGGAGGGCCGTGCTTAACTGTGCCTACCCAAGCGGGCAGACGCACGAGGGTAGACGTCGTCGTCGCACGTATGCGAATATTGAAATTTTGCGTTACGAAACTCTATTCGTTGCGTATTTTTGGTTAGCTAAAAACGTTTTTTTTTAATTCCAAGTTGAAATAGGTACTACGGTCTACGCGTAGTGTCTGTAAGCTTTAATTTGGTCCTTTGTTTTAGATATCTAAATAAATATTTGGTATGCGGACGAAGTCGCGGGTAAAAGCTAGTATTCCATATTATGATAAAAACCAACAATTAAAAATTTAAGAAAGCCCCGAGTAGGTGCTTTCGAGCGCTCGTTCATTGGTGGAGCGATGAGGCTATTACCTCAAAATTTTATGTAGAACTTTAGATTGATACTGGTATAAATATGTATATGAATGCAAAACCTTAGCATGATCGGAAGGGATAATATCCTGGAAATTATTCAAAAACCGAAGTATGTGAAAACTTAACAATTAAAAAAATTAAATTCTATGGTTCTGATGATGCGACTCTTGTAGGAGAACTACATTAAAGAGAGTTTGTTTAGTGGACTGTAGTTTATTTTATACTTTTTTACACTTTATTTACAGGTTTTTTATTTACACTAGATCGATACCAAGAAGGACAAGAAGGTAGAGCGTTTGTAGTGATACCAATAAGGTAGAGCACTTTTAATAATTTTAATTTATACAATTAGCACTTGATTATTGCGTATTAAACACTGTGGTGAAGGACACCTAACATATCGCCTGAGGCTGAATGAGTACTGACTCCAACAGTTCGAGGCTGCCGAACAGCACAAGGGTTGCGGCAGTGTTGCCGCTTAGACAATAATGTCTGGTTTGTTGGATGTTGTTTCCAACAACTCTCTTGAAATTCTGCATGAACATTCAGTATATCAATCCTCATAAATAAAATAAATTTCTCTCGAAACTGATATTTTGTTATGGAAATGAAGAGATTTTTTTTTTCAATTGTATTAACGAATTCTTTCATCAGTGTGGTGTAGTGTTTTTTCCTTAACGAAATTTGAGGAAGATTTAATTAAATGTCTAATTGTTAAAAACATTTTTGTATGTATTTCAGCTGGCCTGATGATGGCTAATAAGCCGAAATCGACCGCCTAGATAATTATAACTAATAACTGAATATTAGTGTTTCCTTTTACCCCTTCCTTTCAATATTCCAATTGAATTTTCTACTGTTCAGATGATACGAACTTCTTGAAATTTTGCATTAGCATTCAGTGTATCAATCTCCATTCACAAAATAAATTTCACTGGAATCTTATGGAAATATGATGTTTCTTCTTTTCAATATTCCAATTGAATTTACTATGGTTCTGTTCACACTCATACAACGTGGTGCTTTGGGGTAATGCGGTGGGTAGCAAGAGAGTTATGATAGCACAGAAGCGCATTATAAGAAATATATTTGGGTTACATTATTTAGACTCCTGCAAACCTTTTTTTAAAAAATACAGAATTTTAACTTTTCCTTGTATTTATATTTTAAACGTTCTCTTGTACATGAAAAATAATTTAGCAAGTATGAATAAAAACTCATTTTATCATACTTATGCAACTAGGTCATCCAATTTTTTGAGTGTTCCAAAGCATAGAACGAACAACTTTGAATTGCAAGTTAAATACCAGGGCATAAAATTTTTTAATCATTTACCTGTTGAGGTGCAGAACTTAAATTTTAAAATATTCAAGAGGCATCTGAAGAATCTATTAGTTTCTAGGCCTTATTATTCTGTTGATGAGTATATGAGCGATTCCATTGCCACTTTGAGCTTGTACACTCGATGAATTTAAAGTCACTTCATTTTGGTGTCATATATCTGTTTTTTGTCTGTTTGTTTTTTTTTTGTTGTCTTTAATTACCAGTGTATATTTGTGTGTATTTTTCTTTTGTTAAAATGTTATATTTCACTATATATTCTTTTGAATATTCATAAGCTTTAATATTTATATCTATACAGGGTGAGTCTTTGACTTGTACATATATTTTAACCGAATATTCCTGGGGTCAAAAGAAACACTTTTTTCCTCTACCATTTTTTCCGATTCGGCCTAAATAAGAAGATATAGCCCTTTTTTATTTTCAGAATGAGCTATGCCGCCACTGGTAAACTAACCACTGAATTTTTGCAAGTACGAGATCTAGCATTCAAACCTTTGAAATAAGCTACTGTATCAAAGAAAGGAGTAGATATACCATTCGAAATTTTCAAATAAGCTGCTGTATTAAATGAACAAATATAAACTCACCTTTTCAATACCAGTTGTATTTCTAATGCAATTATTGATTCATTCAAAACTTTGCTGGTGATAAAATAAAAGAGAATAATCTCTTCATTTTGGATTTTATCGGATTAACTTTTAAACCACCTATTTCAGCTATAGCATTCCCCAAACAACACACACACATCTTTTAAACATTTTATAGACTATATAAAATAGATTATTAGATGATCTATAAAACATCAAAATGTATTGAATTTCTAACCTAGATTCGACGTAAAAATGTCCGCGAGATTTACGTTGAAAAATATTACTTTTTTAGACATCTATTTCACGTCGAAGTGAGTCTTTCTATTACATGTGAAATTTCTGTTTTTTTTTAGTTTATCCTAACTTAGTATCACGTTTGACATGTAATAGATGTTTGAGGATTTATGTTATTGGGATGACTCTCTAATGTCTATATATCATCAGATTTTTGTCGTTTTTCTCGATCAATAATCTGATAATATATAGATGATCCGAAAAACATCCACACTCATAACCTCTTAAATATATAACATAGTAGATGTTTTTTGGAGCATTGCCGTCATGATCGAAATTGGACGTCTATTAAGCGGAATATTATTTATGAAAATTGTTGGTGATATTGTACACGTATATTAGATGAAATAAGATGAACCTTTGTTAAATGTCCCTAAAAAGTCTTTGCATTGTATAATTTTTGACATCTTACTATTGTCAATTCCAAAACAATATTGATAACGTGCGTTCAAAAAAATTCGTGGTCAAGTTAGCTGTGGATTCTATTTTTCTCCTCATAGACTCTCAGGAAAAATAGAATCCACAGCTCACTTGACCACGAATTTTTTTGAACGCACGATATAATGATTTGAAAGACGTCATATTTAAGACCTGGTACTGATTTATTCCATCAGATATTTCGGAGAAGGGTTGTATGGAAAAAAAATTCAAAAAAAATTGACATTTGCTAGTTTCAAGATCATGTTTATCCTAAGGAGATTTGGTGAGAGACTTCAAAAGTATGCATTTTCATTCATAAAAACACCTTGAGTCTTATTTTATCAATGAAAACTGTTTCATGCTTCTCCTTTCATGTTTCTGTGGTGTGCGGCCCAGCAAATTATCAGATATATTATATTATATCTACACAGTTGAAATCTCTCATAGCAGTTAGGAAAGCAAAAACAAGTTCTGATATGAAAAAATAAATAGGTATATTCATAATATAAAAACATAAATAAACACAATTCAAATGTATCAAAAATATAAATTGTGTCAATGACCAATGTAGTCGAGACAATTTGTTCAATTAAAAAAATAAATAAGAATGTCATAGGCATCGGCACTTTGTGAGGATTTGCTCTTCGTTTTCTCATATTCGTATCGTTGGCTTGCAAGGCGTAACCAGTCTCGAATTGCCTTATTATGGTCGTGTCAGGATTTCACTCTCGAACAGATTATAAACAGCCTCTGGAACCAACACAAATCAAAATAAGTGATTTTTTTCTCAATTAAGTACAACTTTGAAAAAAAATCACAACAGAGGACAAAAGAATATCAAAGTTTGGCAGAAAATTATAAAAACAATTTTTTCAAACGATAAAATGTACTTTTATATTGCGTTCAGTTTTTTTTTCTGAGAAATAGAAATAATTGAAAGTTTATGAATACAGGGTAACACCGAGAAAATTTGAGAGGTGATGCTATGGTGAAAATGAAGGTTACACCCTTCCAAAGATTAACGGAAACAATTTTTTTCACAACTTTTTTAAGAGAATTTTACTTTAAAAAAAATATGGCTGAAAAGCCCAATTCATGTACTTACTCTTTTATTTCTACAATTCTTTTCGAAAACTCAATCATTCACGAGAAAACAATTTCGATGCATTTTAATTTTGTTGGCTGTTGTTCAATAAAATGCTATTCAATAAGAGCTTGGAATACATTTTGTTTATGTTTTTTTGTAAATGCTTAAGTTGTCGAAAAAACTTTTAGAAATGGAAAAATTAGTGAATGAATAAGGCTTCTCACTCATTTTTTTCCAAAAGATTCAAGGCTTGCTATGAAAATTTTTTTTTTTTGAGATTTCGACTTATTCGTGACGATATGACCTTCGAATACAACATCAGAAAGATAATAAATGATATTTTGAATTCAAGGTGATCAAGAAATGTCAATTGATAATTCCAAAATCGATAAAATTGCAAAATTGTTAATTAAATCTATATTTTATAAAAATGCTAATTTTTTTGACATTATATATTGAATACATATCATTTTTTGAAACGATAGCTGAAAAAAAACATTCTAAATAGAAATGGAAAACGCTTATACCTTCTGCTATAATTCATCTAAGATGATCTGAAAAACATCTTAACATTCACTCGAAGATTTCAAGCTCAAGACATTCAATTATTCTTCAAATCCTGATTGAATCTATTTTGTGCTCGACTTTTTGACTAATGATAATAATTTTCAGCAAGTTTTTCAGGTCGAGTGGTTGAGTATTATTCATTACTAAATCAATATCTCAAAGAGGTCTATCAATTGACTTCTTTGATGATAAACCTACCAAGTTTATTCAGAAAAATATGAATTCTATAATAGATACTGTAACAATTTGAGTCCTACGAAATCTCCAACGCAAATTATGAAATTCTATAATTCGAAATTTTAGATGATCTTGAAATATTTATCCTTGAATATTTGAAAGAAAGATTCCAAAACCGATCATCGTCTAAATTATAAACATATTTTTTAAAAGAGCGGATTTCAGGTACCTGGTACCTGGGATAATATCTAAATAAACAGAGTATTCAGAAAAGTGATAACAGACATAACAGTTCAATAGAACGGTTATTCCTCGGGTTATTCAAAAGATATCATTCGATAGACTGCTTCAGATGATCATTCTATGCAAGGTTTCAAATTTCTACTTACAATATACCTACCTAATTTACAATAATTAATCAACATATTCTCCAGTAGAACAAATGTTATAGGTATAATTTACAGGAAATAGTACCTAATCGAAAGTTAATCACTATAGTGTTAGTTAGTTATCTGAAAGATATCATTCAATCGACTTTTCTAGATCATCGGACCATGAAAGATAACAAATATCCAATTTTATATTAATTAGCATATCTTAGTGCCACCACATTATTCGGAGGAACACATTTTAGGTACTACACCGGGAATAGTAGGTTCCTATATAATTCAACATTACATAATATTCACTTTTGAACGGTTATCGAAAAACATCATTCAATAGATCTTAATAGATGATCCATCTGTAAAAGATATTTTCATAATACCTATTTTGCTTTTATCCAAAGATGCAGATTCGTTTTTGAAAATTATAAATAAATCTCATTTTTATAACAGTGAGCCCAGACCTGAACCAGCTACGTTTGAAAAGCTATATTATGGAGAAACTGTACTTACTAGAACTAGGTATCATAAGCAACATTTGCACTCACCTTCTTTAATTGTGACAGCACTAATCACTAAATAGTATATTCACTAAGCTAAGTCTAAAGCAAAAACAATCACTCACACTCACATATTCGACTTGACCTTTTGACGAAGCACTGTTCTAACGAAATGATCAATTTCGAATGTCTTTCTGTCTATAACCCTACCCGCTATCCCTTTGAATTTTAACATTTGGCGGTTCGGCGGTTCGTAACCACGTGACCGAGCCCGATATAGCAGTTCGCATTTCGCTCATCGTGATCGCATAGATCACCTATTTTTCATTTTATATTTTATTTATATTAACGGAATATGGAAAAACGCTCATATTTCAATAGGTGGTATTCAAGTTATCGATTTCGTTTTTTCAAATTTAACTTAGATTTATTGTTTGAAGTACTTCCGGTCGTACCGAAGTATTAGAATCTGTATTTATATCTTACTTCCAGAGCACAATATGCGTCACCTGACCACATTGCCAGCTTCAGAGTATTGTATCTTCATTATTATTAATTCGATTTTTATCTATAATGTATCGAATTGAGCAGAAAAAAGGGCTTTCTAATAATACTTTTTTCCAAGGCATTTACATCTGAAGAAAAAGATTAACATTCCGAATATATTGCAGGCTGATAAAACTAGGCAATCTTAGACTTTTTTTGGGGTGAGTCAATTTTTCCCTGATGTTGGAATGAAAATTCAACGATGACATTTTCACTCATCTAGGACGAAACTGAAATAATTTAAAAAAATCACTAATACTAAACTTATATGTTAACAAGCGACACATATTCGTACTGAAATCGATATTTACAATAAAAATATGAAGAAATACACCTACTGCGCCATTTGAAAAATCATTTCCGGTATAACCAATATACTTCAAAAATCTTCTCTTTGTTGAATAAAAAAAAAGTCGATACCTTATATACCGTGTTTCCATATTCCGTCGACAGCCGGTATAGCTCTTTATCAGGCCGCACACCAAAGAAACATGATACGAGAAACAAAAACATGGAATGTTTTCATTCATAAAAACACCCCGTGTCTATTTCAATCATTGAAAATATTTGTTGTTTCCAGTATCATAAAACAACGGAAAAAATGAGCATTTTCGTGAAAAACTCAATAAATCTTTGTTTAAGTACTTATTTAAGAAAACAAAAAACCCTCTAGCATAAAAATTGAGGGTCCTTACTCCATTTCATCCAATAGTTGAAGAGAATGAAAAGGACCATAATTCATATTTTTTTTATTAAGTTGGGTAGGAAATATTTAAAATGTCATACGGTTCATAATGAATGCTGAATGCTGGAAACGACAACCTCCAGCCAAATTATGTGAACGTAGTTTACGTGTCATGGATTGCCGTGCAAGTTCAAGGATTTTTTTGTCACTACCTTTTAGGGGTGATATCTCGAAAAGGGATGGCTGAGAAAATTTTGTTGTAGAGAAGACTCATCTTAAATTTCACATGCTTAATTTTGTGGCATGAATTTAAAAACAACCTGTATGTCTATGCGTATCTGCTAGTCGAATTCATACCTAAATAAATTATCATTTTCAATATGGTTTTTGGTATTAAAATTGTTGCATAGCATATCTGAAAAACATCAAAAAATTGCTCACTTCTCTATTGCATGAAATGGATATTCTATAAACATTTTGAAAACATATATAGTCGAAATGCAATATTTCCATCGACATCTTAAAAACATTCATAATCTTTGGTTGGGAGACTTTATATAAATAATAGTTCTTAAGGATGAAAATCAATTCACAATTCTTTGAGGTTTAAAGTTAGATTTTTTATTTATGTATTCTAGATGAGCAAATATTGTCGAATAATGATGTCTTATTTCGATGAATGTGGCATGGCATATCTATTATACGTCGAAACGTTATTATTTTTTCGATAGTATCAATTAGATGTCTTATAAACATTTCAAAAACGTGTGGTCGAATCGAAATACAATTATGGACATATTTGAGACATACAAAACCGTACGTTTAAAGACAATATATACAGTATATATCTAAAAAATGTCAATCAATCTACTGTTTTATGACCATATGAGTTAGATGTTTTATCGATGTATTTTAGATGACAAAAAAGAGCCAAATGTTGATGTCTAATAGACGTAAAACAAAAGATGTCCATTAAACGTTAAATAAAATACCTCCTCCACGATTTTAAAACTTCGATATTTAATATACGGCTTTTGGAGGTGTGATCAAAAAGCTATAAATTTTTGGATATCTACAGGATATAAAATATTTTTCAGGTCTTAGATAATGCATCTAAAGGATGTCTTCTAGACAATATGTATAGAAAACATCTCAATTAGATAATCTTATTTCAATCAGATTTCAGAGCAAGATGGCTTCAGATCACTTTTAATATCCATTAGATGTCATTTAGATGTGAGTGTGTTGTTTGGGTCATTTCCAATATTTCTTGAAATCTTCCGTGCAAGAATTTCCGAAATCAAAACAACAACTCAACCATAAAATTCGAATAAATGACATATTCACTTGAACAGTCTAAACCACAGAACATAAATATAAGAAGTGCGAGCTGCCTACTAACACGGCCTTCTAAACCTACGGGCCCGGTCATAGCCAAGAGCGGCAACGCTGTAGAAAGGTATACCCTCCCGACATATTACAAGCACAGCCTTCTAAAGTAGTCCCTATGTACAGTTGTGTTACAGGCGCAAGCGTGAGTGCTAGTAAACATCTATAGTCTATCCAAATCCGAGAGGCCAGCGTAAACAAACTAGAAACGCGATTTGGTCGCTCTTATTGGTCGAAGCTTCAGGAACGCCACTTTCGACCAATAAGAGCGACCAAATCGCGTTTCTAGTTTGTTTACGCTGGCCTCTCGGATTTGGATAGACTATAGTGGTAAATTATGTAATATTATGTTTTTAGTGTTGATTGTGGTCGTAAAAGTGAAAAATGAGTGAATTATCATTAACTGTTGTGATTGTTTGAGTGCTGTGAACAGTGAAAGTGTTTGTGATATTGGTGTTAGTGAATTTTCCTTGGATAACTACTTTCGTCTTTTTGTAGGTGTCTCTTACCTATAAATCAAACTCATCTTCTTCGGAAAATGGAACGGAACGTTTTATATTTTATCGTGTAGAAGTAATATCCGTCCAAAAAACTTAAGGATATTTCAATTGTTTCAGTTTGCCGAAACATGAACAGCGTAAGCTTTTATAAATGAGGGCCATACTGCGAAATTTCATTCCAACAAAAGTTTTGATTGTGAAAAACATTTCGATTCCAACGATATAATTAAGTTTCATAAACATTCACAAGCAGATGGAACAATTAAATTACTTTCTTTGACATACCAAAAATCAAAAGAACAGACCCCTTAAATTCAATTATCGTTCATAATTAGGTGCTCTATGTTAAAATATATCTATTTTGAATGACAACGAAACTTTTTTGAAGAGTTTAGAACAAAAATGAATTTTATGTGAACTGATTATTCATAGCATTGAATTGAACTTTTATTACCTATTCAAAACTCATAGAAAATTGTATGTACTTGTTTTTTGAATTCGAAGTTCATTCTTAATTCGCTTAGTTCAATTCTTTCATGAATAATAACTTTATTAAGGTCATTTTAGTAGTAATAAATATGATGAATAAATGAGAAATGAATGTATTCTAATCGTAATGAATATTTGAATCAACGTATGTCAAAGCTCAACGAAACAAAATTGCAATACTTCGAAAGTGGTATGGAAATTTGCTTAATAGATAAGGATTTACACTTAGAGGTGAGCTCATTCATTGTAACCCCATTTTCAAAGAAAATCCGCTAGTTCTCTTACCATTTATCATTCCAGATAACAAATTCTCGAATTATTCTTGAAATTTGTCAACGTGACAACGTAGGGAAAATTGAATTCTGTGAATATTTTCGACAGAATTGCATTCAGCCAAAGTACCCAATTTTTCGAATTTCTAAGATTTTTTTTTCTTTCAACATCGATTTACTCGGAATTTTGTATTCGGGAAAAATCAATCATATTCATGAAAAACTATGTTCCAAAAATCATTTCATTTGAAGAAATCGTTTGCGAGATATTACTGAAAATGTATGCTTTTCATGGATTTTCAACAGCCTGTATCTTTTTAACCAGGCCGAATCGGAAAAAATGGTAGAGGAAAAAAGTGTTGTTTTTGACCTCAGGAATCTATGGTTAAAATATATGTACAAGTCAAAGACTCACCCTGTATATTACTCCATAGAGTAACAATAGTATTGAGAAAAATTATATTGCTTTAAGGAAAAAAAGTGGGTTCATGATATTAATTTTGAACGAGAAGAATATGAAGAATTTCACACGTTAAGACACGAAAAGACCCAAAAAAATTCTACATATATTTCCGAATGACCCCTGAATATTTCGATGACCTTTTAAATCATATTAGAGAAGATATCCGTAAGAGTAATTCGAGAAGCAATTAGTCCGGAAGAACGTCTTGCAGTAACACTACAGTAACACTTTCGTTCAATTCGGTGCCTATTTTGTCCCATACTATACTTTCTCTCTTTTCCGAAGATTTTTGTATTCGGGATTTTCCAAATCATATAAAATTGGATGGGCTTTCACAATTTCAATCAATCTTTCAGTGAACGACATTGTACGTGCTAGGTAAGTACGAGTATATGAATTTACACAGCGGGAAGAGCGGGAACGCGGGAAAAACACTGCATGCAGCGTTACGAATATAGAACGCTGCAGTCCCGCGTTCGTAGGTCCCGCCCTACGCCTGAGTGTGAGTACTTCCATATCCCGCCACATGTCTTGATCCCGCGTCGTTCCCGCTATCGCTCCCGCTGTTCCGCGTCGGTGTGGGGGATCCTTTAGTGTTTGTTCCGCTGATTACGATGTTAGTGCGCCAAGTTGACATAGCGATTTTGAAAAAGCTTACTATACTCGGGTCAACTTTATAGATCTCTAGTATTCTTATGTGCCATTTATGCTGCTTGGAGTTTTTTGTAGCCCAGATACGCCGTGAACAAATTCCTAGTTTTTTATGGACTTGGTTGCAAATCATAGAGTCAATTATCAATTGTTCTTTCGACCCCATTGCACCTTTAGAGCATCCTTTCTGTTCCGAGGCAAGTATTCCATTTCATTCACAGTGGGAGTATATTCGTCTAGTAATGCAAGATGTTAAGAACTTGTTCAGTTTTAGTCAATTTACTGAACAGTATAAAAAGACAAATTTCTTAGTCAATTTCTTCATTGTCACTAACTGTCAACTCTCTCTTATTTTTTAATACAAACTTGATAAAAATATGAATTTCAAAGGTAACTAAGAATTCTGAATTCCAACAGAACTAATACATAGTTGGAAGGCAAGTTACTGGTATATGTATATTTGTTTTAACGGAAAACTAAGTTTATTATTATTAATTACGCTTGCCGTTCATCTTCTGCTACAGCAATTATTAGAAGAGCTTCTTCTTCATCGGATGAGAAATCTATTTTTTTCGACCAGAAAACTCATATAAATCTTCACGTTACCGCGTACTTTACCGCTTTGGTGTGAATAGAAAAACTTCCCGCTTCCCGTAGTACACCGCGTCGTTACCGTTCCCGCTCCCGCAGTACCGCGTTGGTGTGGGGGATCCTTAAAACAGGTACAGTGTCCATCAAGAGAGGAATCTTTCAGGGAGACTTCCTGAGTTCTCTGTGGTTTTGCATGGCAATGAATACACTATCGAATGTTCTCAAATCCTCTGGAGAGGGATTCAACATAAAAGGCAAATTATCAATGAACCATTTTTTGTATGTCGATGATCTAAAACTGATGAGAACGAACAGAAACAACTGGAGTTCCCTAAATATAACAGGGGATAAAATACAACAAACCTCTTGTCTTGTCCAACGCAGAGAGAGAGAGTAAATAAAAGCAATGTCAGCAGGAGATCTATATAAATACTTAGGAATGAAACAATGTCAAAGAATATATCAACCCGTGATGAAGGATGAGCTAACAGCTGAGTTAACATTCTCTCCTCAACATAATATAGGACTAAAATCAGGTCAAATAGCTGGATAATCCATACTAATATTATAAATGCAAAAGTAACTCTGTCAGTCTGTCTGTTACTCTTTCACGCCTAAACGGCTAAACGGATTTTGATGAAATTTGGTATGGTGATAGATGATAATCTAGAAATGGCCATAGGCTATAAATAATCACGCTATCGTTCTTAGGGGGAAGGCAGTAGGCAGATAACTAAATTGAGGTAGTGATTTTTAGTCGTTTTTGTTGGGACTTTTGCTCTTTCACGTCCAAACGGCTGAACAGATTTTGATGAAATTTAGTAAGGTAATAGATGGTTACCCAAAAACGCATACAAAATCAAAATGATCACGTCATCGTATTTAGGGGGTAGGAAGTAGGCAGAAAACTGAATTGAGTTAGTGATTTTTTTATGGTTTTTGCTCTATCATGCCTAAACGGTTGAACGGATTTTGATGAAAATTAGTTAGGTGATAGATAGTAACCTAGAAAAGGATATGGGCTATTAATATTTATGCTATCGTACTTAAGGCGTAGGCGGTAGGCAGAAAACTAATTAAGTTAGTGATTTTTAATCGTTTGTTTTAAAAGTTTTCCTCATTCACGCCTTAACGTCTGAACGGATTTTTATAAAACTTGGTTAATATAAAGAAAGGCAGTTCGCATCGAGTCGCCGTAAGGAGCAGATGTATATTGATAACGCATCCACGAGATTATTCGACGAAATATCAAGTGAAAATTTCGCGGTCCAATTCATATAGCGCTTCGGATTTCGAGGCATTCTTTGCAAAAAGGATGTCTAATCCTGAAGGAAAATCATCCCAGAACACGGAAAATTCCACCGAGGAAGATGATTCATTCAAGAAACCAATTAACAGAAAGCGTAAGAAAAAATCACTGAAGAAAGATAACAAAAAAGTGAATGATAATAAAACACCTGAAGCCGAAATCAGCCAGCCACAGCTGATCCCAGATAATTTAAAAGATAACAGGATGGAAACAGATGACCCATCTTTAACACAACAAATTTCTAATCCTAAAGGTCCACATACACAACAAGACAACTATGAAAATCGAAATCAAAACATCAAAACAAATACAAAGAACTTTTCAACAAGAATGAATCAACAACACTAATTATGCGCATCTATTCTACCTCACAGTAGATGAAAAAGTCATAACAGACAGAATCAAAATGTCGGACGAATGGAACAAAAAATTTCCCAAATCCGAAGACATAATAATTAAAACCAAAATTGGCCACTTGATTAAATCATATCAAGAGAAAACGAAACTCACTACAGCAATGGAACAATTGATCACAGAGCAAATACTAACGAATTACAAAGAAACTAAACCATATATAAGAGGAAAAGAAAGAGCGGAACCGCAACAAACGTTCTCTGTGGTAATAACAGGAGTGGAAAAATACATTAAAGATGAAGACATTAGTAAAAACTTAACGGAATGAACCTGAAACACCGATTTTGCAGACGAATAATATCAAGAGCATTCAATACACCTACAACACATATTAGAATAATTACGGGCGAAGCTTCAAGACGAGAAGCTGCATATTTTCTTGGTGTATATACACCCAAGGGCAAAAATTGAAGAGAACATTTTCACGAAAGCAGCATTGTACAAATACTCGATTATAGTCGGGGATTTCAACCCTAATAAAGAAAAAAATTAACAGATTAAAAAATTTCTCCAAAACGATGCGTTTAGTAAATACACCACACCTCCCACATTTCTAATGGAAAATAATCCGGATAGCACACCTGATCTTTTATTTTATTCAACAAATTTGAAAAGTAACATTTATTTATTTATTTATTAGAAAGAAGAACACAAACAGGTATTTCAACCCAATACAGTATTCACAATTCAAAAAAGGAAAAAACTTGATCATCATACAATCTCATCATTATATAAACCTAACCCATTGTACATATACTTATTTTAATACTTAACCTAGAAACGCGAAAAGAAAAGAAAATAGTTCCCTGCTCTCCAGAGAAAAAAAATGCAGAGAAAACACAATAATAAGCTAATAGGTACACAGAATAAACTTATTCTTCAAACAATTTTTCAGTTGAACAAGGGAAACATTGAAAATATCGACATCAAAAGACAATGCATCAAAAGTTGACATAAATCTACACAGTGGCGAATTCTTTGTAACATTCAATCTACGAAAAGGTATTGCAAATAATTCTTTAGATCTTAACTTTTTCTCAGGGACCTTAAATGACACCAGCCGAAGAAGGCTCGGGACTGAGAGGATACCATTCGAAATTTTGTACAATAAACATAAATCATTTAATTTTCTACGATCTTCCAAGCTGATTAAATTAAACCTTTGTTGAGCTTCTACATAATCATGGTTATCAAT
Organism: Propylea japonica; assembly: GCA_013421045.1. NCBI lineage: Eukaryota > Metazoa > Arthropoda > Insecta > Coleoptera > Coccinellidae > Propylea > Propylea japonica. The sequence goes on from CM024240.1 coordinate 52,718,901, forward strand.
TTGAAAGTTATTACGAAAAGCAAGGTGTTTCAAAAATTTATGCTGCACGCTTTCTATCCTTTTTATATAGCATTTGTAATGAGGGTTCCAGATTGGAGATGCGAAATTGAGCCTACTCATCACAAAGGCATGATATAATGTTAGAACTGATCTATTTCTCCTAAATGATCTACCATGCCGAAGGACAAATCCCAGCATTCTATTCGATGACGAGATGATGTTCTCTATGTGCTCAATGAAATTTAATTTGCTATCCAGCGTCACCCCCAAATCTCGAATACTACTTACTTGCTGCAGCTGAATTTGATCTAATGAATAAAAGAAATTCATGATGTTCCTATTTCTTGTAAAAGTTATTTTGAAACATTTATCTAAATTTAAAAACAGAAAATTTTTCCTACAAAATTCACACAGTCTATCTAGATCCTCCTGAAACCGAATACAGTCCTCGACACTATTAATTCTTAGAAATATTTTCAAATCATCCGCATATACTAAAAACTTAGTGTAACGAAAACAGGATGATATATTGTTTACATAAATAATGAAAAGGAGGGGCCCAAGGTGAGAACCTTGGGGCACACCGGATGTACTAAAAAATTGCCTAGATTTTTGACCATTTATACACACAAATTGAGATCTATTTAATATGTAGGATTTCACCCATCTGAACAAGCTGCCGCACACACCTACCTCGGTCAGGCGACGCAACAATACTGAATGATTAACCTTGTCAAACGCCTTTTTGAAATCAGTATACACAACGTCGATTTGACTTTGGCATTCAAGCCCCTCATGAAGGTCCTCAAGAAAGCTTATAAGATTGGTCTCCAGACCACGACCTTTAATAAAGCCATGTTGATTCTCTATAATCAAATTTTCAACATGATAAGCGATGAATTTATAAACTAAAGACTCGAAAATTTTAGGAATTGACGATAAAATAGTTATGGGTCGGTAATTCTGAATAAAATCCTTTTGGCCACCTTTGTGTATCGGAATAATCTTTGAGAGCTTCCAACGAGTAGGAAAAACGCCACTTCTGAGCGAGTGATTGAAAATAATAGTCAACGGCAATGAAATAGACTCACGGCACCGATTCAGAAACACAGGTGGAATACCATCAGGGCCTGGACCTTTACTACAATTTAAAGACTTCAGGGCTTCTTCTACATTCGCTCTTGAAAGTGAAACACTCGACAAATAATTACTAGTGCGGACGCCCCCCACCACATCCAGGTTTTCATCACTGTCTGAAAATGGTTCAAAAACGGAACTAAAAAAATCCGCAAAAAGGCCTGAAATATCCTCCGATGATGAGGCTTCAACGTCACCATATTTCATAACTGAGGGAAGATTACTATGACCTTTCTTATGCGAAATAAACCTGAAAAATTCTTTTGAGTTATTTGAAAGTTCTTGTTCAACAGTGTCTAAGTACCGATAAAAATCTCTTGAAATAAGTTTCTTTGATAGAGTTCTAAGGTGCCTGAAACGGTCGTAATCATATTTATCATTATAAATTTTGTATTTTTTATGAACTTTATTTTTTCGATGAATAACTTTTATTGTCTCCTTCGAATAAAATGAAGGAAATTTTTTATTTATTTTTGTTTTGGGTACATACTCGACAATTAATTTATCCAGGATATCGTAAAGAACATGCACACTAGCATCAACATCAGAACCCTCCAAAACCACATCCCAATTTATCTTTGACAGCTCTGAGTTTAAAGCATCATAATTGGCCTTTCTAAAATTAAAATGATACCTTGGAGTATCCTTTAAATACTCGTAATTATTGACATCCAATAAAAACTCAACAGCTGGATGGTGGTCATCCTCATTCACTAGTGGAGTATCACAACGACTTATGTTATTCACTCTATTTTTATTACATAAAATTAGGTCCAATATTCTGTTGTTTTTATTTAAAATGTTATTGAACTGCTTAAATTCTAGAAAATTGAAGGTATCAACAATGTTTGCAAATTTACCTTCCACCTCAGTAGGCCTAAGCACAATTGAAAATGATTGATTTACCCATTTTACAGATGGGCAGTTGAAATCACCACAGATCATAATTAAATCCTGCTCTCCCATTTTGTTCCTATTTGACTCCAGTTTCTTCGCAAACGACAAATAAGCCATATCGTTACCAGGTGCAATATATACACAACAAATATATATTTTACGTTTGTTAACTTTCATCACTATCCAAATATCCTCTGCCTCACTATTGAAATCCGGAACTATACTTGCATTTAGTTCATTGCGCGCGATCACAAGCACTCCACCACCGTCCTTTTTTGAAGAATTAGTCAGATCTCTATCTCGCCTAAAAACGTTGTAATTATTGTCCACCAATTCACGATCACATATATCTTTGTTCAGCCACGATTCTGTAACCATAATCAAGTCACTAGATGAAGAATTGATTTTAAAATTTGACAGTTTGGTGCGCAATCCACGCACATTCTGATATAGAACGTGTAAAGCCATTTTTGAGAGATAAACTATTTATGCTCGTTATGCTGTGATCAAGGGATTCGGTGACTAGGACAATTTTGCCAAATCAGCTTCGCTTTGAATATGTAGGATTCTAGATGTATCATCTTTCCTCATTAAAATATTTCCGTTCTGAGTCCAAACAAATTTGAATCCTTTCTCTTTAGCCATTACCCGAGCTGCTTTGAAAACAATTTTGCTCCTGATAGTGAGGTGTTCATTAACATAAAATTTATTAGATAGTCCATCCAAACTAAAATCATCTTTTCTTTCCAACTGATTGCGCTTTACTTTAACTGCAGACAACATTTCATCTCGTTTTGCTTTAGAAATGAACGTCGCCACAATATTTTTAGGTTTGTTTATAATCTTTGTCGGAACTCGTGAAACAGATGATATATCAGAGGGCTCCACCACTACTCCCACAAGTTCGCCAACCTTCCTAACAATTTCAATTAAATTTTCATCTTTCTTTACAGGTATATCTGAGATCTCAACATTTTTCAACCTCAGATTCTGCTCAACGTTATCCAATCTAGACTGCAAGCTAGTCACTTCCTTCTTTAAAATATCATTTTCCATTTTAACTTGATTTGCAAGCTTGACGACCTCATGTAGCTTGCTTATCCTCTGTTCAAAATCAGTGATTTTACCAGAACAGAATGTTACCGAATTTCGCAATTCTTTGATGTCATTTCTCATAGCTGCGACCTCATTCTTCACAGAAAATAGGAGTCGCGAAGCGCTAAGATCTTCCGGGGCGATGATAACACCGTCTTCAGTGTCGCCCCCCACTGATAATCGGCGGTCAGGCGGGGGCGAAACACGAATCGCTAACGAGGGGGCGGTACCATCCTCAGAACGACAATTAACACACTCCCATCGACCGCCTGGCATATTTGTTATTGTTGAGACAAGGGTTTTTGTCACGTCCGAACATCTGCCATTTGCATGAAGAAATATGCGACATTTACTACACTGTAAACCCGGAGACCTCTAGTTTAAGGAATTCGTACAAATTACGCAATTGGGCATCTTGAACACTCAAAACGCAAGCGACACTAGTAAGTACAGAGTTAGAGCTTCTGAATGATACAAATTTGTAAATAAACACTTATGATTGTATGATAAATTCAACGAAACAACGAGAGCGATTAAAACACGTCTAGCTACAACGATGATTCACACTTTACATAAAAAATGTAGAACTTGTCGCAGACCTTGGGTCTGACCATCTAGCGATGATGATCACCTTAGACATGCAGTCCCAACCTGAAAATATTACGGCGAGAGAGAGCCTACAATTTGACAAATGCAAGATAGATAAGGTCAACAAAGATATGGCACAGTTCATAGATTTACATAAAAATACTGGAATAGACGAAAATTACATATCCTTATTCAATAAAGAACTTTCAACTAGCATAATTAAACACACGCCAGTGAAAAAACATCATCCCTTTCTCCACGAACTACCTCCATTCATAATAAAAATGATTAAAAATAAGAGAAAAATGTACCGAGAGTACCGTCGCAATCCTCAACCCAACTTCAAAACTCAACTCAATGAATACAATTCGGCAATACATCGGTTAATTCAACAATATAGAGTACATACCTGGACCAAAGCTCTTAGCCAGATCAAAGAATCAAAAGGAAAACAATTTTACCAAGAAATTAAGAAACTGTCCAGATATAAAAAATTTCATAAAATTCCGACAATCGTAGTTAATAACAAAGAACATGTAACAGACGAAGAAAAGACTAACGCTTTTGCTCACCATCTCAATCAAACTTATCAATACGATAGAGATATAAAATTCGACACAAAAATGGAAGAGGAAGTAGAAGTATGGTACAAAAGCTATTACTCCAAGAAGGTTAAGAAGGACACACCTTTCAAATAAGACGAGTATATATACTACGAACTACTACAGAACTCAAGAAACAGCTCGCCAGGAACAGATAGTATACCTTGGAATATAGTGAAAAAGTTGTATCATAACATTCATTTGCATATAATGATGTTATATGAATGGTGTTTCAACAACTGTACATTCCCTCAATGTTGGAAAACAGGAACAGTCATCCTGATAGCAAAAGATAATGGAGACCACACAAAAGTAGAAAACTATAGACCCATTACCCTTTTACCGGTCCTTGGTAAATTATTTGAAAACATAATTAAGACAAAACTTGAAGAACATCTCGATAAGTATATTCCTAAACATCAATTTGGCTTTCGCAAAAATAAATCCACTGTACATCCTCTAACAATATTGATTTCCAATCTACAGAATGCTCAACTTAACAACAAGAAAACAGCAGCAGTAAGCATAGATATAAGAAAAGCATTCGATAGTGTATGGACGAAGGGCTTACTCTACAAGTTATACAAGAAAGACACTCCTGATTTTCTCGTTCATATTGTTAGATCTTATTTAGAGAATAGAAAGTTGAGAGTAAAAATAAATGATGCTTTTTCAGACTACTTCACTCCCATGCAGGGCACACCACAAGGTTCACCGTTATCTCCGTTCCTCTTTAACATATATTGCAGTGACATTGGATCAAGAACAAATAATAATCAATATACTCTAGAATATGCAGATGATACAATGGCACTTTCACATGAGAAAACACTTAAATGCTGCATGGAAAAACTACAGATTTATATAAACGACATCACAGACTGGTTGGCTCGATGGAGACTCAAAGTTAACCCAGATAAATCCAAACTTATAATATTCAATCATAACATCAACGAAAATTCTCCATCTATCGCTATAAACAACATAAAAGTTAAACCACACCCATCAATAAAATACCTGGGAATCTATTTAGACAACAAGGCAAGCCTGAAATTACATGCCAACAACATGAAGAAAAAAGCCATCAATAGAGCAAAACACTTCAAATGTCTAACATATAGGGACCAAGGAATTGACATGAAAACAGCAACGAAAATCTACAAAACGATATGTAGGCCAATAATTGAATATGGTCATCCTCTTTATGCAAACTGCAAAGAATCCTAGGGCAGATAATAGAAGTGGCTGAAACCTCATCGTGTGATGTATCGAGGGTGTTTGCAATAAAGGGGATTATTCAGTAAAGAACGAACCACCTACTTTGCTCTTTATTTACTCATCTATGGTACAGTTGGACTGGGAATGGAATGAAAACAATTGTCTTCCATCGAAGTAGCGGTGTGTTATGATAACATGTTTTGATATTATGATTAATAATTAAAACAATGTGAGCAATACACCACATCTCCTACGGGAGACTGAAAGAATTTTCATTTCTGTAGAAAGAATAATTCTTTCATTCTATACAAAATACATATCATTCCCATAAATAGTTAAACCTTTCCAGATAACAAACTTATTCTACTTAGAGCAATCATCAAATTCATAACTAATTATAGGTACATACATAATATTAGGATCCTAATAGCATTACACTTTTTTTCCAGTTAATTAAGGGGGGTAAAAAGGTTTTGTCCTGTTTTTGTGTACTACACTTTCCTTTCCGTTTTTTAAAATTCTCACATTCGGAGTCTCTTCACTAATCACTAAATAAGGTCCTTCATATATGTTGTCTAACTTCGTATTCACTTCACTTTTAACGAGCAAATAGTCATTTTTATTGTAAGTTACAGGATTAATGTTCCTATCATAAATACATTTTCGTTTTGTTTTACCTTTCAAAAGATTATTTCTAGCATCTTCGTGAGCTCTTTGCAACCTATACTTCATTTCTAATGGATAACTTTCAAAATTATAAAGAGGATCTACATTATTTATCAAATTACTGGGTAAATTACAAATTCTCCCAAATACTAGCTCAAAAGGTGTATATTGGGTTTCTGTGTGAACTGTTGTATTGTACGTGAAACACCAATAGGGAACCCAAAAACTCCAAGATTTGTGATGATTTTGTGTTTGGGTTCTCAAATATGAGCCTAGTACTTTGTGAGAATTTTCTACTGCACCAATACTCTCATGATGATATGCCGTTGACTGCAAATGATTAATTTTCAACAATTTACAAACTTCAGCTATTGTAGAGGATATGAATTCCGAGCCTCTATCTGTGGCTATCTCCTTAGGGACACCATATCTCAATATGAAATTGTCAACAAAAGTTCGTGCTATGGTGATAGTATCCTTGGATCTAATAGGATATGCTTCTACAAATTTTGAGAGTTCACATTGCAAGGTCAAAATGTATGAAAATTCATTTTCATCTTTTTCGATAGGTCCAACTATATCTAAGAAAATTTTCTCAAAAGGTGAAGTAGATGTGGATGTTATCACCATTGGTTCTTTAGTATGTTTACTGTACTTGTGTTTTTGACAACTAACGCATCTCTTTACAAATTCAGATACGTCTTTCGAAATTCCTGGCCAGAAATAATACTTTTTGACATTATTCAACATTCTGCGTATACCTGCATGTCCGCCTGTTGGTAATAGATGAAAGTCATTCAATATCAGTTTTTTCGTATCGCTATTTTCGATTCTTTTAACTCCATTAATAATACATATTCGGGGACCGGTCCAATTGGAGTTTTCTTTTATTCCTCTTATAAAATTTTCAATCGATTGTACATTATTTTCATTTTTCATAATACATATTTCTTCAATATTCTCCATTTCACTAAATAATTCCAAATCTCTCAACAGTACGTCTAGCGTGAATGTCGATCGAGAAATTGGTTCACATAAAATAGTCGACTTACTTGGAACATAATATAGCGAATCTGATATTGAATAAATTTCTTTTTCTTTGTATGAATCCTTATGAACATTTGACACAAAATTAAGCTCAACACATTCTTTCGGTTTTTTAAGAAGTTCTACGACTTTTGGTTGATCAGGCCGTTTTGTCGTATCACTTGCTTGCAAACCGTTCTCATTCACTCTATCATTCAGTCTTTGCGCTCGTGTCATGACTGCAATTAAACTTTGACTCATTCCTTTCAATTCTTTCGATGTAACAATTATTCGAGACAATGCATCTGCTGTAACATTTTCTCTTCCTTTTATATATTCAATATGAAAATCATACTCTTCCAAACACAAACGAAATTTTGTCAAACGACTAGATGGATTTGAATGATTGAAAAGGAAAATTAAAGGACGATGGTCTGTTTTTATTTTGAAATGTCTACCGAAAAGATATGGATGAAAGTGACTAATACACCATTTTATGGCAAGAAGTTCTTTTTCAATAGTGGAATAGTTTAGTTCCGCTTTTTTCAAACTTCTACTTGCATATGCCACGGGTTTATTATTTTTATTTGATAATACTCCACCGATAGCAAAACCTGAAGCGTCGGTTTGAAGAATAAACTCATTTTCTTCTGAAAAATTCGGAAAATCAAGAATGGGTGGATTTGACAATGCAAATTTTAAACATTCGAATGAATGTTGACATTCTGGAGTCCAAATAAATTCAACTCTCTTACGACACAACCTATTCAATGGAAACGTTATTTCAGCAAATTTCGGTATGTATTTCCTATAATAATTCGCGAATGCAACGAATCTTTTTACGTCGTCAGCATTTTTCGGCGTAGGATATTGTTGTAAAACTATACACTTTTCTGGGTCAGGTGAAATACCTTCTGCTGATATAAGATGACCTAAATAAATTAATTCTTTCTGTAAAAATTGACACTTAGCCGGATTTAATTTTAAATTTACTTCACGGAGTCGGCTGAAAATTTTGATTAAATTTTTGTTATGGTCTTGTAGATTTCTACCAAATACAATTATGTCGTCTAGATATATAAAACATTGTTCATAATTGAGACCTGACATTGCAACTGATATTAAACGTGAAAATATTCTCGGAGATGATTTTAATCCCATTGGAAGACGTTTCATTTGATACTGACCTTTATTCGTTGTGAATGCTGTATATTGCCTACTTTCGGGCGTGAGCTCAACTTGAAAATAGCCTTGACTAAGATCCAAATGAGAAAAATATACGGCACCAGACAATGAATCTAAAATCTCAGATATATTGGGTAATGGAAATTTATCATCGCAAATTTGTTGATTTAGCTGTCTATAATCTACGACAAGTCTCCATTTCTTTTCTCCATTTATATCAGACTTCTTAGGAACAAGTAAAATAGGAGATGACCATTCACTTTTCGCTTCTTCAATCATATCATTTTTAAGTAAATTTTTTATTTGATTTTCTAACTCGGATTTTTGTGCATGTGGTATTCTGTAAGGTTTTTTATAAACAGGAGTGGCATTATCCTTGAGTTGAATTGTTGGTTTGTATACATTGGTAGTTGCTAGTTTATCTTCTGGTAAATGGAAAACATCATTAAATTTTGCACATATATTTTCTATTGAAATTTGTTCCTCTTTATTAAGAAATTGTAAATTCAGTATTTTAAATAGCTCCTTTACTCGTGATGGTGTAATTGCTTCATTTTTGAAATTGCATTGTTCATAGTCGCTGAGTTTATGAATTTCAGGCATACAATTTTTCAAACACACTTCGCAATCTCTCGTATTCAAAATTCTCACAGGAATTTTACCCTTGTTCGGTCTACATATACTATTTGCTAAATAAACTCCTTCGCATAGTTCTTGAGAGATAACTAGACAATCTTCGTCGGTATTTGCGTCAAAGAATTTGATTATTTCACATCTAGGAGGTATAATTGTTAAATTGTTCCATTCGGAATGAAGTGGTAAAATTGATTCTACATCGGAAATTAGTAGCGATAGGGTATTTTTCTCAAAATCTAAAATAGCACCAAATTTTTTAAAAAAATTTTGACCTAATATCCCATCAGTAAAACACGTTAAATTTTTGAATACATGAAATTTCTGTTCAACGATAGTTTTACCTATTTCTAGTTTTAATTTCACAAAACCTTCGGTGGTAAGTTGTCCTCCAATGCCATTTATAGTTATTTTCTCTTCATGAATTTTTACATTTGAACCTAAACATTCATATTTTATTGCGCATAATGTAGCACCTGTATCGCAAAGAAATTTGTGATTTTCATCATTCACTCTAATGTCAACCCAATTCATACCAGAACATTCATACATTTGCGGATTCTTATTGCTCTCGAAAAAACTGATTCGGTTCGTTTTCACTGGAATGTGAAGCAGTTGTACCATCGGCGTAGAATATATGATTATTATTAGAACGTCTTTGACCGGAATTTTGCATTCTTGGCGGATTTTTGCGTGAATCTACCTGCTGAGTGTTGTTTTGTCGGTAACCATTGTTGTGGTACCTTCGACCTCTAGATGTATTATATCTATTATTACCGTTTCCTCGATTATAATTCGATCTAAATTGATTCCTTTCGAAATTTCTATTCCTAAATTCGTTTCGATTTCCGAACGAAGTATTATTACGTCCTCGACCTCTCGTATAGGAAGCTGAAAAAATTTGGGGACTTTCATTTTGAAAAGCATTCTCATCCTGAGCTGCACGAATAGCATCTTTCAATGACGTGTAATTTCGAGCGGCAATAATTGTACTCAATCTTTCATTTTTCAACCCGTCCGCGAATTGTTTAATGGCATTTCTTTCATTTACTGGTTTTAATACCTCGTAAGCTCTCGTATCGCCTTTTGCCTGGGAAATAGTTAAATCCACGAAAAGTTCTTCTAAAGACTTACCAAAATTTTCTATTGACCTATTACCTTGCTTCGCATGAATCAATTTTGATTGTAAAGTTGTATCTGATTTGATGGTTAAAAGTCGAGACCTCATATCTTCTATCAAATGATTTGTAGAAACATACTCGCTATTCAACCTCAACTTAGCACTAGAAGAAAGGCGCGTTTTTAAAATGAATTTTATGAGATATTGTTTTTGATCGGCATTCAGCATGGAGTCGTAAAATTCTATGGCATCAATCAATTTCTCTGTTGTTTTTTCATTATCATCAAGTACAGGTAATAAGCTAGTAGCAGTTTTCAAGTCAAAATTTTCCATGTTTCTTGAAGTATTGATTCTTCCTTTATCTAATTCAATGATTTTTTGAAATGTGGATTCAATTTTGATACTGAGTTTTTGAAAAGATTCTAAACTGTCAGAGGGTATATCAGAAAATTTTAACGAGTTTGCTATTGATTTGAAATTACTGTAAGCGGACTGTGCTTCAGATAATTTTTTATGAAAAATTTCTCCCTTTCGCCTTTCAGGGCCAATCTTTCTTAAATAAATTTGGATTTAACTTAAAGATTCTAAAATTCCTTCTAAACTATTAATTTCCATAAAATTTAATATTATATAACTAATAACTATCTATTCTAATTTCAATGTTCGTAACTTAATTCACCATAATGTCACTGCACGGAAACCTGGTATAGCTGGAGACATACATTATAGGGTAGTTTACCTGCATTTATTGGCTGATGTTGTTCATGTTTATCTGGCTTCGTGTGATTTCTCTCCGGATTTTTCGCTCCATTTTCTTTTTGCAGTATTGGTAGAAGTATACCATGATAGCCATAATTAATATAAGGAATACGATTATCTCGCAGACTTCTCTAATGGAAATAGCACCCCACTGGTTGGTACTTTGGCCACCACTGTTGCCTGCTTGTGCTATGATTACCTCTTCTTTAACTTCTTTTGACTTCGACGAACCCATTTTTGTACATTTAACACGTACCTTCAGGTAAGGGCAAGGATCGCCATGTGATGTATCGAGGGTGTTTGCAATAAAGGGGATTATTCAGTAAAGAACGAACCACCTACTTTGCTCTTTATTTACTCATCTATGGTACAGTTGGACTGGGAATGGAATGAAAACAATTGTCTTCCATCGAAGTAGCGGTGTGTTATGATAACATGTTTTGATATTATGATTAATAATTAAAACAATGTGAGCAATACACCACAATCGCTCAGGACAATTACCAAACTAAGAAATCCAAGAAACCGGCTACATAATCCATCCAATAATCTCCTGTACAATCTGACAAAAGTGGAACCAATCAGAGAACGAATCAAAAATCTAAATAGAAGATTCCAACAGAGGTTGGAGAAAGCAGAAGATGTTGTTGTTCAATTCCATTATGATCCAATAAACCAGCCACAGAGGAAATTTCCTACATGCACATTGCAGGAAAAACTTAGAAGCTAACAAGCAACTTTATTCAATGCTATAAACAAACTTTTGTTGTTTTTTTTTGTAACATAGTAATTGTAAATCTTATTGGGTTGAAGGACTTAGGTCAATTACCCTAAATACAGTTATTTATTTATTTATAAAGAAATGATCCTAGGCACGGACACAGGCTACTTTTCACGGCGGGAAAATACCTCATTCCCGCGGAAAACTAGCGTGATCGTGTCAAGAAGGGCATGACGCCATAGCTACTGAAATGATTTTGATGTTTTTTTTTAACTGAGTGTTACTAAGACTTCAACTTAGTATTTGATCACTTTTTTAACTTATAGGGTCGGTAGGCGCCACAATTCAGGGAATTTATGATAAAATTTTGATGCAACTGTCTTTATTTAACAGTTTTACTTGGATCGAAACTTAGCGACATTTCATCACACTACCTAACTTATAGGGTAGGAAGGTACCAAAATTCAGACTACTTTTTACTTCGGGAAAATATATCATTCCCACAGGAACCTATACACAGCTACCTATCTACAACATTAAAACTATGTCTAGAATCAAATTACGCCAAAATGATTGATCTGATTTGTAAACGATTTTTTATTCAACTGACTGTTACATTACATACAGATAAAAGATAAAATCTAATTACCTACAACCAGTGACGGCTCGTCGGGGTCGGCAGGGTCGGCCGGGCCGACCCAAAAATAATCGGGAAATTGAAAATAATTCTGAGTCATTCAAAGTCATTCTGAATTATCAATTTCGATATTAAAATTGCCTGGATATTTAATATTTCCACTCAGAACAGAAAAATATAACTTATTCCGCCCAACATTTCCTTTCTGGCTCACCAAATATTTGATTTCCAAAGCATCTAGCGATTGTTCTTTTTGTAACAAACCAAAAATTATAAATAGTAACATATCGTAACATCACCGAAAGCTAACAATTCAGAATTGTACGTTACACCGTAACAGTAGATCTGAAATGTAACACAAATGTTACAATTGTGACACCAAGGTCGGCCCACAGCCCTCGGCCCTACTACCAGTACGTAAATGAAGCGATACTACGACATACGTCCAGAATACGGCCACTCAGTAGAACGGTACAACGCATCGATAGTAGGTCGCTTCCCAATAGTCACGGTCGGCAGGCCTACCCTGCGAAGCAGAAGTTGCTAATTTGCACAGTTCTTTCACTGATCGAATGAATAGTTAATTATAACTATTTCAGGAAAGATCGGTTTTGTACCGTTCGATAGTAGTTACTGATTTTCTGATCATGAAAATATCATTAATGTATTCTTAACTTTAGGAATATCGTGATTTCAAAAGGTCTAGAATACGCGGCTAGGTCGGCAGGCCGTACCTCAGAAGAGGGGATTCATCTAGAATCGCATTTCGCGATCTTCGCTTATGTATAAGGAATTGAAAAGGGGTTAGTATTTCTAAGGGGTAAGTCGACAGTGTAATACAAGTGTCCAAGTGTTATTAAAATTTATTTGGCTACTTCCGTAAGTTTGTTACAAATTTATTTGATTGTTAAATTTGAGATACTAGGTAATGGCACATGTAAGGGAGGTTGTGTAAAGCAGCGTCGACTTGGTGAGTCGGAAAACAAAATATTTTGAATTGTTCGGACAGTGCTCGAGTGCTCATCGCAAATTTATAAAAAGTTTCGACGATAAGGTTAGGGAAAGTAGTAAAATTATGAAACATCTATTGAATATGATCCCTTTCCTATTGACACAAGAAACAATCATGAGAATTTTTAGGAGGTCGTTTAATCGCCGCGAATTTAGACAAAGATTTCAAAAATTGTGTTTAGCCTTCCGCGCCGTCGGTATTTTTGGTTTGTCAAGAACCATACAGAGTGATTTATATGATTCGGCGAGGGAATTAATTTATGAGGAAATAGACAGTGCAACGTACTCTTCTTGGGGAATAGACGAGACAATAGATATTAAATGTATCTGTCAAATATTGACGACACGGTGAATTATCGAAACGATTTTTGGGGATTTTGCGATGTCCGTAAAATTTGAACCGCGAATGATATTTTCAATAACTTGTTAGACAATTTCAATCATTTTAATATAGCGACTAAATTATTCGGACAAACCAATGACGAGGCGGCTGTGATGGCAAAAAAATTAAGAGTTTACAATCGCGAATAAAAAAATCTGTGTTATATATATATATATTTCTTTTGGTCTGGCCGACCCCCATCTGGAGAGCACGAGCCGTCACTGCCTACAACACAGAATTAATATAGTACAACATACCTAGCTACGCTTTAAACTTGAGGAGGTAATTAGATAGACATTTATACGAACTTTAAGCTCAGTAATCAATCGTAGTGATAAGTTAATACCAGAGCTGTGCCGAAGCCTTGTGCTTAGTGCTCGTGAAAGCACTCGAAGCACTTTTGTGCTCGTGAGCACTGTGCTCGCGAGCACTTAATTGAACCAGTGCTTAGTGCTTGGTGCTTCGCGAATTTTTCGAAAGGGCTTAGTGCTTAGTAATTCGAAGAAGTGCTCCCAAGCACTAAAGTGCTCCAAAGCACATTCAGGAATTACCAAGCACTAAGCCCTTCATGGACTTGTTGGAACATGAAATTGACAGGCCGTCGCGTGATTCAAATAGACAAAGAACTAAAATATTTTTTTTCTTTTCACTTCTATAGATATAAAGTTTGTTCATTTTTTCTTGCATTACAAACACTGCGATGTATGTTATGGACTTTCTGGAACAAGTTTTTATGTTTTCATTATTTTGACAAGAAGAACAGATTGTTATGATATTATGGAAAATTCTATGGAGCAATGCAACCTTTTTTAACATACGATTCAGGTATCTATTATCATGATTCCAAGTAATTTATTGGCGAATATTTCAGTTACAATTTGTTAACTAAATGAATGCGATATAGAGCTCAGAAAACCATAAGAAACATTTCTATCTAATTTGTTGACGAAACGTCATTGTATCTCTATAATTTTTTGGTATTTTCATTCCGTCGACCTAAAGGGTAATTTTAATATGTACAAAATTGAATATAAATGACCAATTTCAATGTTCAATTGATGCTGTTTCAATGTGCTATTTCCATGGACAACCAAACATAAAGCAGTCAGAAGCGATAGAGTAATGTCAGAACTCAACAGTAACATAGAAATATAGAAATTCATATTATGTAAAATGTATGTCTTGTGAAAAATAAGAGTGTATTTCGATCAAGAATTTATATACAATTCATATTGACGTCGTCGAAAAAATATTGTAATCAACCCAGTTATTAATCTAGCTACTAATGGTCTTTAAATTATCTTGACCATTAGTCGCTCTCTTAAATAACCTAGTTGATTGAATATCTATTAAACAACTCGCTGAAAAAACCTATTGTCAATTTAAATTAGGTCCAGTTCAAATTACGATAACACTAGAAAAAAAATTAAGATATCAAAAATCCAAACTCCAAACTAAGAGATATTTGGATGGAAAATATGAAGTTTTATTTTGAAAAGTGCTTAGTGCTCGGTGCTCGTGTAAACGAATTACTTCCCAGAAGTGCTTAGTAATCGCGAGCATTCTTCAAAAAATTAGGGCTTAGTGCTTTGTGCTCGAAGCACTTTTCTCCAGTGCTCGGCACAGCTCTGGTTAATACTCATTTTAGACAAGGAAACGGATAGGTAATCAGTTCATCACCGAAATTATAACACCTACACTTAGTTTGTTTACTATTCAACGAGGGAAAATAATTCAATATAACGCAAACCTTCAAATCATACGTCGTCGTAGTGAACACAAGACGCTGCGCCGAGCGAAGAGGCGGTGCGGGCTGTTGGACAATTCATTTGCAGCATTGTTTCCAAAGTTTATGTTCTATGAATAATATTGATTAGTTGTATGTAATGTCAGTTGTACATGTTGAAATAAAAAGTCTTGTCAGACATCCGTGAACTGTTTCTTCATTTAGTCCTCGAACGAATCCTAGATCAACAGGTTATGGGCCCAGGATTCGCCAGTTAGTGAATATTCTACAAGTTTTTCTTTTCGTTTCCCAATGTCTCAGAACCAGTCGCTGCCGATTGAACGTCTTAAAGGACGGGAAAATTTTGACACATGGAAATTCGCAGTGCAGGCCTATCTTGAAGATTTGGAACTGTGGGACTGTATTACTGGAGAGAATCCCACAAAGAAGAAAGACACGAAGTGCCGTTCAAAATTAATTCTATTGGTTGAACCGGTGAATTATGTTCACATTCAAACCACAACCACTGCCAAAGAAGCATGGGAAAAACTATCGAAAGTTTTTCAGGACGACGGATTGACAAGACGTGTTGGTCTTCTCCGTACTCTTATAACTACAAAGTTAGAAGACTGTGGTTCGATAGAAGAATATGTGAACCGGATAATCACAACCGCACACAAGTTAACGTCAGTTGGTCTAACAGTTAGTGATGAATGGATAGGAACAATCCTTCTTGCCGGATTACCAAAACGTTTCGAACCCATGATCATGGGCATTGAGAGTTCGGGCTTGGCAGTAACCGGAGATTCGGTTAAAACAAAACTGTTGCAGGACCTTTCTATTGTAAAATCAAGCTCAGAAAATAATTATGAAGATTCAAATTCAGCTTTGTATGGTCGTAGTTCTGTTCAGTTTAACGGAAATCAGAAACACAGAAACTATGAACACGGTAAGGCTGATAAAAATTCCTCCAGAGGCCCCCGATGTTTTCAGTGTAACGGATATGGACACATCGCCAAGAACTGTTCTTCACCTGCTGCTAAAAGGAATAATCCGAATAAAAGTGCAGGATCGTCCCTGTTTGCAGCATTTTCTGCGCAATTGTCTGATAATAACGAATTTTTTTTGGACAGTGGCGCGTCTTGCCACCTTTGTAGAAGTCTCGAAATGTTGACAAATGTAAGAAGGACCGAAAAAATATCCATTACTGCTGCTGACAATAAGAAAATGACGTCAGATACAGTTGGCGATATTTCATTACCAGTGATCATTTCAGGTAATAAAACAGAAGTAAATGTTAATAACGTATACTATGTTCCAGAATTAGAAGTTAACTTGCTATCAGTTAGCCAAATTGTCGGTAAAGGACATCGTGTTGTGTTCGATAGCAACGGAGCAAGAATATTAAATCACCAGAGACAACTGATTGCATCTGCCAGTTTAGTGAACAGTTTATTCAAATTGGATGTTTCTACTAGTAGTACGTTTGCATTATCTACGAAATGTGATATGAAACTGTGGCATCGGCGCATGGCACATTTGAATTATGATAGCCTATGTAAGTTGGGTACAATTTCTAATGCTTTCAAGCCTTCTAGTCAGAAATCAAATACTGCTTGTGATATTTGCACGTTGGGAAAAAGCCATCGTTTACCTTTCCCGAAGAGTGTCTCCACTACTGAATATTGTTTACAATTAGTGCACTCAGACCTTGTAGGGCCTATGGAGGTAGGCAGTTTAGCAGGCTCCAGATATTTGCTGACATTTCTAGATGATTTTAGTCATAAGGCATTCGTCTATTTCTTGAAATCGAAGGATCAAGTCACTGATTATTTCAGAATTTTCAAATCACTTGTTGAGAATCAGTCTGAAAAAAGAATAAAAATCTTACGTACTGACAATGGAGGAGAATACTGTAATAAAAAATTGAGTGAGTTTTTACGGACGTCGGGTATTACGCATCAGACCTCATGTCCTTACTCTCCACAGCAAAATGGAAAGGCCGAGCGCCTAAACCGCTCTCTTTTAGACCGTGCAAGATGTCTGCTGATAGAGTCAGGACTCCCAACCGTTTTTTGGGCAGAAGCTGTAAACTGTGCAGTGTATCTTTTCAACAGGTCTCCGTGCAAGTCTGTTGATACAACTCCAGAACAAGTGTGGACAGCTAAGAAGTTTGCTCTTCAACATCTTCGAATATTTGGCTGTAAGGCATATGCACACATCCCTGCCCCGAAGCGTAAGAAACTCAGCCCCAGATCAACTCCTTGTATATTTGTGGGATATTGTGAAAACACAAAGGGGTACAGATTGTATGACCCTCAGAAGAAAATTACCTTTGTATCAAGAGATGTAACATTCAACGAATACCAGTGGGGCAATTCATTGTTACAAAACACTTATGAAGGTACCGATAGAAACTTCTATGTGCTTCCTAATGGATCAAATTTCGAGAACGTTAATTTTGAAAACAGTGTCGGCTCGGGCTCTGATGACACAACAGAATCACGGCCATCGATTGATGATGATTCTCCGGAAAATGATGTGCAGTCCGAGAGTGATAATGACCCAGATTTTGTTCTATCAAATACCATAACATCAACACAACAACCAATATCGACCCGACCTGAGAGAGAAAGACGGCCACCATCTACACTGGATGACTTTGTAACTTATTCAGCTTTCTCTACCAACTCAGAGCTGTCAGATCCGATGTCCTATGAAGATGCGTTACATCGTCAGGACAATCAGTTGTGGGTTGATGCAATGCAACGTGAATTGAAGGCTCAAATGACTAATAGGACTTGGGAATTGGTCGAACTCCCTGCTTCGAGACAACCCCTTCCGTGCAAGTGGGTCTTCAAAACAAAAAGAGATGCCAGTGGTAAAATAACGGGCCATAAAGCGAGACTGGTAGCAAAGGGATTCGCCCAAAGGAGGGGAGTTGATTACGATGAAACATTTTCACCAGTTGTTCGGTATAGTTCCATCAGATATCTTATATCGCTGGCTGCAGAATACAATCTAGACATTGATCAGATGGACGCAGTATCCGCATTCCTTCAGGGAGACCTGGAGGAGGAAATTTACATGTCTCAGCCACCTGGTTTTAGCGATGGAACTTCAAAAGTATGTCGACTTAGGAAGAGCTTATATGGGCTCAAGCAAGCGAGCCGAGTTTGGAATAAAAAATGGGATTCAGTTTTACAAGAATTTGGTTTGACACAGTCAAAATTTGACTCTTGTGTCTATTACAAAATAACAGAAAAATGTATGATAATAGTGGCTGTCTGGGTGGATGACTTGTTGATTTCTTCAAATAATAAAAAGTTGAAAAATCAGGTCAAGTTGCAACTTTCAAGATTATTCGAGATGACTGACCTTGGTGAGGCCAAATCATTTTTAGGTCTTGGATTAACACGGGATCGACAATCAAAGGTAATTTGGCTAAGTCAACAGCAATATATTGAGCAGATTCTCAAACGGTTCAACATGGATGAAGCCAATCCAGTATCCACTCCGATATCAAATGGTGACAATTTTTCCAAAACTCAGGAGTCACGAACAGAAGGAGAAAAGGAAAAGATGAAAACAATTCCTTATCAAGAAGCTATTGGTAGCCTCTTATTCGCCGCACAGATTACAAGACCGGATATAGCATTTGCTGTTAGTAATCTCAGTCGGTTTAACAATAATCCAGGTATGCCACACTGGGCAGGTGTGAAACGGGTACTGAGATATCTACGTGGAACCTCTTCATATAGACTTAAATTTGATGGATCAAAGGTTGGACCCATTCACGGATACTGCGATGCTGATTGGGCTAGTGATCCAGATGAAAGAAGATCAGTCACAGGTTATATTTTTATCAAGTGTGATGCTCCGATATCCTGGTGCACTAAGCGGCAACCTACTATAGCTCTCTCAACCACAGAGGCTGAATATATGTCCATGTCTTCAGCAGCACAAGAAGCTTTATGGTTGAGGGGCCTCAGTGAAGAAATTGAGCAGCCTTCGAAGAGTCCTACTCAAATCTTTTGCGACAACCAAGGAGCCAGGAACTTAGCACTGAATGGTGCTTATCAGCCCAGGACCAAGCACATCGACGTACGGCACCATTTCATGAGAGAAAAGGTGCAGGCGAAGATTCTGACATTCACATACGTACCAACCAAAAAGATGGTCGCCGATTCTTTGACTAAGGCGCTTGATGTGAATAAGTTCAGTGAGTGTATCAAGTGCCAAGGAATCTGCAAATAGGGAGGGTGTTGGACAATTCATTTGCAGCATTGTTTCCAAAGTTTATGTTCTATGAATAATATTGATTAGTTGTATGTAATGTCAGTTGTACATGTTGAAATAAAAAGTCTTGTCAGACATCCGTGAACTGTTTCTTCATTTAGCCCTCGAACGAATCCTAGATCAACACGGGCGAGGGGAGGGCCGTACCCAACTGTGCCTACCCAAGCGGGCAGACGCACGAGGGCAGATGTCGTCGTCGCACGTATGCGAATATTGAAATTTTGCGTTACGAAACTCTATTCGTTGCGTATTTTTATGTAGCTTAGGTTACTTTTGAACAAATTTTGATGTGAAGTTGAGGACTGGAACACGATAGTGGGACATTGTTGCAGGGGGACTTACAGCCGGGATAAAACAAAAAAACTTATGCGGACGAAGTCGCGGGTAAAAGCTAGTTATCATATAACACGGCAAATTCCTCAAATTAATCAATACAAAATAATAAACAAAAATAAGAAATCTGGAGTTTGTAAGTTGATTTGCCATGTCCGGCCAAACCGGAAGAACGTTTGAGAGAAGAATAAAAGTACACCAGAACACCCCCGGGCCTCACCTCTTCTTTCTCCCAGGGCATCCAGTGCCTGGGGTAATTTAGACTCCCCTAATAGAATTGATTTTGACCTATTGCGTGAGGAAATTTCAGTATTGAGACAGACAGCAAATGATTCACAAGATAATGAACTGTTGGAACAAATTGAAAATCTTTCACAAATAATAGCTAAACATAATAACACAGCTTAACCTAGAAAAACGTTCAGATATAAATCAACTGATAGAGGAACCTACTGCACCATTAAAGAATCCATTTCTCAGAATGTCACTAATTTAAATCCACTGAACATCGGTAAAATGCTGTACAATTCATACTATAATAATAATCTTAACATCAAAAATATTTGTAGGAAAGGTCTTAAAAGAGTAGGTGTCTACTTTGATACAGCAGATCAGGCAAATTGGTTTGTTGAGAATCACGCACTTTCATCAGCTTGTTATGATGTATATATTCCGGCTCGTATGGTAACCTCGATGGGGATAGTGAGAGATATAGGCTCAGATATAAATGAGTAAGATATTATACAACATGGAATTGGTAATACTTCTGTACTCAGAGTGCATTTAAACGTACCATCAGAGTAAATGATGTTCCCACTCAAGTACCCTCTGGTACATGTCTGGTTACATTTCAAGGAACCTTGCTCCCTGAATATTTCGAGATATTCAGTATACGCACCGAAGTATCGTTATACACGTTATTCCACCAGTCATACAATATCGAAAGTGTCTTCGATTCGGACATATTCACGAATCCTTGACTAGTTATACTATTTCTCCCAAGTGCATTTTCTGTAAAGGTCACCACTAACGATAGGCTTTGTACAGAATATCTGAGACAAATCAAGATCAGAGAATTGATGGCATATCATAACCTCTCCTTACACGAAGCTAATCAAGCCACTAGGAAGCAAACAGCTTCGCTGCCCTCGGAATTCCCTTCACCACAGTTTCGTCTAACTCACAACTCGTTGACTGCTTTCCCTCCTAGTCAACCAAGTAAAAGTCCTCAAACACGAACTCCGATTAAGACATCTCTCAAAAAAAAAAAAGAAACTCGGTTGGTTTTGATGAGGAAGCCCATTCCCAAGCTCTTTTTTCTTATACTCCGACAAATACAAATTGCCCACCTCTACCCACCCACTACAAAAATTAATAATTACAGAGTCTCCAGACCCCCTTTCCCCTCTCCTCTAACGACGAAGATTATACCAGCGGGAAGATAGCATGTAAAGTTGGCATGTGAAATTCCCGAGTACTCCCGAACGCCCATGGGCGTTCGTCTAACACCCAATACATTAGAAATACAGGGATTCGATGAAAGAATCGACTTCAGCATTAAATGTAATCTAGTTACTGGATATTCTGAAAAATATACGAAATAAACGCGGTACGAATCTGAATAAAGAAGAAAGAGCGAACGATTAACAATATTTTTACTGTTTTACCCATTTTCGTGAATGCTAGTTCATTTAGGAACATGTAATTTACACGATGATCTGCTATATGAATACCTTCCATTTGAAAGTACATAGTCAGAGTTTTAATATGAAGGACTTCCTGTACCAGAATGAAATTTTCAGGAAATATCTGCTAATTGAATACCATTAATTTGATATCAAACATAATTCTTAGCGTGGGGATAAGGGGGTGAAAAGCACCCCTTTATCACTATTCGGGCAGTTTTTCTATGAAGGACTTCGTGTACCAGAATGGAATTTTCAGGAAATATCTGCTAATTGAATACCTTTCATTTGATATCAAACATAATTTCTTAGCATGGGGATGAGGGGGTGAAAACCACCCTTTTGTCACTATTCGGGCAGTTTTCCTATGAAGGACTTCGTGTATCAGAATGAAATTTTCAGGAAATATCTGCTACATGAATACCTTTCATTTGATGTAAGTCATAATTCCTTAGCGTGGGGATGAGGGGGTGAAAACCACCCCTTTTATCACTATTCGGGCAGTTTTTCTATGAAGGACTTCGTGTACCAGAATGAAATTCTCATGAAATATCTGCTACATAAATACCTTTCATTTGATATAAGTCATAATTCCTTAGCGTGGGGATGAGGGGGTGAAAACCACCCCTTTATCACTATTCGGGCAGTTTTTCTATGAAGGACTTCGTGTACCAGAATGAAATTTTCAGGAAATATCTGCTAATTGAATACCTTCCATTTGATATCAAACATAATTTCTTAGCATGGGGATGAGGGGGTGAAAACCACCCCTTTTATCACTATTCGGGCAGTTTTTCTATGATGGACTTCGTGTACCAGAATGAAATTTTCAGGAAATATCTGCTACATGAATACCTTTCATTTGATGTAAGACATAATTCTTAGCGTGGGGATGAGGGGGTGAAAACTACCCCTTTATCACTATTCGGGCAGTTTTTCTATGAAGGACTTCGTGTACCAGAATGAAATTTTCAGGAAATATCTGCTACATAAATACCTTTCATTTGATATAAGTCATAATTCCTTAGCGTGGGGATGAGGGGGTGAAAACTACCCCTTTATCACTATTCGGGCAGTTTTTCTATGAAGGACTTCGTGTACCAGAATGAAATTTTCAGGAAATATCTGCTACATGAATACCTTTCATTTGATATCAAACATAATTTCTTAGCATGGGGATGAGGGGGTGAAAACCACCCTTTTATCACTATTCGGGCAGTTTTTCTATGAAGGACTTCGTGTACCAGAATGAAATTTTCAGGAAATATCTGCTACATAAATACCTTTCATTTGATATAAGTCATAATTCCTTAGCGTGGGGATGAGGGGGTGAAAACTACCCCTTTATCACTATTCGGGCAGTTTTTCTATGAAGGACTTCGTGTACCAGAATGAAATTTTCAGGAAATATCTGCTACATGAATACCTTTCATTTGATATCAAACATAATTCCTTAGCATGGGGATAAGGGGGTGAAAACCACCCCTTTATGAAAATGAAATGAAATTTTCAGGAAATATCTGCTAATTGAATACCATTAATTTGATATCAAACATAATTTCTTAGCGTGGGGATAAGGGGGTGAAAAGCACCCCTTTATCACTATTCGGGCAGTTTTTCTATGAAGGACTTCGTGTACCAGAATGGAATTTTCAGGAAATATCTGCTAATTGAATACCTTTCATTTGATATCAAAAATAATTTCTTAGCATGGGGATGAGGGGGTGAAAACCACCCTTTTGTCACTATTCGGGCAGTTTTCCTATGAAGGACTTCGTGTACCAGAATGAAATTTTCAGGAAATATCTGCTACATGAATACCTTTCATTTGATGTAAGTCATAATTCCTTAGCGTGGGGATGAGGGGGTGAAAACCACCCCTTCATCACTATTCGGGCAGTTTTTCTATGAAGGACTTCGTGTACCAGAATGAAATTCTCATGAAATATCTGCTACATAAATACCTTTCATTTGATATAAGTCATAATCCTTAGCGTGGGGATGAGGGGGTGAAAACCACCCCTTTATCACTATTCGGGCAGTTTTTCTATGAAGGACTTCGTGTACCAGAATGAAATTTTCAGGAAATATCTGCTAATTGAATACCTTCCATTTGATATCAAACATAATTTCTTAGCATGGGGATGAGGGGGTGAAAACCACCCCTTTTATCACTATTCGGGCAGTTTTTCTATGATGGACTTCGTGTACCAGAATGAAATTTTCAGGAAATATCTGCTACATGAATACCTTTCATTTGATGTAAGACATAATTCCTTAGCGTGGGGATGAGGGGGTGAAAACCACCCCTTATCACTATTCGGGCAGTTTTTCTATGAAGGACTTCGTGTACCAGAATGAAATTTTCAGGAAATATCTGCTACATAAATACCTTTCATTTGATATAAGTCATAATTCCTTAGCGTGGGGATGAGGGGGTGAAAACTACCCCTTTATCACTATTCGGGCAGTTTTTCTATGAAGGACTTCGTGTACCAGAATGAAATTTTCAGGAAATATCTGCTACATGAATACCTTTCATTTGATATAAGTCATAATTCTTTAGCATGGGGATAAGGGGGTGAAAACCACCCCTTTATCACTATTCGGGCAGTTTTTCTATGAAGGCCTTCGTGTACCAGAATGAAATTTTCAGGAAATATCTGCTAATTGAATACCTTTCATTTAATGTAAGACATAATTTCTTAGCATGGGGATGAGGGGGTGAAAACCACCCTTTTATCACTATTCGGGCAGTTTTCCTATGAAGGACATCGTGTACCAGAATCGAAATTTCAGGAAATATCTGCTAATTGAATACCTTTCATTTGATATAAGTCATAATTCCTTAGCATGGGGATAAGGTGGTGAAAACCACCCCTTTATCACTATTCGGGCAGTTTTTCTATGAAGGACTTCGTGTACCAGAATGAAATTTTCAGGAAATATCTGCTAATTGAATACCTTTCATTTGATATCGAACATAATTTCTTAGCATGGGGATAAGGGGGTGAAAACCACCCCTTTATCACTATTCGGGCAGTTTTTCTATGAAGGACTTCGTGTACCAGAATGAAATTTTCAGGAAATATCTGCTAATTGAATACCTTCCATTTGATATCAAACATAATTTCTTAGCATGGAGATGAGGGGGTGAAAACCACCCTTTTATCACTATTCGGGCAGTTTTCCTATGAAGGACTTCGTGTACCAGAATGAAATTTTCAGGAAATATCTGCTACATAAATACCTTTCATTTGATATAAGTCATAATTCCTTAGCATGGGGATAAGGGGGTGAAAACCACCCCTTTATCACTATTCGGGCAGTTTTGCTATGAAGGACTTCGTGTACCAGAATGAGATTTTCAGGAAATATCTGCTAATTGAATACCTTCCATTTGATATCAAACATAATTTCTTAGCATGGGGATGAGGGGGTGAAAACCACCCTTTTATCACTATTCGGGCAGTTTTCCTATGAAGGACTTCGTGTACCAGAATGAAATTTTCAGGAAATATCTGCTACATAAATACCTTTCATTTGATATAAGTCATAATTCCTTAGCATGGGGATAAGGGGGTGAAAACCACCCCTTTATCACTATTCGGGCAGTTTTTCTATGAAGGACTTCGTGTACCAGAATGAAATTTTCAGGAAATATCTGCTAATTGAATACCTTCCATTTGATATCAAACATAATTTCTTAGCATGGGGATGAGGGGGTGAAAACCACCCTTTTATCACTATTCGGGCAGTTTTCCTATGAAGGACTTCGTGTACCAGAATGAATTTTCAGGAAATATCTGCTACATAAATACCTTTCATTTGATATAAGTCATAATCCTTAGCATGGGGATAAGGGGGTGAAAACCTCTCCTTTATCACTATTCGGGCTAAATTTCTATGAAGGACTTCGTGTACCAGATGAAATTTTCAGGAAATATCTGCTAATTGAATACCTTTCATTTGATATCAAACATAATTTCTTAGCATGGGGATGAGGGGGTGAAAACCACCCCTTCATCACTATTCGGGCAGTTTTTCTATGAAGGACTTCGTGTACCAGAATGAAATTTTCAGGAAATATCTGCTAATTGAATACCTTTCATTTGATATCGAGCATAATTTCTTAGCGTGGGGATGAGGGGGTGAAAACTACCTCTTTATCACTATTCGGGCAGTTTTTCTATGAAGGACTTCGTGTACCAGAATGAAATTTTCAGAAAATATCTGCTACATGAATACCTTCCATTTGATATCGAACATAATTTCTTAGCGTGGGGATGAGGGGGTGAAAACCACCCTTTTATCACTATTCGGGCAGTTTTCCTATGAAGGACTTCGTGTACCAGAATGAAATTTTCGGAAAATATCTGCTAATAAATACCTTTCATTCGATATAAGTCATAATTTCTTAGCGTGGGAAAGAGGGGGTGAAAACCACCCCCTTATCACTATTCGGGCAGTATTTCTATGAAGGACTTCGTGTACCAGGATGAAATTTTCAGGAAATATCTGCTACATAAATACCTTTCATTTGATATAAGTCATAATTCCTTAGCATGGGGATAAGGGGGTGAAAACCTCTCCTTTATCACTATTCGGGCAGTTTTCCTATGAAGGACTTCGTGTACCAGAATGAAATTTTCAGGAAATATCTGCTACATAAATACCTTTCATTTGATATAAGTCATAATTCCTTAGCATGGGGATAAGGGGGTGAAAACCTCTCCTTTATCACTATTCGGGCTAAATTTCTATGAAGGACTTCGTGTACCAGGATGAAATTTTCAGGAAATATCTGCTACATAAATACCTTTCATTTGATATAAGTCATAATTCCTTAGCATGGGGATGAGGGGGTGAAAACCACCCTTTTATCACTATTCGGGCAGTTTTCCTATGAAGGACTTCGTGTACCAGAATGAAATTTTCAGGAAATATCTGCTACATAAATACCTTTCATTTGATATAAGTCATAATTCCTTAGCATGGGGATAAGGGGGTGAAAACCTCTCCTTTATCACTATTCGGGCTAAATTTCTATGAAGGACTTCGTGTACCAGGATGAAATTTTCAGGAAATATCTGCTAATTGAATACCTTTCATTTGATATCAAACATAATTTCTTAGCATGGGGATGAGGGGGTGAAAACCACCCCTTCATCACTATTCGGGCAGTTTTTCTATGAAGGACTTCGTGTACCAGAATGAAATTTTCAGGAAATATCTGCTAATTGAATACCTTTCATTTGATATCGAGCATAATTTCTTAGCGTGGGGATGAGGGGGTGAAAACTACCTCTTATCACTATTCGGGCAGTTTTTCTATGAAGGACTTCGTGTACCAGAATGAAATTTTCAGAAAATATCTGCTACATAATACCTTCCATTTGATATCGAACATAATTTCTTAGCGTGGGGATGAGGGGGTGAAAACCACCCTTTTATCACTATTCGGGCAGTTTTCCTATGAAGGACTTCGTGTACCAGAATGAAATTTTCGGAAAATATCTGCTAATAATACCTTTCATTCGATATAAGTCATAATTTCTTAGCGTGGGAAAGAGGGGGTGAAAACCACCCCCTTATCACTATTCGGGCAGTATTTCTATGAAGGACTTCGTGTACCAGGATGAAATTTTCAGGAAATATCTGCTACATAAATACCTTTCATTTGATATAAGTCATAATTCCTTAGCATGGGGATAAGGGGGTGAAAACCTCTCCTTTATCACTATTCGGGCTAAATTTCTATGAAGGACTTCGTGTACCAGGATGAAATTTTCAGGAAATATCTGCTAATTGAATACCTTTCATTTGATATCAAACATAATTTCTTAGCATGGGGATGAGGGGGTGAAAACCACCCTTTTATCACTATTCGGGCAGTTTTCCTATGAAGGACTTCGTGTACCAGAATGAAATTTTCAGGAAATATCTGCTACATGAATACCTTTCATTTGATATAAGTCATAATTCCTTAGCATGGGGATAAGGGGGTGAAAAGCACCCTTTTTCACTATTCGGGCCGTTTTCCTATGAAGGACTTCGTGTACCAGGATGAAATTTTCATGAAAATATCTGCTAATTGAATACCTTTCATTTGATATCAAACATAATTTCTTAGCATGGGGATAAGGGGGTGTGAAAACCACCCTTTTATCACTATTCGGGCAGTTTTTCTATGAAGGACTTTGTGTACCAGAATGAAATTTTCAGGAAATATCTGCTACATGAATACCTTTCATTTGATATAAGTCATAATTCCTTAGCATGGGGATAAGGGGGTGAAAAGCACCTCTTTATTGTTAATATAGCAATATATGTGAATCTAGATTAAGTTCTATGTTTTTGTTATTCTGTGACCATTGACATAAGAACTCTATGATTCTAACCTAAGTAGTAGAATGGTCCTGTGTCGTGTGTCATGTGCAGAAGGAAGTCGACAAGTTTGAGAAATATAAAACCAGAAATATCTAAATCATCCTCTTTTCATTTCTAATATTATTCCCAAAAAGCTGCAAAACTCTACAGGTTATGCGCCCAGTCTGAATATTGATTGGAAAGTTGAGGTGTTTGAAATATTTCACGAAGCTAGGTTGGAAAAGTTCTGGAAGTCGGAATCATATGGCGATGTTGAACTCACAACTGGCGAATCTCAAACCTTTTGACGGTAAAAACTTTTCAAGTTGGGAATTTCGTTTAAAAATATTCCTGGAACAAGGTGGTGCTTTGGAAGTACTGGGACAAGATCCTCCAACGGAAGCTACTGCACTTGTGCAATTCAAAAAGATTGATTCTAAAGCAAGGAACATTATAGTTCAGTGGTTAGCGGACGATGTGCTGGAATTGGTAAAAGACAAAACTACAGCCAAGGAAATGTTTGAAACCCTGAAGAACACGTACACTCGGAGAGGTCTCTCAATACAGGTTGATTTGCAGAGAAAACTGAGAAATATGAAATTCAAGGAAGGTAAATTATCAGATTTCTTGATGGAATTCGACAAGGTGGTTGGTGATTTGAAGGCGAGTGGAGGAAACTTGGAAGAACCTGAAGTAATATGCCAACTTCTGGCAGCCATGCCTGAAAGTTATCAAGCCCTCACTATCTCCATTGATTTAATGTTTAGTTCTAGTCCAAAAGATGTGACTGTACAGTTTGTCAAGAACAAGCTGTTACAGGAAGAACTTCGACAAGGAAAGGATGGTAATGGTCATGGAGAATCAGTTGCTTTTACAAGTAAAAACAGGGGAAATTACCAAAAACAAGGTAGGAGACAAGATAAAGTAAAATTTAGTTTTAGATGCTACAAGTGTGGGAAACAAGGTCACAAAAGAAGTGAGTGCAGGAGCAATGCAAATGTAGCTAACTGTGGAAATCCCATAAATGAGGAAATATCATTTGTTGCAAGTGCATCTCTCAAAGGTAAAAATGGAATGTCAGGTGAGACTTTAATGTTCATAATTGACTCTGGAGCAACAAATCATCTGGTAAACAAGCAAGTCAAATCCTACTTGTCCAATGTAAAACCTGTAAACTGCCACATAACAGTTGCAAAGAGGGGATCAGCAATAGATGTTACAAGAAGTGGAAATTTACATGTAACTGATAAAAATGGAAGAAACTTTCAATTGAAAGATGTACTTCAAAGTGATGACTTGGAATACAATTTGTTGTCAGTGAAAAGAATAGAAAAGGAAGGATACAAGGTAATATTCGAAAATGGTAAGGTCAAGATATGCAGGAGCAAAGACGATGAAATTATTTTAGAAGGAAACCTGAAGGGAAATTTATATGTAGTTTATTTCAATCCTAGGTTCGACTGTGTGAATATAGCTATCGATCAGGATCTAATGAACAGAAGGATGGGACATTCGTCGAAATATCCACCTAGATCGCTGTGTGAAGTTTGCCTGAAAGCAAAGCAGACACGTCTACAGTTCAACTCACTGGCAGATGAGCGGAAACCAAGAAGAATACTAGAAGTCGTTTCATCAGATGTTTGCGGACCAATATCACCCCAAACAAGAGGTAATATGAAGTATTACGTAAGTTTTATTGACCATTTTACTCACTTTGCTCATGTCTATTTGATTGAAAATAAAAATGAAGTTCTTGATAAATTCAAAGAATATGAAGCCCAAGCTACTGCCAAATTTAATGGAAAAATATCTAGAATCCGATGTGACAACGGTGGAGAATATAGTTCAAAGGAATTTCGATTATTTTGCAAGGGTAAGGGAATTCAAATTGAATACACTGTACCCAGGAATCCCGAGCAAAATGGGGTAGCTGAGCGATTTAATCGTTCTATATTGGAAATGTCACGATGCTTAATATTTGATTCAAACCTTCATAAAACATTCTGGGGAGATGCTTTACTAGCCTCGGTATATTTGCAAAATAGATTACAATTGTCAACTGTACCCAAGCATACTACACCTGCAAGTTTGTGGTATGGATTCAATCCAGACCTGAATAAAATTAAGGTGTTTGGTTGTGCAGCATATAGTCACATACCAAAGGAAAATCGTGCAGGAAAATTAGACTCACATTCTAAGAAGACAATTTTTATTGGATATTGTAATAATGGTTACAAATTATATGATTTGGAGACAAATTCAGTTATTGTAGCAAGATCAGTTATTTTTGATGAAAAGAGGAAACTGAATGTATGTCAAGAGAATGAAATTGTAAGAGTTGTAGAGGAGGATGATGACAAAGAAGAGATTAAAGATGAAATTGATAATGATACACCAGACTCAGAAGTTGATACAGAGGAACCTAACACTCGTAGAAGCACAAAATAAAAAATTACCAGCTCGATTACTCGACTATGATCTGAATGAAACAGAGCTAATGGCAGCTTTATCAGTTGGTTGCCTACCAGGTGAGGTACCTAATTCTTACGAGGAGGCAATTTCAATGGAAGGGTGGAAGGAAGCTATTCAAGAAGAGTTGAATACTATTGAAGAACAACAGACATGGGAACTAGTGGAACCACCAAGTGATGTGAAAGTGATAGACTCCAAGTGGGTGTTTCGCGAAAAAGAAATAGACGGAAAAGTGGTGAAAAAGGCTCGGTTAGTGGCACGAGGTTTTTTACAGTGTTTCAAGAATGAAGAGGTCTATTCGCCGGTAGCCCGGATGGTAACCATAAGAATGCTTCTTTCACTGTATCTTGAACGAGGCTTACAAACTGTCCAAATGGATGTGAAATCAGCCTTCCTGTATGGAACCTTAAAATCACCTGTTTACATGTATCAACCACCAGGTATTAGAAATAGCAATAATAAAAATTTTGTTTGTAAACTAAGGAAGGCACTTTATGGCCTGAAAGAAGCCCCCGAGTGCTGGAATGACAAATTTAACAGTACAATTGTAACTTTAGGTTTTCAGAGATCAAAGAAAGATCCCTGTTTGTACTTTAAATCTCAGGATACATATTTGTTGTTATATGTAGATGACCTGATCATTTTTGCAAAGAATGAAATTGATATGAACTCTATAAAAAACAAATTGTCAGAAATATTTAAAATGACTGAAATGAAAAATGAATCATTAACTTTTTTAGGCTTAGAAATTCAAAAATTTGAAAATGAGTTGTTTATTTCACAAACTAAGCTGATTGATAAAGTTTTAAATAAGTTCAATATGAATAATTGCAGAGGGAGTGAAATTCCTATGCAACCAAAACTGTATTTACCATTGAATGATCAGAGTTCAGAAAATGTACCATATCGTGAGTTGATTGGATGCTTAATGTACATTATGCTGGGATCAAGACCAGATATATGTTATTGTATCTCTTATTTTAGCCAGTTTCAAAGTTCCTATGGAATTGAACATTGGAATTACTTGAAGAATACTCTCAGATACTTAAATGAAACTAGAAATTTTGGATTAAAATTTGTGAAACATGACAAATCAGATATTCAAGTTCATACATTTGTAGACTCAGACTATGCAAATAACCCAAATGATAGAAAAAGTGTTTCTGGGTTTGTGATCAAAATGAATCAAAATGCTATTCTATGGAAAAGTAAAAAACAAAATTTAGTTACCTTGTCAAGTACTGAATCAGAGTATGTTGCTTTGTGTTCATCTGTTACTGAAAGTTTATTCATTCAACAGATTTTGTTAGAAATTTTTTGAAATGTGCTCCAATTATTGTTCACGAAGATAATCAATCTTGTATTAGGGTTGCATCAACTCTTGAAATGAAAAGGAGTAAACATATTGATATAAAATATTTTTTTATATGAGATTGTATTGCAGAAAATAAAGTTAAGTTGGAATACATCTCTACAGATAATCAACAGGCAGATATTTTAACAAAATCATTGCCTAAGTCAAAATTTCAGCATTTCAGAAAATTGTTAAATGTCGAAGAATTGTAAAGTTTTTTTCTAATGTATAATTCTTAGATTCTCAAAATTGAAGGGGTGTGTTAATATAGCAATATATGTGAATCTAGATTAAGTTCTATGTTTTTGTTATTCTGTGACCATTGACATAAGAACTCTATGATTCTAACCTAAGTAGTAGAATGGTCGTGTGTCGTGTGTCATGTGCAGAGAGAAGTCGACAAGTTGAGAAATATAAAACCAGAAATATCTAAATCATCCTCTTTTCATTTCTAATTATTCCCAAAAAGCTGCAAAACTCTACATTTATCACTATTCGGGCAGTTTTTCTATGAAGGACTTTGTGTACCAGAATGAAATTTTCAGGAAATATCTGCTACATAAATACCTTTCAT
The DNA here is from genome assembly GCA_013421045.1 of Propylea japonica. Lineage (NCBI taxonomy): Eukaryota > Metazoa > Arthropoda > Insecta > Coleoptera > Coccinellidae > Propylea > Propylea japonica. Next base: position 52,751,390 of record CM024240.1, read on the forward strand.
TTGATATAAGTTATAATTCCTTAGCATGGGGATGAGGGGGTTAAAACCACCCCTTCATCACTCTTCGGGCAGTTTTTCGATGAAGGACTCCGTGTACCGGAATGAAATTTTCAGGAAATATTTGCCAATTGAATACCTTTCATTTGATATAAGTCATAATTTCGCAGCATGGGGATGAAGGGGTGAAAACCACCCCTTTATCACTATTCGGGCAGTTTTTCTATGAAGGACTTCGTGTACTATAATGAAATTTTCAGGAAATATCTGCTACATAAATATCCTTCGTTCGATATAAGTCATTATTTCTTAGCATGGGAATGTGACAGTTTGCACATTAGGGACTTTGTGTACCAGAATAAAGTCTGATGAAAAAAGGTCCAATATGAGAAACTCAAATATAGCAGGACTTTTTTGCTTGTAGTTTAACGCATGTTTTGTTGAATTGCTTCCAGTGTCAGATCCAAACACTTGCCAAGGGTGCAAGGTCCGCAGGGACGCCCAAAAATATCGAAAGAAAAAAATAGCATCAAGCGAAATACACAGTTCGAAAGACAATATCTCAGTTTTCACATAAAGCAAAGATTGATTCAGAGGAATCTAGAAACATTCAAATTGTAAAATATTGCTTGCCTCCCGTAGAATTTGCGTACCAAGCCTTAAATAATTACAAGATCAAGAAAACTTCAATTTAATGTGAGAACTAATATAAATAGTTGAAGCGTGCCCTAACTTAGTCTAGTAATAATTATTTCTGTCGGGCGTCGGCATGTTCAAAGATGCCGCTTATTATCGCATTCAGGTCATAAATATAACAGTCGCTCGTCGGCATGTGTGCTAACCCAACCCCTATTTTAAATTCTTTTACGCTTGTATGTAGTGCGGCTTCTTTGATTCAACATTTCAGTGACGTCATGTACCGGTATATGGCGGTGGTTAAATTGCGACACCACTTTCCTAGGAAACCCTTTTAGACTGAAGAAAAATTCAGAATATTTTTACATTTCTATGCCAACTAATAAAGTAAACACTTTAATTATTTTTTCGCGTTCGTTCTACTTAAAAGAGTGCTATATCGTTTTTGTTTTTCATTTTTTAATTTCGAGGCCGAAAATGGTCTGACACGATAGTGATCGACTCCCTGATCACGAATCCGTGGTTAAATTCAATTCTGTCTATGGGGTCGCCCGTCCGGTCGCAAGCATGATAACTTTCGAAGGGATTGTCCAACAGACTTTTCAGGATGGGTTGGGTTCCCAAATGCGTCGGTCGGTTAAGCTCGTCAACCAGCCAAATCGTACAGGGTGTTCCATCACATTCAATATTTTTGTTCCATAATATCTTAGACAAAGCGAAACCAATCCAAATGAAATTTTGCGGCCATATGTAAGATGCTCATAATAAGCCTCATGCAAAATTTTGTGGCCCTAGTGTTAACAGAACCATAGAACATTCAATTGGCTAACAAAATATCCGATTCGAGTGAAATTCATTTTGTGAATGAAAATTGATATACTGAATTTGCAAAAATTCAAGAGGATCGCATCACCCGAACCATTGAATTTAGTTTTTTGTCGTTATTGATTTTTTACATATTTCATTTTTAGAATAATTTCCAGAATAAAATTACGATCGTGCTGAGATTTTGTATTGATATACTTACCATGAATCTCAAGTCCTAAAGAAAATTTTGAGGTAATAGCATCATTTCTTTACCAATGAACGAGCGCTCAAAAGCACCTGCTCAGGGCTTCTCTTATAATTTATTATAATTTTTTTGATTTTCTATATAAGGGTTCTTCAACTTCACCAATTTGGGACAGGGTCTTTGCAAACGATTTTAACAGCGCAGTCGGCTTTCGAATTTGGTTTATTCTTTGTCGCTGCAGAATAAGGGTACCAAACGTTTCATCACTACGAAACATACAAATATTACATTGTTACGCAGTTTAATCGGTCGAATTATGAGGGGAATGATCAATGTCAAAGAGATTAGAGATAACTATATGTAGAGAGATATTGATAAACTGTGTTGAGTTTGCATGGGAAGCGGCCAAAATGAGAATAATCCAAAGCCAACTGTAAAACCATTTATGAAGACCCTGTATAATATTAATATATGATTATATCTGGCAATATATTCCTTGTTTTCAGTTCATACGACATAGTTCACAAATTCCGTTGATAATTTTATCAGCGATCGGGACATTTTGTTCACGTTCCGCAGTTGTGAGTAAACATTTCGAATGAATGGATCGATTACAACTCTGGCAACTGAAACATTTCTCTGTCAAAGTATCTGTACAACAAAATAAACATTTATTCCTCAAATCAGCCGAGTTTTCTAACAAAAGTTGTTTCAGTTGCTCCCTGAATTCGTTCATATTATATATGTTTTCGAAATATTGTTGTTGTTACATCTGAAAAAATGAATGACATAACCCCACAGTTGGAAATTGTCCTTCTGCATGATGGTTTAGGAATATCTGGTTTGAAATCGTCAAATTTTATGGAGTGTGCTTCAAAAAAAATAAACCTATTCATGAAATATTCTAAGAGCAGAGTTTCATTACCCATAGAATCTATAAATGAAATTGTTTTCTTTATCAAAGATACGTGAAATAGAATGAAGTGATCATTCCTGTGAACGGAAATATGAAATATTAATTTCATTTTTATGCAACTTCATTGATCTCATAACTGTTGACTCCAAATAATTGTCGTTAGCAATCATGGAAGATTTTTCGACGGATATGATTTGGAATCTGCCACCTTTTTTTTATTGTAAATATGTAGACAATGGTCTATAACGAAGCTACTCAAATAGTTCGGTTTTTCTAGTGTGATAAAATCAGAAAATAATAGTTCTCGAATAGAAAATTCTAGATCTGGCTGCTGTGAGATAACATAGTCTCTAGCGTTTGATATAGATTTATAAAAAGCAGGATTACTTACGAGTCCATTATCTAAAAATGCGATATCCTGTACGGTTCTCCATAACCGGCTGAGTTCATTTTCGAATTTTCTTTCCGGTAATACTATTTTAGGCAATAAGTAAAACAAGTAGAAATATTTCAATGGAGTAAGCATATTATTTTTGAAAAATTTTTGATTTCGAGGAACCCTTATTATCTTTATACCCTTAAACGTAAATATAACCAAATCGCACCATGGACGATTAGTTATTTCAAGCTGACCTTGTATTTGGTAGTATATATTGTGGTTGGAGCGGAGCTGATTATCAGAATTCAAAAATTTGAAGGAAAACTTGTCAACTTCCTCTTCTCTTGCAGCGTATGGGCATTTAATCTCTAGAAGACCTTCAGTACTTATGAGACCATCTGGCGAAGCAGCTAAAAATTGGTATTGTCTGTGAACTACCAAACCAGACAGAGTGCAATGAAGCCCTGTTTTTTTTTCATATGCTCTCCTTGCCGATGATTGTTATTCCATGTCTTATGGCTGCCGTATTGATAATTTGGGATTTTGCATTATCTTTCAGAATATTCTGGAATATCGAATTTCTGTTGTTAACGTTCTTGAACCCTTTGCAAATTCTGCCGAATGTAGAGGCAGTGACACGGATTTTTCTTTCTTTCCACCAATTGTCGCTTTCTCTCTGTGACAATGTACTAGAAGCGATTTCATCCAACGCCAATACACTCTTATTAAAGGTGTGTAGATATTCAGTGCAAGCTCTCGTAAAATCGGACGAATCTTCCAGTATAAATGGAGGCAACAAACAAATTTTACAGAAGAAGTCCTCTGAAAAATCTACAGATCCGGTTGGATTGACACAGGTCTGATGAAACCAACGTCTGCATTCCGAATTAGAACACTGAACCCAAGAAATTGTTTCATTGCCCACACCTTGTCCGCAATGTGCACATAAGGAAAGTTCATTATCATCCTCAGGAAAAGTGATGACCGGAATAGTATCATCAAACTTATGATTTTTTAGGAATCTTCCATTGAAATGGGAAAAATTATTCCTTTTTTTTTAGCCCACGACTCCTGTGAATTCTTCTCATCCGTTTCATCTAATTTGGTTAGATTGTTTTTTTTAATTTGTAGATTACTCTCGATCTTTAAAGCTTCTATATTCGATCAATTTAGAAATAAAACGTGAACACTTCATGTTTCTCTCACCATCCAGCACATATTTCTTCAACTGTCCAAAGTATGCTTCCACTATGGAGTTACTCATCCGAGATGGATTTTCCAGCATTAAAGCACTCCAGAGTGGACAGAACGGTACATACTTGTTCAAGAAAAGTGACCACATCTCTTCATTGAAAAAAATATTTTTAGAATTTTCCTTGCAGAATTCAACTGGTATATTTGCTACAACTCGTAAAAATCTCTGATAAAAAGGACTCGATTTATATAACAATTTTTCTGAAACGACTTCATTATCAACAGGTTTGTCTTCACAATATGTATTCTGTTCTAATTGGGGAGTGTGAACAAATAGAACGTAATTTCTGCTCTGCTTGTTTAGTTGTTATATTCACGTGGGGAAAATTTAAAAGAATATATGTATTATAAACAAATACATCAAAGGTATTCAAATCATGTATATTCACAGTTGCAGCAAAAACATCCTTGAAAAATTTCTTTTGCAAATCAGATTTTCCCACTCTGTCAATGTCTTTACACAACATTTTCAAGAAATGTGCGCAACATAAATGGATCGTTATAAATTCGTTATTTCTGGCATTATTTTGTCCTCCAGAAATTCATAGCATTTCTGTAGGTACTCCTTCATTGTACATCTGTTTAATGACCTGCACATTGCATGAAGGTTGGCAAAAGAGAAGTCGGTAACTACTTTTGAAAATGCAGGCCAGTGATTTTGCTCTTCACAGGCGTACCTGAAGTCGTTCAGCAGCTTAAAAATAGAATTGGAATCGTGAACTGATGATATCATAGAGAAAACTGGAAAAATTCTTTGTGATTTCGGTATTCTTATTACTGCAGTATAAAAGTAAATTCTTTTGCAAAAATTGTTGGGCTTTCTTATCACAGATCCAGTAGCATCGAAAAAAATTGTTGGCAAAGCATCAATACCTTGTGCCTTTAGCAGAAGAATCTGATGAATGCTGTATAGTTTAATGCAGAAAGGAATACTTATTTCCTTTATAAAATCAGGATGACGTTGCTGCATATTGATAATGTCTATCAAGTCATCCTTGCTAGTGTCGTTTCGGGAAAGATACTCTGATCTGATCTTTCTGCATACAGAATCCGATTTGATATTCTGAAGGTTTTTACCAACGGAAAGAATTGTCTCACAGGCATTTCGTAGAGTATTCTTCTTATGAGTCAATGGTTTTACGTGGATCATTTATTTTGGAAGATACGTCTTTCTACGCCCCTTACTTGCAGAGTCATATATTGTGGGTGACAAAAATTTCGCGAATTACTGAATACTTTAACATGACCACTTTTAAGAACGATAACTTTGAACTTTTTACATTTATCGTTATTCTGTTTACATCTACCTAGAATTGTAAATTCTTCACGCTTCTTGGAATACCAAGAATCTTTGAAAACGATAAGGCACATATTGTTCACATATCTTTTAATCCGATTTCTAAGTACAGTAGGATAATACTCTTTTCGAAGTTTATTTCCTTCACGTATTACCTCCCAAAGTCCTCTTCCCAGTGTGAAAGATCCCTCAAGATGAGTACATGATTTGAAATTGGTTTTAAATATTTCAGAAAACTCAACGTTACTGGAAGATTCTGGTAAAACCGTTGTTAATGATACTCTCGGAGAGGAGAGATTCAGGATCTCTTTGGGAATGTTTTCTGTGGAAAATGGTGAATATTTCATTGGAGATTCAGAATTGATCGAACTTATCTCAACTTTATGATCTACCAAATTTGGTTCTCCTTCGGAGAGATCATATGTAAGAGCATTCCTTTGAACTAAAACTCCTTCATTTTCATTATCATTCATCAATGGAGACGAAGAGTCTTTATATGTTAACGCATATGGAGTACTTTCTACACAGCATGGATCTTCAAAATTTTCATTGGAACTGTTGTCTGCTTCAATAAATAAATTTTTAATATTGCAAGATTCATGATTAAATGTTTTACTCGTAGTGATGGAAGAGTTCGAAACAAGTCTCTTCCAACGAGAATAAAGCTTAAGACGGTTCTTTTCACAATTTTTTATACCTAGCTCCTTACACAATAATGAATACACTCGATCCTTCTGCCTATGTGAGCATATATCACTCATAGGTATTTTCAGAGCTTGCAATGCAGATGCCAAGGAATCTGTAGGAGGCTGTCTGAAATCTTTTCTTTTGATTTTTTCATTGAAGAATGCTCTGAAAGCTTTATTCTTCGTTATTATGTCATGAACTACACTGGGAAATCCAAAGCGAGTTGACTTGAGAACAAGAGCAATTTTTTTTTAAATTTCTCTACTGATATCAGTATCAAGTGAATACTTCTCCCTTATCAATTCTTCGGAGATCAAATCGAAAGCTTGTTTAATGGAAAGTTTTTTCGGAGGCATATTTGAAAAACTAATTTGTTTCAGTAACGGTATTTCCTGAATGATTTGAAATAAAACAAAAATTTGTTATCGATCAATGGAGATAAATTGAACAAAGGAAAATCTAAATGATTATTAGCAGCAGATAATATTCGAAATAAATCACTATGAGTTCACAGAAGTATACTATTCTCATAAAAACAAATAAGATAGCAAACCTTGCGAAGAAAAAAAACAAAAACTATATTCCCACAACAACAAATAATTCTATACAGAACTCGAAAATAACGAAATAAAAAAAATATTTATGAATCAACCAAAAATTCACTCAAATAAAGACACATAAACAAATCTAAAAAAATCCGGAATAATCAAAATACCACACGAAAAACTAAAAATAATTATAGAAAAATAAGAAAAAGTTGATATTCCCAGTGGAATATTCAACAGTTTATTGAAAACTGAAAAAAAACAATTATTCGATATCGAATTTATAGAGCAAAATAAACGAATGGATCAAGGATCATAAAGCGCAAGCATCTACAGTCGAGCCGAGAAACGTAGTTAGTTCAACGACGATGTCGAGATCTATAAGGTAGGGTAGCAAGTTGACGTGATGTGCCTGTTTTAATGCAGCAGAGTGGTTGCACGTGCGAAGAGTAGGTAATAGGTATATAAACATCAGAAAACGTAATTGGAGTTTCTGCAATACCTTTCCGAAAAACATGTAGGTACATATACAAACATATGTAAATTACATGGAGAATGAATTTAATATTTTACAGCAATCAAATTTAAACTTCTTTGGGTTTTATGATTGAGATGAAATAAAAAGAATTTAAGACGATCAAAGAATGTTCGAAAGATATTCAAAAAGATAGTTTATATACTGACTTATGCAGTTAGGCTCGAATTAGATAAAAATCATAATTCTATATTGAATATTGAATTGAATATATGAATATTGTATTAATACAGATACAGACCATCGGTTCTAGAACATAAAAAAAAATCGTGTACAGAAAATGAAAATATTTATTAGTTTCTTCAATAACAGAATGAGAATAGAAATAAAATTGAATAAAATATATACAATATATACGTAAATACATATATATAATTGCACATAGTAATATTTATATTTTGCTTATCATACAAACCTCAAAATTAGGTTTACTTGAATTATTGCTATTCAAGTAAATTAATTTTTGCAGAATATAATCTTACACAGAAAATGCAAATATGTATTAGTTTCTTCAATAACAGAATGAAAATACGAATATAACAATATAACAATTATATACAATATAAGATTATTAAGGTATTCAATTAGCAGATATTTCCTGAAAATTTCATTCTGGTACACAAAGTCCTTCATAGAAAAACTGCCCGAATAGTGATAAAGCGGTAGTTTTCACCCCTTCATCCCCATGCTAAGAAATTATCACTTATATCAAATGAAAGGTATTCAATTGGCAGATATTTCCTGAAAATTTCATTCAGGTACACGAAGTCCTTCATAGAAAAACTGCCCGAATAGTGATAAAGGGGTGGTTTTCACCCCCTCATCCCCATGCTAAGAAATTATGTTTGATATCAAATGAAAAGTATTCAATTAGCAGATATTTCCTGAAAATTTCATTCTGGTACATGAAGTCCTTCATAGAAAAACTGCCCGAATAGTAATAAAGGGGTGGTTTTCACCCCCTTATCCCCATGCTAAGGAATTATGACTTATATCGAATGAAAGGTTTTTATGTAGCAGATATTTCCTGAAAATTTATTCTGGTACAAGAAGTCTCATAGAAAACTGCTCAGAATATATGAAAGGTAATCCTAGCTGCCGAATAGTGATAAAGGGGTGGTTTTCACCCCCTCATCCCCACGCTAAGGAATTATGACTTATATCAAATGAAAGGTATTCATGTAGCAGATATTTCCTGAAAATTTCATTCTGGTACACGAAGTCCTTCATAGGAAAACTGCCCGAATAGTGATAAAAGGGTGGTTTTCACCCCCTCATCCCCATGCTAAGAAATTATGTTTGATATCAAATGAAAGGTATTCAATTAGCAGATATTTCCTGAAAATTTTATTCTGGTACACGAAGTCCTTCATAGAAAAACTGCCCGAATAGTGATAAAGGGGTGGTTTTCACCCCCTTATCCCCATGCTGCGGAATTATGACTTATATCAAATGAAAGGTATTCATGTAGCAGATATTTCCTGAAAAGTTCATTCTGGTACACGAAGGCCTTCATAGAAAAACTGCCCGAATAGTGATAAAGGGGTGGTTTTCACCCCCTTATCCCCATGCTAAGGAATTATGACTTATATCAAATGAAAGGTATTCATGTAGCAGATATTTCCTGAAAATTTCATTCTGGTACACGAAGTCCTTCATAGAAAAACTGCCCGAATACGGATAAAGGGGTAGTTTTCACCCCCTCATCCCCACGCAAAAGAATTATGACTTATATCAAATGAAAGGTATTTATGTAGCAGATATTTCCTGAAAATTTCATTCTGGTACACGAAGTCCTTCATAGAAAAACTGCCCGAATAGTGATAAAGGGGTGGTTTTCACCCCCTCATCCCCATGCTAAGAAATTATGTTTGATATCAGATGAAAGGTATTCAATTAGCAGATATTTCCTGAAAATTTCATTTTGGTACACGAAGTCCTTCATAGAAAAACTGCCCGAATAGTGATAAAGGGGTGGTTTTCACCCCCTTATCCCCATGCTAAGGAATTATGACTTATATCAAATGAGAGGTATTCATGTAGCAGATATTTCCTGAAAATTTCATTCTGGTACACGAAGTCCTTCATAGGAAAACTGCCCGAATAGTGATAAAAGGGTGGGTTTCACCCCCTCATCCCCACGCTAAGAAATTATGTTCGATATCAAATGAAAGGTATTCAATTAGCAGATATTTCCCGAAAATTTCATTCTGGTACACGAAGTCCTTCATAGAAAAACTGCCCGAATAGTGATAAAGGGTGGTTTTCACCCCCTCATCCCCACGCTAAGGAATTATGACTTATATCAAATGAAAGGTATTCATGTAGCAGATATTTCCTGATAATTTCATTCTGGTACACGAAGTCCTTCATAGGAAAACTGCCCGAATAGTGATAAAGGGTGGTTTTCACCCCCTCATCCCCATGCTAAGAATTATGTTTGATATCAAATGAAAGGTATTCAATTAGCAGATATTTCCTGAAAATTTTATTCTGGTACACGAAGTCCTTCATAGAAAAACTGCCCGAATAGTGATAAAGGGGTGGTTTTCACCCCCTTATCCCCATGCTAAGGAATTATGACTTATATCAAATGAAAGGTATTCATGTAGCAGATATTTCCTGAAAAGTTCATTCTGGTACACGAAGGCCTTCATAGAAAAACTGCCCGAATAGTGATAAAGGGGTGGTTTTCACCCCCTTATCCCCATGCTAAGAATTATGACTTATATCAATGAAAGGTATTCATGTAGCAGATATTTCCTGAAAATTTCATTCTGGTACACGAAGTCCTTCATAGAAAAACTGCCCGAATACGGATAAAGGGGTAGTTTTCACCCCCTCATCCCCACGCAAAAGAATTATGACTTATATCAAATGAAAGGTATTTATGTAGCAGATATTTCCTGAAAATTTCATTCTGGTACACGAAGTCCTTCATAGAAAAACTGCCCGAATAGTGATAAGGGGTGGTTTTCACCCCCTCATCCCCATGCTAAGAAATTATGTTTGATATCAGATGAAAGGTATTCAATTAGCAGATATTTCCTAAAATTTCATTTTGGTACACGAAGTCCTTCATAGAAAAACTGCCCGAATAGTGATAAAGGGGTGGTTTTCACCCCCTTATCCCCATGCTAAGGAATTATGACTTATATCGAATGAGAGGTATTCATGTAGCAGATATTTCCTGAAAATTTCATTCTGGTACACGAAGTCCTTCATAGGAAAACTGCCCGAATAGTGATAAAAGGTGGGTTTCACCCCCTCATCCCCACGCTAAGAATTATGTTCGATATCAAATGAAAGGTATTCAATTAGCAGATATTTCCTGAAAATTTCATTCTGGTACACGAAGTCCTTCATAGAAAAACTGCCCGAATAGTGATAAAGGGGTGGTTTTCACCCCCTTATCCCCATGCTAAGGAATTATGACTTATATCAAATGAAAGGTTTTTATGTAGCAGATATTTCCTGAAAATTTTATTCTGGTACACGAAGTCCTTCATAGAAAAACTGCCCGAATAGTGATAAAGGGGTGGTTTTCACCCCCCCATCCCCACGCTAAGGAATTATGACTTATATCAAATGAAAGGTATTTATGTAGCTGATATTTCCTGAAAATTTCATTCTGGTACACGAAGTCCTTCATAGGAAAACTGCCCGAATAGTGATAAAAGGGTGGTTTTCACCCCCTCATCCCCATGCTAAGAAATTATGTTTGATATCAAATGAAAGGTATTCAATTAGCAGATATTTCCTGAAAATTTTATTCTGGTACACGAAGTCCTTCATAGAAAAACTGCCCGAATAGTGATTGTTAAAAATTGGATGAATTTTTAACCCATCTCTAACTTCGCACTCAACTCTACCCAGCTCTGTGACTACGTTCAGTTTTCTGTGTACATAACCCCCCCCATCGCTGTCAGTTTGAACCGCTGTCATCTCCGTTACCGGCTTCCGGCGAACGAATTGCGTTTAACCTCTCATAAGAATTGCGTTTAATTCTTCAACTAGTGTACTAGCAACTTGGTGATAATTCCGAATTCTTCGAAAGCTACAAGTGATTTTAGTGCTTCTCGTTTAAAATACATTATAGACAATTAATACGTTTCAGTTAAATATTAACTACATCGACATCATCTCAAGGTACAGTAATTTTTACGGAAAATGCAGATTGAAAATGTTCGGAACATGTGTTTCCATCAAATACCAATTCCATTCATTCTCTCTGATATATTCACTCAATCCTAACTTTTCTCAACAATGTCTCAATACAAAAGTACATTTCTTCGTTTCTCAATCATGTCTGTTCAAATAGTTTTTGGCATTTTCATAAAACATCTCAATTTTCTCACATACTCTCATTCATCCACGCATGTACTGTACCAAATTGCTTGAACTGATAAATAATTCATTTTCAATTCATCAATTTATAATTACATCATCTCAGAATAGAATCACATTTTATTCTTCTCATTTTATCGCCAAGTTAGCTTTTCACACACCTCTCGTAGAAGTCTACTTAGTTGTATAATACTTGTTTTATGTGCATGTAATCTCTCATTACCAATTCTCAGGCCTTTTAAGTTTCAGGTACATCTACGCTCAGGTTGGACTCTTCGAGGGCAGTCGCAGACCAGTCGGATTCACAACTCATTACAATCAGAACTCCAAACATGGAATACACTCATTATCACTCTCAGATGGACTGGTTTGCTGCAGAGCTTGAGGGAGTCCAACCTGATGTCAACTCAATAAGTATAGTTTTATCTATTACGTCTCTTTTTTACCTGAAAGTTATGGTGCCTGATTTTTTTCTCAAGTTATGAACTTTTCTTATTTCAATATTAGTTAAGATTATGTATTAACTTTTATTATACTCGTATATCACTTCAATTCTTTAATCGTCGCTACTCATACTTGCTATTAGTTCTATCTCATAAAACCTAGTCGTACCTTATTACAAATCTCTAACGTTCTCGATTTATCAATTCAGCCTTCTGTTTTTCTGATAGTTAGGTAGTTTACATGAAACAAAAACTCTATCACTGTAAACGTTGTGTTGAATGATAACATTGCCTTCAGCTCAACATTATTCTGTTCAATCGGTTTGCACCTCATAGCACATAAACATGTTTTACTGTATAATTATTGATGTAGTAGACTTCTCAATTTTTTTTACATATTCTCTAACATTAGTTTGTACTTCTCTTTCATATAATCACTCTGTGAGATGTTGTAATTTGATCATTTTACTCCATGCGAGTGTCACTCATACTGTTCTGAACCTTCTCTACTCTCATTTACTGTTCACTCATCATAAATAGATTTTTTCAATTATTGAAAATACAATCACTCTGTTAGATGTTGTAATTTGATCATTTTACTTCATGCGAGTGCATCCTCATACTATTCTGAACTTTCTCCATTCTCATTTACTTTTCACTTATCATAAATAGATTTTCTCAATTATAGTAAATAGAATCACTTTGTGAGATGTTGTAAATTGTATTTCATTTTACTTCATGCGAGTGCTTGCTCAACTGTTCTAAATTTTCTCTATTTTCATTCTCAAAGTTCTCTCATTCACTTCTCACTTATTGTATATAGAATTTCTCAATATTGTACATACAATCACTCTTTTTATATGTTGTAATTTGACTTGATTTACTTCATGCGAGTGTCTATTTATATTGTGAAGTGTTTGATATACAATAAAGATTTTATTTTACCATCTTCAACTCAATCATTTGGTAACAGTTCACATTTAAGTAATTGCCAAAAATCTCAACACCCTGATTTTTGAACAGTGATAAAGGGGTGGTTTTCACCCCCTTATCCCCATGCTAAGGAATTATGACTTATATCAAATGAAAGGTATTCATGTAGCAGATATTTCCTGAAAAGTTCATTCTGGTACACGAAGTCCTTCATAGAAAAATTGCCCGAATACAGATAAAGGGGTAGTTTTCACCCCCTCATCCCCACGCTAAGGAATTATGACTTATATCAAATGAAAGGTATTTATGTAGCAGATATTTCCTGAAAATTTCATTCTGGTACACGAAGTCCTTCATAGAAAAACTGCCCGAATAGTGATAAAGGGGTGGTTTTCACCCCCTCATCCCCATGCTAAGAAATTATGTTTGATATCAGATGAAAGGTATTCAATTAGCAGATATTTCCTGAAAATTTCATTCTGGTACACGAAGTCCTTCATAGAAAAACTGCCCGAATAGTAATAAAGGGGTGGTTTTCACCCCCTTATCCCCATGCTAAGGAATTATGACTTATATCAAATGAAAGGTATTCATGTAGCAGATATTTCCTGAAAATTTCATTCTGGTACACGAAGTCCTTCATAGGAAAACTGCCCGAATAGTGATAAAAGGGTGGGTTTCACCCCCTCATCCCCACGCTAAGAAATTATGTTCGATATCAAATGAAAGGTATTCAATTAGCAGATATTTCCTGAAAATTTCATTCTGGTACACGAAGTCCTTCATAGAAAAACTGCCCGAATAGTGATAAAGGGGTGGTTTTCACCTCCTTATCCCCATGCTAAGGAATTATGACTTATATCAAATGAAAGGTATTCATGTAGCAGATATTTCCTGAAAAGTTCATTCTGGTACACGAAGTCCTTCATAGAAAAACTGCCCGAATAGTGATAAAGGGGTAGTTTTCACCCCCTCATCCCCACGCTAAGGAATTATGACTTATATCAAATGAAAGGTATTCATGTAGCAGATATTTCCTGAAAATTTCATTCTGGTACACGAAGTCCTTCATAGAAAAACTGCCCGAATAGTGATATAGGGGTGGGTTTCACCCCCTCATCCCCACGCTAAGAAATTATGTTCGATATCAAATGAAAGGTATTCAATTAGCAGATATTTCCTGAAAATTTCATTTCATTTTCATAAAGGGGTGGTTTTCACCCCCTTATCCCCATGCTAAGGAATTATGACTTATATCAAATGAAAGGTATTTATGTAGCAGATATTTCCTGAAAATTTCATTCTGGTACACGAAGTCCTTCATAGGAAAACTGCCCGAATAGTGATAAAAGGGTGGTTTTCACCCCCTCATCCCCATGCTAAGAAATTATGTTTGATATCAAATGGAAGGTATTCAATTAGCAGATATTTCCTGAAAATTTCATTCTGGTACACGAAGTCCTTCATAGAACTGCCCGAATAGTGATAAAAGGGTGGTTTTCACCCCCTCATCCCCATGCTAAGAAATTATGTTTGATATCAAATGGAAGGTATTCAATTAGCAAATATTTCCTGAAAATTTCATTCTGGTACACGAAGTCCTTCATAGAAAAACTGCCCGAATAGTGATAAAGGGGTGGTTTTCACCCCCTTATCCCCATGCTAAGGAGTATGACTTATATCAAATGAAATGTATTCATGTAGCAAATATTTCCTGAAAATTTCATTCTGGTACACGAAGTCCTTCATAGAAAAACTGCCCGAATAGTGATAAAGGGGTGGTTTTCACCCCCTCATCCCCACGCTAAGGAATTATGACTTACATCAAATGAAAGGTATTCATGTAGCAGATATTTCCTGAAAATTTCATTCTGGTACACGAAGTCCTTCATTGAAAAACTGCCCGAATAGTGATAAAGGGGTAGTTTTCACCCCCTCATCCCCACGCTAAGGAATTATGACTTATATCAAATGAAAGGTATTTATGTAGCAGATATTTCCTGAAAATTTCATTCTGGTACACGAAGTCCTTCATAGAAAAACTGCCCGAATAGTGATAAAGGGGTAGTTTTCACCCCCTCATCCCCACGCTAAGGAATTATGACTTATATCAAATGAAAGGTATTTATGTAGCAGATATTTCCTGAAAATTTCATTCTGGTACACGAAGTCCTCCATAGAAAAACTGCCCGAATAGTGATAAAGGGGTGGTTTTCACCCCCTCATCCCCACGCTAAGGAATTATGACTTACATCAAATGAAAGGTATTCATGTAGCAGATATTTCCTGAAAATTTCATTCTGGTACACGAAGTCCTTCATAGGGAAACTGCCCGAATAGTGACAAAAGGGTGGTTTTCACCCCCTCATCCCCATGCTAAGAAATTATGTTTGATATCAAATGAAAGGTATTCAATTAGCAGATATTTCCTGAAAATTCCATTCTGGTACACGAAGTCCTTCATAGAAAAACTGCCCGAATAGTGATAAAGGGGTGCTTTTCACCCCCTTATCCCCATGCTAAGGAATTATGACTTATATCAAATGAAAGGTATTCATGTAGCAGATATTTATTGAAAATTTCATTCTGGTACACGAAGTCCTTCATAGAAAAACTGCCCGAATAGTGATAAAGGGGTGGTTTTCACCCCCTCATCCCCACGCTAAGAAATTATGTTTGATATCAAATTAATGGTATTCAATTAGCAGATATTTCCTGAAAATTTCATTCTGGTACAGGAAGTCCTTCATATTAAAACTCTGACTATGTACTTTCAAATGGAAGGTATTCATATAGCAGATCATCGTGTAAATTACATGTTCCTAAATGAACTAGCATTCACGAAAATGGGTAAAACAGTAAAAATATTGTTTATCGTTCGCTCTTGCTTCTTTATTCAGATTCGTACCGCGTTTATTTCGTATATTTTTCAGAATATCCAGTAACTAGATTACATTTAATGCTCAAGTCGATTCTTTCATCGAATCCCTGTATTTCTAATGTATTGGGTGTTAGACGAACGCCCATGGGCGTTCGGGAGTACTCGGGAATTTCACATGCCAACTTTACATGCTATCTTCACGCTGGTGAAGATTATTCTAATAGGGAATCAATGGATACAGATGATAATAATCGTTTTATGAATACTACATTTGATTGGAGTATGGAGGCTTCTTTTCCTAGCTCTAATTAATGGTTATATTCTGCAAAGAATATAAATTTATCAGTTTTCCATAATTAGGTACATTTTTTATCTAAGCGACCTTCCCATAGTTTTTGTTAAATATCCGAAAAAAAAAATCATTAATGGCTCATCTTAAGATTCTACACTGGAACATTCGATCCCTCATGCAGAACATGGTCGATTTAAAAATCCTTATTAGAGAGAAAAATCCAGAAATTATCTTGTGGAATTAAACCTTCTTCAACCCTAACATGAACATACAATTGTATGGCTATTCTCTTTTTAGACAGGATAGAGATGGTGGATATGTTGGTATAGCAGTTGCAGTCAAGTCTGGTCTTTTCTGTAGGTTGGTCTCACTCCCGTCTTTCCCTAGTGGTGGGGGATTGTCACCGTGGCGTGTGGGCCTTGGTGATCTTCGTCCGCTGGCAGTATAATCGTGCCACCTGTGGTGCGACGCCTGCTGTGCGGACGGGGGGTTTGGCCCTCGGGTCTCGGGTCTTGCCCTCTCACTTTCAATATGACAAGAACTCAAACCAGTCTTGACGTACACCTCTTTCCCAACAGCGGCAGAAATGCTGTTCCATTTCTTCCCCCTCCGACGCTATTAGGTTAACCGAGGGCTAGGAGGTTTCCTTTTTACTTACCCTTCCTTTCCTTTTTCTCCCTTCTCGGATGGATTTAACGGTACGACCCGGCGCGAACAAGGAGGAGATGTGTGCGTGCACTGCTCCTAACAACAACAATGGACAATGAGCAAGGAAACCACAGATGAGTTTACGGTGCAGGGGAGGGATACCCCAGTACCGGTCGGGGGCGGTGGTGAAGCAGGCCAAGCCCGACCGAAATCCAGCTACTGTGCGATGAATTCGGCGGAATGCCAGGCCGGATCACCCAATACCATTACTGGCAGAGTAATGAGGAGGAGGAAGAAAAATAAGAGTGGCGAACTCTTTGAAAAGGCGCATGAAATAAGAGAAGCGAGAAAAAAGAGGATGGAGGAGGAAATGGAGGTTTTTAAGCGGTCCTCAAAAATTGACAGAACTCCACCTAAAGAAATTGTATAAGGAAATCCTGCAGAGACAGTGAGCGAGAAGGAGAAAACACCTACAAGAGATACATGTGTGAATAAGGAGCAAAGGCAAGAAAGGGCAACCTCAACCCCGCTCATCGACAGCGAGAATGAAGAAAATTTTTTCAGTTGGCTCATTGGAGCGAACTCAAACAAGAGGAAGAGAGTGGAGTTAGCTGGGGAGATAAGCATGGACAGAGGGTGCTATAACAATTTAATGGAGGTCATGGAAGATGCCATGGACAGAATTAACAGGATTATAAAAGAAGACAAAATCACACAGAAAACGAAAGATGACCTAGTGACAATACAGGAAAAACTGAAAGAAGAAATTGAGAAAACAAGTAGTATGGTCGTACTCAGGGAAGTCAATAAAAATGACCAAGGAGTGCAAGCAAACCTTGACCAAATAAATGAAGAAGTTTTAGCACAAGAAATAAGAGAAGGAATAAAGAACATCGAAAACGAAGAGGACATGTACCTTCTAATAAATAAGGAGTGGCCAAGAGCCGCGTTCAAAATGAATATTGATCGTCGGAAGATCACGAGCCAGGATCTGGAGGGTAGTATTGCGGTAATAGCAAGTTCCGCAAAAATGAAAGAGATAAAATACCTAAGGCCGCTAGTTGGCAACTCAAAGAACATTATGAAGTACCTCCGAGATGGTAAGCTTCAAACCAAACAGATCCTGGCATGTACCACCGAAGGCCTCGCGATGATAGGAGATGAAAAAGTCTCAGATAAAAAAGAAGTTCTCTTCGCGGGATTGAAAGAGGACGGAGTTAAAAGTAAACAGGCTTACGACCTGTATGAAATGTGCTTAGAAGTAAAGAAGTCAACAAGCGGAACTGAAGAGTTGCATGTAGTGGTCGAGAGCTCTATGACGCCAGAGGAAAAATTAAAGATTATAGAATGTGCAATGAACGACCACAAAGCCAAAATTTTCATACACGGAAACATAATAGAACAAAAAGAATTGAACACTAAGGAAAAAAGGAAATATAAAAATGAAGCCGTGATGATAAATATACAAGGCGAGCAAACATATGCGCAAATGGTGTCGAATATAAAAGAGGAACTGAAAAAAGAAAAAAGGAATAAAAGAAGACATCAAGAATATAAGAAGCACAAGAGATGGACACCTCCTCTTAGAAATGCGCGAAGGAGCAAAAGAGACAGATAACTTCATTAGGAAGTTGAAAGAAAACATCGGAGGTAGAACGGTAGTGAAGTTAACTGGGGGATCCTCAAGAAAGGCGGCTAATGCATACGGTATAGACATAGATATGACCGATAAAGAAATCGAAACCGAAATAAATGAAGCAATCAAAATGCATGCAATTGAGGAGCGTATTGAAGTAAGGGCACTGAGACCTATGATAGGAGACAGACAGGCTGCCACGATTCTTGGCAGTCCGGAAGTGATTCAAAAACTGATAACGATCGAAAATATAAGAATTGGTCTATCTCTTGTCCACATCAGAGAGAGAAAAGAGATAGTGAAATGTATACGATGCTGGGAAATAGGCCACCTAGCGAGAGAATGCAAAAAACCAGATAGGTCCAAATTATGCAGAAATTGCACTAAGGAAGGACATAAAGTGTACAATTGTAAGAATCTCCCATTCTGCATGACATGCGGAAATGAAGGCCACAGAACTGCGAGCGGGAGATGCAAGAAGGAGTGAGAGAACTGGCAAGGTACTGTTTAGTCTTTCTTTCGTTTTTTACAATGGCTCTCAATTTTGTTTATACAAGATTTTACTGTGTCAGATGTTTCGTTGTTTGTTACTTTTTTAAGATATATATGTATCATTTTATTCTTGCCAATGGTGCATTTGAGAACTGTAACAAAATTTTTATATATACACCTGGGCCCTATTGCCTACACTTTGTTTATACATTTTCCCTCTGTATAAACACTGATTTTAACTGTGACACGAGTTTTTGTCTCTCTACTATCTGTGATATTCTTATGTGCATATTTGCACAAAGCTTTAACCATCTTTTTGACTGTGATATTTTATTGGTTTCGGTTTATACAAACCAACTACCTTTTTTATTTCTACAAGAATTTTATGGCTATTTTATTTATATTAACCTATTGAATTTTATTTATACATACGAATACTCGTTTTTATCTTTA
This sequence comes from Propylea japonica, assembly GCA_013421045.1. Lineage (NCBI taxonomy): Eukaryota > Metazoa > Arthropoda > Insecta > Coleoptera > Coccinellidae > Propylea > Propylea japonica. Next base: position 52,770,773 of record CM024240.1, read on the forward strand.
CTATATTTTGACCGTCCTTTTATCTATATTAATTTATTAATTTTATCTATACAACTAATTTATTATGTGTCTCGTGAATTATATGTGGTCCACTGTGTGATGTCGAAGATAGTTGCCGGGTACTGCTTGTCCAATGTATAAAGTTCTGCAGACAAATCTAGGTAGAGCAAAAGCAGCTCACGACATGGCATGGGCAGCCGCTCTGAAAGCAAAAATTGATATATTGGTTGTCTCAGAGCCCAATAAAAAAATTTGTTCTGCCAAAGGTTGGTGTACGGATGAAAATAAGGACATAGCCGTCAAACTTATGCATAAAACAATACAGGTAGATAAAATTTATAGACACAGGAACTACGTACATCTGTCGCTAGCATATACGCATATACGCGATCTACATATCTCCAAATATACCACTAGACATATTCAAGAGCAGAATCGACGAAATTTTTAGAGACGCAGCTAAACATAAAAGAAACGTGGTATTAATGGGGGACATAAACGCTAAGTCCCCCATATGGGGTGCTCCCGCTGCGGACCCTAGAGGGGAGTATGTAGAAGAATGGCTAGCGCAGATGAGTTGGACGGCTGTGAATAATGGTAAACCTACTTTCACTCGAGGAACTTCAGCAACACACATAGATGTTACATTAACACCAGCAATAGACAGTAGGAAAGTAACTGAATGGAAAATTGTTAACGAGAATCCGTACACCCAACATGGACATATTTATTTTCAGGTGTGCCCCGGTAACAAAACCAGAGTGAACGATCCGAAAAGCTTTTCTTTGGACGTTCAACGATATAGAAGGCATATAATGGCCGACACTACCTCAGGGGGAATAGGAGTATATAATCGGATAACGGAAGCTGTGAAACAAGCTAGAATAGGAAATGACGGAAATAGGCGCAGCTTTCCGTACTGGTGGAACGATGATATTGAAGAAGTAAGAAATGCATACATCAAAGTCCGAAGAAAATGTGCCCGATGAATGCAGGGAGAATCTTATTATTCCATTTTTGAAGAAAGGTAAGACTCCTGACCTAGCTAGCAGCTATAGACCAATTGCCCTTACACCATGTGCCACTAAAATACTTAAGACTCTGGTCAAAAATCGTGTTGAGGAGCTCATAGAACCACGGATAGGCTCAGATCGGCCTTTATTTGGGTTTCGAAGAGGTTGCTCTGTTAATGATTGTTTTGCCTATCTTGCGGGTTATGTTTATGGTGCATTCGCTCGGGGTGACAAGGTTGTGGCTGTGTTTTTGGACATAAAGGGTTCATATGATCATGTACTTCCTTCTGTATTTTCCGTAGATCTTAATATGGCATCAATTCCCCACTCGTTGTTTCTTCTGACGGAGAGAACTCTTTTCATCACTCACCCTTCGGTGGGGACCATACGGGGTCCTGTGATCTCTTCTTGTGGATTAGGACAAGGGTCTGTTTCAGCACCCTCTCTGTGTAATTTATATTCCCTTCTGCCTTCTGCCACCTTAACCCTGAGTACATGTAGCATACAATTTGCTACTGATTTTGGTCTTTTGATTAGTGGTTTTGATTTACAGCAGACGACTGACCAGCTCTCAGCTGACTTAAACAGGATTCACATCTGGATGTCTCGTAGGAATCTGCCTCTCTCTCCGGAGAAATCGTCGGCGATTGTCTTTGTGAAGTCCAGGATGCAGTCTAGCCTTTCCGTTGTATCCTGCCGTGGTCAGATTATTCCCTGGAAAACCTAGCTTTGTTATTTCGGTATCCAACATGAGAATAACTTCCGCTGGAGTAAGCAGATAGACTCGACATGAGCGAAAACCGCGCAAGCACTTAACATTATCAAGGTCCTGGATAAGACGAAATGGGGTTGTCACCCTTCCATTCTCCTTAAGATTTACAATGTGAGGGCTCTGCCTCATCTAGATTACGCTAGCTTCCTCTATGGGAGATGTTCTAAGACTAACCTCGATCGTCTTGACAGATCGCAGTACGCTCTATTACGTGCGGCAATGTCCCTTCTAAGATCTACATCCACTTATGTTATCCTATATTAATATGAATATATCTCCTTTCAAGTCAAACTAGATTAGATTAGATAGTGGTCGATCGGCACGTTGATTACCCTTCTGCACTGCGACCAATAAGGTCTTTTGTGCGTTACCATGCTAAAACTACGGTTTTCGCAGGAATCTAACCATCTTAGCAAAGCTGGTTACTTCCTTAGGAGACTTCGCTCTTATGTCGGCTGGCGTTAATAACGCGCCACCTAGTAGAGTGGGTCTGGTTTGCGCCAGCGCAGTGCATTGGCATAGTATGTGCTCGGTGGTTTCAGTGGCCGATTCACATAACCTACAAATGTCGGAGTTTTCTTTACCGATCTTGTGTAGGTGATATCTCACGGAACAATGCCCTGTGAGAAGGCCGATTAGCAGCCTTAACTCGTTTTTTGACAACGATAGAGCTTGTTGAGCCTTCTCTTTGGAAGGTTCGATTAGTCTCTTTGCTTGTGTTTGACCGGATGTGTTTATCCAGTAAGAATGTTTCTCCCTTTTTTTCCCAAACGCCGACCTCTGCCCTAATCAGTGTAGGTGATACCCAACAGGAGGGCACGGGTCTGGTGAAGGGTGTGTTTGCTCCTCTTTTTGCAAGGGCATCAGCTCTTTCATTTCCCTCAATGTTCTGGTGGGCAGGTACCCAAGCTAAAACTAGCTTGTTGTACTTCGCCAGTGTTTTGAGGGACTGTTTGCAGCTCCAAATGGTCCTTGTTCTACAATCAACGGCCATAAGCTGCCCTAGTGCCATCTGACTATCAGAGGCAATGCAAATTCTGGCTCCCTTGTACTGTCTATACAGACAGACTTGGGTGCATCTTTCTATGGCCAAAATTTCAGTTTGGAGCGTTGTTATTGGCTTTCCCAAAGGCTCCGATTCCCTGTATTTGGGACCGTATATGCCTATGCCTGCTCCTCGTTCCCTTAGGGACCCATCTGTGTACCAGATGAGATGGTTTTTACGAAGTCGAGACAAACCTTCCACACTTTCTTGGCGATCACCTATGATCACTTCGTAGTTGGCGTCAAGGTCATACTCGATTGGCATGGAATCCCTCGGTAGTAAAGGGAGTTCACTATCTTAAAATATTTCCGTGTCCCTTGTCAGGCCCTATTTGGTCCATTCTTAGGGCACTCATGAGACCTTCTTTCTTAACATAAATGTGCAGCGGGGTGAGATCCAGTATTACCTCTACTGCAGCTGTAGGAGTTGTATACGCAGCTCCGGTAATGCCTAGACAGGCCAGTCTTTGAAGCTTATTCAGCCTCTGCTGGCTTGTCTTTTCTTCAGTTTTAGTCCACCAAACTAAAGAGGCATATGTGATAACAGGTCTTACCACCGTCGTATAGATCCAGTGGATCATACGAGGCTGCAGAACCCAAGTTTTGCCAAATAACTTGCGGCATATCCAGAACGCCGTTGTAGATTTGGCAATCACTTTGTTAAGGTGAGAGTTCCAATTGAGTTTCTTATCCAAGGTGACCCCCATATTTGACCTCATCGGAAAACTCTAGTTTTATTCCCTTCAACACCGGTGCTACAAGTGTTAGCTTCCTACGACGTGTGAATGGAACAATAACCGTCTTGGTTGGATTGACGTTAAAGCCCTCTTTCTGACACCACCGATTGATGATATCAATGACATTTTGGGTCAGCTCTGAAGTAGTACCTTCGAACTTTCCCCTAACTATATCAGCCAGGTCATCTGCATAGCCAAAGCATCTGTAACCTTGCTCGGCTAATCTTCTGAGTAGTTCGTCAACCACGAGACACCACAAAAGAGTCAACAGAACTCCACCCTGTGGACATCCCCTCTCCGTAGTGATCGTGACCGACAACCCTCCAAGATCCGCCGTGGCTCTCCGTCCCACCAGCATGGACTGAATCCATTCGATGGTGGAAGGATTTATACCCTTCCTTTTCGCAGCCTTCTCTATGGATGCGTAGGTGGTATTATCGAAAGCACCTTCCACGTCCAAAAATGTGCCAATTGCGACCTCCCTAGCCTCCAGCGATGATTCCAGCTCCGACACTAACTTGTGCAGAGCATGGACGGATTTTCCAGGTTTGTATGCGAACTGTCGCACATGCGGCACATGCAGTGGGTTCTTTTTCAGGACATCGTTCCTCAAATGGTTGTCAACGATATTATCCATCGTCTTCAAGAGGAACGATGTGAGGCTAATTGGGCGATATGATTTGGCCTCATCAGGAGGTCTACGCCCGGCTTTCGGTATAAAAACAACCCTTGCCTCTTTCCAGCGCTTAGGTGTATAGGCGAGCACAAAGCTAGCCTTAAATATTTCCTGCAACCGTGGGGTTAGATATTCTAGACCACTCTGCAGAAGGGCTGGGAAGATTCCATCTTTCCCGGGCGATTTGTAAGGCTTTAAGCTCTTAATCGCCCATTTGATTCTTGTTGCGGTGAAAAGCTGGTTTGCAGTTCGCCATCCCTCTCGGGTAGGTTTACCCCAACCATCCCCACCGCAATCGCCATCAACAGTTGTTTCACTTGAACCCGGAAAGTGGGTTTCCAGAAGAACCCCTAGACTCCCCGCAAGGTCTTTCGTGAAACCACAGTCTGCCTTTTAATAAGGCCAATTCCATTGGAGTGGTCCTTAGCAAAAACCTTCTGAAGTCTCGCTGCTGGAGCTGTCTCAACAATCCCCTCGCAGAAAGACCTCCAGGCTTTCCTTTTGGACCTTCTAAGCTCCTTGTTGTATTCAGTCAGTACTCTGCGATAGGGACCCCAGTCCTCTGTGCGCTTAGCACTGTTGAAGGCCTTCCTGACCTGCGATTTAAGAGCACTTAGCTCCTTAGCTCCTTATTCCACCACGGGACATTCCTTTAAATGCAATCACTTTCGAGGGACGCCCTTGTACAGTAGTGATCCCTGTTTCATCAACGTTGTAGATTCTTGATGGTGAATAGTTATTTTTTTGTTGCAATGGTTCAAGTAGGTCGAAAAATTTCGAAACATTTATTCGGTTGAAACTTCTGGCACGTGCGGCTGAGGTCGCTTCGGGAACTCTAAGTGATAATCTATTTCTTTTAAGGAAATTCTGTAACCAATTCCAACTAGCTTTTTTCTTTACAGTGCTGAAATGGTGCGGTATATTATTTTGTACAGCAAACTGATATGCTAAATGTCGCATTGAATCAGTGGTGAGGCCAAACATCATTGTCTCCATGTTAGTTATGAATCGAACAAATTCCGTTTCTTGCGTTGGGTTGGACGTAACAAGTCTGCTACCTAAACTTTTAAGTGAATCTTTACTTATCTTGTTTTTTCCTTTTACAAGGCGTTCTTAAGTAGTTTTTGGTACGTTGCAAAGTTTAGCCGCTTTGAGATAACCACATTCTCCATTTGAAACCATGTCTATAGCCTTCTTCATGTTTTCTTCGGACCACTCCTGTCGGTTGGTTTTTCTTGAGTATCTTCCAGCCATATTGTATATGGTTAACTGTTTCCATCAACTACAACAACAAAAATCAGATGAATAATATTACCAAGACAGATCAGGTATAGTGGGATATCTCATTTTAAAGAATAACCACATATCCCGTTTTACCAATAACTTAACAATTGACTTCCGTGCATTCTATAATAATAATAATAATAATAATAATGGGATGGTAAGTTCTAGAGTACGGGCTTAGCAAACCCGAGGTACCCGAGCTAAACCTGGCAGTAGGTATAAAATGCAACCCATAATGATGGTGCAATTAAGGAGTAGAAATATTGAGTCGCTGCCTGAGGATCGTCAGGGCATGTCTGGAGCTGGCGCTGGACATGACAGCATGCGGGACGTCAGTGGCAGGGCGCTGAGGAGGCGGGCCCCTGTCATACAAAACAATACAGCTCAACAGGAAGAACCAAGGAGGCAAACAACAGCAGTGCCACCCCCTACAAATAGTGCTACGCAGGATCTTCAACCAGCGTTCACTCAAGCAGGGTTACCCAGAAGACGCATGAAATGGACAAGTTGTATCAATGAAACGATCATGCGCATCTACTATAAAATAACAAACCTGGGTCAAGAACTAACTGGATACAGACAACGGTTATTCAATGAATTCAAGCGATGTTTTCCAGATCTACAAGTAACTGAACAGAGGATAGCTGACCAATATCGCGTAATCCTCAGAAACAAACTTATATCAGAAGACAGATTGCAGGAAATTAAAAATGAAGTTGTCAATGAATTAAACAACGAAGAAAACCATAATAGGGAAGAACACACAACTTCTGGAAACAGAGAGCACAACCATGGAGCAACACATGAAGAAAGAACAACTGAACTCCAATTACCGCTCCAAGAAGATATTCAAACGGACGGCGAAACACAGAATGAACATTCATCACCTCAGGTTCATACCTCGGTAGAAACTGCCCATAAAATTTCGAACGAAGAACGACAAGCTCTAGTGGAACGTCTTGAATCAGCAATGCACAGATTATTCACCGAATACAACGGCACTGATCCACTCTCCAGACCAACACTACCTAGGATCAGATCATCCAAAAAGCTTGCAATCATCCTCAAGATAATGAACACTGATGTCATACCAAAATTCCTTTCAATGGCAACACAACTGGAAACGATCCATCTCATCCTTTATTGTGCCGCAACAACTGTAGTGGAAGTGCTGGGCATGAAGACCAAACCAAGACAGCACTCAAATCAACCCTGTCCACAACCTCGCCTACCTCACTGGCAAAGGAGGCTGGAGGAAAAAGTTCAACGCTGTCGGCAGGACATAGGAAGGCTGACACAATATGAAAATGGCATCAGAACAATCAAGCTGAAATCGTTGGTGGAATCGATAATCTATCGAAATCGCAAGCACTCAAGCTATGAAGAAGAAAACACAACAGTAAAGCAGTGCATCGACACACTGAAACAAAAACTCAGTGTCTACTCCGAGAGATTGCGAAGATATAAAGAGAGCAACAGGAGGAAGCAAGATAACATCTCCTTTGAAAACTCGGAGAAAAATTTCTACAGACATCTGGATGGAAAACTCCCCAAACATCTATCCGAATAAGGATGACATGGAAAAATTCTGGACCGAACAACTGTCAACACCTACTACTTACAACAAAAATGCCGAGTGGATAAAAAACGAAGAGAAAACTCAAACCAACACCGCACAAATGTCCCTTACGGTCATCACAGAACAAGAGCTTTCGGATATTCTCAAAGAAATGCACAACTGGAAATCACCTGGACCAGACGGGCTCCACAGTTTTTGGCTGAAAAAATTCAACTGTTTGCATAGTAATTTAACTAACGCAGTTAATGAAATTCTACGAGATCCAGAGAGTATGCCCTCCTTCCTGACAGAGGGTATAACTTATCTTCTGCCAAAAAATCACCAAAGTACAGACGATCCAGCAACGTACAGGCCAGTGACATGCCTGCCAACTATGTACAAGCTCATAACATCTTGCATTACACGTCGACTATACTCCCATTGCGAACGAAATAATATAATTGCATCAGAACAGAAAGGATGCTCCAGAGGTGCAATGGGATCCAAAGAACAACTGATAATCGACTCTATAATCTGCAACCAAGCCCATAAGAAGAGGAGAAATTTGTTCACGGCTTATCTTGACTACAAGAAAGCTTTCGACTCCATGCCGCATGAATGGCTCATAAAAGTTTTAGAGATCTATAAAGTAGATCCAAGAATAGTGAGCTTTCTCAAAACAGTTATGTCAACTTGGCGAACTAACATCGAAATCAGCGGAACAGGCATAAGAACTGGCACAGTATCCATCAGGAGAGGAATTTTTCAAGGAGACTCTTTGAGTTCATTGTGGTTCTGCATGGCAATGAACCCGTTATCAACTATTTTAAAATCCTCCAGAAAGGGATTCAACCTGAAAGGCAACACTAGCAATATGTTGATTAACCATCTTTTATACGTCGATGACTTAAAACTGATTGCAGCAAACAGAGACCAACTAGAGTGCCTACTACGACTAGTGGAGATGTTTTCCAAAGACGTCAGCATGAACTTTGGACTGGACAAATATCGTTCCCTAAATATAGCAGGAGGGAAAATCCAACAGACACCTCTCACCTTATCTAACGGAGAAGAAATAAAGGCAATGCTGGCAGGTGATCTATACAAATACCTAGGTATGAAGCAATGTCAAAGGATAGACCAACGAGTGATGAAGGACGAACTAACAGCAGAGTTCACCAGAAGAATGAGGAGCGTTCTGAAAACGAAACTGAACAGCAGAAATCTCACAAAAGCTGTTAACACCTACGCTTGCTCAGTTCTCACCTACTCTTTCGGAATAGTAAAGTGGAGTAATACAGATCTCGATCGTCTCCAACGGAAAATGAGAACACTATGTACAAAGGCCAACAAGCATCATCCTAAATGCTGTGTTGAAAGAACAACAATTCCAAGAACTCAAGGCGGACAAGGCTTTGTGGACATAAAGAAAATGGCAGCTGAACAAATAAACAACTTGAGAAATTATTTTACAGATAAAGCAAACACATCGGACTTACATAAGATACTGATTGAAGCAGATTGTTCAACACCTCTATTACTAAGCGAGCACCCTCATGAAAACACCACACAGACGGATAGTGATAAAATTCAAAGATGGAGAGAAAAGCCCCTACATGGAAGACACCTGAACGAGGTCACCCAGGAACATGTCGACATTCCTGCGTCGAACTACTGGCTGACTTCTGGAAGATTTTTTCCTGAGACAGAAGGTTTCCTCCTTGCCATTCAAGATCAAGTAGTGCAAACTAAAAACTATCAGAAATATATCATGAAGGATAGGAGCCTCACCGACGATAGATGCCGCTACGGATGCCAAACATCAGAAACAATCCAACATATCACAGGAGGCTGCCAAATGTTTGCTGGAAATGAATATAAGAGTCGACATGATGCAGTTTGTAAAATACTTCATCAGGAACTCGCCATCCAACTGAAGATTCTGCAGTCCGAAACAATTCCATATTATAAGTATCAGCCTGAAGTAATACTGGAGAACAACCTTTACAGGTTATACTGGGACCGCACAGTACTTACAAATTTAACAGTTGCTAATAACAGGCCAGATATAATCCTAGTGAAGAAAAAAGAGAAGAGAGCAATACTTATAGACGTAGCCATCCCGAACAACAACAATCTACGTCAAAAATATGCTGAAAAAATATCGAAATATCGAGAGCTTGAACTTCAGATTAAAAGGCAGTGGGGAATGTCTAGTACCAGAACCATTCCCATTCTCATATCAACCACAGGAATTATTCCTAAGAGCCTCAAGTCCAACCTCAAGGAGCTAGATTTGGATGAAAACCTGTTTAAAGTAATGCAAAAGGCAGTACTTCTTGGTACTGCTAGAATGGTAAGGAAGTTTGTAGGTCACGATGGACACCAGGAACAACCATGGAGGGAAACATTGCAAAACCAACTACCACGACATCAACCGAGAGATCCAGGACCAAGCAACGAAGGACGAACAACCCAGGACCCAGGAGAAGAAGAACACCGAAGACCTCAGAGCTCAATCCCCCTGATAGGTACTTGCTATCCGGGATGAGTGAATGTTCCCCTTAGTAGGGAGTGTGATAGCCGATCGCTAGGGGGTGTGAAAAATCACACCCTTTCTACGCTAATAGGCTCAAGTCGATATTTATTTATCCAACAAGATACATCGGTATACAGGACATGTCAAGAGAAAAACAAAAAGAAGAAAAACATATCATTCAACAATATCCAGAGTATCATCCTCCATAAATTCTTCAATAGAATAATATGCCTTTCTCAGAAGAAAAGACTTAAGAATCGATTTAAACACTTTTGTAGGCTTAACTCTCAGATGGTGAGGTAAAATATTGAAAAATTTGATACTCTGGTATGTTGGAGAGTTCTCAAATTTTGAAGTACGATGTTTCGGCAAGAGAAGAGCTGACCGACTTCTGGTTGCATAATCGTGATACATAGAGAGTTTCGAGAAGTTAGCCTCATTATCTTTTAAATACACTAAACATCTATAAATATACACACATGGAAATGTCAAAATGGCATTCTCAATGAAAACAGGTTTACATGACATTCTGGGGTCTATATTGAACATCATTCTCAGAATTCGTTTCTGAAGAATGAGAACCCTATTTACATCCACTGAATTCCCCCATAATACAACATTATAAGACAAATGACTATAAACAAGACTGTAATACACTGTCATCAGGGACGTAACTGGCAGAGAATCTTTTATTTTACATAAAGCAAAATAAGCTTTATTCAATTTCTTACAAACATGCTCAACCTGTTCTGACCATGTCAATCCACAGTCGACATGAATACCAAGAAATTTTGTGCATGATTTAGATGTTAAAGCACTGTCTACAATCAGATGTCTCTCGCCAGCATTTCTCAAACCAAAGAACAAACATTCAGTTTTACCAACATTTAAAATTAGAGCGTTTTCATGACACCAACAGTTGAAAGAGTTAACAATTTTTTTACAAGCACTTGCCAGCTCCTCAGGACTTCGCGCTGTGACACCAAAAGAAGTGTCATCAACAAAAATAATGATGATAATTAATATCTCTACTACAATATGATCTGGTAGATCATTAATAAAAAGAAGAAATAACAAAGGTCCCAGTACGGACCCCTGAGGAACTCCCAAGTTTACATTATAATCACTGGACCAACTGTCCTGTACCTTAACCCGAAAAACTCTGTCTGACAGGTAACCTTTTATCCAATCCAGAAAAACACCTCTAAATCCTAAGTTGTACAGTTTATTCAGAATGAAATTTAAGTTGAGGGTATCAAACGCTCTGGAAAGATCAAAAAATAGGCCTGCTACATATAGCCCCTCATCAAGGCTTTTATAAACATGATCTACGAAAGAAATCGCAGCTGACTGCGTAGATCTACCTTGCTTGTAACCATGTTGACAGTCCGTTACAAGCTTGAACTTATTTATGAAGTCCATCATCCGATCAAGAACAATCCTCTCAAACACTTTAGAGAACACACTCAAAATAGATATGGGTCTATAATTGGCAATATTACTAGTGTCGTTCTTTTTGAATACTGGAATAACGGTTGATACCTTAAGTGCAGTGGGAAACTTACTCGTGGAGATAGAGAGATTTAAAATGAAAGACAAATGGGGAGCAATCTGTTCAGCTATACATTTCAAAATTTTTGAAGAAATACAATCAATACCCGTACTTTTTTTTGATTTAAGTAGTCTAATGGTTGATATAATCTCACCTTCCGTAACCGGAAAAAAAAAGAAATTGCAACTTTTCATTATTGAAGATGTGCAGCATTGTGACAGGTTATTCCCGAAATGCTGATGAAGGCATTCATTATTTACCGATGAAAAGTATTCTCCAAATGCTGATACAATTTTTTTAGGTTCTGAACAATTTACACCATCAATACATATTGAAAATTGGTTTTTATATGACGACGATTTACCTAATTCTTCATTAACAATGCTCCATACAGTTTTATTCTTGTTGTGAGCTGTATCTAAACGGTTTTCCATGTACCTATATTTGGTTTCCCTCAATAAAGATCTATAATTTTTCTTTGCCTGCCTGTACTCTAGATCTAAGCTCGTGGAATTTAAGTTCACCTTTAACCAGTATAAATTTTTCAAGTCCATACTTGCTCGCTTAACCACATCAGATACCCAAGTTTTCTTACAGTTACCAATCGTGAGACGCTTTAAGGGGCAACATTGATCCAGCGAATCCTGTATAATGAGCAGAAATTCTCTGAAGCACGCATCCACGTCAGAAAAACAGTAAATTTCACTGAAACTCAAGTTGGAAACCAGAGTCGTGAAATCTGCAAGATTGCGTTCATGAATATTACGAACAATTTTTTGTTGCGGTTTATTATCAACCAACTTTTGATCACTGACGTTACATTCTACATAAATGGCCTTATGATCACTAATATGTGGTTCGAAAACTAAAAACTTAGAGATGGTTACATTAGAATTAGTGATGATGTAGTCTAACTTAGAACGTGAAATCAGACCTGACGAGGACATGCATTCTCTAGTAGGTTCCAAAGATGAGACCCTGAGATCTAAACTTCCTAAGAGATCATCAAGCAGCCTCCGAGTCAAGCACCTGTCATCCAGATAATTAATGTTTAAATCTCCACATAAAAATATATACTTGCTTTCACCGCAGCAGCGCTGTAAAATGTGCGATAATCTATCAAAAAATATTTCTAAACTACCTGAAGGAGGTCGATAGACACTAATGATGTATACAGATGACTTATACGTATAAAGCTTTATGACACAAAACTCACAGTGCATTTCTTCACAATATTTGGACCAGTCAATTTTTTCAAATTTGATACATTTCCTGACATAAATCATAGTTCCACCGTGCCCTCTAGTGGGCCTACAATAATAGACAGCCTGGGTATAATTGATCAAAGATGTGGCTGTAATACTTTGATTGTCACACCAGTGCTCCGCCACACTATGTCAGGATTCATGGTAGATAATAACACCTCTAGAGTGTTCAACTTATTAGTTATACACTGAACGTTCAATTGAAGCAACTTAAGATTGAAATAACACTTAATTTCGTGCGAAATTGTTACTGATCTTTGTTCGGCTTTTTGCGCTGAAAAAAATGGTATACATTAGCCCTGTTGGGCCAGTTAGTGGCGACAAGAGCTTTGTCATATTCATTATCAGAAACCATTACTTTGAAAGATGCGTAGCTTTCAGGATATTTAGAAACTAATGGTTCACACTTTACGTGCAAGAATTTATCCTTGAGAAATGTAAGCAGATCATCTTCTGTGGTTCCAGGCTTCAAATTTGTTACATGCAGGGCCTTGAAATATATGGCCCCCCTTTCATGCTTTCATCAACATTGAACAGCTTTTTAAACAGTATTAATAATCAACACATTCTATTCACATATACCTACTGAAGCAATGCCTACTGTTATCAGTTAATAATATTACAACAAAATACTGAAAAACATAAGAACTTACATTATGTCAAGAACAGCAATCACCATGGAACTGAAACTCTGTTAGCAAGTTCCATATGAGTACAGCTTGCAATTGAGCAATACTTCTATAGAGGCCTACACAAGAATCACGTAACATGGATGATATCCAGTTTTAGGTTACTGTCCCATTTTAAAGACACTTCCCCTACTCTATTTGTGCCAACTGTGCTGGTCAAATTTTCAGAAAAATCATCAGTTTTCTTCTTATATGGGGGAAAATATGAAAAATCAGTAGGGTGGAGGAAAAACCAGTGTAGCTGGCAACAGTGTGTGTGAAGTTGGCCCAGCACTTTTTGATTTTCGAAAAAATTTTTGTTGTGCTGAATTGTGCTAGGTTTGTGCTACTTTGTGCCGCTTAAATTTTCCTTTTATTTCAATCGGTTTTGAGATATTGAACGAAATGTTTTGTACGAACCTACAGAGCATTATTCGTTATGTACATGAAATATCATATTTTAGTTTTTGTTTTCATTAAAATTTATTTTTTTATGGTTTCTTATTATTTTGTGGATAATTTAATATTTCGAAGTTTTTCAAGGAGATTATTGAATTTTTTTTAAAATTTCATGGAAATAAAAATAATAAGAAAATAGAACTATAAATGTATACTAATATATACTTATACAGGTTTGGTAACAATGTTTCATTTTTCTTCAGGTTTTTGAATGCATAAAAGTGAAGAAACAATTTTCCCTCCAAGAAAATTATGCGACCATATATTTCATCTAAGAGGAGCGAATAAATTCAACGATGTCTCGTCGACTTTGCTGTATCCATAGTCAATGAAATTTTCACGAGAAAACATAATCAAATCATTCAAAAATCTCCTGAGCTTATTTTTATCGACAATATTGTCATGAGTTGAACCCCCTTCGAATAATCAAGGCAACAGAGTAAGTTCAGACGTCTATCGAAATTCCATAGTTTGCACGAATTTCAAAGTCGTCAATGTTATGTTACCATGTGTACCGATTTTCCTACAGTAGATTGATTTATTCAATTTCCAACATTCGACAGAAAAATTCGAAGTGTTTTCTGAATATTGAATATTGACACGAGTCATGATATACACCACATTTTTTTACATTCTCGGGAGAGCAAAAAATATAATTTTTGAAATATTTTTTTTAACGAATATCCTTACATCTCTGAGGAATTTTCGAGAAGATTTGAAAGCCCTAACTTAATACCAACTTAATACATTTATACCATAATACATTTCAAACGTTGAAAACCAATTTCTTGCAAAATGATAGGCTTATTCATTCATTCATTCAACATTTTGTTGAATATCCCAAAAACTGAATGAAATAATAGAAAAATTTCGGCAGCGCAAACCTAGCACAATTCAGCACAACACAAATTTTTTTGAAAATCAAAAAGTGTTGGGCCAACTTCACACACTGTTTCCAGGTATACTGGTTTTTCCTCCATCCTACTGATTTTTCTTATTTTCCCCCATATAAGAAGAAAACTGATGATTTTTCTGAAAATTTGACCAGCACAGTTGGCACAAATAGAGTACAATCAGGGCCGGATTTAGAGGTGTGGGGGCCCCGGGGCAACAAATAAGTGGGGGCCCCCAAGCCTAGAATTATTTTCAAAATAAAATGGATGATTTTTTAAACTAGGGGTTTTCAACACATAATTTATCGAGAAACCTAGATTCTTTTATTATTTAACAAAGATAGTATGAGAAAACAATAATTGAGTGGCATTAAATGAACGGAACCTTCCGAGCTTTTTTGGCTGAAAAATCGTCAATTATTTCAGTAAAATCCAGTTCACGGAGTAAATCGCTCTCAATGCTTAGGAGAGTAAGCTTTGAGAGACGATTTTGTCCCATAGTCGTTCTGAGTCTATTTTTGATGATTTTCATTTTCGAAAATGATCGCTCTCCAGTGCAATTGGATACCATAAGAACCAAATACATTCTCAACGCGATTTCGATGTTTGGGAATGTAGCTCGAAGATTTTGATCATCGAGAATTTGGTAATAGTACATTTCTAAAGATTGGTCTTTTCCAAAGTCTCTTTTATATGATTCAATAAAGGAGATAAACTGAACTAATTCATTTCCGAGACTTGGTTCTAAATCATTCTCATAAACTTTTCCGAACAATTGTGACATTATCCCGCTGATGATATTGAGGAACTGAATTTTGCAGAGATACTTCATTGCAATTTTGAAGTTCCGTTGATCCTTTTGTTGCCCAATATTCTATCATTTCTTCAGTTATATCAACAGGCCAAAGACCAATGTCATTTTTGAGACCGCAAAATTCTGCTTCCTCCTGAGTCTGATATTCAGTTATAGAAAATTGTGTAGTGTCATCCGATGAAACGCCAACCCCAGGATTATCTTGGATAATATCTACCACATCTCTATTTACTATTGAATCTTCTGTTGTTTGTTCAGGATCTTGAGCTTCTTTATTCAACGACGTAAAAAAACTGGTCAATTTGGGTATTTTAGCTATAGTTTCTCCAGATTTTTTGACTCGTTCTGCTCGCACTTTCCTTTTCTGAGAGCCACTAGGCAAAGCTCGAGGAGTTTTGTGACGATCACCCATGATTCCACTATGAAAGAGATATGAAGAACATGGTTAGTGATCAAATAATTGACAGAAGCTGAACCAAAAACACGCATGACATAGTAAATAATAAATCATAACCCCTCCGCAACCGTCTTTTATATTCTTGTTCTTTGCATATAGCCAAAAAAATATTCATTTACCACAATATAATTGTTACCTATTTATTTTCAACAGAAAATACTAATTCTATTGTCCAGTAGAAGACTTTTGTCTTTTTTCATCATGATTTAATTACATTATAAAAAATATTGAAGGAAAATTTTTTTACTAGTGTTTCCTAGTTGAAATTTAAAATTTTTCCGAATTTTCTTGAGTGGTAGCTCCTTTTTGTGGGGGCCCCTATTTTGTGGAGGCCCCCAGGCAGTTGCCCCTGTTGCCCCCCCCTAAATCCGGCCCTGAGTACAATCATACAAAAAAAATTTCTTCGAAAAAAAAGGAAGTGCTGGGCTAACTTTTTTCTAATTTCTTTATTTTTTGGGTGAATAAGCGGGATATTTGTGAAAATAAATACGGCACAACTTTGCCTAAGAGTAGCACAACGTTTTGAGCATGTTTTCTTCGAAAAAAACATAAGTGCTGGGATGACTTTTTTTTATTTTCGCAGTTTGCAGGAAAACGCGAATGTTTTTCGTGAAAATATTTACGGCACAAAGAAGAACAAATGTAGCAAATGTAGCTATAAATTTGGTTGAATTTTTCCTTTATCAAAAGAGCCTGCACTCTCTCGAAGGGTATATATAAAGTTTGAATAATACCAGTAGTAGTTCCAGCAGCAATATTAGCCTGGACTGGAGTAAAAGAGTGGTATCTCAAGAAGAAGAAGGCTTTTCATGGATTTGCAGATAGCAGTGAGCGAGGTTATGCTGGCAATCATTTATTGCAGAACAATTTCCTCTGATGAGTCTATGAAGACTTCGTTTATCTGTGCTAAATCTAAGGTGGCACCAGTAAAAAGAATTTCCTTACCCAGGTTAGAACTATGTGCTGCTTTGCATTTGTCCAAATTAATGTCCTTATTGTCCGTGTTGAAAACTTTGAGGAAAAATCAATTATAATCGATACAATTTTTGCTTGGTCTGGTTCGACAGTCGCTCTTCCATGGATAAAGTCATCACCACATCGTTGGAAAACTTTTGTAAGTAACAGAACCGCACAAATACAAGAGTTAGTTCCTCCTGATCGTTGGTTTCACGTACGTTCCCAGGATAATCCTGCGGACTGTGCTACTCGTGGTCTCACACCAGAGGAACTCAAAAACTGTTCCTTATGGTGGGCGGGACCTACTTGGCTACAGACCAAAGAGAAATATTCTGAGAAAAGATATATTTGCTCGAGTAACGATGATTCCTTGGTTTCTGATGAAGAAAGAGTTATAACTTTAGCTTCATTTGTGACGTCGAGCATTATTGAAGAAATAATTGATAATTATTCATCTCTTTCAAAAATTCAGAATACTTTGGCATTTGTCATGCGATTCATCTCTAGCTCGCAAAATTCGAATTCCAGAAAGACTGGAGTTTTGTCGACTTTAGAGTTGAAGAATTCTCTCTTCCAAATGATTAAACACGTTCAATATGCAGTTTTCAGTCAGGATATCGATAATCTACAAAACAAAAAATCTCTAGTTAAGTATCTTCGTAAACTAAATCCCTTCTTTGATGATAAAGGTATTCTCAGAGTTGGCGGTCGGTTAACATACTCTGGTATATCATACGATCATAAGCATCCTGCTTTATTACCGTCTAAGCATCGCTTGACCGATCTTATTATTAAACATTATCATAAAACTTATTTACACCCGGGATCTCAAACTCTTCAATTCCTTCTTTCTCAGTTAGTCTGGATTTTATCTCCCAGGCGTGCCATCAATCGAGTTGTTTCAAAGTGTTATATTTGTTTCAGGAACAATCCCAAACCAATTCAACCCTCTAATGGGAAATCTTCCCTCTGTCAGAATAACTTCTATAAAACCTTTTCAGTGTGTTGGTGTGTATTTTGGAGGACCATTTTTCACAACTCCTTCCAAATCTAGAAGCATCCAATCACAAAAATCTTATGTCTGTCTTTTTGTGTGCTTTACAACAAAGGCACTTCATTTGGAACTTGTTTTAGATCTTTCATCTCATGCTTTTCTTGCAGCGCTTCGAAGATTCATCAGTCGTAGAGGTCGTTGTAATAAAATATTTAGTGACTGTGGTACAAATTTGATGATGAACCTTATTACACTTCTGATTCTTCTTCAGAGGTATCATTATTCGAGGAAGATTCACGTCAAATGGAGTTTCAAGATATTGAGGTAGTCCACACAGGGGACTATGTTTTAGTAGAGTTTCAAGATCGAAAAAAAATTTACTATGTGGGAAAGGTGACGAAAGTGGTCGATGGGGATATTGAAATATCATATTGTCGAAAAAGCAGCAAAATGCATTAAGCATTTGTTTTTCCCTTGGTAGGAGACATTGCTCAGGTGGATATTAAGGACATAAAACTAATTCTTTCCCCTCCAATTAAGCAAAATGGTACAAAGAGAGCCTGCAGTTTTCTAAGGTTTTCTATAAATTTCACGGGTTTGGACGTTCGTTGAACTCTAATAAAGGTATAATGAGTTATTTTTAAAATTTTTTAAATTTTTAGTTTTTTTTCGAGATTTTTTTTTACCAGTTGAACAAAATGTTAATGATTCATTATTTTGCCAAGTGTTTGCTAAGTTTTGAATAAAATGTATCAAACATTTTTCGAATTATAACTATGTTGCAACCTACCCCATAGTTGATTCTTCAAATTTTCGTTCCAATATAAATATTAAGGTGGTAATTTTTTCGGTTGAAGGAACAATAAAAAACGTAGATCTCTATGGCGACGTTTCGGTGATTTATTTTCACCCTCCTCAGGCTACAATTGATAAAAATAATTTCAAATACAATAACGACATTACAATAATACACAAAACAGAAAAAACAAAGTTGACAATCAACCATCAATCAAAAAAAGGTTGAACAAATAAAACAAAAGTTGACCACAATGTATTGGACTGTAGTAGTCTGTAGTGAATTTCAAATGAACAGAATGGGGAGACTCACCCGAGAGATCAAATGGTAAACATATCTAATTCTGTCATCAAAACAAATGGATAATTTAGGTTATTTTCAACATCAGTTGCGTTGAGATGCACGTATATTAGCAAAGTCATAGACTGAATGCTCCTCGACGACCACATTTGTTGTCAATCATGGTACCCCCACTATTGATTATGAGCGGTGGTAATACATAGAATTTTTCTCTTATTCGAATTTGCACTTTTTTATTAAATTAATATAAATATTATTCAGGGACATGGTGTCAGTATCCGGAAGAATTCTAAATTATAAATCATGTCATGCCTCCAAACATAAGATCGCCATAATAAAGAATATAAAACGAAAGATCTTGGCTCTGTCTGATCCATGTTTCCATCGAAAGAATTTTTTGTTTTTTACTCAGTACCTGAAAAATAATGGATACCCTCTAACACTTATCAATAGTGTGTTTTATTCATCACAGAATAGTAGTCGACAATTTATGAAAGTGTTGGTGAACAATCTCTGATACGTACTTTCAAGCTTCCATTTGTGCCCAAACTAAGCAAACAAATTGGTAGAATTTTGTCCAATACTAATGTTAGAATTGTTGAATATTACAGACGATCAGGAATTATTTCTCAATGGTAAAAGACACGGTTCCCAGCATACTCCAAACTAATCTCGTTTATAAAATTAATTGCTGTGACTGTGAAGGTTGTTACGTAGGCCAGACCAAACAATTATTAAAAAATAGAATCCGACAGCACCAAAATGATTGTAAGAAAGGCCTAACCACCACAGGACTATCAGACCATTGTAAGAATACCGGCCATAACTTCGACTTTGAAAATCCGAAAATCCTTCACAGAGAAGTTAACTTAGAAAAAAGATTGACCAAAGAAATGATTTCTATAAAGAACACCAGAAATAATGTAAATTGATTACTGACACCATGTCCCTGAATAATATTTATATTATTTGATAAAAAAGTGCAAATAAGAATAAGAGAAAAATTCTATGTATTACCACCGCTCATAATCAATAGTGGGGGTACCATGATTGACAACAAATGTGGTCGTCGAGGAGCATTCAGTCTATGACTTTGCTAATATACGTGCATCTCAACGCAACTGATGTTGAAAATAACCTAAATTATCCATTTGTTTTGATGACAGAATTAGATATGTTTACCATTTGATCTCTCGGGTGAGTCTCTCCATTCTGTTCATTTGAAATTCACTACAGACTACTACAGTCCAATACATTGTGGTCAACTTTTGTTTTATTTGTTCAACCTTTTTTTGATCGATGGTTGATTGTCAACTTTGTGTTTTCTGTTTTGTGTATTATTGTAATGTCGTTATTGTATTTGAAATTATTTTTATCAATTGTAGCCTGAGGAAGGTGAAAATAAATCACCGAAACGTCGCCATAGAGATCTACGTTTTTTATTGTTCCTTCAACCGAAAAAATTACCACCTTACTACCCCATAGTATTTTCAGCATAGAGATAGAATAGTATAGAGTTGCTATCAATAAAATGAAAGTGGTATCAGATCCGCCATATTACTGCGATACGTCGAATTTTGACAATCATTGAATTTTTTCTAAAAATAGTGATTTTTGTACATTTTTCAAGTTAAATTGAGATTTCTTGTGCTTAATAAACAATAATAAAATGGTATCGTGTGCTGTATGGCTTTCTACAAGCAGAGAAGGGACAGATAAGAAAATCAGAAGAGAAACATATCACAGGTAGGGATGAGTACTGAACAGATCCGCATTCGAAATTTTTGCTAGTATGTCTTGGTAATCTGATATCTTTTTATATGTGCATATTATCGCCTGAAGAAAAATTGTTTATTTGATATTCAATTGACCTTATTTGAACAGGATTCCTAAAGACCCAACACGTCGTATTTTTTGGGTGAAATTCGTAAACAGAAAAAACTGGCAACTTAATTCAACCCTGAACTTTCAGCCATATTGGTAATATATAAGCCCCGCCCAGTGGTTCCATTTTTCCTTACACAATTGTATGTTATAGCGTCTCTTCTCTATTCTATCTCTATGATTTTCAGAGACGTTTCAACCTACCCTATGTATGGGGCACATTGAAACATCAAACATGAAATGAAAAAGGTAGATTTTCAAAGATCATTTTCAATGTCTTCACATATTTGTAAGCATAATATCAGACCACAAATGGTAAGAAAATGGTATGTAAAGTACAGATTTCCCCACTTTACCTATGTTTTCGGTGATAATCCGTATCATGGAAGTTGGGGCGTTAGTTTGCTTGGATATGATTCGCTTGCAATATCTGAATTCATATCGTTTCTGTTTCAAGAGGTTATTTAATTCTTCTTCTTCTTCTTTCTCTCAGTTATCCAGCTTCCTCATAGGCGGCCCCCCTATTAGAGTCAGCCGAGAACCATGGAACAGCCTATGGGCTATGCTTCCAATCTCTTCGTAGTGATCTTTGTCTCACAGCCTGATTCCCAGGGGTGTGGAAGTCTAGAACTGATCTATACCAGGCTGCGCTGATAATGATGTTATTTTGTGATCGATTATCTTCTCGAGTATCTCTCAATAAACAGACTGTTGAAACATTTTATTTATTCCCCGTGGAGACACAGGAGACACACACAAACATATGGGCTGAGTGATGATCTGTAAGGACAGGATTAAGGAGTTTAAATGCTGAACATTGTCAACAAACAACTACTTCTAAAAGCACATTTAAGCGACTACAACACTATTCCAGAGCATCTGAGAAATTCTAACAATAAATTCATTACCTCGGTATCGGAAGTGAAAAAGAGGTCTTGCACACTCAAGGGTCTTGTAAATGGTTTCTTAAATAACGAACTGTATAATTTATCAACATTATTTTTATTTCTCTCACAAGTGAGAAATACATGTGTTAAATCTCCGTACTCCCCACAGTCGCACAGGGGGAATCTCTGACTCGAATTCTAGCCAAATGAGCTGGGAACAAACAATGACCAGATCTAAGCCTAATAATAATAGTGATCTTTTTTCTAGCTACTTTGAGGTTCTTGAACCAAATACTATTTCTATATTTACTTGGTTTGATAAAATCCGAGTATATTTTGCCCTTAATTTGACCCATTTCCCCAAACTCTTCATCCCATTCTCTCCATAGTTCATCAACATAAGCCGGTCCCGAGGAGTCCCCCTTAAACTGGATCGACCAAGTAATCTACCTCGATTAGCCAACATATCCGCTGTATCATTATGGGCAATGTACGAATGACTAGGCACCCACATCAACACTACATGTAACGGGTTGCCCATATTCGACGGACCCATCTGGCAACGCCATAACTTTTGACAGAGATGTCAGATCGCTTAATGACATACCGCGTTCGAAGCGTCAGTCCAAGCAGATTTTTACCATGCAACAATACACGCCACGCGAGCGCTCTGAAATAGTTGAAATTTACATTCAATAGAACAAGTCAATTGTGAAAACTCAACGTGCTTTTAAAATATTAAAAAATGTGAGAAGTGCGCCTTCTAAGAACACCATTAAGCGTTTATACGAAAAATTTTCGACTGGTTAGGCTCTTTCTAATCCGAAGAGGCCAAATAAAAGTCGACCAAGGCGATCGGCCGAGAATATCGCTGCCGTACGAGCCAGTGTTGAGAGGTCCCCAAGAACATCCCAAAAACGCCGTTCTCAGCAGTTAGGCATGGCTCGGTCCACTTTACAACGGATTATTCGTGTTGATTTGCATTTGTTCCCGTATAAAATTCAATTGACGCAAAGATTTTTGCCTGTGGACAAGCCTCGTCAATTGGAATGGGCTCAAAGAGTCATCGAAATGGCCGAAGATGACGAGCAATTTTGGAACAAAATTATCATGTCCGATGAAGCCCATTTCACATTGAATGGGACCGTAAATAAGCAAAATTGCCGTATTTACGCCACTGAAAATCCTCAGGAGATTCAAGAAGTGCCTCTTCATGACAAAAAAGTCACAGTTTGGTTCGGCGTTAGTGCGAAAACGGTCATTGGGCCGTTTTTCTTCCAAAATGAAAATGGCCATGCTGTTACCATCAACCAGGAGCGTTATCGCGACATGATGACCAATTTTGTGATGCCAATTATTCGTCGAAAGCGTATGAGGCAGTTCTGGTTTCAACAAGACGGCGCTCCACCGCACACAAGTCGCATAACAATCGATTTTCTGAAGAATTTGTTTCCGGCCGTTTGATGTCGAAAAGTGGTGATTTGGACTGGCCACCGCGTTCGCTCGATTTGACGCCGCCTGACTTCTTCTTGTGGGGATATTTGAAGTCAAAGGTTTACGTTAACAAGCCAAGGACCGTAGAAGAGCTCAAGGACAACATTCGTGAAGAAATAGCCGCTATTCCGGCCGAAATTTTGGCGGAAAACGATGGAAAATGCTGCAAAAAGGGCACAATACGCCATCAACGCCAGAGGCGGCTATTTGAGAGATATCATATTCAAAAATTGATGTAAACAAATCTACTTGGAACAAATTAAATGATTAAGATTGCCAACCGCCAAATTTTTATTTTTTTCTTTGATTTTAAAAAAAAAAACATGGGTCCGTCGAATATGGGCAACCCAGGGACCTCGCTCTCGACAATATTATGCTAGTATTAATCATGCCTTTATCTGTATTGGAGCCGAAGACTCCACTCTCCATTCCGTTGATCACCCCCAGAGAGTCCATGATTATGACAGATCTAGATAGACTTCTCTCAATCACTAGATGGACTGCTCTGTAAACTGCATACATTTCCGCCGAAAAATGGACCAGTGATCAGGTAATCTACCGCAAATTTTCAATCCCCTGGAGGGAATCCATATCGAATAGCCCACCGAATTGGGCTTCCGGGATTTAGAGGCATCAGTATACACATCTGTGTAACCAGCAAACTCCGAACGAAGAAGATATTCAAATTCCTGCATGTTCGATGGCGATCCCTTGGATAGACCCGAATTGAAAGTAGTTCTTCTTTCTGATCTTATATGAGCATTTGTCATGAAATAAGGGAGACTCGGCGATCGCCATATGTAAGTTATTTCATTTCTATATAGCTTGAATGTAACTTGGGATTGTGTTGTTAAACCAAAGCCTATCAAATCTATTAGGGTTAACCACAAGTTGAATCAGGGGGTGCTGAGTGAATCTATATATTTTAGAGATATATTTATATGCGAGCCACAATCTTCGATATTTAAGGGGACGTTCCCCACTTTCCGCCAGAATAATATTTGTAGGTGTTGATCTCATGAGACCGAGGGATATGGCAGAGTATTGGACTCTGTCCAGCTTCTTGAGTTCTGCTTTGGCACATCTGCCGTAAAGTACACTGACAAAATCCAGATATGGTCTTATCAGGCCCTTGTAAATGTGGAAGGGTGGAAGGGTGTGAGCCCCAGGATGGTCTACACAAACTTTTGATTATTCTACACTGGGTGATGGCTTTCGTGCACATTAAATCTATGTGTTTACCCCATTTAAGCTTTTGATCGAATATTACGCCCAAGTATTTAACTTGTTGTTTCCAAGGTATCGTCAGGCCGTTTATAGACACCGTAGGATGTGCAGGTGGTAGGAAGTCTTTTGTAAATGTTATTGCCGCCGATTTTTGGGCATTAATCTTTAAATTACGATCAGAGAGCCATTGGTTCAATCTTTCCAGATTGTCATTAATTTTGTTTACCACTTGATCAATGTTTTCTCCCGAACAAATCAAAGCAAAATCATCTGCGTATTGAAACAGAATGGCTTCCGAGTCTAACAACCCGGGAGGAACTCTGGTGTACAAATTGAACAGAGGAGCACTTAAAACTGATCCCTGCAAAAGGCCGTTAAGTAATATCACCATGAATTCTGCCCCGGATGCGCCTCTGATAACAACCTTACAACCATGAAAAAGTTGATAAATCAAATTTGCGATATTTTGTAGGATGCCACAATCTCTCATCTCTTGCCATAAAATGTTCAGATCTACGCTATCATACGCTCCAGAGATGTCCAAAAACACCCCCACCGCGAATTGACCTCTATCAAAAGCTGTATACACATGAGCCGACAGCAGTGTATGGCAATCGGTTATCGACCTACCCCTTCGAAAACCAAAACACAACAGATCTATTTAATTCTCTATCAAGTTTTCGATTCGTTCCTTTAGCATTCTCTCTAAAATTTTGTAATATAATGGGGAAATTGAGATCGGACGGTAACTTGCGCAGTCTTCTACAGGTAATCCCTTTTTGAGAATGGGGATAATGATCGAGGTTTTCATTTCCAACGGAGGATCACCACGACTGAGAACTAGATTGAATAGATCCAATAATAGGATCTTTGCCGACATGGGCAAATGTGCGAGTATATTGTAATCTATCCCATCGATACCCGGAACCGAGTTCTTCTTCAGTCTTAATGAATATATTAATTCATTCAAAGAAAATGAGTGAGAGGATTCTGATATTCTATGGATACTGGAGTGGGCCAGTTTTTCAAGAACTTCCCTGCAACACCGATCCGATACCCCGTATGTTCTGCTGGAAGCTTCTTGCCCGGAAAATCTTTTAATGATACCCCAAAATCGATCGGTCTGTTCTAAAGAGAGGTTCTCGCAAAATTGACGGAAACAATCCTTCTTCTTTTTCCTTATCAGCAATCTAGTTTTAGCTACCTGTTTTTTGTAATTCATATAGTTATTAAGTGTGGGAGAGATTCTGTATACGGATAGTAAAGATCTTCTACGATTAATTTCTCTGGCTACTTCCTCGTCCCACCAATGAACCAAATATTTTGAACTAACACAGCTCTTGTATTTAGAAATCGAGGTCTCTGAAGCGCCCCCAGAGCCTGCATGAAATCCCCAATATCCCCCACCGAATCAGAGTCAAGTTGTTTTATGAGATTTTTGGCAAATCTTTGCCAGTTGGCTTTTTTGTATTAAACTTTCGTAAAGATACTCTGTCAATCCCAGTTGCGCTCATGCCTCTGTTAACCTTGACTAACATTGGAAAATGATCACTAGATCCCGTGTCTTGAATTACCAAGAGCAGAAAACCGAAAGATCACCTGAGCACATCGACAAGTCTGGTGCACTCAAGTTAGCCTGCGTAGGAGTTAACTGGTTGGTGTACCATCATTAAGAAGCACTATGTTACCATCCCTTAAAAAGTCTTGTACGACTCTGCCATTATGATTTAACATAGCCGATCCCCATAATGGGTTCTGGGCATTAAAATCACCCAAAATTATGATGAATCTGCAACAGTTGACAACTGATCCATCATGCTATCTGTCAAAGCGACGTCAGGCGGAATATAAACATTTATAACATTGCAGCCCATACACCTGATTCCCAAAATCTGAGCTCTAGAAGGAAAGCTTATCGTTTCCAAGTTGAGATTGTCGTATATGACTGATCTTCTCACGGCCAAAACTATTCCTCCATAACCGTCCGCTCTGTCAGCTCTAACCAGAGAATATCCAGAAATGGAGATATTCTGCTGAGCTTTTAGAAATGTCTCATTCAAAGAGATGATGTCCGGATCCAAATTTTAATCAGAATCTTGAGATCATTGAAATTTGAATATAGAGATCTAATGTTCCACTGTAAAATTCTCAGCTCCTTCATGAGGACTTGGATCTATTAAAGGCTTTATGTCACGGACTAAAAAAGAAAAAGAAACTTTAAATATAACTTTTCGAAAAGAATTATTAATGTTCTTGGTTCATATATCCTTATTCTCATTAATAAATATGAATCTTTATTATGAATACACATTGAAAATTAAAAATTATTAAAATGGAGAGGATGATCTGTAATTCAGATAATCCTCATTATAAGAGATGGTTTGCCTAGAATCATTAGTACTTTGTTTATTATTATTTGACTGCTCGTTCCAGCTCAGCGAGTATGGGCTAACACTGGTCTGTGTTGACAATTGTGAATAACTTTGGGTATTGTCTACTAATTTTTCTGTCATGTCACAATTATCATAGGAATGTGTCCATCTCCTGATCGTTAATCCCCATTGATGTAGATTGTCTATATGCAATTAAACATGCATTATGTTCCCTTTTATCATAGCCTGGTTGTGTGGAAGCCTTTCTTTTATTGCCTGTTCTGATATTACTAGGAAGGGTATAATTATTTTGACTATTGGCACGCGACGTTACACTAGCATATGTATTATCTCTAAGTCTAGGTGGATACACAGATTTCTCCGTTCCTCTATCATTTAATGAAGGGAATTCGGAAGGAGATGGCGGTAATTGTCTTTTACATGCTTTGTCAGCCTCGAATAGGAAAATATTATGAAAAGCCATCATCTCTCTCATTTTAATTTGTCTCGAATACTCGGGGCAGCGTCTATCTGTAGCTTCATGATTCTGCCGACAATAAAAGCAACAAGGATCAAGGTCGCAGGACCTTTCATCCTCATGATGACCACCGCATTTATTGCAACGAAATCTACCCTTGCAAAGATTTCTAACGTGACCAAATCTCAAGCATTTCATGCATTGGATTACCAGGGGAATATACAATTCAACAGGTAATCTTATTGTATACAATTAAAAAAATTTTGGCAGTGAGGTTCCTTCAAAAGTTAATACACAGGTATTAGTTTTTATATAAATATTCCCACCTTCTGTATTTTTTCTTCTATTGAATCTCCTGACTCTAATTACCTTAGCATTTGGGTTCAACCCTTTCCCATACTCATAATCTCCTCCTCGGTAATTTCCTGACCGACATCCCTTACAATTCCCATTACCGACACAAATCTACCGGGAATGTAAACATCATACTCTACAGGATTGAAATCATTATAAATTTAACAAAACAATTTGCATGTTCGGCAGTCGCAAACCTGACTCCTACCTTTTTCAAACTCTTTCTATTAATATTTACTATTTTATATTCCTTATATTTCTCACTATTATAAATGATCTTTCCAATATTTAATGGATTAAGATTTTTTATTTCTCCATTGGAACTTTCCACAATCACTTCAAATGGACCTTTGTCCTTATTTGAATAAAAGCAAAAAGTTTTTTTGATTTTTGGGACGCCCTGATTAATCTTCGTCAAAACTTCGTCAATTTTTTCCAAAACTGAATCACTATTACGCTTCAGTGCTTCAGATCTGATCATTGAAATTTCCTCCTTTAACAAGCCTATATTAATGGAATTCCATGAATCCCCATCCAACTGAGAGAGAGCATATTTTGCTCTAGGAGATAATGCGTTCATGATAAAAAAAAACACCCGAGATAATAAACTTATTCACTACTATAAAAACTAAATGATGCTTTGAAAAAAGCAGAGAAAAAAACAAGAATGTAAACAAATGGCCCAAAGGCCTTCAATTATTCTGATGTTCAGCACCTTATAATCGAAAGGTAAAACGCACTCACCAGAGGAAAATAACTCTTACAAACACACCAACAAGGGAAAATTCAAGATTTTCGGGAACTCCACAAAACCTCAATGTTGCCCTGTCAACAGCCTATGCGCGAATCATTTAATTCTTCAACCTTGATTTCTTTCTTGACATTTGCTATTGGCGTCTGACTTTATGCTTGCAGCGCTCGGGTGAGTAAACTCCGAACCAGAAGAACTAGTAACCTCATAAGCTATTTGTATGGGTTCTGCCTATTGTTTGTTGAAAATTTCAGGAAAAATATTAAAATCGAGGACTGATTAAAATTTTATTAGCTCGTTGAGTATAATCATGTTGAGGTTAAGCCTAGTGGAGTATTTCAAATACCTGGAGGGCACAAATACTTCCAGAAAAGTCCAGGAAGGAGAAGATGTTTTGAATTCTGGACATCTTATCTTGTGTGGAAAATTGAATTCTATCTGCCTATTGTTTGTTGAAAATTTCAGGAAAAATATTAAAATCGAGGACTGATTAAAATTTTATTAGCTCGTTGAGTATAATCATGTTGAGGTTAAGCCTAGTGGAGTATTTCAAATAACTGGAGGGCACAAATACTTCCAGAAATGTCCAGGAAGCAGAAGGTGTTTTGAATGCTGGACATCTTATCTTGTGTGGAAAATTGAATTCGTCAACTTCGGAGGAAATAAAGATTTGTGCTTTCTGCCTTCAAAGTAGTGCGATCAATTCTGAACCACATCATATTCGTGGAGAACTCCAGTGTGAGGCAGGAACTGCAAGATAAATTCCATGGTTTGCACATGCAAAGCTGGTAATAGTGGAAGGTGCAAACATATATCTGCTGTGTTGATCAAGTGCACCAGGTGTATCTTTTTACTAATTTCAAAAGGCGTAATCGTGCCAAGTTGATTTTTGATATGATTGGATTATGTGCTTATTATTGTCTTGGTTCTCTTTCTGCTGTTTTGTTTTGTTTCAGAGAAAATCTACAAGAGTTGGATGTAATCTCTCAAACTGATTTAAAGTGTGTATGGTCAGCACAAAAACATGTTACAACAGAGAAATATAAAGCTGTGCCAATAAAAGACATGCCATGTTTTCAAAATGTTGTGAAGAAATCTGATTTGAAAATTGACGCAGATAAGATGTTCAATTTTTTTATTGACAACTTACCCGAATCAGCAATTTGTAAACATAAGTAAGTGATATTTGATATAGAAGCTGCTATAGTTATATTAAGAGATTAATCATAATGCTTTCAGCATTGCAAGAAGGAGTATCTCGGAAAGGAGGTTAGATGAAACAGTCGACAGTATACAAGATGATAATCTGCAGATGGTATTAAACAATGCGTGCCAGTCCTTTATCATGATGGAAAATGCATCTGTTCCATTTGAAAATAAAAACAATTGTTGTCAGTTGTGATGTCAAAATTATTTGGTGAGGAACCTGCCACAATAATTCATTTTAGCAACAATCATATGAGTGGCAGGAACAACGACAATATAGAGTTACTGGTAAAGTCTCACACAACCTTAGTGGCCTTCTGGAAACTATACCTCCTTTTATTATAGGTTCACGTATATATGACCTTTTTACATATTTTAAATTAGATTGGAATGGTAAAGCTCTGAAATATTTTTATGGTAAAGTTTTACCAGTAAATACACCAAACATGGAATTAGGTATGAGAACGATGCTAAAGATGCCTTCGTAAATGCAACTTCTTTAAGTGTGGTTGATTGTGGTATGGTAGTATCCCATCCTAATCCATGGCTTGGATACTCCCCCGATGGGATTATTTTTGAGGGAAATAAACCAGTTGCTCTGATGGAAGTGAAATGCTTATATGAAGGTGATATTGCCAAATAATTTAATGGGATTGATATCCCATGATTATTCTATTTTCATTTATCATTAATTTTCTGTATAATATTTATAAGTGATTAAGAAAATTTTTCTTGTTGAGATACATAAAAAAATTTCAGGAGCAACAAAGACAATAAAGGATGTGCTGGGAGACTGCAAAGTCATATGCCTCGATTACACTCAGCCCTCATACTGCCACTCGCGTTGTCAGCAATAATTCCGAAATACTTCTGCAGCAGTTTCGAGAGGTCGTCAAGTTGGCCCGGAACTTCCGGCACTTCATGAAGAGAAAATTTTCACGGAAAATGCTTAGCTAGATGCTGGAGATGCTGAAGAAAAAATCAAAATATCTTCAACCGTTGTGGAAAAATCGACGATTGAATTTTCCGGGCCAACTTTATGCAGCCCGGACACCTCAGCATTTTTCATCGAAATGCTCACAAAGTTTAATGCTAGGTAGGGCTGAAAGATGCTGAAGAAAAAATCGAAATATCTTCAACCGTTGTAGAAAAATCGACGATTGAATTTTCCGGGCCAACTTATGTGCAGCCCGGACACCTCAGCATTTTTCATCGAAATGCTCACAAAGTTTAATACTAGGTAGGTGCTGAGAGATGCTGAAGAAAAAATCGAAATATCTTCAACCGTTGTGGAAAAATCGACGATTGAATTTTCCGGGCCAACTTATGTGCAGCCCGGACACCTCAGCATTTTTCATCGAAATGCTCACAAAGTTTAATGCTAGTAGGTGCTGAGAGATGCTGAAGAAAAAATCGAAATATCTTCAACCGTTGTGGAAAAATCGACGATTGAATTTTCCGGACCAACCTATGTGCAGCTCGGTCACCTCAGCAGTTTTCATCGAAATGCTCACAAAGTTTAATGCTAGGTAGGTACTGAGAGATGCCGAAGAAAAAATCGAAATATCTTCAACCTTTGTGGAAAAAAAAATTTTCGACGATTGATTTTCGGGCCAACTTATGTGCAGCCCGGACCCTCAGCATTTTTCATCGAAATGCTCACAAAGTTTAATGCTAGGTAGGTGCTGAGAGATGCTGAAGAAAAAATCGAAATATCTTCAACCGTAGTGGAAAAATCCACGTTTGAATTTTCCGGTCCAGTTTTGCAGTCCGGAAACAATTGCACTTTTCATCGAAACTCTGACGGCAGTAAATGCTGCAGAATGATGCAGAAAATGTCGAAATATCTTCAACGGGGAAGGAAAAATTGTTGGTTAAATTTTCCGGGAAAACTTATTCTCAGCCCGACGTCAAGGACATTTTTCTTCGAAATGCTAGCTAAATACTGCTGAATGCTAAAGAAAAAGTTGAAATCTTAAGAGATTTCAACTTTTTCTTTAGCACTACTGGCTAAGGCCAGTAGTGAAAAAGCGATGATTAACTGCAGGTATTAATAAGTTGGCTCGAGACTGAAAGAAATTCTTTAGGTGTGTTATGTACGGCCAGATCCAGATGAATAAAATTAATAACTATATGAGAAATTCACATTTATCCATTTACAGTTACAAAGTAATTTCACTCAAAATATTCTTATTTTCGATATATCTGAAAAACGAGTGAATAGGTTTTGTAGTTAATTTGTATCCAACTGAGAGACGAATACCCTAGGTATCATTCTTTTCTATACGCCTCATAGATCGGGAGTAATTTCCGAGCAATTCTTATTATCGAAATATATCAAATACTCGAATAAAGAGTTCTTCTGCATAAATGGTACACATTTAAGTGCAATATATATAGGCATATAGTTAGAAATTAGTTTGAGATTTACTCATTTTTGTTATTTAAAAAGAATGGAAACATGGTGATAGAGAGAAATATACTTAGATGAATATTATAATTGATCTCTGAAGAGAAATATTTGACTTAATAATGAAGAATTCTTAAATAATAGCCAATTGCGATAGTCCGTCGAAACGTCAGCTCGTTTGAAAAAATTTCGTTCATTATCTTAAGCAGCACTATCGTATATTGTCTGAACATCGGAATTGTTCGCATTTTTAGACGAAAATAATTTCAAACGGCTACTTAGTAGGAAGATATAGTCAATTCAAATTTCCGAAAGCAATATTGGACTCGAAATTTATATTCTGTCTGTAAAATAGCAGACACTAAAGTTCATGCACACTTCTTGAATTGCTATGGACAATATTGCTTTCGACATGTGTGAACTATTTCCAAAATACGACGCTGAGGTTTAAAATTTTGGGAAAGCATACAAATTTTGACGAAATTCGACATATCAAAAAGGGGCTTTGTTTGACAGAAAATTTGTTTCTTATTTAAAGGTATTGAAAATATAATTGGCTCGATATAATAAATTTTCTACCGATTGCGTTATTATATTATTTTCACGAAGTAAGGTATTAGTAGTGGAAGATAGCATCAAAAGGGACAACAACATTAAATTCGAACTACTGTTATCATATCTGAAATACCTAAGGATTAGTAATAGGTTTATAAAATTTTCCGAATTGAAGTTTCTCCTTCTCCGGTATGCAGTATTTCAGTAATATACTTCATTATTTGGGAATTGAAAGTAAATAACGTCTACTTTCTTCGACTTTCAACTATCATTTTTACAATTGCTGTAGTACATTTAGGCATATTCCGTTCTGGATAGTTTAATATGGTCCAATACACCACTACATATTAACAATGAGGTGAAAGATTTCATAATCTCCACAAAAATGCCGTAAACTATCAAAATAACTTACTTTTGCTCAGTTGCAGGAACGTCCATTAAAATTTAAAGGTCCATTAACCCTTAATCCTCCATTAGTTCCTTGTAATAATGGAGGATTAAGAGTTTAATGGACCTTTAAATTTTAATGGACGTTCCTGCAACTGACACTTTGCCTGCTAATATTGTCATTTGCTCCCTGCGTGACGTCGATGCGCGGTGACGGACGAAAATAAGAATAGTTATATAGTAGCAAACCGTGTTTCTTATATCATGATCATTTTTAGTATTCTAACGTTTGGGGACAAATATGAGTTCAATAGCGTGATTTTTTTCAGAAACCCACATTTGATGCTCAGTTTTGATCTTCTAGAGAAAAATTTCCCAAAAGCTTTAAAATTTTCATTGAAATCAAGAGCTAATGCAATTCTATTCTGGGGAAAACCAGAAAAAACTAGTACAAGAAAAACCTACTTCATTCAATATGTAATGTCTAGGCAAAATATTTTTTTCAATTCAGTCAGTATTCAGAAACAATGAGCTAGAATGAATAATTGTTGAAAATGCTTTTAGATATGGTGATCGATGCAAATAAAGTATGTAATTTAACAGATAATTGAATTTCTACTGTCGATGAAGATGTAAATGCCGTCCAGCGCGTTAAATTCAAACGATTACTTTCGCTCTTCTGTCTCTTGGTTAGTTCAATATTTTCACATAAGTAGCCGGAAAAATTGAACGGCCAAATTTTTTCTTATAGTAGACTATATTTTGATTTTTTCAGCATCTATTATTATTCAGCTAGCATTTGGATGAAAAATGCCGTTGTCACCGTGCTGAACATAAGTTGGAGCGGAAAATTCAACTAACGGTTTTTTTTGCAGAATTCTTCAGACGTGAAAAATATACTCCTGTTCTATGATTCGGATCAAAATGAATGACACCTACCTCGAATTATTCGTCACTCAATTGTGTACGATTTTCGCAGAAGAACTTTTCATTTGGATCTTTAATTTTTGAGGTAATTCCAAAATAAGTATTTCTCGTACATGAAAAATTCAATTTTTTCCACTTTCAACTGGAATTACTCCTGCTCTACAGTAGTATCAATATGAATGATAAGATTTATTGCACTTAAATGTGTACTATTTATGCAGAAGAACTCTTTATTTGAGTATTTGATATATTTCGATAATAAGAATTGCTCGGAAATTACTCCCGATCTATGAGGCGTATAGAAAGAAAAGAAGAAGTATTCACTCGTTTTTTCAGATATATCGA
Source organism: Propylea japonica (assembly GCA_013421045.1). Lineage (NCBI taxonomy): Eukaryota > Metazoa > Arthropoda > Insecta > Coleoptera > Coccinellidae > Propylea > Propylea japonica. Next base: position 52,804,828 of record CM024240.1, read on the forward strand.
AAATAAGAATATTTTGAGTGAAATTACTTTGTAACTGTAATGGATAAATGTGAATTTCTAATATAGTTATTAATTTTATTCATCTGGATCTGGCCGTACATAACACACCTAATAGTCCGAGAGCTGGCACGAATTTTAGGGTAGGTATTTGAGGCAAGCTGAAAACTTGTCAGATTACTCTCCTATTATATCCCAACTCGGGATTACAGACCTGGCTGTTGAGTAGCGGGGCTAAATCAACCCCTACATTTTTAATGGCCTGGCAGGTAGAAAGCCCTACCGAAATGATCTGTTTTTTTGGGAATCTTATTTTTTAGTTATGAGTAACACTCCATTAAAATTTCAAGCTGCCAAATAATTTAATCGGGGTTTTAACATTGCCAGACGCGTGCAAAAATATTTTGCAAAAAATTATAAAAAAGTTTTTGAGGCAGCTTGAAATTTCAATGGAGTGTTACTTATAACTAAAAAATAAGATTCCCAAAAAGACAGATCATTTCGGTAGGGCTTTCTACCTGCCAGGCCATTAAAAATGTAGGGGTTGATTTAGCCCCGCTACTCACCAGCCAGATCTGCAATCCCGAGTTGGGACATAATAGGAGAGGTATCTGACAAGTTTTCAGCTTGCCTCAAATACCTACCCAAAAATTCGTGCCAGCTCTCCTACTATAAAGAATTTCTTTCAGTCTCGAGCCAACTTATTAATACCTGCAGTTAATCATCGCTTTTTTCACTACTGGGTAAGAGATTTCAACTTTTTCTTTAGCATTCAGCAGTATTTAGCTAGCATTTCGAAGAAAAATGTCCTTGACGTCGGGCTGAGAATAAGTTTTCCCGGAAAATTTAACCAACAATTTTTCCTTCTCCGTTGAGAGAGAGAGTTTCGATGAAAAGTGCAATTGTTTCCGGACTGCAAAACTGGACCGGAAAATTCAAACGTGGATTTTTCCACTACGGTAAAAGATATTTCGATTTTTTATTCAGCATCTCTCAGTATCTAGCTAGCATTAAACTTTGTTAGCATTTCGATGAAAAATGCTGAGGTGTCCGGGCTGCACATAAGTTAGCCCGGAATTTTCAATCGTCGATTTTTTCACTACGGTTGAAGATATTTCGATTTTTTCTTCAGCATCTCTCAGCACCTACCTAGCATTAAACTTTGTGAGCATTTCGATGGAAAATGCTGAGGTGTCCGGGCTGCACATAAGTTGGCCCGGAAAATTCAATCGTCGATTTTCCACAACGGTTGAAGATATTTCGATTTTTCTTCAGCATCTCTCAGCACCTACCTAGCATTTTCCGTGAAAATTTTCTCTTCAAGAAGTGCCGGAACTTCCGGGCCAACTTGACGGACCTGTTTCGAAGGCAGTATGCATTTACACTCAGCCGCAACATTGCTCTCGTGACCACGGTTCGACAATGACAGACGAAAAAATTCCAGCCTCAGCGCTTTGTCTCGTTGATTTATATTTTATATAAATATGTGGATGTCTTGAAAACATGTCGAGAAAGAAAAGAAGTTAGTCCCTCAGTATCAATTTGCCGTTTTTCTATCTATTCAAAGAAAAATAGTTCTAAATATTATTATATTATTCCAATTTGTGACTACAATCCACAATTATTCGATGTTTCGTATACAGGAATGGAATGGAAAGTTTTTTTAATGAAATGACTTGTTAAGGATCTGGAGAATTCATCAAGTTTCGCAAAATGTCACCTGCAGATTTCGAATTTCTCTTGAATAAAATTTAACCGATGATAAAAAAATGAGATACGAGATTGAGAATTGCAATTCCCCCTAAATTTAGATTGGCGATAACTCTGCGATTCTTGGCCACAAGGGATAAGTTCACACTATCTATTCAAATTCTAAATATTATTATTATACCAATTTGTGACTACAATCTACAATTATTCGATGTTTCGTATACAGGAATGGAATGGAAAGTTTTTTTAATGAATGACTTGTGAAGGATCTGGAGAATTCATCAAATTTCAGAGATGTCACCTACAGATTTCGAATTTCTCTTGAACAAAATTTAACCGATGATAAAAAAATGAGATACGAGATTGAGAATTGCAATTCCCCTAATTTAGATTGGCGATATCTCTGCGATTCTTGGCCACAAGGGATAAGTTTACACTATCTATTCAAATTCTAAATATTATTATGTTAATCCAATTTGTGTGCAGACCTATCAATATTGTTCTCAGTGATCTTATCAAGGTAACAAATACAGATAAACAAACGTAAATATAATTCACTCTCCAAATATTGAAATTGAATAAAAAAAACAGGAAAATGTATTTTCAAGAGCAATTCATAGTTTTTTTTTATTTTTTTCATAACTCCATTCCATCGTGGACTTTTTTCGATAATAATAAAAACAATATTTTCGTAAAAATTATTAAATTTCCTGAGAGCGCAGGGCGATCTTTTCTCAGCGCAGCAGCAGCAACTTAGCTGAATGTAATCATCACTGCGCCCGTATTGCCAGTACCTTGACTTCCGTCCGAAAAACCGCCAATTCGGGGAGCATGAGGCAGCACGAGGATTCACGGCATGCAGCAGGGAAGTATAGTGATTACATTCAGCCCCTGCCCACTTCCCTGCTCACTTCCCTGCTTCATGCCGTGGAAGTGGGCTGAGTGTAATCGGGGTATTAGAAAGAAATAGAGAGGGATATTGCATGAAAAAGAGGCACAAATTCAGGTAGGTATGGCAGTATTAAATTGCCAATATGCTACATGGGATTGTATGCCTCTTTCGATAGAAGTATTGAAATCCTAAAAATAGAATTGATGAAGATTTTACAAAACATTATTGATGATAGTGAAAAAAAATTGTTTTGACAAAATGCTTTATGTAATTTGTGACACAATAAACTCTTGCATTAACAATTACTGTGTCACTGCCCATTATCAATTCATTTTCTCACTACATTTACAAATAGTATTGATGTGAAAAATTGTAGAGAGAGAGAACTGTCATTTATTGTCATACAAAATACAACAAAATATTACTATCTAACAAAAAAAAAGTTTATATTAAGTATTCTTAAGGTGTGAAGTACTTCTATATTCCTCCCTGAGTTTCTGCAGTAGTGAATGTGTGGGATACTTCCTTTTGGGCTGTTGTTGGGATCCTCATGGTAGAGCTTGATAATTTCTGCCATCCCCTCCAATCTACTGTAGAATCTTGATTTAATTTTGAAACCTGTCTGAAATCGGTTAAATCGTTGTTTTTTCATATAATAATTCATTGGGTGGATTGTGCAGTCTATTATGTGGATGTCTTATTCTTGATATGGTCCTCAGTGCTATTCTTTCTGCTGTTTGTATATTTTGGATTGCTGGGTTCCTGCAATTGATTAAAATTGGATGGGCATACTCCAAAATTGGTCTGCATATGGTTTTGTAGATTTTGGCAGCATTGGCCACGGATAGTCCCTGGCTTCCAATTACAAGCCTTGAAAAGTGTTTTGCACGGGATATTGTTTTCTTCTTCATTAGGCTTGTATGCTGATTGAAATTCATTTTACTGTCTACAGAGACACCAAGGTATTTTTTGCCTGCTGTGGATTTTCTTGTTCATTACATATGGAAATTGTTGGAGAGCTGCTTGATAGTCTATGATTGAAGATTATGAACTGAGATTTTGTTGGATTCGGCTTCAATCTCCAAGTACGGAACCACACTTCTATCTTCCTCATTAATTCTTGAAGTTGTTCTATACATTTCGTTATGTTCTTCTGATGCAATATCAAAAGGGTGTCATCCGCATACTGCAACACATATTGAAATTGGATTCCAGAATTGAATATGTCCGAATAGTAGAGTTGTATAGTAGCGGTGAAAGTGGTGAGCCCTGTGGTGTCCTGTTGTGTAGAAAAATATACAGGGTGTCCTGTACATACTCTTACCAGAGATAGAGTTGCACTAGCAGGCTACTGATTGACTATAAAAAAATAATTTCTGGGTTCCCTAGAAAACTACAGGGTGTTTTTCCAACTTCATGGAAATACTTAGACCATCATAATATCCAAACTATTGACGGATATTATTGAAACTTGGGGGGTTATTGGCACATGCTAAGGTCGAGTCAGAAATACATCAATTATTTCATTATTCCAGGGCCGGACTCATTAATCTCCATTTAAAGTGTTCAGGGTGAAAAAAACACTTTGTATTTTGAATTACGAATAATTGATTCACTTTTTAGAAAGAAGCTAAATTATGCTTCAATTTGTGGTATCGCTTAAAGTTGTCACATCAACAATTATTTTTATGAATTTTCGAATTTGGAAAAAGTTCGAAAAATTGAATTTATTTACCTGAACAGGACTAAGTGACCTTGTGGAGGTCCAAAATAAATAATACATTTTCTGGTAAAAAGTCACTGAAGGTGAGGAAGACTATAATAATTTGTTGATATACTGAGTGGCCACCCTAGAAGCGGATCTCATTGCGATGAAGTGAATGAAGGTATATTGCGAAAAAAAATTATTATCGACATGTATAGGGTATACATAAACATATTTCAAAATTATTCGTATGTATACCAGGTGTTCATTGGAAGAAGTGTCACTTTGATCTATATCTTTGTTGTCGATCACCCGTATACATACGAATAATTTTGAAATATGTTTATGTATACCCTATACATGTCGATAATAATTTTTTTTCGCGATATATCTTCATTCACTTCATCGCAATGAGATCCGCGTCTAGGGTGGCCACTCAGTATATCAACAAATTATTATAGTCTTCCTCACCTTCAGTGACTTTTTAAGAAAATGTATTATTTATTTAGAACCTCCACAAGGTGATTAGTCCTGTTCAGGTAAATAAATTCAATTTTTAGAACTTTTTCCAAATTCGAAAATTCATAAAAAAATAATTGTCGATGTGACAACTTTGAGCGATACCACAAATGAAGCATAATTTGGCTTCTTTCTAAAAAGTGAATTAATATTCGTAATTCAAAATACAAAGTGTTTTTTTTCTACCCTGAACACTTTAAATGAAGATTAATGAGTCCGGCCCTGGAATAATGAAATAATTGATGTATTTCTGACTCGACGTTAGCATGTGCCAATAACCCCCCAAGTTTCAATAATATCCGTCAATAATTTTGGATTTTATTATGGTCTAAGTATTTCCATGAAGTTGGAAAAAAAACCCTGTAGTTTTCTAGGGAAACCCAGAAATTAATTTTTCATAGTCAATCAGTAATCAGCTAGTCCACTCTATCTCTGGTAAGAGTATGTACAGTTATTCGTCGACACCCTGTATGAATAGCTGTTCTTAATTCTTACAAAAAGTTGTCGGTTTTCCAAGAAGTCTCTTATAATATTTAGTAGGTATCTCGCTGTTTTCATCAAGTTTAGTTTGAATAAGAGACCTTTGTGCCATACACTGCCAAATGGTTTATTTATATCTAGGCTAATTGCTGATGTTTTATAATTCTTCAATGTGGCGTTTTGCGTGTTTGATACAAATATGGTCAGTGGGTGTGTCGTAGATTTTTGGTTTTGGAAGCCGAATTGAAAGACTGGAAGTTAATGTTGCAGATTTCCATTAATTTTATCCTTATTATTTTTTCATAAATTTTCCCCCAAACTGGCAGGAGGGTATCGGTCTGTAGTTTTTTGATTTTGAGTGGTCCAAGTTCGCTTTAGGTACTGTTATTATACATCCTTTCTTCCATATTTTTGGGTATATTTCTTGATTGAGGCAATATTCGTAGATACTGATAAGTTGTTCATGTATTTTATCACTGAGTTTTTTAACTCTTTTCCAAGGTATGTAATCGACACTTGGGGCACTGTTTTTGGAGTTGTTCACTATTTTAAAATACCTAGGTCTCTCTGTCAATTTTTATTTTTTCTGAAGGAATATTCTTAGGAGTTGTAAAGAATTTTTCATACCATTGATTAACTCTCCTCTCGTGGGTTTTATCAAAGTCATCGTCGTTGTCGTAATTGAAGGCATTTTCGTAGTATTTTGCAAACATTTTCACTTTTTCTCTATCTTCCGAGTAAGATCTTCCATTCTCTATTAGGGTGGGAATTTTGTTATACTGTTTATATCTTGAAAGTTTTTTGGTTTCTTGATAGAATGATCTCCCTTTAGATTCATTTATTTTATTACAAGCCCTTATCCATGTGTGTTCTCTGTATTGGTGAATCATTTTTTGGACGTTTTTGTTGTACTCATTTAATTTCTGTTTTAAGTTGGGACTTGTATTCCTGCAGTATTCTCTGTATATCTTCCTTTTGTTCTTAATTAGTTTTATTATATAAGGTGGTAGTTCATGAAAGTAATGTGTATGACTAATAGTGGGCGTATTGGCTTTGATAGTATTGGACAGCTTTTCGTTAAATAATTCTATCATTTCTTCATCGATTGCTTTATTTTCTAGATCTAATTCTATCATCATCGCCAAGTGATCTGATCCCAAGTCTTTGATAAGTTCAATTTCTGTCACATTATTTTTTAGGTTGGTAGTATGCAATATGATGTCTGGTGTGCTATCTGGATTATTATCCATCAGGAATGTGGGCATGGTTGGTACTTGAATGAAGTTGCTGTTTTGGACGAAATTGTTTATTTGTCTTTTTTTCACCTTGATAACATTGAAATCTCCAATAATTATTGCATACTTGTTCTGTAAGGCTTTTGTGAATATTGTTTCTTCTATTTTTGAACTTGGGATGGATATATACAAGGAAAATATGTAGTTTCTCATCTTTGAATGGTATAGTGAAGTGAAGAGTCTCATTTTTCCGGTTATTTATTGACGGTGGGTTGGCTTTTCCCATCCTGAGGCTGGGGTGACATTTTACCAGGCTTCCACCTCTACTCTCTCGTCTTTCTCACCGATGTGATTAAGTATATTCCAGTCTTGGTACTCAAGAACTTGGTCTTCTCTGATTTTGGTTTCTAAACACATTGCGCATTTTATGTTGTTTTGTTCTATATAATGATTGATCAAGTGTTTCTTAGGAAAATATCTGTTTATATTGTTATATAATAATCTAATTTTAGAGTTGAATTTGCCTGTTGTTTTGGTTGTGGGCAGGTTCTGTTGGAGAATCTGCTTCAGGGTCTTCTATGTCGAACATAAGTATGTATATTCTGTTCCCAGAAAATACTGCTGTTGTGTATACATTATATTCATTGATAAATCGTCGCTTCAGTTTTTTAATAGTTCTTCTCTGTTATATTCTTTGCTTTGTTTAATTTTCTGATATAAGTGTTTATTATAATGTCGTGTATAGTAACTGAGTAATGTATTCTCTTTTGCTTTTTGGAGGATTCTTCAATGTCTTTCGATTTCTTGTTGAGGGGCTTTATATTAGCATTTAGGATTCCCTCTATAGGTTTTTTTGGGTGTCTTGGACATTTTAAGGACCAAGCCTGATGATTTTCGTCGCCGCATGATGAGCACTGGGTGGTTCTTTCGATTTGCACATATATGTTTTGTGTGGTCCTTGACATTTCGTACATAGCCGTGTATTACTGCATTTTTCTGTTGTGTGATCAAATTTAAGACAGATGTTACATGGAATTGGAGTTGGTTCTGGAGGGTGCTTGGATATACTGGATAATGCCGATTTTTGTAGAATAATCCGTTGTTCAATAATTCTTCGAATGCTTTCACGTATCCTGTAATCACACGTTTGTAGCCTGTGGGAGTATGAAATTGACGGGATATTATTCTTCTGCAGTATCTGTGATCTAGGCCATTATCTTGTAGAAATTTACTGAGTTCTTCATCGCTAATATTTTTTTTCATACCTGAAATAACTACAGAGTATGTTTGCTTGGGTTCCACTTTCTCTTTCTGAAGATTTCTCTGTTTTGTTTCTTTATAGGAAAGTATTTTGTTATGATTTTGTAGGTCTTCAAGGATTTCTTTCAGTTTTTCTTTGTTGTTATTGGATTTGAGCAGATACCCTTATTTTGTTTTCAATATAACATCGGTGTTTGTTGAATTTTTTGTATTCCATAGGTCGGCCATTTAGATTCTGTCTTTTACTTCCTCACTGTTCACCATAATATAATACAGGTTGGCATATTCGGTGTTTTGAATTCCTTTCATCTTCAAAGAGAAATTAATATTTGTTGGTTTTGTAAGGTTATTATTCTTATGTTGTTCATTTAAGTTTATGTTTTGATTAATTATTATGTTTGGCTTGTGTTTATTAATTGTTTGGGTTGTTGTTTTGGTTTCTTTAGTGTTTTGATTTGCACTTTCATTGGATGGAAAACCCTTGAATGGGCCATATTCTTCAACATCGCTACTTGTGATTTTGTTTACTCTGGCAGTGTTTATGTTTTGGGTTGATTGTGGGTACACATGTATGACATCATTGGAATTTCCAGTTGTTTGATAATTATCTGCCTGATAATTCTGATAAGCGACTTGTGGGATTCCGTGTTTCTTACAGATGGAAATGCTTGTTTTTTAGGGTGTTGTTGAGTTGGCGAGTTGGGATTTTTATCTCTTTTCCTTTTGTTGTGAACTTTTCTCCATTAAAAAAAAATTATAAAAATACAAAATCAAATATTGAAACACTTTATTTCTTTCACATAATAAACACATTTTCAATCAAACAACTCATCATATCCGTGCCTGTCTATTAAATTGAAACAAAAATTTTGTATAGAAAATGTTAATAATTCTGAATTTTAATCTTTCAAAAATCTATGATCTGCTAATATGGAACTTGATAAATTACTTATGGCACATGCAATGGTAAATATATATTTGATTTTTTTCACAAGTGACCACTGTATAACCTATTACCCAAAATTTTGAAAATCTTAATTCTTTGATTAACCCTTTCAATATGAACACGTGCAGCGGCTATTTTAGCATTTAACAATGCTTCTTCTTTGGACATCTGAGTTTTGTTCTTTAAAAATGGAGGTCTAATTAATTCAATATTGTACTTATTACAAATGTCATCAATAACGAAACCTTTGTCTACCATAATAGCATCCTGTGAAGCTTTCAACTTCAAAATCAGATCACTTTGAGTGAAAATTGTTTTATCTGATGCTCTACCCCCATATGGTTCACTTATATAAGTTATTAAGCCTGCAGGAGAAACACCTGTCATAAATTTTACTGTGGTATTAGACTTATACTGCGAGTAAAAACGTATTCGACAGCAGAGACATTTCGGTTTCTGAATATAAATTTCAGTGCAATCCAACACGATTCTAGTTTTTTGAAAACTTTCGGAACATTTTGGCATGTTCTTTTGTATTTCTTGTACATCTAGGAATCTTATGAGGCAACCCAGAACTTGAGCCAAAATGGATAACATTTCTATTATATATTGCTGTGTCAATTTTTGGAAAATTCCAAATAATAATGATAACGTAACATACGTCAAATCGCATTTCATTTTAGTGAACACTAAAACATTACGTTGTCTTATTGTTATTCGATGTAGCCTTTGGTCACTATATACAGATTCGACAGCTTGCACAATTGTATCCAATAATTTTAAATTGTTAAGTCCAGTAAAGCTGTTCAAAGCACTATCTGTTGTAATCAAATCACACAATGTTGATAGTCTTGACGTAACCTGGACTTCAAAATCTCTAAATTTGTTGGTCCCGAATAATCTGGCTGGGTTGAAGGAGCTGTATAAACCTTCTGCAGCTTCTAATTCATCTGAATATGCAGTCTGTTCAGCCGGTATGAATTCCTGACAAGAGCAATCCTCTCTTTCGACAAGCTGTTCTTTGTTGGCGGTTCTTCTACTCAATCTTTCAGATCTGCTTATAGAACTTGAGGCAGATTCCTTCGCCGTAGATATAACAGGGAGGTTTCTGGAGGGTACAGCGTTTTTTTTCAGATATTTTTTCTGATTAGAACTGGGACCTAAAAAAATATATCAATGAAGAAAATGATAATTTCATTAATAATCAGTTCTTACCTCGATAAAAATAATCCTCATCTGTAAAATGCAGAGAACATACTAACATGCTCTTTGAAATGCGTTTACCTATCCTTAGTTTGAGTTGCCATGCTTTTCGTCGGTCTGTTAAAACTTTACTTCCTGATGTTCCTTCTACCCAAACACGATATGCATCACTAGGAGCAGGAAAAGTATGAAAATGGAGATTAGGATCTCTCTTTTCCCAAGAAGAGAACACTGAGGAACTGCACAATAACGTGGCATCGTTATCAAAACGCTTTTTAAACACAATTATTCATAAAATATCAACGTACTTGAAGTAAACACAAAGGAAAATCAACGAATGGTACTAGTTCCTCTCGTTACAGAATTGGACACTAGAAGGAGTATCGCTTAGGAACACTCGCGAATTACACAGGAGAAGTTTGGAAGTGAAAGAGCTCTGTCGGTTCCTCTGGTTGTAGGGTGTAACTGTGGAATATTCATTAATTTTCTTGTTGTTTTTCATTTTCTTGAGATTTCCTTCAATAATTGCTTTTGAAGTGTCTGTTTTGAACAAAAACCCTTTTTTTGTTCTTAGAATTGTGTCCTTATTTTTCGGTCCTTCTATTTCCATATATCTGCCGTTTGAATTCTTGTATTGATATTAGTATTTGTATATAGTAAAGCGAATTGTAATTTCTATCAGTCAATTCTTTTCAGTTTGGTTTCAGAAAGAAAAAATCAACTTCACATCCATTGGCTATTTTGATGTCAAACACACAAAATGCGAAATTAAAAAATAATAAAACAGCAGCCATAAGTGTATATATCGAAAAGGCTTTTGATAGCATATAGCATAGGCGTCTACTCTACAAACTTGCTAAAATTAACTTGCTAAGGTACCTTATACATATAATCATAGATTTTTTGAATGACAGGAAGCTGACTGTAAAAATTAATAACACACTATCAGAACCATTTCTACCTGAAGAGGAAACACCTCAAGGATCAAGTCTATCTCCACTTCTTTATATCTTGTACTGCTTTTACATACCAAAAGAAGGAAACAACCAACAATATTCATTACAGTATGCAGATGATATCTTTATTATTTCACACGACAAATTAATTATAACCTGCATAAAAAGATTACAAAACATGATGAACATATTAGATATTTGGCTTAGTAAATGGCGATTAAAACTTAACCCCAGGAAATCGCAATATATCATTTTCCATCATAAGGTTACACAAACATCGCCACCATAACAATAAAAGGAATGATCAAAAAACCAGCAGCTGAAATAAAATATCTGGAAGTGGAGGTTGACACCAAAATGAATTTCAACAGGTATACAAAATTAATTAAGAAGAGGACAATATCTAGAGCTAAAACATTTACAAAATTAACGGTCAAGAATAAAGGAATAAGTACACAAAACGCAGTGAAAATGTACAAAACAATATGCAGAAAATCCTGGAATATGCTCATCCAATCTTCGTTAATTGTAGACAACCAGCTCTATACAATTTAAAAACTGCAGAAACCACTTCACTTCGTATAATAACAAAAATTAGACATCCTGGAAATATACTACACAATCCTTCCAATGAATTATTGTACGAAAAAGCTCAAATACCATCGATAGTGGAAAGACTCAAAAAACTTAATAAAAATTTTTATTCCCGTCTGAAGAACTCGCAGGACATCTCGGAACACTTCCACCGCGAACGGATTCTCCATGCAGCCAGAAAATATCCACCCAAAGCACTGATCACTGAATGACACTGGAGGAACAGGATGGAAGTTGATAGGATATTCCGCCATCAAGAAATTGAATAATGAAAATATATATGTATATTCTTTTTTTTATAAGAGGATTACTGTAGAAACAAATTGGCTGAAGGACCTTAGGTCGATGGCCTTTTGCGTAAACAATAAAGTACTGTTATTATTATTATATGGTTCACCCCAAAATGCAAATGGCGGCCATTTGCCTCACTTTTTTCTACGTGACAGTAAGGAAGTTCGACGTCCAGTTAGTATTGTAGGTCCATGTCATGCATTCGCTGATCACATTTTGTGATCTTTCTTGAAATCCTTGCGTTCGATGAAAAAATTGGACGAGACAAAAAAGTTTGACAATTGAATGTTGTTTTTGAAAATATCAACATTTTTTGAAAATTCAAATTTGCTATTTAGAAAACTTGGTCCTAAAGGTAATTAGGCACTCAGATAAGGGTCTTTGAAGGGCTTCCGGAAGGGAAAAATATCAGTAGCAGATTAGACATGACTGAAAACCCCACCAAATTTCGTGGAGTTCGCACAGCCGAAGCCTGAGATATGAAAGAAAGAATTTCATTTCAATTGAAACTCTGAAGGCTATAATTCCGAAATGGCATGCCACTAGACAAAAATGAAAATTACGGTTTCTCTGCAATTACTGGTTCAATTTTGTTGCATCAATTTCGGGACATATTTGTCGCAATAGTAGTTCGGATTTGAGAAAAGACCTGAGCAGGGGCTTTTGAGCGCTCGTTCATTGGTGGGACAGTAAGACTATTAACTCAAATTTTTAAATGGGACTTGAGATGGTTACCAAATATATAAATGCATAATCTCAGCACAATCAGAATTATATTCTGGAAATTATTCAGAAAATGAAATATCTATGTAAAAAAAGATTCTTCCTTTTCAATATTCGAATTGAATTTTCTTTGGTTCTGTTAACACCACTGCTACAAAATTTTTCATTCACAAAAGAATTTTCACACGAATCGGATATCCTGTTATGGAAATATAAAGATTCTTATTTTCAATATTCCAATTGAATTTTCTATGGTTTTTTTTATACTCTGGCCACGAAATAATAGATGAACATTAAGTATATCGACCTCCATTCACAAAATAAATTTCGCTCGAATCGGATATTCTGTTGTAGAAATATGAAGATTCTTCTTTCAATATTCCAGTTGAATTTTCCATGGTTCTTTTAGCGCTATGGCCATAAAATTTTTCATGAAGATTCAGTATATCAATCTACATTCACAGAAAAAATTTCACTCGAATCGGATATCCTGTTATGGTTTCTTTTCAATATTCCATTTGAATTATCTATGGTTCTGTTAAAACTGTGGCCACGAAATTTTGGATGAACATTCCGAAAAAATTTCACTCGAATCGGATATCTTTTTATGGAAATATGAAATTTCTTTTTTTCAATATTCAATTTCAATTCTCGATGGTTCTGTTCACACTGTGGCCAGACATACTCATCCTGAAAATTTCAAGTCTCTAGGACAATCCCTTCGAAAGTTATTGTGCTAACGGCCGGACGGACGGCCAACGGACAGAATTGAATTGGACCACGAATTCGTCATCAGGGAGTCCAACCCTATCGTTTGAAATCATTTTCGGCTCAAAATTCGAAAATTACAGACATTTGGATGAAACGATATAACAATTTGGGCAATTTCATGTAATATAAGTTCCACGGAGGAGTCAGAGTGGGACGGAGAGTAGGTGTTGTCAATTCTAACATACGCGACCTGATGAAACTAGTTTATTGTTGATATACTGCTCTGGGGTTGAATTCCATATTACGAAATACAATAAAAAAGTATAGGATCATATACATTTCATTTTGTTTATTCATTCCAAAATTTGCTTATAATCCTAGCAAATAACTGTTATATACATAGATGAACAACGAACGACCGTAAGAATATTATATTTCCGAGTTCAGTATGGGCTAGCTAAGGTAGATAATGCGCCTCTCAAAATTGGATATTTCTCATAAGAACAGGTTCCCTTGAAGTCATCCAGAGTCAAGTCGCTGATAGCGATGCCCCCTAGTCCTTTACTTTTAGCATAATTTCCTTTCGCTGCTGCATATTCAGGACTCTCGTAGGAAATCCATGAACCCTTTGAATTTGGTCCAGGTAGGAGGAACGCATATGGTCCTGAAAACAAAACATAATCTTTGATGAATGCATTAAGAATTGTACAGGTTCTTTATAAATGATTGTAACAGCACAGTTGGCTTTGGATTACAGAATACCAATCTCTAACCAATCAGAGCATAGCATGATCAAGAATTCTGTGGTTTGCATAGGAAGCGGCAAAATGAAAATAATCCAAAGCCAACTGCGCATTTATAGAGGCCCTGTATAATGATTGCAAATGGAAATCTCAGGCAAAATTATGATTGTATTTGTAGAGAAATTTGAACGAAATTCTTGGCTGTGTAGATTCTTGGTTTGAGGTGATTAAACAAGTGCTCCAACGTACTTAAAGCCAAATATTTTCTTGATTTCATTTTTGTTGTATTAGTATGTGAATGCAAATAATTGAATGAAACGAATATGTTTAGACAAAATGATCGTCAAGAAAGTTTGGTGGCTAATACGGTCTATAATTCGAACAGAAAAATAGTGCAAAACCTTCTGACTTCACATTTAACAGTAGAACAAAATATCAAATTCGATAAAAAAGGAAGAAAAACAAAAAATTCAATGCCACCGCCAGATTTGAACCCTGTACTACCTCAGGCATGATATAATAAACCAAGCCGTACTTAGCAACACTGCATGGCAGAGAAATTTTCTTCAGTAGGTTATAATGCGGAAATGGCATTCAATTGACACCTAAATTAAAATATAGGTAGTTCAATTTGAAATAAGACATTAGATATAAGTTTAAGATAGATGTGGCAACACTGTCGACTTGAAAATATGTTAGACGAAGAGTTCCTTCATCTTTGAGCCACATAAAATTTCAGAACGAAATATTCACTAGTTCTTCAAATACGTGTAAGTTGAAAGGAAAACCCCAGGGGTTTCCTTTGAATTTCGCATGAAAAAGTTCAGTTCTCATCCTCACATACATACAGGGTTTTCCTTTTAAGTTGGCCTATTTGACGTTTTTGGAGAACTAGTGAATATTTCGTTCTGAAATTTTAGGTGGAGCCTTGAGGATGAAAGAAGAAGTCGACAGTGTTGTTTATCTCAAGTTCACTAGTTTCTTATTTCTTATTTATGTATCGATCAATACCAAATTTGCAGTATAACCTCCTAAAAGTCCTAAAAAAGATTTCTCTGTCATGCACTGCTGCCAAGTTGTGCACAAATTCTTGAAATTTTTGACATCTGCATTGCCAGTTTAGAAATAAAATATCTCGATTATTTTCTATGCGAACGGAACCAAACTCAGCAGTGTCATAGAAGAGAATCCATGCATTCATGTAAAACATTCAGTATTCTGATAAATCATAAAGTTCTTCGAGGAGTTTGCTCCGAAAATGTGGAACTTAAAACTGAAATATTTCGAGATTTTCAAATGGCACCCCCATATTTATTTTACAGCATACGATTCGAAATGAAAACTGAATGGCAGTCTCCTTTTATACTAATCATTTACTGAAAATCTTCAGTATTTACAGTCATGACATATGGACATAATGCTGTGTGATTGTAAAGTGAATTATCGGAATGAATTCTAGGTTTGAGGTCATGAATATTGGGCCAGGATTACCGACGGTCAAAACAATTTTTGGAATTTATTTTCAGTCATGCTTGCCAAAGGTGAATAATGATTGTTGAAGGTCCTAGGGGCCCTTTCAATAATTTTTTGGCATTCCCCTTGAATTGTGAAACAACCTGAATCGTGTTTGAATTACAGGGGTAAACTTTTTTTATGACATCCATGATGATCAGTTTTTATGATTTCAGCCATAAAATGTACTTCAATAATTTACCTCATAATCATAGAGCCATTTCATCGTAAACACGACCATAGGTCATGACTCTAAATACTGAAGAATTTCAGTATTTTTCATCCCATTCGAAAACTATCCAAAATATTTATTTATTTAGCGTATGGCAACATCACAGGCAATTACATAACAGGTATAATAAAAAGAAATTGCTTTTGCCATCTATGTTGAGGTGGCAGTCTCGTGTACACTCAGTCCGAGTTTCCTTGTAATTGGTCCTTAGAAGATCAGTTTAATGATTTCGTAAAATCAATTAGTGTAAAAGGAGAACGTCAGTCATTTTTTATTTCAAATCGGATGTTGTAAAATGAATATGGAGTTGCCATTTGAAAATCTCGATATATTTCAATTTAAAGTTCCACCTTCTCTGATCATTATTTTCGAAGAACCTTACGATGTTTCAAAATACCGAATATATCACACGAATGCATGGATTCTCTTCTATGAGACTGATGAGTTCGATTCCGTTCGCATAAGAAGTAATAGAGATATTGAATTTTCAAATTTGCAATTTACAGATAAAAATTTGGGCATAACTTGGCAACAGTGCATGGCAGAGAAATTATATTGCGAATTTGGCATTGAAACGATTCATAAATGGAAATATATCGAATATATTTTTAATAAAAATATAGGTAGTTTCATTTGAAATAAGAAAGTAGATATGAGTTTGAGATAGACTTGACAACACTCTGGACTTGAAAAATATTTAAGGCGAATTGTTTCTATTAGTCAATTCTTTTATTTTTTCGGAGAAATTATTTCTATTACGAATTGTTTGTTGATTGTTCACATTTTCATTTTGTGGGGTTATCTGTTTGTTTTGAAGTTCCGCTTGTTTTGATTGTGATTCAGATGTTTTTGCTTTTTGTGTGGTAAAATGAACTAGAATGAAATCGTCCTTATCTACGACATCTGGACAATTTGTACGATATTTTTTGTGAATCCTATCAGTTCTTCGATTTCGGCGCCAGATAAATCTTGGATGGTTTCATATAATTCTAATTCGCTGGTGGTTCTTTCATTATTTGTTCCTTCAGGGTCAACATCCATATCCATTTTTGTGAGAATTCCGAATTACCGGGATTACGCACTTGAAATTTTACTGATAAAACAGGCCAATAAATCACTAAATTTCCTTGTAGAGCGTCGAAAAAGAAGACCGTTCACCACAGCTGTTTCACATGGAATGTGACTTGAAAATATTTTATGCGAAGAGTTCCTTCACCCTCAAGGTTCCACCTAAAATTTCAGAACGAACTATTCACTTGTTCTCCAAAAACGTCTAATAGGCCGACTTGAAAGGAAAACCCTGTAGCCCAGTCAAATTAGGATTTCACCTCGGAATGAAAGATAATAAGCTGAAAATTGGTATGAACCTTTGTTTTGTCATTCTTAATGTTGTCTCAAAAGTCACAATTGCTATCGTGCCGGCGTCTTAAGATATTGAAGGTCAAAGGTCATAAAAATCGGTTTTTTGCGAATAACTGCCTTCCTTTTGCTTGGATGAGATTTGCAGTTATTATGAAAGTTGTAGACTATCAAATTGTCTACAACTTTTGTTTCAATATTTTTTTCATACGACCAACCGTTTTTGAGGTAGAGCGCGAAGAGTGCACAGCGTACAGTCATGACCTAATGCAAAGTCGATCTTGAGTTACGGCTATCAGTCCGTTGTATTTGTATAAAGTCAATTATTTACTTAACAATTATAATTATTAAACAATGCCCATTATTTGTGTTCCATTTGTTAATTATTTATATTTAATTAAAATAAGTAATTAAGTTATTTATATATGATTATGTTAATGTAAGTTACATTATTTTCATCAAGATCGATATCGACAGGTATCATATTGTCCTACGAGTATAATGTCGCTTTCGTGGTTTTTCTCATGCCATCACTATCAAATAAAGATGTCGGATACGGGCATAGTTCCTACTGAAGATATTTTTGTAAATTACTTTCAAATTTTTTGCTTACAGTTACTCTCTGAAAAAGTAACAAGGGATCTACAGAGACTTTGCAATCATTAATATTGATAGATTTGTTAACGGCTGAAAGCGGTAAAACCTTATCGACGCGTTTAAACTTTATCTCATTAAACTTCAAACCAGTTATCTTCGATTTCATGAGCTCTGTGACAATTAATTTGGTCATTTCAAACGATTCCTGAAGCTAAGGATACCAACAGATTCGTATTTGGGATTATAAAGAGTAAACCAACCAACCAGTTCGTTCACATCCGTATCATCCCTTTTTATTCGTGAATCGTGAATTATAATAATTATATATAAATAATTTAATTACTTATTTTAATTAAATATAAATAATCAACAAATAGTACACAAATGATGGGCATTGTTTAATATTTATAATTGTTAAGTAAATAATTGACTTTATACAAATACAACGGACTGATAGCCGTAACTCACGCTCGACTTTGCATTAGGTCATAATTATGACTGTACGCTGCGCACTCTTCGCGCTCTACCCCAAAAACGGTTGGTCGTATGAAAAAAAAGTTCAAACAAAAGTTGTAGACAATTTTATAGTCTACAACTTTCATAATAACTGCAAATCTCATTTAAATAATAAGAAGGCAGATATTCGCAAAAAACCGATTTTTATGACCTTTGACCTTCAATATCTTAAGACGCCGGCACGATAGCAATTGTGACTTTTGAGACAACATTTAGAATGACAAAACAAAGGTTCATACCAATTTTCAGCTTATTATCTTTCATTCCGAGGTTGACCCCCTTTTTCATCTAATTTGACTGGGCTACTGTATGTATGTGAGGATGAGAACTGAACTTTTTCATGCGATCTTCATGACAGAAGATTTATCATATAAGATTACCTCTCCTGAGACTGGTATCTTTTTCCAATACATAGGAATTAGTTGCTGGTGTTTTGGCAGCGACAGGTTTCTTGCCATTCTCCACCATTTGACAAATTTCGAAGTAACCGAGTATTCCAGCGTCTCTGGTGAAAAGTCCTTGCTCCGCTGGTCCATCAACGGTAAGAGGAGGTATTCCATTGATGTTGGAATCTTCGGTCATGTGCCAAGTTCTTCCAAAGGTTGGAATTCCAAGTACAATTTTTGAAGCAGGCGCACCATTTCTAGTCCTAGAATGAACAAATTGTATTATTTGAAAACATTTGCTCGAGTGTTTTTTTTAGAATGATAGAACTTTCAATAGAAATAACTCTGATTTGACAGAAAGTAGAAGCCATACGTTGTTTAACATTTCTGCACAGTACGCATTGGCAAATTATCATGAAAAGAAAGATTCACTCCGCTACACCGTTTACAAATTGTTGAAATTTAATTTCAAAATCAGTGTTCTGTTCGCCACTTTCATTTTCTCTACTCGATGTAACAACAACAAGACGAAGAACTGTACGTACAGAAGAAAATATCGCTGCTGTAAGTGATCATGTAATTGAGGATTCAGATTTGTCTATTTGTCGACACTCACAACAAGTTGTACACTGTGCATGAACCACATGTAAGTTTTTGCGTGAAGATCTTGGTCTACACCAAAACAAGATCCAACTGATTTAAGAAATAAAGCCGCACTACTCGATGTAACAACAAGGCAAAAAAGTGTACGTACAGAAGAAAATATCGCTGCTGATAGTGTTACTAATAAGGATCCAGATTCATCTATTCGTTGACGTTCATGAGAATTTGTACATTGCGCATGAACCACATGGAAGATTTTGCGTAAATATCTTGATCTACACCCATACAAGATCCAACTGATTCAAGACCCAAAGCCACTTCACCAAAATAAGCGTCGATTATTTGCTGATTGGGCTCTAGAACAGCTTGAGGTTGATCCATTTTTTATCGCAAAATTGTTTTTTAGTTCATATCTGGTTGAACGGCTACGTATACAAGC
This sequence comes from Propylea japonica, assembly GCA_013421045.1. Classification (NCBI taxonomy): domain Eukaryota; kingdom Metazoa; phylum Arthropoda; class Insecta; order Coleoptera; family Coccinellidae; genus Propylea; species Propylea japonica. Next base: position 52,824,437 of record CM024240.1, read on the forward strand.
AAATACGCTTCGCAAAAAAATTAACGCACATTATGGAAATCTCAAATTTATTCTACAACTGAAGATGTTCTCAATGATATTTTTTTTATCAGAATTATGCATGCATATATTATCCACTTTCAACATTTTTCTTCCATACAGATGTTTTTCCCAGCAGGAATAAAAGAAGATAATATTATCAGATTTTGAATGTATTGGCTCCATTCTGAAATTGTTGTTCTCGATCAATTCTAGTGATCAATAGTTTTTTTTTTCGTTTGATTTTCTACACTCGATCGCTATGCAACGCGAAACACGCAATTTGATCCAAGAGGAATGTGCCCAAGCGGTAGTTTTGCGAGAAGAAGGGTGGACATACACAAGAATTGCAGAAAGGTTCGGAGTTTCCCATACCATTCAGGGAGATACGTATGAATTTCCGAAGACCAGGACAGGGTAGACCACGGGTAACAACTGCCATTCAAGAATGTTACTTGAGAGTTTCTTCGTTGAGACAATGGTTTGCAACCGCTCGCCTCCTTCAAAATCAGCTTGAGCAAACTCATGGGGTGAAAATTAGCACTCAGACAATAAGAAATCGCCTCAGAGAATATGATTTAAGGCCTCGTGTCGCAACAAAAGGCCCAGCTCTTACCCCAGCCCATCGAAGGGCTCGTTCGGATTTTGCGAGTGAGCATATCCATTGAGAAGAGGCTGATTGGGAATGAGTTCTCTTCACAGATGAGTTCTGCCTCTACCATTGTGATCGACGTAACTTGTATACAGACGTCCACATGAAAGATATGCTCAGTGCAATTTCCTGAATACTAGGTACTGGTTTCCCTAGTGGTCGTTGATAATGGAGCTATGAATGCTGATAGGTATATAAGGAATATTCTTAAAGAGCATAAAGTGCCATTTGCCCTATACATTGGTGAACATTTCATTTTTATGGACGATAATGCCAGACCCCATCGTGCGCGCATCGTTCAGGAGTAGGTACCTTGAAGAGGTTGAAGTCTCTCGAATGGAATGGCCAGTAAGAAGTCCAGATCTCAATCCGATTGAGCAGGTTTGGGACAACCTCAATAGAAGGCTGAGAAGTTCAGAAAATCATCCAACTACTCTTAACTTATCAGCATTCCAGTATTTTGAAAATTGTTTATTTCTCTTCTTTCACATAAGATTCGGTGAAATCCTGAATTTTTCTTCCATTTAATGTGTCTTGGTTCGTTCAAAACCTTTCCGAGAGAACATAAAAAATGAGTTATAAAGTCAATGTAGAGTTAACCTTCATTAAAATTGAGATTTTCAGAATGTGCGTCAATTTTTTTGCGCAGGGTATGTCGTATATGGAGTGAAATCAATCTCAAGATGTTCTGCAGGTTTCATTGCATCTTGAAAAAGGCGCTGTACGGTGCGGTTTACTTGCTTGAGGCATCATCGGTCCATATATTTCTTTGAAAACGATGCTGTAACTACAGTAACAGTGAATAATGCTAGTTAAAAATCGATGACCAATGATTATATGTTTTACCGAAACAATGGATTTATTGAAAGAAAGATTTGTCTATAACATTATTACGAGAAATTGTAAATCTAATTTACCTTCAAGATCTGGATTATTTTCTTTGGGGTTAAGTCCTTTATTATGCTGATAAACTAAAAACAATAGACGCTTTTTCAGCCAACATAACTCGTGTTATAATGTGTAATAGAATTACTCGAAAAAGAGGTCTGGTCGAATGCGTTCCTCAATGCTAGTCGTGGTGGAGATATTTCAGATAATTGGTCACAATCTTAATTTAAACGTGTTTCATTTCAATTTTCAGGAAAAAAACATCCGATTCTTTCAGCCCCTAATCATTTGGGAAATATTTACCAGTAATTTACTTGAAAATCAACATTCTCGTCAAATCTTCTATCGACCAACTCGAATATTGGCGATGTGTAATCTGCTTCTTCAGGGTTCCGCTCAGGAGTATAGAAATCATAAGCCATCAAGTTCACAAAATCAACATGTGGTGCAATCAGTTTAGGGTCGTAATAAACTGAAAAGAATTTCTATTGAACTTTTTAATTACAGAAATTTGTGATAATTTTGATACCTGTGCTGTTCACATTGGGCAAAACAGTTACGGAAAGCAGGAGATTATCCATGGAAAAAGTCCTTCTTAATTCTCTCACTAAAGCAACGAATTGTTGTCGATGATCATCAGCTTTTTTGTCGATAATTGAAGTGCCTATAACCTTGGTTTTCAATTTATGGAAGAATGAACCTGAAATGAAATAGTTATTTAATCAACTAGGTTATTAAAAACAGCGATTAATGGTCAAGATATTGTCGCTGGATTAATAACCGAGTTGATTACAAGATCTCACGATCTCAATATGAAGTGTGCATGAATTCTTTATTGAAATACATTCTCATTTTGCACGAGACTTACACTTGGCATAATGAAATTTCTATTTATATTCCGTTAACGAAAGTTTGAGCGCATAATAGGAGTTGTTTATTCATCTGAAGATGGCAGTATTTGCTGTCATAACGTAAAATAAAGTCAACGTTGCCGAATGTACCCGGCCTCGTTCGACGAGCTTGCGACTTATCAGAAAACTCTATGCAATATTGACAACATTGCGTATCAATCTGACAAGAGAATAAACAACATAACCTAAAATTTTAATATACACAGTGGAATATGCCAAATTGTCATGGCCAACCGACGGCTCAAAATTTCGCGAACGGACTATGACTATGTTCCAGTAGAGTTTTGACATTTTTCGTGGTGCTTCTGAATACTTTGTGAACAGTTGCCATAAGGATTGCACATTAAAATAGCATAAATTGAGCATTAAAATGGGTTATTAATGATCAATTTCGTACACATTAAAGTTACCTTTTATTTTGCGATCGACGAAAAAGAAAATTATTCACGGTTTCAATACGAAGTAGCGACCTCGATGTGAAAATTAAGTCAACAGAAAGTTTATGGATACTTTTCCCGTTAATTGTGGATGCTCGTTCAAGCAGCCTATCATTCTCGTAATTTTGAAATTTCGAGGCACATCAAACAGTTGTTTGCACTGACAAGGAATCTGAAATGCAGTACCTGGATTCTTCCAAAATAGGTATGGAGGTCGAGTATCTTAGGAACAAATCGGTTCAACTTATATCTTTTTGAGTGTTAGTTCTACTTAAACGAGTGATATAATATGTATATCGTTCTGCTGAAATGTCTGTAATTTTGATCCGAAAATGGTCTGAAATGATAGGGTTCAACTCCCTGATGACGAATGCGTGGTCAAATCCAATTATGATATTTTCAGGGTAAGTTTGGTGTCCAAACGTGGCGATTAAGTTCGTTAACCAGCCAAATCGTACAGGGTATTCCATAAAATATGACTATTCAAAATTTTGTTATTCAATATTTCAGAAAAAACGAAACCAATCGAAATGAAACTTTGCAGCCACATGCGAGATGCCCATAACAAGCCTCATGCAGAATTTTGTGGCCATTGTATTAACAAAATCATAGAAAATTCAATTGGAATATTAAGAAGAAGAATCTTTATATTTCCATGAAAAGATATCCGATTTGAGTAAAATAAGGGACAAGAGACAGAACAAAACCGATCGAAATGCAATTTTGTGGCCACATACAAAAAGCCTAATACGAAATGTTCGAATTTCGCTACTTCAATTCAAATTCAAATTGAACTAATAAAGTACCTAACACTTGGTGTATGTTTTCCACCTCTCCGCTGATATGAATTCTATACAATTTTTTGTTGATTTAACAGTTGACAATTTTCCGCTTAATTAACGACACATATGTTTTAAGAAATGAAAATTGATCCATACGTTTCCTCCAAAAAAAGATTTTCATTTATTAACCCCCTTCTATGTACGATTGAATTCGTTACCTACACGAAATTTTGTGGCCATAGTGTTAACAGAACCATGAAATTAAACCGGAATATTGAAATTCATTTTGAGGGTGAAGATTCCTTATAGTGAATGTTCGTACAAAAATACAAGAGGACCGCATAATCAGAACGATAGAACTTTTTTTTCTGAATTATCCATTTTCTGGAATAACTAATATAGGTACCCATAAAAAAACTTTTTATTGAAATAAAATCCAGTTTGAGGATACGAATCGGCGAAGAGAATTGTCATTGAAATTTTCCTATTTTAGTTATTGATTTTTACATAGGTATGTAATAATAATAATAATAATTTCCACAATAGAATTCTGATCGTGCTGAGATTTTGCATTCATACTCATACATTGTGTCCGTAGAGTATGGAACAAATTCATTTTTAGCTAAACAGACCATTTTAGGAAATAATCTTGAAACACATCGATTTTTTATTTTAATTTACCGTTTTTTAAAATAATAATCTAACATACAATTACTTTCGAGTAATTACGTCACCGTCATTTTTTTGAATATCTCAATTTTCGCATTACTCTAGCTGAGCTGGTTCCAAAAATGTATCACATGTTGATTTCAATTGGCACAGGGTGGACAAAAATACAATAGTTTTGTATGTGATCATAAATCTTTCATAGTCTTTTTTGCTCACCTATCTTTGATCGAATTTTCTTCGGCTTTGTTTCTGGAAACTCCCAAGCTAAGTCAATACCATCGAAACCATATTTCTTCACCATATCATATGCTGAGTTGACGAAAGTTGTACGGAGTGCTGAGGATTCAAGCTGAAACGTAATAATCACAGTTGGAGAAATAAAAAATGTAAGAAAGCCATGAGCAGGTGCTTTTGTGCGCTCGTTCATGGTGGAGCAATGAGGCTATTACCTCAAAAATTCGCACAGGACTGGAATATGTAAAAATTTGACAATTCAAAAAATTGAATCTATGGTTCTGATGGTGTGATCCTCTTGAAATTTTGCATAGCCATAGTATGTCAATCTCCATACACAAAATGAATTTCACTCGAATCGAATATCTAGTTTTGGAAATATGAAGTTCCTTCTTTTCAATATTCCAATTGAATTTTCTATGGTTCTGTTAACACTATGGATACAAAATTTTGCATGAGGCTTATTATGAGCATCTTGCATCTGGTCGCAAAATATCATTTTGATTGGTTTCGTTTTGTCTGAATATTGAGAAACATTTTGAATGGCCATATTTTGTGAAACACCCTGTACGATTTGGCTGGCTAGCAAACTCAACTGATCCATTTGGGAACCAAACTTAACCGATCCATTTGGGAACCAAACTCACCCTGAAAATTCCAAGTCCTTAGGACAATCCCTTCAAAAGTTATTGTGCTAACGGCCGGCCGGACGGCCCCACGGACAGAATCGAATTTGACCACTAATTCGTCATCAGGGAATAGAACCCTATCGTTTGAGACTATTTTCGGCACAAAATTCGAAAATTACAGACATTTGGCAAAACGATATAGCACTCGTTTGAGTAGAACGAGCGCTCAAAAACAAACTGGACATCTTGTTTATATTGAGAGAAAGGTACAATAGATTTAAAGAAGTACAAAAAAGTTGAAAATTAATACGACAAAGCATCGATTCAGCACTAAAGGAAACTGTCAGAAAAATAATAAACTCGGACAATTAGAACGAAACTACCTGTAAGTACTACAATAATAACTTCTTCAAAAATTTACCATAAATAATGATTTTTGTCGAGAATTTTTGAACTCAATATTAGAATTTTTCATATAACGACTGACTTTTCTATGGTTAACGTAACTCTCACAAATTTTTGCATACCTACTACTTTAAATTAGCATTGAAAATTTTACTGTAGAATTACAGCTCGATCGAATCGACAAACTAGAAATTATTCGAAGAAGTTCAAAATTTAGAAAAAAAATTATGTGGTTCTGATGGTGAGATCCTATCAAAATTTTGCATGGAATTTCAGTATATGAATCTTCATTCACAAAATAAATTTCACTCGAATCAGATATCTTGTTATGGAAATAAAAAGATTCTTATTTCAATATTTCAATTTCTATGGTTTTGTTAACACTATGGCCACAAAATTTTGCATGAGGCTTATTATGAGCATCTTGCATGTAGCCGCAAAATAACAGTTCGATTGATTTTGTTTTATCTGAGATATAAGGCCGTATTTATAAAGAAGAGCATTTGCTTTTACTTGTAGAAATTAAAGCATTGACTTTACATTCTATTCATAAACAAAAAGAAAGAAAATGTTCGAACTTGAAGAAAAAGGTGTTGCTCTAAATTAAAAGGTTTCCCTTTTTTGGTATTTATAAACAGGAGCATTTGCTACAGAATTGAATAATTTGCTTCGCAAAATATGCATCTAGTCCGGGGTGGATTTTTATCATTTACTTCTTTTATTTATTGAAATTTAAAGGAGTTTCAGTTGGGGAGTGAGCTTGAGTGAGTGAGCGCATACCTAATTTTTTAATTGGAATTTCCCATGGCGGATTTAGTGCATGTACGCGCTCGAAAAGTGTACAAAGAGAGACGTACTCCACGTGATTCACGTGAAAGTGATTTTCGAACCCTTTTTCGGTTTGAAGAAATAAACGTGCAGTGGTTAGCCGACTACTTCATTGGCGAGAATCAGGAAATCAGGGGAGGTTCGCTTTCGCCTGTACAAAAAAATGAAAGTGTTCTTACGGTACATGGCCAATCTGGGTTTCCAGAGCGGTATAGCTGAGGAACTGGGATGTACACAGCCTACAATTTCCAGAATTGTCGATAGAACTCTTCGTCTCATTGTAGATAAGGCGGCTGACTGGATTAAGTTCCCATCGACCGAAAATGAAGTAATAGAAGCTAAAGTGAAATGGGCAGCGAAAAAAAAATTTCCGACTGCAATAGGAGTTATCGACTGCACGCATGTTGAAATTGAAAAGCCTCGTTTATTTGGGGATGAATATGTTAACCGGAAAAATTATGCTAGTATTAATGTTCAGGGCATATGTGATCAAAATTTCGTTTTCATAAATATCGATGCACGGTGGCTTGGCTCCGTTCATGACAATCGAATTTGGAAAAATTCTTCAGTTCATGAAATTATGTCGTACCCGTAAATTGCGCGTCTCTATACCTTTTCCTCTTTTCGTGAGGATTTGCTTGCAAAGAAAAGGAAAAGTTTATGAATACCAAGTAAAGCAAAACCTTTTCCTTTTACCTTCTCCTTGGGACCTCTACCTTTTACCTCTACCTTTACCTTGAAGGAAATTCTTCATTTTTATAAATACGGCCTATTGAGGAACAAAAATTTTGAATGGCCATATTTCATGGAACACCCTGTATGATTTGGCTGGTTAACGAATTTAACGGCGGCATTTGGAAACCGACCTCGCCTGAAAATATCAAGCGTCTAGAAATCCCTTCGAAAGTTACCGTGCTTACGGCTGGCCGACTGGACAAACCTACGGACAGAATTGAATTCTATCACGGATTCGTCATCAGGCTGTCGAACCCTATCGTTTGTGACCATTTTCGGCTCAGAACTCGAAAACTTCAAACATTTCGGCAAAACAATAACGTTTAAGTGGAACGAGCGCTCAAAACTGAGATCACTGACTCACCAAATCTCTGTACTGAATGTTCTTTTCCTCATCGTCTCCACTGATGTCTGCACCTCCGCCTACAGAAAGGAGGAATTTCGGTTTGGCATATTTGTTGTTCAGTTTATCTTTCAACGCCACCACCTGTTTATAATGCTGCTGCGTGACATCGAAATTTTCATTCAATGGCATAATTTTCTTGAATTTTTCGTTGACGGCAGCATATCCGTAGATCACGTGGGTACAGTAAGGAAGTGCAGATTCTAGATCAGCAAGTGTAAATTTCGCTTGACCTGCAAAAATTAACGAATACTCGTTAGTACCTAATGCTGGATGGAACGATAAATAAACTCCAATGTTGCACTGTTGCAATACCTCTATAAACACATAAATAAAGGATTTACCAATAAGAGGTGTTATTTTGATATTCAAAGAGAAATCTCATTTTTCAATATAAATGAATAGATGTTTATTTCATTATAAAGAAGAAGCTATGCCGTTAATAGTGGAAAATAACATCAGGAAAATGACCACCACGACCACGCTTACAGGACCATATACTTTTAATGAAATTTTCCATAACCAAATCGCAAAGTGGCTGCCCTATGTCCTCGATAGCTTCACGAATTCCTTTTTTGAGGTATTGAATAGACGCTGGGCTATTGGCGTAGAACTTCTCTTTCACGTGGCCCTAAAGGAAGAGGTCGCAAGGTGTTAAATCACAAGATCTCGGTGGCCAATAGTGATCACCTCTTCGAGAGACAACGAGGTCCGCAAACTTTTCCCGTAAAAGATCAATGATTTCGTTGTTTGTGTGGCGCGTAGCGCCGTCTTGTCGAAAGTAAACGTTGTCCAGTAATGTAATGATGTTTTTGGAATCCCTAATTCCAGATCATAACAGATTTTAGCTGTTAGTACTAGAGCAAGGAAGTCGTAATCCAATTATCCCAGTACGGAATGAAGATATGGCACAAGTTCGCTACGCCGAATGTTGTATCGACCAATATGAATGCTACATTACTGATTTTGCATCAGTTCGGAAGTGAAGCAGCGTCAAATAGAAGAGCCCTTCATCTTGACGGTTGGAAGTTAGGAGGAGAGCAAAGTACGTTTTTCTTCTACTTTACTAAGCACTCTTTATGATTTCGTAGTACTAGCACAACCTGAATTCTCCAAGGAGTGTTTTATCTGTTCAATCTGATATGTGAATATCGCGAACAGAGAATAAGTGGAAAAAATCAAAGAAAAGGAGTAGGTGAATTGAAAAAATGAGAATAATTAGAGCAAATAATAAAGGGGTGCAGTTTGGGATTGTTGTTTTTATCGGCTGGAACAATTTTTGGTATCGATTTATGATTTATTTAGATCTATGTCTTTAGTGTCTATTGTTTTATATAACGGTGAACCAAGCATGAAGTATAACTTTGAAAAACTGAAGTTTCTGTGGAAAAATCAGTTCGTTCGAACGTTTATACTTCTAGTTTTTTGTGTATGTATACAGGGGCCTATTGCACCAAAATACTTTGCAACTTTTCACTATCCACTTTGCATTAGGAAAAATTTCAAAAGTGAAAATTAATTATATTGCACAACATAATATCCAGAAATGGATCTTGAAAATAATTAATCGAAAACCACCTACTTACTCGACCAACGATTTATTTGCTATTGCGCAGGTACATGATGTAAGACAGCTTTATGCTATTAAAATTCTATCTAACATCGTATCTAAGAAAAGATCTCTAAGAACATTGCCACATGATTACAAAACTAGGAATAAGGAAAATAATTACCAAACACCCAGATGCAGCAAGACTATAGGACAACGAAGTTTCAGCTATCTTGCACCTAAAATTTTCAACATAATTCCTGAAGACTTGAAAAATATAAAAAATAAAAAAGCATTCAAAAGAAAAATCAAGGCATGGATGAACATCAAAACAAGGTCATTACTCAATAACTTGATTAACAACAACTGAAAATAGAGACCGCTGCATAGTGAATATCCCAAGCTATACCTACCGAATCTGACATATCCTATTGGACCTATTTATTGTATACTAACCGATTGTGACATATGATTCAACAACTAGTGCGAAATTGATAAGTGTGACCACTAACAAACTGTTCAATCTCATTGTCCTGTTACCTGAGTGTGCTGCTTGTTTGAGGTTTCTTTTTTTTTTCTTTCTTCTTGGGACAATTTTAGAATATTTTTAGTTTCAATATCACGAACAGATTATAATACCTTTATACTCGTATATCTCTGTGATACAACATGTTTTTTTATCCAAATAAACTTTATTATTATTATTATAACATTTTGTCCAATATTTAATTTCTGCGAAGTGAATCTCACTTTGCACTTGACTTTTTACATTGCACTTTCCAATTATGAATGCGTTTCGTGCAATGTAATTCATTTGAAAATTGAAGAGTGCAAAGTGCAATAGGCCCCTGGTATGGAAATTAACATTGGAAACATACGACATTCAATGCATCACAGAGAGAAGTTTGCCGCCCAAATGAACAGTTTTGAATTCGAAAGATTTACCTGGTACGTTTCTGAATAAATAAACGATCTGCTGAAAATTATGTAGTAGTCTTTTTCTTATCCTTTAGCCAGTCCTGGCCAGCTTCGAGCAAATCTGATATGTGTTAATTCTTATAGAATTTGTATTGTTCTGAGTGTACTACTGTTTGTTAGAGTGTACCTACTAGCGCATGTGTATGTACCTTTTATAATTTCCATGAATATGTTCTAATAAATCAGTCTTCCAATAAACATGTGTTTTAATTGAGTTATCAACCAAAATACATGACAGTATTGTACTCGAATCGAATATTACGGGTATACGTTGACTTAATGAATAACTAGATTCGAGTAGCATACTGCTTGAAATAGGCCACTCGCAACAATGAAAGGAAGACGATTACATTATTCACAACCTTTCGAGTAAACAACTGTTCAACTCTACGTCTAAATTTTCTCTCTGCTGCATTGAGTAGGTGTCGCATGTTTTCGATGTGAATTTTAATATCTGTATGTATTGATTATTTGCTTAGTAAATTTTTATTATTTAAATGTTCTTTATGTGCATAAATATGTTGGGTTTTCCATTTCAATAATAAAAATTCGTACGAAAATCTGATGAAATGTCTTTTTTCGGAAAACATAATTAAAGTAATTGGATTCTTCTTGAAAATATAGCAAAATAAAGTTTTCAGAAATAGAACGTTTTTTCCAGAAACACCCGGTAACAATCGAATGGTCACAAATATTCATTTGCGGTTTTCGCCATAGAGTTTACCGTGAAACTCGACCTTCAGAGACCCACATCAGGTTTTGTCTATCTTCGTTAGAAATAATACTTTACATTCGAAAGTATCGAAATTCGTCCACCCTATACAAACAAGAACGTGAAAATAAAGTGTATTTGTTTTCTTCGGGAAGATTAGTAATTTCCTCACTAAATAGACGATAATAAAGACCTCTAGATAATCTTTTTTGTTGATGATCGCTACGTGCTACTGTTGTTTGTGAATCAGCATAAAATGAGTCATGAAAACAAATCTTTTATCCTTGAATAATAAGTGGCAATGTAACAACTCTCTTGTTTGTACCTTAACAGTTGCGTATTAAATTGGTCCATTTACGAATTATTCATTTCTTCAATGAGTGATGAAATCATTGAATGAATTATACATATTCAGATTCTGGAAAATTACAGACTCCTGATGTGCAAGAAACATGAGAAAATAATACAGCAATGGCTCAAAAACCAATTCTGGAAGAGGAGCGTGTGTGTATTTGGTCCCAGAAACAGATATTTGGAACATAGATTTATAATACTAACTAGATCGCGAACCTGTCAAAAATTTTGAGGCAAACGACGGCCATTTGCAGAATCGGAAATATTTATTATTTGATATAGACTGAAATGTTAGAGTTCACAGAACACTAATATACAGAGTTCATTTTTCATCAATTCTTTTAAAGGAACGTCTATGTTTCAATCAAAATTCGAGCACAGATGGTATCAAATATTCGAGTTTCATCCCAAACTGCAAATGGCGGCCCTTGCCTCACTTTTTTTATGTGATAGTTAGGAAGTTCGACATCCAGTTAGTATTATAGGTCCATGATTTGGAAACGATGGGTGGATGAGCGCAGATCAGACGAAAATACACGTTATTGAGAAATATGCTCTTCAAATCAGGATGAAGGTTTCCGGATACCCGAAGGCGCCATATACACCTAAAAAAATAATTAACAAAAGCGGCCGTAAGCATTATAACTTTCGAAAAGTTGATAATCGCAATTTTCAAGCAATTTTCAAGGTTCAAACGACAAAGTTCAATTCGTAATATATGGATAGGATATCTCTATCACCACCTAAAAAAACAGATCACTTACTAGAAATTTTTGAGGACCTGTTCCAATGCATTTCCAAATTTCTAAGGGGATTGTATGTATCAGGAATAATTGATATCTTCCCTATCGTTTCATCATGTTATAGTTAATAGTTCTGCCATTGAATTTATCTACTGGTTCAACTCAATCTTTCATCTGATCTACCGGTTCTATTTATCTACCCAAAAGGGGTGTAGGGTTAGTTCGCCTCCACGTGGTGCACCCTGGGTAACGCTAAATGAACTAACACAAGAGGCGCCAGACAATCTTCAGTTTATCTTTAGATCTCCTGGCAAAAAGATCACAGGCACAACAAATGATGACACAATCATAAAACCGTTCTTCTAAGGATCAATTGGCATGGAAACTCGGACCAAGTGTAGACGAGTCTGCCACATCAACATAGATGGCCAAAGCAGTTTATTATTCTTCTTATGTAATTACCTGTGATGTTGCCATACGCTAAATAAATAAAAAAAGGCAACAAAATCGTGAAACAGGTCATTTTTCGTTTCACTTTTACCAAATTTTTATGCATTTTGAAGGATTTTTGTTGTTCCCTGTGCCATCCCCATCAACCCTCTGAATTTTTTGAATAGGGAAAGTGAGTCGTGTGGTACTTTTTTGACAAGGTCTTTGTTTTTTTTACAGGTGTGCAGAAATTTCCAAGAATTTTTTTTTTAAATTAGTAAGTTTAAAGATTTTTTCCGTATTTGCACTTTGTCATGGCTCATTAAATTTGAGACGATGGTGCTTGATGAAATTTGTAACCGAATGAAAGTCGACCATTACAGTTTTGTTCATACACAACCTTCAACTCCTACGAATCCTTTAATGGAATAAAAAAATTGAATGACATTGGAAATTCGTTTTGATGAAATTGCGTTGTCAGAAATTTTTCTTTGAATTGAAACATTTTATCGAAAAGTTTCAACTTCAGAAGGAACGTACTAATAACATACATACTTAAGATCATAACCGAAGCTAAGTGTTTCACACATTCTAATTCTTCACATGAGGGAGTTGAAAATTGTGCATAAACAAAACTCTAAAGGTCGACTTTCCCTCAGGACAAATTCCATATATTAAAATATCTTAACCATTAGTCGCTGTCATTAATAACATATTCGAATAAAATTTCATTGCAATGTTGCCAGTAGTTTCGGCAACATCTCAAAATAATATGTGTCTTTTTTTTGAAACCCTCTATCGTAAATACGGCGATCGCTACGGTTTTTTACTCAACAAACCCCAATTATTTTTCAGTTTTCTATCTATACTGGAGAGGGATCAACTTTTTTAAATACTCTGTATGGACTTTTTTTCGTTTTAGATAGCACATACTAATCTACATACCGTTTTTGCGACGCGGCGGTTTTTCAGGACAACCGGTATATTATTCAATTTCATTACCGACATTTAACATTTAACAGCATGTTCCATCTAAATGAAATTTGAAACTTGCAAGTGAATTTCTAATGTCATTCAATTTTTTTATTCCATTAAAGGATTCGTAGGAGTTGAAGGTTGTGTATGAACAAAACTGTAATGGTCGACTTTCATTCGGTGACAAATTTCATCACATACCATCGTCTCAAAGTAAATGAGCCATTGCAAAGTGCACATACTGAAAAACCTCTTTGAAATAACCAATTTTTCACATTTTTTTTTCTTTTCCTGTGAGGAAGATGCAAAGACCTTGGCAAAAAAGTACTACATGACCAACTTTCCCTCTTCAAAAAATTTAGAGGGTGGATGGGGATGGCACAGAGTGCAACATAATCCTTCTAAATGCACAAAAATTTGGTAAAAGTGAAACAAAAACAAACCTTTCAGGATTTTATTGGCAAATATTTATCTTTTGAGAAAATGTATTTGTTTCATAATTTTGACGTGCACTGTATAGATCAATATTTTACGGGTAAATGAATAGAACCGGTAGATCAAATGAACGATAGAGTTGAATCAGTAATATAAATTCAATGGTAGAACTCTTAACTATGTATAACATGAAATATAAATTAGCATTTTGATGAACCGATAGGGTAGATATCAATTATTGTCGAATCAGATAATACTACAATAGTTCTTCGTTTAACGGCGATTTTCGGTTCTGGCGATGATGTAACTTACCATCTCTGGTGTGGGCGGCAGAATTATAGTAGCAAACTACTCTTGATGCTTTCTGCGAATCTGACAAGGTTTTAGCCTCGCTAACAACAAAAAACAAGGCTATACAAATGATCCACCTCATGCTGACCCGTCTAGCATGAAATACTGTGATAAACTGACTGAAATTAAGTAGTGTTGCAAAATATCAAACTGCTCTCATTTTCTTCTTTTAAGATTGAGGGGAGATTAGAGAATCTAGAATTTTCAGAGGTCGCTGTCATTGGTGTTGTATTCTTATTTACCAATTTATTGATCAGAAAACATTTCATTCATTATCATAATTCATTATGAACCTCGACCTACAATTATGATAAATATCGGTGTTTATATTTCTTCTTATTATTATTCCTAGAATGCGTGCAATACAGTTCGATGGAACTTTTTTTATTTATTGAAATTAAAAATAATATCACTATGGAAATACCTACATAATTGTTTTCGAGCGCTCGTTCTACTTAAACGAGTGCTATCAGTGCTATATCGTTTTGTCCAAAGGTCTTTCGAAGGGATTATCCTAGAGACAGGGGAATTCTGTTCGCAAATACTGCGTTTAAGTTTCTTAACCAGAAAAATCATACAGGGTGTTCCATAAAATATAGCCATTCAGAATTTTCGTTATTCAAAATCTCCGACAGAACCAATCGAAATGAAATTTTGCGGCCACATACAAGATTTTGTGTCTATAATGTTAACAGAACCATAGAAAATTCAACTGGAATTTTGAAAAAAAAAAGTACAAGAGTTTTCTGATATATTTTTTTCGTAAATAAATCGCCATGAAATGTACTTTTATACATAAAATAACCAGCATCGTAAATTTGATAAAAATTTTGGATCATGATCTAAATTTTCAAATTTAAATTGAAAATGTAAACAGGCTACTTCATGGTTTCTCAGTAGGCTTAAAAACTGCGCTCAACACTGAGCTTTCAGAATCATTAATAAAAAATGGTACTCAACAGTCTACTTTTGCTAGAATTAGCCTTAAAAAAAAACGGCTTGACCGATTTTGATGAAATTTTTTGTGCTTATCTGGTATCTATGAGAATCGTCCATCATCTATTTTTCATCCCCCTTAATGTTAGGGTTAGTCCACCCCTAATTTTTTTTTATTCTTTGGACAAAATTCTTAATTTCTTTTTTTTATGATACAACATACAAAAATACATACAATCCTCAATTTTCACCCTTCTACGATCAACCCTCATTTTTTAATAGCCATTTTAGTAATTTAATCATTTTTCCTATCCGGTCGAAAACTGATCAATCGTCATTTAATTAGTTATCCCCGCCAGATGTCTACAGGGATAGAATACAAACCCATATTCAACATAGTTTCTAACTAGGAACCTAGAATTACGAAAAGACTATGAAAATTAGAACAAATAAATGGATTTTTTTTTCTCCCCTTTGGACCAACGAAAATGTACGGCATATGAAAAAATATTATCTTTGCATAAAATACTTTCAAAATGAATTTATTTCATGTTGTGTCAAATCACCCCCTGGACTAAGGAAAGAGAGGGGATTGCAACCCTAGATTTTTTCCCCTTGTCGCATGATTTTTGTACGGCGTTGCGGAATAATGGATTAGAAGCAGTATTGAAATAGTATGACACAGATGCCGTACAAAATCGAATGACCAAATTTACCCTGGTAATTGTCGGAAAATAAAAAAAAATTTTCAACTTTGTGGCTCCACATTTTCTTACGGCGCTACGCGTTTTCTTGTCATTTTTCACGGATCTACAGATGGTAAGAATGCCGTACAAAAACATGTGACCAAAATGTACCCACTCTACCTGTACTTTCGAATTCTCACCTGCACTCAGTTGGACAGCTTACAAGTGACGGCATAGTGCTGAATCTTATTATTTTATGCCTTATATCGTTCTAGATAGGTCACCTGGTGGTTCAAATGACCCATAATTTTTTCAACACGGGCCTGTAGTCTATTATCTCACTCTGCTCAGTTATTAATTTAACTTGAACCTATCTTGAGCTTGCATAATATGCGAAAAGACTATTTAAAAGATGAGAATATAACAATAAGAAATTTCAAATAACTGCAATGTCGCAACTTTATACTGGTATTTTCGAATAGAATTAAAATTTTCATCATCACGACTACCTACATTGGTTTCGTGCACGATTGACAGCTGACGCAGACCGGAGGTATAACAACCTCAATTTTTCTATGTACATTTAGCAAAACCACCAGCAATTTTGGTCTTTTCCTAGTGTTTTGATTCTTTAACAAATTTCCCTTCAACAAAAACAAAATATATATTACAAAATACAAAATATATATTTAGTTGACTTATTTCTTCTTTGAACTGATAAATCGTGAAAGTGGATTTATCAAATTATTTATTGAGTTCAGGTCATATTCTTCAAGATCGATATGTATAAAAATATCACTTTTGGGCATTCACCTGCAGAATGCTTATCTATAGGATGTATCCTGATATCAATATCTGTTATTTAGCAGTAAAGAATAGTGCTGGAACAGTGAATTGGATGCTATTTTAATTATTTAGTCTTCAAAGAAAAAAATAATCATTAGATCAGAAGGCTGAAAAGAAGGATTAACAAAGTATGGTGAAGTATGTTGCAGATATTTTTATTTAGTTGAAGTAAACATTGAAAATCTTTTATAGGATGGTGGTGAAGAAAAAATAATATTTCATTAGTTTATCACCAGTTTGCACCAGAGCAAGCAGTTGAGGCATACAGTGCAGTAAAAACTGAGAAAATTTATTATTGGACCTATAACATCATTGGATGTACTTCCAATTCACAACATTGTTATCTGGACGTTTTTTCAATTTGTAGGATATCTTATGTTTTTTTGTATGAAGCAAGTAACCCATAACTGATAGAAAATAGCATAAAATATATACGCTTGTGACTCTGTGTTGTAGAAGTAGAATTTATTACTAGGTACATTTTTCTTATTAGATAGGTAATTAAGTTTTTGTTTACAATAGGGACTGAAATTTGTTGGTTTGTATTGAATGATGAATGCTTTACCTTCGACGAAATGATATTTTTTTTAAAATTGTATTTGATAAAGATAGTTTTTCACGTTGTATTGAAATTCAATTGTTAATTTACATAAAGTTTTTAATTTCTTCAATGAAATCATTATGGAATTCAAGATATTTTTCCTTTATAATATTGAAGAATACATATTATAAATATCATTTGGTTCACTGCAGCAGCACTCTTTGTTTCCACCGAATAACTGATCATATCAGGATACATTTATCTTTGAAATGAGCCACGTTAGATGGATAAATATCTTCTTTCTGCAGTTGACAAGGGTGAATGCCCAAAACTGATATTTTTCTACATATCGTCCTCGATGAATATGATCTGAATTCAATAAATAATTTGATAAGTCCATTTTCACTGTTTTTCATTTCGAAGAAGAAATAAATCAACTAAAACACTAGAAAAACAACAAAATCTCGGGTGGTTTTGCTGAATTTACATAGGAAGGTTTTTATACCTCCGGTCTGCGTCAGCTGTCAAACGTGCAAGAAACCAATTTGGCGGTAAATATGAAGTCAACAAATAAAACAAAGAGTTTATGTATTCGAAGAGTAACCATCGAAGAAGTGAATCAAAAGAAATCTAACAAAGATGTATAATAATATTCAAAATATTGTAAGTAATGACATACAATCGACATAAATCAACCCATTCGGTATCCAATCGAACTACGTATTTTCTGGTTCGACAATTCAATGATTATATTACCAAGAAGAATAACTGGATCGAAGATAAGAGAATTATTGAGAAATGAACGACTTACCCTACTACAGAAATCCTTCTAGGTCCCATGACTGAAGTTCAATCCAAGATCGTCCGATAACTTTATTCGGTGTTTATTTTGTCAGTTGTTCACTGTGTTCTGATGGAATAACATGGAGGTTCTCAAATTTTTAGCCATATCCCTTATTGTAGTATTCAACTATGAATTTGTCGCAGCTGATAATAAGTTGATCTGTTATTATGATAGTTCTTCAATCTATAGGACCGGTAAGTTGCTAAATCCACTTTAAATAGACTATTTAATATAACGTGCGTTCAAAGAGTAGTTTTCAACTTGGTTATATATATAACATTTGTATTATTTATATTCACGATCATGTTCAAAGTTCCTTCAAAATTCTTGAAGACGAATTTTTTGGCTCAGGTTATTGGGAATGAAGCTAAATTTCATTATTGAAAAATAAATTTCCTCGCGTGCTGTTTTAGTTTCACACCGAATGGAAGTTTTATTTTATTCATGATTCGAGCCAGGAATGATCATAAACGACTCGGTTGAACTCATATATGAAAAATCCGGGATGTCATTATTCCTTACAGGGTAGGTGCAGAGGGTTGGCATATACAGAGTGTCCCGTAATTAGACCGACAAACTTCTAGTGGACATTATAGATCATATTTTAGACAGATTCGACCCAAATCATATAATGCAAAATTGCTTCGTTAAGGAGCTAGTGCCCTTTGAAGATGACGTCCTGTCCACACTTTTTGCCACATATTCGCAAAACGGAGTCACATAAAGTGCTGAAAGTTTACACATTGGCTAATATCAAAAATACGCATCGATTAGATTGAGTGCATTTCTTTCATGTCAAGCACAATCGTATCATTTGGGGGGGGCAAAGGGATTTTCAGTTGAAACTTTTTTAACTTTCATTATTTCGCGAGATTTACATCATATTCATGAACTCTGATGTTTTTTCTTGAAAAAAGAAGCTCTTGTATAATAACGCCCAGATGCAGCATTTCTGAAAAAAATAGATTTGAAATTTTCTCTCTTTTCACTAAGTACTTTAGAGTTAGTTAAATGATAAATTTTTCTCAGAAATGCTGCATCTGGGCGTTATTATACAAGAGCATCTTTTTTCAAGAAAAAACATCAGAGTTTATGAATATGATGTAAATCTCGAGAAATAATGAAAGTTGAAAAGTTTCAACTAAAAATCCTTTTGCCCCCCCCCCCCCCCCAAATGATACGATTGTGCTTGACATAAAAGAAATGCACTCAATCTAATCGATGCGTATTTTTGATATTAGCCAATGTGTAAACTTTCAGCACTTTATGTGACTCCGTTTTGCGAATATGTGGCAAAAAGTGTGGACAGGACGTCATCTTCAAAGGCACTAGCTCCTTAACGAATCAATTTTGCATTACATACATGATTTGGGTCGGATCTGTCTAAAATACGATCTATAATGTCCACTAGAAGTTTGTCAGTCTAATTACGGGTCACCCTGTATAGGTCGGAAAGTTACTAAATGAACCACATTGGTCGAATGAATCTTGAATGATTTGAAATTTAATTATTTTAATATTTTCAAGACCATTGAACAGGATCGTATCAAAGTTTGATATTTAACTTCTCCATAATGAACGAACGAATCAGAAATTCAACTTTGTAAAGGAATGAAATAAAATGTGCGATGCACATTCGTGGTCAATTTATCTCGGCTAAGTTCAAGAATGGATCGAATCGATTGAATGGTTCTCGAGTTATGGTGATCTCATACGAAAGCTAAATTCTATAAAATTTAACATATATCGCACAAATTCTGGAGTGCACATACAGGGTTTTTCATCATAAACTGGACAAACATATATTTTCGTGTAGAGGACATCGGGAGAATCATTTTTGCCTTATACAATATATCCCGTTTTCGAAGCATAAGCGAGATACAGGGTGTCAAACGTCATTTTTGAGCAAGATTCTTATGATGTGGTCAGTTATGTATAACACTTAAGGTAACGGTTTCTGGTCCAATCTCAGTATTTTTGGGTCCTCTATTCAGAAAAGTTGACGAACTCGAAAAAAAAATTACAAAATGGCGGAAGACCTGCAATGTTCCAAATTTTTTTTAGCGGTTGTCTAATTGACTTTTATTTTCTGAATGAACACAATTTTCTAAGAATTCCTATGAAAAAATTTTTTCAAAAATCGAACACAAATTTTTTTTACATGTCTACAGCGATGGAAAAATTTCCCTCGAAATGGATGAAATTTTGTACAATGGTACTTCTTGAATTATCAATCGGGAATATGGAAACAAATTGTAAAATATCGAACGGTTTGGTTACTACAAGTCATTCAAATGTTTCGTTCAGACCTCTGAAATAATGAAAAAAAAATTGTATTGAGTTCTAGAGTCAAAATAATTGAATTATTGGCATGTCCAAACATTCTAGATGAATTTATACAAAAAAACCAGTGAAACTTAGTTGGAAATCGAACCGACGCGACGTAGGTATTAAATAGGGAATGGCACTGTTCTAAACGGATATCAATATTCGTTGCCAGGCAACGGTATTCGTAGTTCATAGAGTTGGACATTGATTTGAATTTCATTGAATATTATTTAGCAGTAGTCAAACGCTATAACTACGAACTATCGTTGCCTGCAACGAATATTATTATCCTTAGAACCGTGCCATTTCCCTATTTAATACCTACGTCGGTTCGAGTCCCAACTAAGTTTCACTGATTTTTTTTGTATACATTCGTCTAGAATGTTTGGACATGTCAACAATTTAATTATTTTGACTCTAGAAAATAAACAATTTTTTTTTCATTATTTCAGAGGTCTGAACGAAACATTTGAATGACTTGTAGTAACGAAACCGTTCGATATTTTACAATTCTGTTTTCATATTCATGATTGATATTCAAGAAGTACAATTTTACAAATTTCATCCATTTCGAGTGAAATTTTTCCATCGCTGTAGACATGTAAAAAAAATTGTGTTCGATTTTTGAAAAAAATTTTTCACAGAAATTCTTAGAATATTGTGGTCATTCAGAAAATAAAAGTCGATTTGACAACCGCAAAAAAATTTGGAACATTGCAGGTCTTCCGCCATTTTGTAAGATTTTTTCCGGACTTCGTCAACTTTTCTGAATAGAGAACCCAAAAATACTGGGATTTGACCAAAAACCGTTACTTTAAGTGCTATACATAACTGACCACACATAAATCTTGCTCAAAAATGACGTTTGACACCCTGTATCTCGCTTATGCTTCGAAAACGGGATATATTTTATAGGTTAAAATGATTCTCCCGATGTCCTCTACATGAAAATATATGTTTGTCCAGTTTATGATGAAACACCCTGTATGTGCGTCCATAAATGCATGTGTACATGGTGATTCACTTCTGTTGGTAACCTGATTGGCCTCGAATAGGGATGAAATTTATTTTATTCCATAGACGGTATTTTGGTGAAAGTCAATATTGACTTGAGATGTGCATAAAATTCGAAGAAAAGATTTGTGGCGCCAGGCGTCGCGGTGCTATCAAAATTTTTCACTCCAAGAACATAACTTTTTTATTGTATTATTCAAAAAATAATTTAATTCTGAATGTTTCTTCTCAATACCATTTTTTTTCTATTTCTTACCGTCAGCGATCTGCAGCGTGTTTTATGTCAATTCTATATTCTATTTATTTTTTTCTGTATTGTGACAGTAAGCCTTGATTTAGAGACATACCGTATCATTTTATTCATCAAATATCATATTTTATAACAATAAACATCTTTTTAATGATGAATGCAACATGTCAAATCATATGTTCTATATAGCGTCTATTATGATCGATACATATATAAATTATATCTTTTCCTTAGTTCATTATAAGTTGCTTTGTCCAAGTGAAAACCAATATTTTGGCCAAAGTAACTTAGATATAAGGAAAATATATAATCTATGTATACATCATAATAACCGGTGTGTAGAACATATGATTTGACATTTTTATCATTATAATACATAATATTTAATGAATATAATGATTGAAGAATAGTTTGCTACAAAGGCCATTTGATTTTGAGAAACACAATCATATCTATGTCTCTGAATCAAGGCATAGTGTCACGATACAGAAAAAAATAAATGGAATAAATTAACATAAAAACGCTGCAGGTCGCTGACTTTAAAAAATAGAAAAAATGATATGCAGAAGAAACATTCAGGATTAGATCATCTTTCGAATGAGTCAATAAAAAATGGATGTTAATAGAGACAAAAAAATTGATAGCGCCGCGACATCTGTTGTACTAATTTTTCTCTCCAACTTTTAAGCTCATCTCAAGTCAACATCAACTTGTGTCAAATATCCTTACAGAATACAAAAATATTCATCCCTTTTCGAGAAAAATTAGGTTACCAAGATAAGTGAATCAGCCTGTACAATATTCAACTCTCCAATTTTTGCAAGTGTTTCTTTGATTCTGAAATGTTAGATTCGATCAAAAACTACAAACGTTTGTTTTGATAGTTCAATCCTCAATTCGAATCTGTAGCAAGATAGTGAAAAGCAGAAAAAAGAACGTTTTTTTCATATTTAAGAAACAACATTCATATTTGAACCTCTTAGGAGCTATTAGTTTTCATTATTTTATTCATTCAGTATTGAAGTTTCTTGTGCGAATCTTTAGCCCAGCTTAAATGTCCTATGTATGTGTTAAATTGCGGAAGTTATAGTGTTTACGACTGAATAAGAAATATAAAACAAGACATTGAAGTGAAGCATAAATGATCTGATGTAGGTGTCAAAACTTAAAATGATAATGATTGCCTGATACCTGATATTAATTCATAGCAGGAATGAATGAAGTGGAAAAGTTCCAGCTGACGAAGCACCAGTTTGATGCCGTTGTTAAAAATAAAACACCATGCTCAATTGCCATTGTTTGCATACTCGTTAGAATCGACTTTTAAGAAACTGGAACTGCTCACGTAACACCTTATTCACTGAATGCGTCAATATGTGGGACATTGTTTGTGCAACATAGGAATAGTTTTAGTAGATCATAGATATGACCAAGCACTACATAAAGCTCAGTTTGTTTTTCCTTGATTAAAAAAATAAGAAATGCCCTGAGCAGGAGCTCTTGACTGCTCGTTCTTTGGTGGAGCAATAAGACTATTCCCTCAAAATTTTATATGGGATTTGAGATTGATTCCAATTTCCAAATATATAAATGCAGAATCTCAGCACAATCGGAATTATATTCTAAAAATTATTCGAAAATGAAATGAAAAAAATAAATAATTACAAAAATTAAATCATATGGTTTCGATGATGCAATCCCCTAGAAATTTTGCATGATCATTCAGTATAGTAGTTTTCATTTTCAAAATAAATTTCACTCGAATCGGATATTCTGTTACGGAAATATATAGATTCTTCTTTCAATATTCCAATTGAATTTTCAATGGTTCTCTTAACACTATGACCACAAAATTTCGCATGAAGATTCAGTTTATCAAATTGTAAGAATTTTCTTTTCAATATGCCAATTGAATTTCTTTTGGTTCCGTTGAAACTGTGGCCACGAAATTTTGGAAGAACATTCAAAATATCGATCTTCATTCACAAAAAAAATTTCCACTCTAATCGGATGTCTCTTCATGGAAATATGAAGTTTCTTTTCTTCAATATTCCAATTGAATTTCTTTTGATTCTGTTCACACTATGGCCACAAAATTTTGCATGAGTCTTGTTATCAGCATCTTGCATTTGGCCGTAACATTTCATTCCGATTGGTTCAGTACTTTCTGAGATATCGAGCGACAAAAATTTTGAATGGCCTTATTTTACGGAAACCCTGTACGATTTGGCTGGTTAACGAACTTAACCAAGCCATTTGGGACCCGAACTCATCATTTCAGAATAATTTCCCGAATATAATTCCGATGATGCTGAGATTCTGAATTTATATATTTGGTATCAATCTCAAATTTTGAGGTAATAGTCTTATTGCTCCACCAAAGAAAAAGCGCTCAAAAGCTCCTGGTCAGATTTTTATTAATTTTTACATAAAAATGGAACCCCAAAATGAAAGAGAGATTTTTGTCCCAAAAAAAATTGTTTGCTCAAAATATCTCAGTCGCGTACTACTTTCTGAGTCAGTTTAAGGAATCTCATCTTTTCGTCTGTACGTTCAATTTAGGATAAACCTGTATAATCACCTCGGAGATTGTTATCCACCTGTGGAGGCTGAAGCGCCTACTTCAAAGTTGTGGATCTGGGTTCAAACATGTTGTCTTGTTTTTCCTAGTTTGTATCGAAATTACAAATTATATTGATTCGGAACGAATGACTGACAGTTAAGTGCGGAAATTCGTATAACTGAAATGTTTCCTCTTTTGTCTCAAAAAAAATTGTTGAAGAATAAATGTTCACGAATATACTTTTTGCCTTCATTTAGATCCATATATTGGGATGAAAAAAATCATGTTTCTTTAGACGTCCTCAATATGACGTACTATTAGGGATGAAAACCAAACTGTGGTCCCTCTTATGTCATATTAAGCGGTTGATTAATATAAGCGAATTATAATCAAAGGAGTCTACAGTGTTTATAAACTAAGCACACATTCAGAGTTACTTTTCTTTCACATGCATTGTTCTGAATGATTTTCTTCATGCGTACTCCATAAGTCATAAATTATCGAGATATTTTTTCCAATTCAAGTCATATAACTCACTATACTTGAACACAAGGGTCAACTCAACAGTTCATTAAAATACAAGATTATAATGAACCTGCCTCTAAGGAGATTCTGTTTAACTATTTTGACCGTGAATAGCCAATGAAGCATGTGATATTATTCACGAGATCATTCATAACTAGAAAATAGCCTTGAGGTGATTATTCCACTCTCTGCAAGAAATAAAGAATACATCGTTTATGGGAGGTATTAAAACCCAGTGATTGTTCGTTTGACGTATTGAAATCACAACATATTATCGGATTTCTCGTACAAAAAATTCAAACATTTTTCAAATAACTCTAAATAATATGAATTACTCATCACTAACAATGCAGATCGAGGAAAATCATTCACTTTCAGTTTTGTTTACAATCAAACTTTCAAGTAGATGGCCTTTTGGAAATGAAGTACGGTAGTCGGTGTTGCTTATTAGAATCAAATTTTCAACTGCTACCAAAATTTTAGTTTATGTTGTGGTTATGATGAACTGAATTGACTAGAGAAATTAAACTGATTCTGTTAAAATTTAAGAAGAGCCCTGAGCAGGTGCTTTTGAGCGATAGTTAATTGGTGGAGCAATAATGATATTACCTCAAGATTTTGTGTAGAACTTGATATTCATACTAAGTATATGAATGCAAAATCATAGCAATATCGGAGTTATATTCTGAAAATTATTGCAAAAATAAAATATGTAAAAAATCAATATTTAAAAAAAAAATAAATTCTATGTTTAAGATGATGCGATCGTCTTTGCATGAGCATTCAGTATATGAATCTTCATTCACAAAATAAATTCCACCTAAATCGAATATCTTGTTATGAAAATATAAGGATTCCTTTTCAATATTCCAATTGAATTTCTATGCTTCTGTTAACACTATGGCCTGAAAATTTGCTTGAGGCTTATTATGCAGAGCATCTTGCATGTGTCCGCAAAATTTAATTTCGATTGGTTTCGTCTTGTCTGAGATATTGAGGAACAAAAACTGAATTGTCATATTTTATGGAACACGATTTGGCTGTTTAACGAATTTAACCGCGGCATTGGGAAACCGAACTCACCCTAAAAATCCTAAGTCTCTAGGACAATCCCTACGAAAGGTATCGTGCTTACGGCCGGCCTGCCGAACGGCCCCATGAGCAGAATCGAATTTGACAACGGATTCGTCATCAGGAAGTCGAACCCTATCGTTTGACACCATTTTCGGCTCAAAATTAGAAAATTACTGACATTTGGGCAAAACGATATAACACACGTTTAAGTAGACCAAGCGCTCAAAAAGTGAAAGCCTGGTAGCCTGACTAGCGCCATTAGACGAATTCAAGGTTTAATTGTCATTCTCCATCTATGCGAAAATAATTAATTTGGATTCGCCAAAATTATTCAATCATAATTGATGAAAGAATCTTTTATTTGTCTCAGAAATCCAAATCTGCAAAAAATATCGGTGATCATTCGAAATCCTTAACCTTGACCTCCACTGCCAACATTATCACCAATTATATTATTGAATCTTTTTTGGAATATTAAGTTTAAGACGACCGTGGAAAATACTAATTGATCGCAGATCAGCAAAAAATATTCATGGAGTTTTTGAGCTTTCAAGTTATTTTTATATAGGGTTGAGTTCAACGCAACAATTTAACCCAATGTCGACTATGAATCAATTTTTTTTTAGCAATTTCTATGTTTAAAATTGATCCTTAATCATCCACACATTTGTATATGAACAATAAAAATAATAATATTTGTCACTGCCTGTACAAAGGTCACCTTTGGCCTGTTTTATAATTTTTATTTTTTTAGGTTCCTATTATGTTTTTGAGCGCTCGTTCTACTTAGGCGAATGCTGTATTGTTTCGTCCACATGTCTGTACTTTTCGAATTTTGAGACGAATATGGTCTCAAACGAAAGGGTTCGACTCCCGGTTGACGAGTCATCGGTCAAATTCAATTCTGTCCTTGGGGTCGTCTGTCCGTTCGTAGAGACAACAGATTTACAGGGTTAGTTCGGTTCTCAAATACCGCGGTTAAGTGCGTTAACCAGTGAAATCGTACAGGGTGTTCCATAAAATATGACCATTCAAAATATTCGTTTCTCAATATTTCAGACAAAACTGAACCAATCGAAATGAAATTTCGCGGCAACATGAATGATAATCATAATAAGCTTCATGCAAAATTTTGAGGCTATATTGTTAGTAAGTTTAGTTTAGTTTAAAATAAGGGTTACAGTTCACTGCGACCTTAAGGTCTATTGTTCCCTCTTACAGAGCTGTTCTGGTCACACCCTTCACAGCTCTCCTTCCAGTTCCAGAGATATTAGATTTCACTAGATCTCTGGCTATAGTATTAACAGAACCATAGAAAATTCAATTGAAATATATAAAAGAAGAATCTTTATACCTATTTTCATAACAAGATATCCGATTCAAGTGAAATTTATTTTATGAATTAATATTGATACACTAAATCTTAATACAAAATTTCAAAAGGATAGCATCATCAGAACCATGGAATTAATTTTTTTTTCTGAATTATGAACTTTTTCGAATAATTCCGAGTTTGTCGATTTGATCGAGCTGAAATTTGGCAGTAACATGTTCAATTCAATGCCAATTCAAAGCAGCACCTACGCAAAATTTGTGGGAGTCTACTTCTTCCTCAAAGGCTGCGTTAATATAACCACGGAAAAGTCTATCGATAAATCAAAAAAAATTCTGATATTGCCATGAAATACCTTTCGATTGAAATGAAATCTAGTTTGAAGATGCAAATTGGCGAAGTGAATGATCATACAAAATTTTGAGGTAATAGTCTAATTGTTTCACAATGAACGAGAGCTCCAAAGCACCTGCTCAGGGCTTTTCTTGAATTTTTCATTTTCTAAAATGAAATAGTGCCTTAGAATTATGAACGATCTTACGTTCTTGAATATTTCAATAAAATTTTTGTGATATAAAATTTTTCGATGAAGTGGGTTTCAAAATTTGTTTTATGTTTCAATTATTTCTGTCTGACGTAGTATATGTTGTACTTACATACTCTATCTCATTTTCTATATGTTTGATTCTTTCAACCAGAAGATGTTTTCTATCACATAACCTAACAACTTTATTTTTCAACATAAATCTGTCAATTATTTATAATCCAGTCGAATTGTGCTTTTAGCAGGAAAGTTTTGGGGAAGTTTTGATTTTTTATGTTTTTTGGGGTGCTGAATCCGAATCTGAGGTTTGCTAACAAAATTTCGTGAGGGAACATAGAAAAAAATACGAAAAAAGATGAAAAATCTCATTCTTGGTCAGTTTGTCACTTATTACTCGAAAACTATCATCTTTTCGTGAGAAATCTTTCCATAGAAAATAAAAGTACATAAAATTTCTTACAAATTGTACTACCACAGCTTGTTCTGGGACAACCTGTTCTGGCTCAAATTATAATTTAAAATGAGGTATTTTCTATGACTCAATGAATGAAAAAAAAATTAAATTCTATGGTTCCGATGATGCGATCCCCTTGAAATTTTGCATGAACATTTAGTATATCAGTCTCGATTCACAAAAAAAATTTCAACCGAATCGGATATCTTGTTATGGAAATATAAAGATTCTTCTTCTCAATATTCCAATTGAATTTTCTATGGTTCTGTTCACACTATGATAACACAATTTTGAATAAGGCTTATTATGAGCATCTTGCGTTTGGCCGCAACATTTCATTTCGATTGGTTCCGTTTTGTCTGAGATATTGAGGAACAAAAATTTTGAATTTTGTTTTGTCTGAGATATTGAGGAACGAAAATTCTGAATTTTTTTCCTCAGACAAAACAAAATCCATCGAAATGAAATGTTGCGGCCATATGCAAGATAATAAGCTTCATGCAAAATTGTGTGACCATAGTGTGAACAGAACCATAGAAAATTCAATTGGAATATTGAGAAGAAGAATCTTTATATTTCCATAACAGGATATCTGATTCGGTTGAAATTTTTTTTGTGAATCGAGACTGATATACTGAATGTTCATGCAAAATTTCAAGAGGATCGCATCATCTGAACCATAGAATTTAATTTTTTTTTCATTCATAGAATCATATAAAATACCTCATTTTAAATTATAATTTGAGCCAGAACAGGTTGTCCCAGAACAAGCTGTGGTAGTAAAATTTGTAAAAAAAATTTATGTACTTTCATTTTCTATGGAAAGGTTTCTCACGAAAAGTTGATAGTTTTCGAGTAATAAGTAACAAACTGGCCAAGAATGAGATTTTTCATCTTTTTTCGTATTTTTTTCTATGTTCCCTCGCGAAATTTTGTTAGCAAACCTCAGATTCGTAGTCAGCACCCCAAAAAACATAAAAAATGGAAGATATCAAAACTACCCCAAAACCTTCCCGCTAGGGGTTCTTTTAAGCACAAATATACTGTACTATTATTAAATGACGCCACGGCACACTTAATGCGTATGACATCTTTCCAACTATGCAGAACAA
This sequence comes from Propylea japonica, assembly GCA_013421045.1. NCBI lineage: Eukaryota > Metazoa > Arthropoda > Insecta > Coleoptera > Coccinellidae > Propylea > Propylea japonica. The sequence continues at coordinate 52,853,604 of CM024240.1, forward strand.
TGTGGGAAGGTTTACCTACCACAAGTATACCTACTAACGTGGCCAACCGCTCATGTAACACCCTGTATTTTATATTATGTAATTTCACATTCAGATGAGCCATTTGTTTTATGTGATACTTTCTATAATCATATTGCAAACAAAGTAGGTACAATTTAGGAGGAATTCATTATTCATTTCGTGATTTTCAGGCCAAGGAAAATTTGAGCTCAATTTCCTAGACAGTGGTCTTCAGTTTTGTTCGCATCTGATATATGGATATGCGGGCATCGATGAAAAGACTAGTAAAATAAAGGCACTTGACGAAGTTTTGGATCTGAATCAGCATAACTATCAGAAAGTGACAGATCTTAAGAGAAGATTTCCTGGAATCAAAATCTTACTTTCAGTTGGAGGTGGTAGAGATGGAACATATGACGATGATAGAAAAGTTGACAAATATTTAGAGTTGGTAAGTTTAAACAACTTATTGATAATTTTCTTTGAAACCAAACTCTGGAAATTTGTAAAAGCTGTTTAATATAAAATTGAGATATTTATTTTATAAAACCGCACTTTTCATTTCGATTTGATAAAATTTTCATTTGAAAATATGTTTCAGAATACGGTGCCGTGAATTTGAAATCTTCATTCTTAGATGATTTCTTGACAAAAGTTCCTATGAATTATGGATCTCTGACGCATTGCTTCTGAGATACAGGGTGTTAAAATTTGAAAAAATAAATTGGTTTTTCGAAAATATTTTCCACGACCTACACGATTTCTGTTCGTTTTTTTCTATAGGTTATGAGTACGCATCAAAACACAATTTTATAAATTCAAAATTCTTCTCAATTTTCACCAGTGGCGTCTATGCAGACACTTATTTATCTTGATTTTTTTTTTACCTGCGACGAATACTTTCTATGATAAAAAATAAAATGTAACTTCATGTTCTGCAGGGTGTTGAAATTCAAAGAAAAAATTGGTCTATCGGAAATATTTTCGGCACCCTACAATATTTTTGTTTGCTTCTGGTAGGTTATCAGTAGGCATCAAAACACAATTTTTTTATTTCAGAATTATTCTCAATTTCCACTAGTGGAGTCCGTAAAGACTTTCGGTGTAAAAATGGTACGCCACTGCTTTTTTCGAATTTAAAATTATTTTCATAATCACCACATAATTCACAGTGAGAATGGTATCTTCAGTTTTTCACCTGCGACGAAAACTTCCTGAGATATAAAAATGAAATACTATTTCATCTAAGAGAATCAAAATCGTCTAGGCACAGATGAAAACGGCACCTTCCATTCATTTTAATTTTTTGGCAGTGGATAATCAACACAAGATTTGAGAAACTCCTTACGAGGACCAATTTACTGTAAATATATGGATTGGAATAGTTGGTGATTATTTGGTTGGACCTTTCTTACTACCCAGTAGATTAAATGAAAAGTCATATTGTCGCTTTTCGGATGCAATTTTGTTGAATTTTGTTAAAGATTAAATTTAAATTCCACCTAAATTTATTCGTAAAGAAGTATGTACGGACGCCACTGGTGAAAATTAAAAATAATTCTTAACTAATAGAAGTGTTCTGATCCGTACTGATAACCTACCAAAAGGCAAACAAAAATCTTGATGGAGGTCGAAAATATTTCCGCAAAATCGAATTTCAACACCCTGCATCGCTCAGATGAAATTACATTTTTTTTAAATATCTCAGAAAGTATTCGTTGCAGGTTAAAACTGTGGTGATTACGAAAATTATTTTAAATTGAAATAAAGCATTGGCATCTAAGTTTTTTACCGAATTTAATCGGACAGAAGTCGGTACGAACGAAACTGGTAAAAATTCAGAATAATTTTAAATTAAAAAAGTTGTTGAAAAATTTTATAGGTTTTCACTCCCAGTCTCTGAAACAGAAATAATTAAATGCAGAATCCTTCCAGAATATATTTCAATCGATATCTAAAAAATTGTGTTTTGATGCGTACTCATAACCCACCAAAAAAAAACAAACAGAAATCAATACTCAGAATCTCAGAAACAATGCATCAGAGACCCATAGTTCAAAAGGACTTGTCATGAAATCATCTAAGGACGAATTTAAGGTACCTTATTCTGAAACATCCTGTATAGTACCATTCTGTACTTATTATTAAATAAATAATTAAATGAAAGTCTTCATATATTTTGAAGGGTTTTGATGAAAGATCAGACTTTACCTAAAAGAGAAAAAAGAAGTATGAAATAAATGTGAATTGTTTTATTATAGCTGTATAAAATTATGCGGGTCTTTTCGTTCGGAATACCCAAATCAATAATGCAATAATATGCAAATAATATTCTCTTCCATTTGGCTCTTCGAAAAATGGTGACAAATAGTTCCATTTGATGAGAAGAATATACAGCATTCTGGATCTGGACCATTGTCCAGATCTTAACCAAGAAATTTCAACCACGTATTCTTTGTCAAAAACAAGCCCTAATTCCCAAGACTCCCTGAGATACAGGATGTTAAAATTATAGAAGGAAAATGTTTTTCACTGATAACTTTTAAACTGATCGACATATTTTCATGAAATTTGAGATATAGGTTTCAACCATCAATGAGCACATTTTGCAGGAAATCTGCATCGAGAATGAATATTTTCAGTAAAAAAGGTACGCCACTAGTTTTTCCAACCATAAACATTACTGTGGAATTACTCAGAAATTTTAATCAAATTCGCTGTCTTCCGTTTTGACCTACGACGCACCGTTTCGATTAAAAAAATTCAAATACGTACATACTCATGAAAAAATCTCTAAATACTGATATGGTACATAATAATTGGAATATCTTTGTAAACGAAACCTGTGATTAAGAAACAGTTAGCGTTAACAGCCTCGCTTAAATATAATTTTAAAGCAGACGTTCGAAGTATGAACCATTTTGCTGAACACAAAATTCACATACCTAAACGTCTTTAATTTTAATACCCTGAATCTCGGAGAGGAAGCATTTCTCGACATAAGTTTATATGACATACTAGGGCTTATTTTTGGCTTGGAATAAGTGGTTAAATTTTCTTGGTTAAGATCGCGATCACCCTGTATAGTTAAAACAAGACCAGTATAAATAGTAAGCGGTCTAGCTGGCTGCAATGCGAAGGGAATTATGAGTCTTCAAAATTTAAAAATAGTTTTCTGAAGTGTTTTGTTGGTGAATTTTCTAATTTGGTTATTATAAGGATATATTGGGAAGGAAACAAATGCAATCATATTCTATTTCAGCTCGAATCATCAGATAAACGAATTGCCTTCATCAATTCAGCAGACTCATTTCTGAAAACATATGGTTTTGATGGTTTGGACCTTGGCTGGGAATTTCCTGAAACAAAACCGAAGAAAATTCGTGGAAAAATTAGTGAGTATAATTGAAATGAATCATAAATCTTATTAGATTCAAGCATAAATTCCAAAGTGAGAGATAAGAAAAGGTCAATAACTATCCGAGACCCGGTAAGATATACCACTTAAGTATTGAGAACAACAACTATATCTCAATATTGATTAAAAATGCAAAATTTTTCAATCTAGTCCTGAATTTATAATTGTAGACGAATTTTGTACTGCTCAGGAAAAATAGTCCGAAAAATAGGGTTTCTTGGGCGAATGAACCAAGTTCTGGATGTCTGTGATCTCGAAAAACTATTTTCGGGCGTTTTGCGTACAATATTTTTTCGGTAACCTTGTAGAATAACACTATCGCTGCTGCTTTCTATATTTAATTGCGAATTGCGATAAAAAAACCATGCAAACTTTTGGCAACTAATATCATATGAACTGTCTGCCCTTATTTCGTTGCGATGATTCTTTCTGGTCTAGTCTGAGAAGAACGTACTTTCCGGACTAGGCCGGAAAATGGTACTTTCTCAGAGAAAAAGCGTCCAGAAAGTGGGTACTTACATCCCGGATTGTTGCCGATAAAAATATTTACGTAGAGCAAAATCAAGAAGTTATAATGATCATATTGATACATATTCTCAAAATATTACTGATCGGAAGTCATTCCGGTGTAAAAACTCCTTGGTAGTTACCTACATACTATAAAAGCTTCACTTGAAATCGATCAGAGTTTTTTTAAATTGGTTTATAGTACACTTCTGGAAATTGTCTAAGCATATTGAAAATTTCAAGTGAATTTCATACCTCAATAACTTTCTTGAAAATATTCCCATCTTCACGTGCCATGAAGCAAAGCATCCTAAAGATTGTTGTATGGTCTTTCAAAAACAGGAGTTCAAATTAATTCAACTTTATTTGTCACGTTAATCAGGGTCTTCAAAAAATAGATGGATTTTTTCCAAAAAGCTGATCGATACGGTTTTGCGAAAAATTATCAAACTCAATTTTGATTTTGATTTTCCGATAAAGCAAGTCTTCAGCTCCAAAATATTTTATGGTGGCACTTTACCATTATCTCCTGTAATTAAACACGAGACACGATTTTGTGAAACTCATCTTTTTTTACGAAAACAAAGAATCAATATTAAAAAATATCCGATCGTCAAGAGCCATGAATTATCACAAAGGGGGTTCTGTCGTCTTTCAAAAACAGTAGTTTAATTTCGTTCAACTCAATTTGTCACTCCACAGGGGGTCTCCAAAAAATGGTGGATTTTTTTCAGGAGAGTTGATCGAGCACTTTTTGCAAAAAATTATCAAACTCAATTTCAAACTTAATTTTTCGATAAAATCAGTCTGAAGGTCCAAAATGTCAAATGGTAGCACATAGCTATCTCGTATTTTTAATGAGAGAGACACGATTTTGTCAAACTTTAAAATTACTTTGTATAAGTTTAACAAAATTGTGTCTCTCTCTCTTTAATTATTATAAGAGATAGCAAAGTCTCACCATAAAACATTTCGGGGCTGAAGACTTGCTTTATGGAAAAATTAAAATCAAGATTGAGTTTGATAATTTTTGGCAAAACGCGCTCTATCTACTTTCTGGAAAAAAATCGACTTCTTTTTTGAAGACCCCGTATAACGTCACAAATAAAGTTGAATTAATTTGAACTCCTGTTTTTGAAAAACAATACAACAACCTTTCGGATCATTCTTAAGAAAGTTATTGAGGTTTGAAATTTACTTGAAATTTTCAATATGACCATTTCCAGCAATGTATTATAATCGTCGTTCAGGATAGAAAAACTCTGGGTACATGCATTCACAGAAGTGTTTTCTGTGTTATTGGTAGTATAAATCTTTTTCAAGTCTCCTTTGAGCTTCAAAATCAAGTATTGAGGTCATTTAGTAAATTTTTCTGTTCGTTCCAATTATGACGAATATGGGGCTTAATAAATAAATTTTAAACTCGACCTCGTAAAAAATGTATTTCACTTTTAAATATGAATGAAATTTAAGATTGTATACTTAACAAATAAGTATAAATAGACAAATAATGGCGGATTGAATAGTCTCAGAATTCTTTTTTCAATTCGAATTAGTATATGGAATCACTTTTTTATTGTGAATCATCATTTCAATATTGAATGAATTATCGCAAAATTAAAACGATCTTGTAGATTATGAAAATTTAACGCATAGCGCTTTCGTCAAAATTCATCTCTTGATATTCATAGATAGCCAGTTTCACTACATACATATTAACATATTACATGAAAAACATCCCTGTTTAGGTGGTTGGTTCAATAAACTGAAAACCAAGATTGTTGGGGAGAGTGAAGTAGATGAGAAAGCAGTTGAGCACAGAGAAGAGTTCACCGCACTGGTTAGAGATTTGAGGAATAAGTTCAAACACGATGGACTTTCCCTTTCATTGTCTGTACTTCCAAATGTTAATAGTACAGGTAGGTACAATCTGTTGCAATAAACAAGTTTGAAAATGTATTTTTTCCCATTTTCATAGTTTACTACGATCCAACAATTGCCCAGTATTTGGACTTGATCATTTTGAAGGCTTTTGATTTCCATACCCCCAAAAGAAATCCAAAAGAAGCTGATTATCCAACGCCGCTATTTTCTGTTTTCGACCGGAGATTCGACGAAAATGCTGATTATCAAGTTAGATTCTGGTAAGTTCATTCCTTTTCTTCATAATTCTAATCTAATAATTTCGATTAGGGGAGAGTAGTCCACAGTGGGACAAATTTTATATTTCAAAAAATAAGGGATACATCTCCACGATTTCTGGCATTACGAAAAGCTTGATCAATATTTCACTGAAACTTGCTATTATTGAAGCACTATGTGATGAAATCTTTCGAATGTCGATTTTTTCAAAAAAAATGTTTTCGTCTCAATGTGGCACACCAATATAACTTATGATATAAATTTTGGCTGGTGGTGCTGTGGCCCCCTCATTATTATTAATTTCGGTTTCATTTTTGATTATCTGTTATCTGTAATATTTGATCCCTCATCCTTCAGTTATTACTTCAAAAAGATCAAAGTAATGAATTTGATAATATTAAATTCAAAGGAAATATGTCGAATGATTATATTTGGTATCAACGAACTACTTATACTTTTTCAGTTACTTGCGTTCAACTGTGTCCAAATCGCCTTTTTGTTTTTAGGAACATGTCTCACCTATAGACATATAAAAGGATGGACAGCGCGTCACGTGACTTTCACGCTAAGTTTAGTGCCCCCAACATAAGAGAGAGATACTATGAAGGGTGGAGTAATATTAGTGTGGACCATCCACACTGTGGAGCATAGACTAAACTAAACTAATATCACTCCATCCTTCACAGTATCTTTCTCTCTTAATATTGGAAAAATCACAGAACATAAAAATATCTAATGCGTAGATATCAAGGATCCAATGTTTTTATTATATGTTCTGTGCTTCGCTTCGCACTAATATTATTCTATCCTTGTCTGAAGTCAATATTCTCTCTCACACGTCCTGCCCATTCTTTTATAAGTCTATGGTCTCACCACACACTCTCCCCTGTGACTTTTCCCGAGTCACAAAAAATTGATGTTTGTCATTTCATCAATGGTCCATTATATCGTGCGTTCAAAAAAATTCGTGGTCAAGTAAGCTGTGGAGTGTGGATTCTATTTTTCCTTAGTCTATGAGGGGAAAAATAAAATCCACAGCCTACTTGACCACGAATTTTTTTGAACGCACGTTACATCTTAGCTCGTTTAGCTTATTGTAAAGTTAACAATAACATTCAACACCAGAAACTCGAACAATCATGTAATATTCTAGGGATATATTAGAAAAAATTGAATGTTTCTATCAAGTTCGAAATATTTCAACCCGTATATTATGCATTTGCGAAAAAAATAATATTGTGTTGAAACCTCTAAGGACAGCTATTGCAATCTCAATAATTTCGAAGTTCGGCACACCTAAACGAAAAAAGTTATGTTGATGAAAATGGAATTTTTACCGAATAAACCTCACAACCGTTAGTGTTTGTGACAGTACCTAAATGGATTTTCCTGAATTATTTTCATTTACCATTCAAGTAGTATAGGATTTATCGACTTGAGCCTATTAGCGTAGAAAGGGTGTGATTTTTCACACCCTTAGCGATCGGCTATCACACTCCCTACTAAGGGGAACATTCACTCATCCCGGATAGCAAGTATCAGGGGGATTGAGCTCTGAGGTCTTCGGTGTTCTTCTTCTCCTGGGTCCTGGGTTGTTCGTCCTTCGTTGCTTGGTCCTGGATCTCTCGGTTGACGTCGTGGTTGTTGGTTTTGCAATGTTTCCCTCCATGGTTGTTCCTGGTGTCCATCGTGACCTACAAACTTCCTTACCGTTCTAGCAGTACCAAGAAGTACTGCTTTTTGCATTACTTTAAAAAGGTTTTCATCCAAATCTAGCTCTTTGAGGTTGGACTTGAGGCTCTTAGGAATAATTCCTGTGGTTGATATGAGAATCGGAATGGTTCTGGTACTGGACATTCCCCACTGCCTTTTGATCTGAAGTTCAAGCTCTCGATATTTCGATATTTTTTCAGCATATTTTTGACGTAGATTGTTGTTATTTGGGATGGCTACTTCTATGGGTATTGCTTCCTTCTCTTTTTTCTTCACTAGAATTATGTCTGGCCTGTTATTAGCAACTGTTAAATTGGTAAGTACTGTGCGACCCCAGTATAGCCTGTAATGGTGGTTGTCCAGTATAGTATAGGATTTATTATTATTATTAACAAAAAGGGAGAGTCGAGGCCGTAGCCTATTATGACTCAACTGACAATAATTGTTGACGAAACAAGTGTGTACAGAAAAAAAACAAAAACTTAATAGAGTTCTAACAATTCAAATCACAAGTTCACAATATTACTGCTGCGAGATCCGAACCTTCCATGCGTCATATCCGTTCTTGAACGAGTTGACACTAGTTGCAGTCACCACCTCCACTGGCAGGCTATTCCAAATATCAAAAACTCTATTCGGCAGAAAACCTTGTCGGCCAGATGTTCTGAACTTCTCCTTAGCAAGTTTGAAAGGGTGACCCCGAAGATTAGTATTCGGATTCAACACAAACATATCCGACAGATCCACGCCAAACAGATTGTTGAGAGCCCTGTACGCCACAATAAGATCTCCTCTCATCCGGCGCTCCTTGACACTTGGAAGACCGAATATGTTGAGTCTAGCTGAGTAGTCAGGGCGATGCCATCCATAAGGCAATCTCGTCGCGAAGCGCTGCACCGACTCCAGAAGGTCCACGTCATATTGGTGGATCGGATACCAAACAGGTCCAGCGAATTCTAAAATGGGGCGAATGTATGTTTTGTACAATAGAGTGCAGGTCGGAACGTCCATACCTGGGAATGACTTGTGGAAAGTGTACAATAATTTTTTTGCCTTGGATGTAATGGCGGTAATATGGTCGGACCAGGTGAGCGTTTTGTTCACGGTTAAGCCTAAATCTACATGAGAGTCAGTCGACTGAACCGGAAAACCATTTAAGTAATAGGTAAACTGCGGGTTATTCTTGCCTATATGAAGCACTCGACATTTCGTGATGTTCAATGTCATAAGCCACACGTCACACCAAGCGGCGACGGATTTCAGATCGTCCTGCAAAGTTGAGTGGTCAGTTGCTGGATCGGCGTAGAATTTCAGATCATCCGCATATTGGTAGCAGATAGACCGAAGAAGGGGAGGAAGATCTGAAACATAAAGCAGGAAAAGAATTGGGCCCAAAATTGTTCCTTGGGGCACACCACTCGAAACCATTCTGGGCATAGAATTACTCTCAGACACTTTAACTCGAAACCGCCGGTTACTCAGAAATGCTCTGATCCAACCCAAAAGCTTTCCTCTTATTCCAAGATGTTCAATCTTATGTAAAAGTCGTCTCAAAGGCACCCGATCAAAAGCCCGTGAAAAATCCAGGTAAAGTATGTCAACAGCTCGTCCATCGTCCATCATTTTTGTCCAATCATTAACACACTTCAGCAGATTTGTAAGTACAGATTTTCCCGGTAAAAATCCATGTTGACAATCGGGTAGTAGTTCATTCTGCAGAAGAAAAGGTATCATCGCTTTTACTATAAGTTTTTCGCAGACTTTGGACACAACTGAGGTCAAACTTATGGGTCGATAATTAGAGGGGTTCAACTTATCTCCCGACTGGGGTGACGGATGCATCAAGCCACTCGTCGGGAAGGCTACCAGAGTTGAATGATTCGGTGTATATAATACACAATGGTAGAGCCAATTAAGTTGCACAGTTTTTCATTACAAAAGGTGCTAAATGTTCTGGACCAGGGGCAGACGACGGGTCTAGGGAATTGAGTTCTTCACGAACCGAGTCTATAGAGAAAGCTAAATCTGAAAGTTCTTCACGGTGTCTAGGGGTCATCATTTCGGGAATCGGACCATCGGGTTCGCTGGTGTAGGCGGAAGAGAAGCTGTCGGCAAGAACTTCGGCAGATCTTTCGGGTTCAAGGCAGAGTCCTCCGTTCGCATCGACAACGATCGGAGCTTTAACTTTTGTATTTATAGGGATGATCTGATGAATTTGAAGAATTGTTTCCTATTTTTCGAGCCCGCTATTCGTCTCTGAAAGTTCTTCCTTGCCTCAGCGAGTTTGGACTGTAATGAGTTCGTGTACGATCTATGGACCTGGTAGTTCTCCTGTGATCTATGGCGAAGAAAACGCCGCCAAAGCACTTTCTTATGACGCAACATTTTAGATATTTCCCTGATTATCCACGGTTTCATGGGATTAAGTTTGGATTGGTGGAGTGTCGTGCGTGAATTAAGCAATTCATTGAATGTAGAAATAAACTCATTCCACATAGCTTGAACCGATTGATCTCTGAATTTTCCTGCCCAATCTACTCGAGAAAGATCCGCATTCAAACCATGGAAGTCAATTCATTTCGTTACCTTCGGAGGCATCGGGGTATCAAGAGCATTGAACTGTAATTTTGTTGCGAGTACTACATGATCGGATTTCCCAAAAGGGGGCAAAAACCCCACGCCACTCATCAGATCGGGATCATTTACGAGTATAAGATCCAAAATGGAAGGTTGCTGACCACTTCGATATCTTGTAGGGTTCTCAATTAATTGAGTAAAAGAGGAATTGTGGACCAACGAGGCAAATTGGGCACTAGGGGAGGAGGCCTGAGGTATTGTCTGCAACGGCCACTTCAAACTAGGAAAATTGAAGTCGCCTGCAATGAAAACAGTTCCTTTGCTATGAGATAAGGACTCTAGATGGGAGAAAAGGGCAGAATCTGAACTAGATGAACGTGGCCTATAAATGCATCCAATGGTCATCAAAAGCTCGTTCTTATGCTTTATTTCCAAGAACAGATTGTCTATGTGAAGGGAGTTAATCGAGGAGGTTGTTATGTTATAGTTCTGGCAGATAAAATCACTGACGTAAATGCATACACCATCATGGCCTATGTGCAAGGAATTGTCGCATCGGTATAACCTAAAACCAGGAATGGCCACGGTACTATCGGGAATAGTGGATTTAAGCCAAGATTCAGAAATCAAAATCAAATCTGTTTTATAACAATTTACATAAGTGACTAATTCATTGTATTTGCTGTAGAGGAACTGGATGTTGGTGTATATGAGCTTCCATTCGGTAGGTGCGGTGCGTTTTTTGGAGAACCCAAAGGGCGTGAGACAATGGTAGGATTACCCTTAACAAATTTAATAGTCAGGTCCGTTTCTCCTGATGCCTGTCTCCTTTTCAAAAGTTTTCGCAAATCATTCATCTGCGATTGCTGATGAGGTGTTTTATCATCCGATATGATATAATCCTTCAAGGTCGGATTACTCATAATAAGTTTCTTGTTTCGCAAAAGTGAGTTCACGATATGCTGGCTTGACAGTGTCACCCTCAACAATCGAGGACGAGCACTCGATGCCTTTCCCAACCGAATAAAACCCAAAACGTGGTCTCCGGCAGATCTATCGACAGTCTTGAGAATTTCACTGATAGCAGCAGTTGTATTAGAATTTAACTTCAGTGTTCTGTTGAAAATATTCAAAATTGAAAGAAATCTGATGGCATTACTCACTCTTTGCACACATTCACATCGTTTAATGGAAGTGGTACTTTACCTACCTGAATCGTACAATCGTCCCAATTTCGATGATCATTGAGAGCATCTCGAGAACCATGAGGATTAGAGAAAAATTTTCAAGGACTCCCGATCTCTTCCTTCAAAATGATTTATCGCCAGCAAACAGATCCCAGATATCTAAATTGGATATCGAGTTCTGAAAAATTGCTGTTTCAAATATTTCGCCATATTTCGTTTTCTGTTGGAGATATCACGAAAATTCCAAAACGCTTTCGTTTGTAATTTCCATTGCCTATAGGCTGATTCCATCTGATCCGAAAAACCGGTTACAGGATGATACTCGGTAAATCTGCGGCTAAGAAGCAATGATGAAAAATATAGGGTGTCCCATTTAAAAAACACAAACTTTTCTCTCTAGCACTCGAACGGCGAATAATTTTTGGGATCAGATGAAAGCAGCGTATATGCAATAATAGAACTTACACTGAAAACGCTTTGGAATTTTCCTGATATCTCCATCAGAAAACGAGATATAGCGAAATATTTGAAACAGCAATTTTTTAGAAAATTTATTGGCAAGTGATTATTTTGGGAAAAAATTTAGAAAAACTCTGAGCAGGAGCTCTTGAGCGCTCGTTCTTTGGTGGAGCAATAAGACTATTACCTCAAAATTTTATATGGGACTTGAGATTGATAACAAATATATAAATGAAGAATCTCAGCACAATCGGAATAATATTCTGGAAATTATTCAAGAATTGAAGTATGTAAAGAAAAAATAATTAAAAAAATTTAATTACATATATTGTTCTGATGATGCGATCCTCTTCAAATTTTGTTTGAACATTCAGTATATCAGTATTGATTCACAAAATAAATTTCACTTGAATCAGTTATCTTGTTATGGAAATAAAGATATTCTTCTTTTCAATATTCCAATTGAATTTTCCATGGTTCTGTTAATACTATGGCCACGAAATTTTGGATGAAAATTCAATATATCGATCTCCATTCACAAAATAAATTTCACTCGAATCGGATATCTTTTTTTTCAATATTCCAATTGAATTTTCTATGGTCTCGTTTCGTCTGAGATATTGGGGAACAAAAACTTTGAATGGCCATATTTTAGGGAACACCCTGTACGATTCGGCTGGTTAACGAACTTAACCGAGAAATTTAGGACCCGAACTCATTCTGAAAATTTCAAGTCTCTAGCACTATCCCTTCGAAAGATATTATTCTAACGACCGACCGGACGGCCCCACGGACAGAATTGAATTTTACCACATCAGGGTGTCTAACCCTATCGTTTGAGACCATTTAGGCTCAAAATTCGAAAATTACAGACATTTGGGCAAAACAATATAGCACTTGTTTAAGGAGAACGAGCGTTCAAAAAGATATCGGGAGTCTTAGAAAATTTTTTCTCTAACCCTTATGGTTCTCGAGATGCTCTCAGTGATCATTGAATTTGGGACACCCTGTACATATCCCAAGATCCCCTTAAGATCATTTCATCTGAGGTTATCTTAAACAAGTTGATTATGCGTTTGATGTGACCACTTGAGATGAATAATAATGACTTTCGTAATGACGATATAGCCCTATGAAGAAAACAATCAATAAGTTAGGTAATGAAAAGATCGCGTCTTGACTGTATTGTAGTTGAAGTTAGCCATTTTTAACATTTATTGTGAATGACTGAACTGTTTTATTTCAATTATTGCCTGATTTTTATTACTAACACAAAAAAAGAAGTAGTTTTCTTATATCGTGTCCCCCTTTTTAAAATTCCATTGTGACACAAACTCTTAATATTATGAATTTTGTTATTTTTCGTTCTTCATGTACCAAGAGTTGTGATGAATGCCATCACATTTCTTTTAATTTCGAATATATCCAACAGAATTGAAAGTTTATACCACTGAAATAGAATCAGAAGTTATCGACAAGTATAGTTTAGCTAGATCACCCTGTATCTTGAAAAGAGTTGACTTCAGCCATGAAATATTTTCGGTTTCAAATTGCATTAGATACTAGATAGGTCCTTCAAGCCAATGAACTATGACTAACTATTTAGTTGCTGGACACCCTGTAGAAGTATAATAGTTCTAAATGTGCTTGAGTCTTTTAAATGAATCAATATGAATCCAAATTTCAATAAACATCAATATTTTGAAGTATCCACAAAGTGCTGCTCTCATTGAATGGAATCAATACACTTATTCTTAAATGAAAAGAAAATAAGTATTTATCAACTTAATATATCACTGAAATCATAGGACTGAACACGGCACACCAAGAAACAAAATAATTTTGGCCATACCTGCATTCGCGAGAACATGGAAAATGACAGAAGATTCAGGCCTCACAGGAGTTCCACCACTGCAAGTTGAAGGGGAAGGGCAGGAAGGACCTTACACCAAAACACCAGGTTTATTGAGTCATCCTGAAGTTTGCAATAAGTTGACAAATATTGAAATCAAACATAAATTAGTTAAAATTGGCGATCCAACTGGTCGACACGGTAAGTTTGTTGAAAAACCATATATCATCATTAATTGATCCTTTATGCTTGGTAATCCACTCAAAATTGTCGACCCAAGAGAAATAGGTATAGTCCGTTCACGAAAGTTTGAGCGCATAGTAGGCGTTTGTTTATTTATCTGAAGTTGGCAGTATTTGCTGTCATAACGTAAAATAAAGTCAATGTTGCCGAATGCACCCGGCCTCGTCCGACGAGCTTGCGAGTTATCAGAGAACTCTATGCAATATTGACAACATTGCGTTTCAATCTGACAAGAAAATAAACAACATAACCTAAAATTTTAATATACACAGTGGAATATGCCAAATTGTCATGGCCAACTGACGGCTCAACCTTTCGTGAACGAACTATATATTTCTCATGAGTTATAGGATATAAACGTCGTTTTACGCTACTAAAGGGTTTTCCAATAAGAGGTGGTATTTTGAATAACCCGCTATTTCGGCAAATTTCACTGTCATTTTTTGACATTTGACAAGTAGACACTACGCCATTAATAAAAATGGAACGATACACGCTTCAAGAACGCATTCAAATTATTAAAATTCACTATAAAAATGGTGAAAATTTGGCAGAGACGGTTCGTAAAACTCGAACATTTTTGGGTCGTCGTGAAGCACCTTGTCGGACCGCAATAAAGAAATTGGTGGAAAAATTCGAGCTGTTGGGACAAGATAGTCATGTGAAGAATAAAACCCATGCACGTCGCTCAGGAACAGCCGAGAAATTTGCTGCTGTGTTCTTTGGAATAAGGCATTCCACAAACGTCATTACACCGTACTTTGGGTCTTATAAAGTTCAGTCACAAGAAATCAAGCCGGTCGATCATCAACAACGTCGTGTCTTTGCTGATTGGGTCGTTGAAATGCATGAAAATGATCCGGAATTCCATTGAAAAATCATCTTGAGTGATGAGACCCATTTCCACCTCGGTGGCTTCGTCAACAAGCAAAATTGTCGCATCTGGGGCTCGGAAAACCCAAGAGTTTTTATTGAAAAGTCTCTCTATCCTCAACGTGACTTTTGAGTGCGGTTTATGGTCCGTCGGAGTCAATGGGCCTTACTTTTTCGAAAATGAGGCTGGAGCAACAGTTGCGGTGAATGGATTGCGGTATCGAGAGATGATTAATGATTTTTTATGGCCGAAATTGGATAGTATTGATCTGGACAACGTTTACTTTCAAAAAGGCGGCGCTACGTGCCACACAAGCAACGGAACCATTGATCTTTTGCGGGAAGAGTTTCCGGACCGTGTTATCTCTCGAAGAGGTGATCACAATTGGCCACCGAGATCTTGTGATTTAACACCTTGCGACTTCTTCCTTTAGGGCATCGTGAAAGAGAAGGTCTACGCCAATAGCCCAGCGTCGATTCAAGACCTCAAATATGGAATTCGTGTGGCTATTGAGGACATAGGACATGGTCCTATTTTTTTGTTAAAGGCTAATCATTAGTGAATTGTTTCCTGTATCGTCACATATTCAATTGAAATAAGGTGTGTTTCGGAGTGGGAAATTATGGTTTTTTCCGGTCATAGAAAATACGCCTATTTTCAACTACAGTTTAAACCAGAACTGTTTATTGCAGAAAAACCTCAATGATATACAATTTGTAGAAAACGTTATGCAGTTTCATTTTGTATAGAAAGGATTTTCATGAAAAGTTGATAGTTTCCGAGAAAAAGGCAAAAAACTAAGCAAGAATCGGATTTATATCTTTATCCGTATTTTTTCTATGGTCCGTTACGAAATTTTGTTAGCAAACCTCAGATTCGGATTCAGCACCCCAAAAAACATAAAAAATGAAAGAAATTAAAACTACCCCAAAACATTCTTGTTAAGGGTTCTTTAAAGCTCAAATTTACTGGACTATGAGGTCTTCACTAAATCTTGCAAAAGGCTTGAATCTGGAATTCTCATAAATGAATAAAATGAAAGCTATTGTTTTAAGAATATTCAAATTCGAACTATCGTTTCCCAAATGAATAGGCGTTCAAAAGCTTGTAAGCCATGTAGTACAACCAAAATGACGCCTATTGCAAATATCGATATTCTGAGACAGAGGATTATTGATGCAGCTGAGGAAATGAGGCGGAGCCTGCAAACTTCTGTCGGTAAAGGTATAATTTAAGGAAACAAATGAGAATTTATGTGAGAAGAGGCCATGTCGAACAAGAGTTATGAAAATATTACTCTCCTGATCTTTGTTTCATTTACGTATATTAAATTCTTCTACCTCGAAGTAAAAATGTACCCCCTACATGACCTGAAAAATAACGTCCTTCAATATGACTAACCCTGTACCCTTGTATAACGGCA
The DNA here is from genome assembly GCA_013421045.1 of Propylea japonica. NCBI lineage: Eukaryota > Metazoa > Arthropoda > Insecta > Coleoptera > Coccinellidae > Propylea > Propylea japonica. The sequence continues at coordinate 52,869,999 of CM024240.1, forward strand.
CAATGAACGTATTCACCACAGAATCAGAGAAATAATTATAATATATAATTAATCAATTACATCCATCAATTTTAACATAATATAATGTTTCAGGAGTCTTGGCTTACCGTACCGTTGATAATAACAACCCTGAGGGTATTTGGATAGCATATGAGGATGTGGATTCAGCAGGTTCAAAAGCTTCTTATGCTAGAGAGAAGGGAATAGGAGGAGTAGCGATTGATGATCTAACCTTGGATGATTTCAGGGGATTGTGTAGCGGCAATAAATATCCAATTTTGAGAGCCGCAAGACTTAAATTGTGAAATTAATCTATTAATTTTTGTATAATATCTATCAAGTAAAACGTGTTATTGACGTATGCATTTTTTATACTATAATAAAATCCGTTCAGAATAACTCCACTTACAACGAAAAACATCTGAAAATGTTGAATTGGCAGGTTGCATGTTGGATTTCATACGAAAGTACTCCTGTCTCCTAAAAAAGGGGGACGTCCATTCGTACAAGGAGTCCGTCATTGATAAGCGTCCGTCAAAACTGAAAATCGTGAATTAAATTGGTGTCCGCTCATCGGACCCCCCCTCGCTACGGCTTTGAAACAGTTCGATTTACTTCCTAAATTATACAGGTGTCTACTTTTAAAGTGGACCAACTTCGAGAGGTGATTATACAAGTGATTTTCTACAAATAATGTCATATAGCACGTGGTCGAAATATTGACGGTTATTCTTCAATTCAACATTTCTTGATTTCACGAAAAATTTCAAGTTTTTTTCTCTAAAAGGATCATTATTCAGTGTTCCTTGTAGTCCCATCAAATTTGATGACTACATTTTCTGAAAGAGCAATAAATTTGCTACAAGATAAGATAGTCTGTGTACAGAAAACACTTTTATTGCGTGATGAAGAAAGAATATGTCTGTGAAGTTAGATCTGAAGTTACCAAATCAGTCCTATTTTTCCAATGGTTTTTTCGATAAAATAGTAATAATAATGCACACGCTTTCTCTTCAGTAAAAATACCTCATTTAGTGTACTATCGAATGACATATCAACTTTTGTGCTAGCTGCTCGTTCTCCGCTATATCATGGCTAACCTGATAACAACGAAAAAGCCTAAAAATTCCGAACCTAAATTTGCCTTATTTCGAAGCTCTTCGTGGTTGAATTTTAATGTAGTTTTATGAAAGTCATCAATTCATCTTGAATCGAAAATAACGAAAAATGGATGGATCTCCTTCTACAATACATTTGACACATTAGGCGTTTCGGAAACTTACTCAGGATTACTAACTCGATCCATCGAGTCACGTGACGGATCTACTCGGGTCTCGGACCAGGTTCAGTGTTTACGAACACATCAGGTTTAGGATTTGAAGTGACAGTCGTATCAATAACATAACCAAACAAATTAATGAATTTATTTTTTCGATCCCAGTCTATTCTCGATTGTCTCTAGATATGCTTGCATTTATGAGCTTCTGTTGAATATTCTTATAATTTCTCGTGTGCCCTCCATGTTTATTACATTTTTGACTACCTATGCTTGAGAAGTAGAGAATTTATCTTTTCAGTTCCAATTTCACTTATTTCCTTTAGCTTTGCTGGATTATTGGCTTCTGCTAAAATATTTCTTATAATTTTTGGTGTGCCCTCACTTGTTCAATGTTATCTTCCAGTACCTACCTATATTAAAGAAGTAAATAAGGCTTCAGCTTTTACGCAGAAAGATCTGCATACAAAGTTATGAAGAAGTTGTTGCACATTATTTTCTCGGCTCAAGGAACCACTCATTTTACAATGAGCCAAATTCTCTTCTCTTTCCATAATTTTTGGGAATAGAATATATGAAATTATTTAGAAAGGAGTAGAAGACTTATTCCCGCTTTTTTCAAATACAAAATTGAAGTGCAGTGCGCATGCGGTGCCTCCAGAACCCTACTCTCGAGTAGGGTTACGATAAATCAACCTGGGTCAGTGATCGAGTTAATAACCCCGTACTTTCCGAACACGGGTTGGATGTTCGGGGTAGGTAAACGAACGCCAAGGTTAGGGATCGAGTTAACCCGAGTAAGTATCCGAAAACGCCTATTGTTTTCGTACTGAATCTACAACTCTACAGAGTAAGAGTTCATGGCGTTTCTAACGCATTACTGCACAACACAATTATTCTGTTGATGAGATCCTTCGGAGTCTGAAAGCGAATTAGATATACTTTCTCTCTCAAGTATTCTATACATAAAAATCCGAAGGCGCGTAAGATCGAGGCTCTTCGGTGGCCATCTGACCGTATCTTCCAATCCATTGTATCGCAATATATCATTAAATAGATCTTGACATTAAGACTATATGTGCTGGGCAGCCATTTATTTGAAACTAGACATTTTATCTGTTAGACAGGTGCTTCATCGATAGGTCTGTCAAGTTGCTCTGGATAATCGAATGAATTCTTCATCATCAAAGTGATCGGTAAGTATAACTGGTCCGAAAAGTTCTCCTCTCATGACTGAACAACCTCATGTTGGAAATGAGAACCAATAGTCACATGAGGGTTTTTTCTCTGCCATGACATGATTGTTTCAAAATTTATCACACCTGATTTAGTGAAAGTGACCCCACATCAGTCCCCAATATACTATGGCCCCCACTCTCCTGAATTATTCTGGTACCAACTACAAAATGTAAGTCTGGTCTCAGATAACAGATGAATTGAGCATTTCATAAAATAACACTAAGATTCAATCACGAAGAGCATCAAAATAAATAGAGAAATTTAGGTTCGGAATTTTTAGACTTTTTACATTGTTGTTATTAGGTTAGCCATGATATTAGGGTGCAGAAGATGCAGCAAGCACTAAAGTTGATTGTCATTCGAACATACACTAATTGAGGTATTTTCACTGGAAAGAAAGCGTGTGCATAATTATTAATATTGCATCGAAAAAACCATTGGAAAAATAGGACTGATTTTGTTAACTTCTGAACGGTGATATTCTTCTCCTTACCGCTTCTGCAATAAGAGTGTTTTCTGCAAATGGACTCTCTCATCTTGTAGCAAATTTATTGCCTTTTCCGAATATATAGAAAAATAGATAAAAAACAGAGGGGATATTCATGATCTCGTCACGTCGCTAGACAAAAAAGCGCGTGAGGCATGCCTCTAGCCGTTTATGCCTTGAAGAGGAAGTGAGATGAATATACAAGAATCTTAGACTAAGTATAGTCTAAGACAAGAATCGTAACTTTACAGACGTCTGTACTCGTCTTAAAATTGAGCTTGGATATTATGGCAAGCCGAGATTCAGTGCAGTATCGTATAGAAAATTGAGACTGAAGAAATGATAGAGTGATGAAATTGATTAATAAAGTAAAAGAATTAATTCGATTGATACTAGTAGTTTTCGGAATTTATTTGGTGAGGCATTGCCTAACCTGGCTCATAGGACAAGCCACCACTGATTATAACCTCTTTAAGTGAAATTATAGCCATTTAGGTATGTCCCATGTTAAAATCTTTGAATGATCTTTGGATGTTTCCATGAACATTTGCACCCCTTATTACACGTTACACACAAACGTTCACAATTTGAAAAATTTTCAAAACTCATTTAGATGTGCAATTTATAATTTATCTATTCCTTTTTCAACATAACATAATATGCTTTTTATGACTTATTCCGCTTAGTAAGAAGCATTTGTCACGTCCCTTCGGTGTCGAAAAGTTGATTAATGAATATATACTACGTTTTCATGAATATTCAATTCGATTTGAGTTCAATACTCATATCCGTTTTCATGATGCACATTTAAATGGGATTCAAATCGTTTTGAAATCGTTTCGATTTGAAGCTTTATCTGTCACTTGTCAAATGTCATATCTGTCAGCGGGAACGCGAAGAACGCCAATCAGCTGATGCTTGTTTTTGTTTTGGTGTCACATATTTTATAAAATTATAATCAATTTTGTTGGCCTAGATTACAAGCATTATGATGAATAAAAAAATAGCCCTTTTAACTTTAAGCTTTAATTTATTTGTTTGCTTGACAAGTTTTTTGTATGAAGAGGAAGCATTCCACAGAAGACGACAAATGGATGTTGCAATGTTTTTTCAATCAAATAAACAGTAATATCCTTAATTTTATGAAGAATAAGGCACGAGGGCGGATTACTAGGGCATATAGGAAGAAAAAATGTTGGAGGAAACAAAGGATAGTTGATTGGTGGGAGAGAATAGTCAAAATACATTTTAACGAGGATGACTTTATAAGTAACTTTCGCATATCCAAAAAATCATTCAATTTCATTTGCCTCAGACTCAAAAAACACTTACAGGCAAAACCAATTGGGTCAGGGAACCTTTAACAGTGGAAAAAAAATGTGCCATTGCGTTATACACAACTGGGTCATGTTTGTGAATATAGATTGTAGCAACCAGTTCGGACCAACAAATGTGTGGTACACAAATGTGTGTATGCATTTTGTGAAGCTATGCTAAAGGAGTTTCAGCAAGAATACCTTCAAATGCCCAATGATCTTGAAGCAAATGACATACAGAAGCGATTTGAAAAAATGTGTGGTATACCTAAAATCATTGGAGCAATTGATGGCACCCATGTACCAATTCTGCCACCAAAAGTTGGTTACAGAGACTTCTTAAACCGAAAGGGATGGCCGTCATATAACATTTTGGCAATAGTGGATGACCAGTACAGGTAGGTATTTCTTTACGTTAAAAGCAAAAAAATTATTCAGGTTTTATTTTAATTTTTAGTTTTAGATATGCAACTTGTAAGCATCCTGGCAGCACACATGATGCCAAAGTGTTAAGAGATTCTAACATTTTCCAAAAACTGATGCCTTTTTGCCTAAATCAAAAGGAAAAGTGGGCGACACCATAATAGACTGTTTTTTGTTAGGGGATCCGGCATCCCCCTTATTAAAATGGCTTATAAAACCATACAAAGGATCAATAACCAAAGAGGAGGAATCATTTAATACCTATTTGAGTAAAGGCAGAGTTGTGGTTTGAAAATAGCTTTGGTCGATTAAAAGCAAGATTCCGCTGCCTTTTAAAAAGGATAGATGTGCATTATTCTTTGTACCAAAATTGTTTTTACATGCCTTATTCTGCATATATTATTGAAATGAACAGAGAAGCTTTCACAACAAGTTGTTGGATGCAGTTAAAATGCAGAACTAGAATTTCCTCAACCAATAAAACAATCACCGAGCATAAGGATGAACTAGAAGGTGGTCAAATTAGAGAAGTCCTAAAAAATTATATGTGTCGTAGGTTTCCCCTTTTAAGATCATCTTTGAGATAAGCTTTAATAAAGTGAAGTGTTAAATGAGTGTGTTTTCCTTTTATTTATCGATATGTTTTTTTTTAAATAATATATAACAATGTTAAGAATGTAACTTTATATTTTATAAACTAAATAAAACATAAAACTAATAGGAACAAAAAAAAATAGCATTTTGCCTAGGAACTGAACAAACCATACATTTTTTTAACATATAGGAAAAAACTTAAGTTATTTTCATTCACTTAAGAAGAGAACAGAAAGATTTTTAAAAACTTTAAGATCATCTTGAGATAAGCTTTAATAAAGTGAAGTGTTAAATGAGTGTGTTTTCCTTTTATTTATCGATATGTTTTTTTTTAAATAATATATACAATGTTAAGAATGTAACTTTATATTTTATAAACTAAATAAAACATAAAACTAATAGGACAAAAAAAATAGCATTTTGCCTAGGAACTGAACAAACCATACATTTTTTTAACATATAGGAAAAAACTTAAGTTATTTTCATTCACTTAAGAAGAGAACAGAAAGATTTTTAAAACTGATTTTCTTTGTTTTCATCCCTGTCGTCTTCAGAACTGGAGGTATTGTCAAAACAATATCTTTTTGATTTTGATGAACAAGGCTCTGGGGTACTAGTTCTTTTTTTGCTTGAAGGTCTAGAGTAGCCTTGAAAACTTTGAAACAGGGGCTGCTGAACCGTTGGCATGTATTGGGGTAGTCCAAGTGGATGAGGTGGTGCAAAACTTGGGGTTTGTACTATATTTTCCATGGCTTGTGTGAAAGTCTGCAATATAGTTTTTAACATCTGACCTTGATTTGGTTGCTCTTTTCTTCCATTTGTTGTTGCCTATTAAAAAACTCCTCGATAAGCTGCTTTTGTTGCCGGAAAAATTCCTCTTGGTCTAAACCACTCGACTTATATTTTCCCTCTTTTGAGACTTTGTTGTTTGTGTTTGATGAGGATTCATGTGGTGTGTTCTCTGAGCTGATATTTCCAAATACTGAGAGATATCCTCTTCCGTTATCCCAGTTTCAACTGAAATGTCAACATCCAGACCCACTGCTTCTAGATTCTGTGATGGCCGGGTTGCTAAAATTTCTTCCACACAAATTGAAATAGTCACATTCTTTTCTATTTGCTCCACTTTGGGAATTGTGTTTTACACAATTTGTGTAGGCTGATTTTAAAGATTTCCACTTATTTTTTATTTGTTCCGCAGACTTACTTAAAACCCCATGTTCTTTTCATTTTTTTTTCAACTAATTTATATATTTCGGCGTTTTTATATCTTTTGCCATCAAACAAGGATAATATTTTTCTTCCCTAATTATTTCCAGCATAAGAATCACTTCAGCCTCTTCCATATATTTCTGACTATACTAGGTCCAGCCTTAACACTTTCCTCGTTCGATTGCATTTTGTTTGTTTTGATTTTAAAATATGACCAGAAGACCAGATATGTCAAACATCACAATATTGCTCGCAATGCGCATGCTCCAATTCGATACCGTTTCATGTGCAACATTTGGATTGAAATTTCGATACGCTCCCGAAAAAAGCCGTATCGGATCTAAAGCTCGGTACGATTTCAATACCCGTTTTCATGGCGTATTCAGTACAGAAATCGTATTCAAATCGTATTGGATTCTCCATGAAACGTAGTAATAATAACCATAATTCACACTAATCTAATAAGGAACATTGGGAAAAATTACGCACTAAGATATGCCCTGCAAATTCAGAATATATGATACGTAATAAAACGTGTAAAATTTAAGAAAAAACTTAATATGTTTTTACACTTCAACACAAGTTAATTGTTGAAACGAAAATTAACGTTAGGTTAGTTGATTTAAATTCAATTCAATGATATTTGACAACTATGAACTGCAATTTACATAAAAATAAAAGTTAATCAATCAACGTTATTGGCGTAACCTTAAGATTTCAAATAGCCCCATAGGATTAACTCGCTTCAGATTAAACAGGCTTGCGAAGGGGCCAATTTACGTCATCTCTTCTGGAGGTACATTTGCCTGAAAAAATTTTCCGAACCCGTGCCAGGGCCCGTATTCTCGACAAGTGATATTCGAAAACGTATACGAACTTCATTGCGCGAGTCCCTGTTTTACCTGCAAAAATGCACACCGCGCAATGAAGTTCGTATACGTTTTCGAATATCACTTGTCGAGAATACGGCACCAGAGTCCTGCAGTGCATGTCCTTCAATTATAGCCAAGAAAATTTCAAAATTCAGACACTGACAAGTCGTTCAACATCTCCACATTGGGGGTTGTGGAGGGAAATGTGCAAAGATATATAAACTGAACCATTAAAAAAAAAGGATACTAAAATCTGATGAAATGTCGTTTTGCAGGGAAAATAATTAACGTCATCATTGAGTTTTTCATCAAACATGGCTCTCAGGCACCGACATCAGTTTGTGTTACTTGTTAGAAATAGGACTTTTCGTTCAAAAGTATCGACTTTGGCCCACCTGTACAATAACATGTATCTTCCTATGAATATCAGGGAACATATTCATATGAATTTCGCCTTTCTTTATATTAGGGGAAATATCAGGGATGGCTCCTTTTCATTGAAACAGGGTGTTTCAGAAAAAAGTAATCCGCCCTCTAAGATAGATAGAAAACTGAAAAATGAATGAGGTTTGTTCGGTTAAGAATTTTCGCATCGTCATCCGTATTCAAGATAGTGCGTGTTTTTTTGATGGCACATGAGATTGTAAATTTTTGGCCGAGACCAAGAATTCACTCGATTGTGTCATGAAAACACGAATTTTATATGCACGAAATACAAACAACATATTTTGTACCACTGTGAATGTGAAATTTCATCGTCTGAAATATATTTATCAAAGATAATGCTTCCAATACAATATTTCTATGCATTCAGTGATCTTTCTGTGTCATCACTATAAAAACGACTTTTTTTAAAGGTGAAAAAAGTGAAATTAAAAACAAATTCATTGGATGTATCCGCTTCCAAAACGTATTGGTATAAAATTTCATTGCAATGTTGCCAGTAGCTTCGGCAAAATCCTAAAATATATGTATATGTTTTTCTTCAGCGACCTCTATCTTGAATACGGATGGCGATAAGAAAATTTTTTACAGAACAAACCACAATCATTTTGCAGTTTTCTATCTATTCTCTCTCTTCGAAATACCCTGTATATTGAACCATAAGGAGAGAAGTTTCAAGAGGAATTCAAATAAAATGAATTAATAAAAGCATTGATGTATACTCAACTGTTTTATGTATAGTGAAAATATATTTAGCATAAAACAATAAAAAGATAATCACAAAATAAAATATTGATCTGAATGTCTGAAACTAAAATAACTGTTTCTACAGCTTTCGTAAATCTAAAACGAACACGCTACCGTCCGAAGCACTAGCTCCAACTTTATCGCCTCTGGAGTTCCAACATACTTCGAAGATACCACCTGTACCCTTATAACTATGCACTAACTGTCCACTTTGTGTTGACCAAATATGCACACATTTATCGAAACTGCCGCTCGCAAGGAATTTACCGTCTGGACTGAAAGCCACCGAGTAGACCGGTTCAGTATGTTTCGTTAACGTGTGTACACAAGCACCTTTCTCCACATCCCATAATCTAACCGTAGAATCAAAACTTGCAGAAGCTAAAATTAGATTCATATTAGGATTTGGAGTACCAGGTCCAGTCGGTGACCACTTAATAGTGTAGATCTCCTTGGAATGAGCTTGCAAGTCATGTACACAATTATCCTGTTTCATGGACCATATTTTCAGCGTCATATCATCAGAACATGAAGCTAGAAGAATCCCTTGAGGGTCCCATTTGATTGCGTTTACTTCATTCTAAAAAAAAATTAAGTATGAGACTTGCGAAATAATGGAAATTGCAAATAGCTTTGCGTAGGGTGAGAGGTTCAGGCTGACACCCTGATAGTGATCGACACTGTGCACATATATACTGATGTAATAAACTATTGGTACTATCTAAGGTATCTGTCGCTACCTATTTATTTCTATGTATTTGGGTCAAGTTCAATTTTGGAATTTTTTAGTTTCGCCATTTTCGAGAAACGAGAAAGATTTTCGATTTTTCAAGTGTAAACTATAGTCGAAAGTTCTATCATCTGGTTACAAAATGTTTGCTGATTTCAAAATTTTATTACATGTGTCTATCCACATCAAAATTACATGAGAAAAAACTAAAATACTGATTCCAGTTTTTCAGTCCACTGTGGAATATAACTATTATAAGTAGGCAAGGTTACCATAGCGACCGTTTAAAATGCATTATATTTCGCGAACTCCACATAATCTGTGATGTGAATCACCTACTCTCAAATAATTATTTTTTCTTTGCACCGATATGTTAAAGAATTTTAGACTTTCATATAATTATTAAAAAAACTATTCAACTAACTATAGTTAGATTAGATTAGATAGTGGTCGATCGGCACGTTGATTACCCTTCTGCACTGCGACCAATAAGGTCTTTTGTGCGTTACCATGCTAAAACTACGTTTTTCCCAGGAATCTAACCTCCTTAGCAAAGCTGGTTACTTCCTTAGGAGACTTCGATCTTATGTCGGCTGGCGTTAATAACGCGCCACCTAGTAGAGTAAGTCTGGTTTGCGCCAGCGCAGTACACTGACATAGTATGTGCTCAGTGGTTTCAGTGGCCGATTCACATAACCTACAAATGTCGGAGTTTTCTTTACCGATCTTGTGTAGGTGCTATCTCACGGGACAATGCCCTTTGAGGGACTGTTTGCAGCTCTAAATGGTCCCCTATCTACAATCAACGGCCATAAGCTGCCTCAGTGCCATATGACTATCAGAGGCAATGCAAATTCTGGCTCCCTTGTACTGTCTGGACAGACAGACTTGGGCGCATCTTTCTATGGCCAGAACTTCAGTTTGGAGCGTTGTTATTGGCTTTCCCAAAGGCACCGATTCCCTGTATTTGGGACCGTATATGCCTATGCCTGCTCCTCGTTCCCTTAGGGACCCATCTGTGTACCAGATGAGATGGTTTTTACGAAGTCGAGACAAACCTCCCACACTTTCTTGGCGATCACCTATGATCACTTCGTAGTTGGCGTCAAGGTCATACTCGATTGGCATGGAATCCCTCGGTAGTAAAGGGAGTTCACCACCGAGTGATTTTAAAATATTTCCGTGTCCCTTGCCAGGCACTATTTGGTCCATTCTTAGGGCACTCATGAGACTTTCTTTCTTAACATAAATGTGCAGCGGGGTGAGATCCAGTATTACCTCTGCTGCAGCTGTAGGAGTTGTATACGCAGCTCCTGTAATGCCTAGACAGGCCAGTCTTTGAAGCTTATTCAGCCTCTGCTGGCTTGTCTTTTCTTCAGTTTTAGTCCACCAAACTAAAGAGGCATATGTGATAACAGGTCTTACCACCGTCGTACAGATCCAGTGGATCATACGAGGCTTCAGACCCCAAGTTATGCCAAATAACTTGCGGCATATCCAAAACGCCGTTGTAGATTTGGCAATCACTTTGTTAAGGTGAAAGTTCCAATTGAGTTTCTTATCCAAGGTGACCCCCAGATATTTGACCTCATCGGAAAACTCTAGTTTTATTCCCTTCAACACAGGTGCTACAAGTGTTAGCTTCCTACGACGTGTGAATGGAACAATAACCGTCTTGGTTGGATTGACGTTAAAGCCCTCCTCCTGACACCACCGATTGATGATGTCAATGACGTTTTGGGTCAGCTCTGAAGTAGTACCTTCGAACTTTCCCCTAACTATAACAGCCAGGTCATCTGCATAGCCAAAGCAGCTGTAACCTTGCTCGGCTAATCTTCTGAGTAGTTCGTCAACCACGAGACACCACAAAAGAGGCGACAGAACTCCACCCTGTGGACATCCCCTCTCCGTAGTGACCGTGACCGACACCCCTCCAAGATCCGCCGTGGCTCTCCGTCCCACCAGCATGGACTGAATCCATCCGATGGTGGAAGGATTTATACCCTTCCTTTTCGCAGCCTTCTCTATGGATGCGTAGGTGGTATTATCGAAAGCACCTTCTACATCCACAAATGTGCCAATTGCGACCTCCCTAGCCTCCAACGATGATTCCAGCTCCGACACTAACTTGTGCAGAGCATGGACTGTGGATTTGCCAGGTTGGTATGCGAACTGTCGCACATGCAGTGGATTCTTTTTCAGGACATCGTTCCTCAAATGGTTGTCAACGATCTTTTCCATCGTCTTCAAGAGGAACGATGTGAGGCTAATTGGGCGATATGATTTGGTCTCATCAGGAGGTCTACGCCCGGCTTTCGGTATAAAAACAACACTTGCCTCTTTCCAGCGCTTAGGTGTATAGGCGAGCACAAAGCAAGCCTTAAATATTTCCTGCAACCGTGGGATTAGATATTCTAGACCCCTCTGCAGCAGGGCTGGGAAGATTCCATCTTTCCCGGGCGATTTGTAAGGCTTAAAGCTCTTAATCGCCCATTTGATTCTTTTTGCGGTGAAAAGCTGGTTTGAAGTTCGCCATCCCTCTCGGGTAGGCTTACGCCAACCATCCCCACCGCAATCGCCATCAACAGTTGTTTCACTTGAACCCGGAAAGTGGGTTTCCAGAAGAACCCCTAGACTCCCCGCAAGGTCTTTCGTGAAACCACCGTCTGCCTTTTTAACTAACTATAGTTAATTTGTCAATCGATATCATTTTATAATAATAAATATTTCGTAATACACGGTGTCCCACGACGATTAAGACAAGTCATATATCAGATTTGGGCAGTAGTAGATAATAATAATTTTGGGGTTTTGAATTAGAAGAAATGTTGCATTATTTCTTGTAATTGTGTTACCCAATGAAGTATTCGTTTTTAGTCACGTATCGTCACATTTAAAATTATTAATGGAACAACCTGTATATTTGTGCCTTTCTGCGTTCCTCCATATAAAACAATTCGTACTAACTAGCACACTTGGGGGGTCTAAAGTGATTAATTCAAGAGATACAGTTACTTGAAGGACTTTAAGGTGAAAAGTTCATAATTGAATCTCCTGTAATTTTCGACATTCGTACATAATGATTGAGACAAACCAATTTCTCACTCAACGATCAAAATGTGGAGGCGCGCCATCTTTCTGCCACCACATTGTACTTCTTTCATTCAATGGAATGTCTACTGCCCAATTCTGATATACTCGTCTCAATCGTCGTGGGACACCCTGTCCTGCTTTTCAGTTCACTGTGGAATTGTATGAAGGCTGGCGTTACCATTAAATATGCATTATCTTTTGAGCCTCATTGATGAGAATAAATATTACTGAAATATTCATTATTACTAAATGATATCGATTGACAAATTAACTATTATATCGTTAATTTATAAAATTCTTCATCATCCCTAAGGGAATACTTTCTTGAAAACGATAATTATCATTAACGATAGTATATTTTTCACAATTACTGATCTTTTGAGTTTCTTTCATGAATAGAAAGAACATAAATGAATAGATTTTTTCTTGATTAATTATATGAAAGTCTAAAACTCTTTATAAAAACAAATCAATGCATAGAAAAAATAATTATTCGATCGTCGGCGATACCCATCGCAGATAGGTGAGTTAAAAGATTATGTGGAGTTAGCGAATTATAATGCATTTTAAACTATCGCTATGGTAACGCCAGTCTACTTATAATTCCACAGTGAACTCAAAAGCAGGAAAAAGTATAAAATTTTTTTTAGCGCTCGTTCTACTCAAACGAGTGCTATATCGTTTTGCCCAAATGTCTGTAATTTTCTATTTTTGGGCCGAAAATCGTCTCAAACGATAGGTTTCGACTCCCTGATGACGAATTCAATTCTGTCCGTGGGGCTGTCCGTCCGGCTGTTAGCACGATAACTTTTGAAGGGATTGTCCTAGCCCGTACTCATAGTTAATGCTCCGTCAGATCTCGTTCTCGAGTAGATCTCAAGTATTCGTTTTCATCTCATAGACATTATTTGGTACTCAAGCAATACTTAGTCGGTGCTCAGCGCCGTGCTTACTCAAGTCAGCTACGGACCAACCTTGAGACGAGCTCGGATGTCGAATTGTCATACAAATTGTCACTATTCGAACGTTAAAATGAATAACCTTATCGATTTTGTAGTTGAAGGCGAAAATATATTGATAATTCTTAAACGGTATAATATTAGGAATATGGATAATCCGTTGGAATTTTATTCTGGAGATATATTTTTTCTCTGTACTTTTTCATTCATTTAATGATGATTGAACTGCCGTTTATTCACACCTTTTCTCTTGGCAAGATTCTGCGTTTTATCAAATTGAGTTTATTCATTCAATCCTGCAATAAATGTAAGAAAATATTTTGAACCAGTTATTTCAGAAAAACGCATTTTTGTGCAAAGTAGCTGAATCTGTTCTTTCATTTTCAACTAGAGTATGAATTTTCATACAATGATCTTTTACACTTTACTTATCAATGCAAGCAGACTAACAGAATATATTCACAATAATTAATTAACCATTGGACATTTCAAATTGTGAATTTGAATAAACATGGTTGATCTCCATGGAAACTCGTCAGAGTTCCAACAGAGCAACGTGAAAATAACTAGATTTTCACGAAATCGAAGTTCTCCGCCGAGTATTGCCGATGGTTTGTTTATGAGATACGAGGGTTGGTAAGAATGCGAGAATACTTGAGCTCGTCTCGGCCGAGAACGGCTTGAGTATGAGATTGAGATCGATCTATGAGTACGGGCACTAGAGACTTGAAATTTTCAGGCTGAGATCGGCTCTCAAATGTCTCGGTTAAGTTTGTTAACCAGCCATATAGTACAGGGTATTCCATAATATATGGCCATTCAACATTTTTTTTCCTCAATATCTCAGACAAAACGTAACCAATCGAAATGGAATTATGCGGCCACATGCAGATGCTCATAGTAAGCCTCATGCAAAATTTTGTGGATGAAGATTGATTTACTGCATGTTCATGCAAAACTTCAAGAAGATCGCATTATCTGAACCATAGAAAATTCAATTGGAATATTGATAATAAGAATCTCTATATTTCCATAAAAAAATATCCGATTCAAGTGAAATTTATTTTGTGTATAGATATTGATATACTGAATGTTCCTGCAAAGTTTCAAGAGGATCGCATAATCAGAACCATAGAAGTTAAATTTTTTAATTGTCAAGTTTTTACATATTTCAGTTTTTGAATAATTTCCAAAATATTATTCCGATAGTGCTTAGATTTTGCATTTATTTATTCAGTATCAATATCAAGTCCTATACAAAATTTTGAGGTAAAAGCTTTATTGCTCCACCAATGAACGAGCGCTCAAAATCACTTGCTCAGGGCTTTCTTGAATTGTCTCGTGTAATTTTGATGTGAATAGACACATGTTATACATTTTTGAAATCAGCAAAACTTTTGTAACCAGTCGACTATACATAGTTTACAATTTGAAAAATCAAAAATCCTTCATATTATATTTGGATTACCCTTAAAAAGTGCCTGTAGATTGTAACAACAGATTTCGAATACGAGTTCAAACAAGTGAGTTATTAAGCATTATTGTGCAAGTGACAATTTTCATTCATAAATTTATGAAAGATAGGGTGGATCTATTTTCATATTTGGGTTGGTCAGAAAAAAGACCCAGAAATGTGTTATCAGTTTTTTTCTAGCTGCTATAATTCTCAAGATCCCTTCAGTAGACAACGAATTTTAGCCACGCTGTACATAGTGGAATGTGCCAAATTTCTAAGGCCTACCGAGTGCTCAAATTAAAGTGAGCGGACTATATTCAAAATTACTAGCCAAATTCGTTGCGCGGTATTGCCACCAAGCTGCATATCGCTTCTCTGGAATTCCTAATATGGTGGTTTTAAGTCCACTTTCAGCTCAAAATATTTAGGCCCAATTGAGACACGCTGTTTCTCTGGGAACTATGAATGATATGATTGTAGTGGAAATAACATGTTCTATAAAAAATTTTCGCTCAATAAAAGAAAATGATCTGCAAAAGCTAGAATTTGATTCAGGGCATAACCGAAAATGGAGCTGTATCTGAAAACAATTACACTAGATTACTCACAGTGTGTCCTTGAAAAGATTTGATTGGTTTGTCCATTCCCAGTTTACAAACATGGATGCATTGATCTGTGGAACAGCTGGCAAAAGAGTTGTTTGTTTGCCAATCGACATCTAGCGCAGGAGCTGAATGATAGCTGAATTGTTGCGTGCATAAACCACTTGCAGCATCCCAAATGATTGTAGTCTTGTCAACCTGCAATGAACATAGATGAATAATTTTGAAATTTTTTTTCATTTGAAATATTTCCGTCTATAAGAACTGCATATCACTTCGAATTGACATAGAGTTTAAAAAAATAGCGATTGCTATAATTAGATTAGCACTCTCACCACTCTATTTCAATTCATTTGAGTTGCAAGCATAATTAACACATTTTGTACAAATAATAATTATATTGATAAGGCTTCAACCCCAATTGGGTAAGCTGACAGTTATGGTAATTTAATAGCCGAAATATTCGAAAAGGGGACGGGCTGACGTTTGGTCCAGATGACTATCGATCTTCCACCAAAGTATTGACATTGCGTATATGTTTAATTCTTACTCTACTTAATATTGATACCTTCAAACTACATACAACTTTAATATAACGATTTCCTCGATTTAACGAGTTTTTTCGTAATTCCCTTGAATTGTCCTTAAGAGTCAATGTAAAATATACCTTTACACTATGAACATTTTTCAGAAACCACCTCTTCATGACAAATTTTCAACTATCAAACAAAAAGGGAAATACCTCTAATAAACGAATTTGTCTATTCAAAACCTCTAAATATCATTCTTATCACAATATGACACTCAATCCCATGGTATGTGAATTATTCGCGACAAGCTTCGACACGTTTTTTTCGTGAAACAGTCGGAGTTGCTTGATGGCAAATTGTCAAGTAGTAAGGTAAACAGTATTGCTCCTCTGGTTGAGAGAAGTAAAAGGAGTTCTTTTTAAGTCGTAGAAAAACGAAACATCATTAATTATGTTAACAATAGCTAATACATTGCGCAAAAACATTAAAGGCCCATTCTCACTTTCGTGCAAGCCACGTGCTCGGCACAGGCAAGGCACCGAATCGGCAAAATATCTTTTCCATTGATCATATGGTTTTTGTGTGGTTAAATTCACATTATGTCGGCAACGTTGATATACAGGGTGGCCGGACGATTGACGTCAATAAAAAAAACAGGTTCCTCATGTCATGGGGTATTCGAATCACCCCCATGTATGTTATCCGATTTTTCACGGTTTCCGAGTTATGATTTTTTTCATGAAATCTGAGAATTTTCAACTTGAACATCTTCACAACATTTTTTAAAGAAAAGTAAAAGACTTTTCTGATATTTTTTTTGTTGTAAATAGATCGCCATGAATTGTACTTTTATACATAAAATAACCAGCATCGTAACTTTGATAAAAATTATGGAAATGTTGGTCTCAAGTGAGAAAGTTATGTATTTTGGATCATGATCTAAATTTTCAAATTTGAATTAGAAATGTAAACAGGTTACTTCATGGTTTCTTAGTAGGCTTAAAAACTGCGCTCAACACTCAGCTTTCAGAATCATTAATTAAAAATGGTACTCAACAGTCTACTTTTGCTAGAATTAGCCTTCAAAGTCAGCGAGGTGGAAAAATCAAAGAACTAGACGTTTACTCGAAAATTATTTTTTGCCATTTTAAGATTTTTGTGATCAAGTTATGATAGAAAATGCTGAAAATTTGCTTTAGGAGAAGAGTTTTGGATAAGAAAAAGAAAAAGGTATGGCAATAAATCACACATCATGTAGATAAAAAAAATTATTTATAAAAATTACAATAAAAAAAGATAAATGAATAAATAAATTTTGGGAAGGTGTAGAATGTGTATTGAGGCTGGAGTTGGCCTTTTTGAAAACTTATTGTAAATTTTATAAATAAATTTCTTTTTATCTACATGATGTGTGATTTATTGCCATACCTTTTTCTTTTTCTTATCTAAAACTTTTCTTATAAAGCTAATTTTTATTAATTTTCAGCATTTTCTATCATAGCTGGATCAGAAAAATCTCAAAATGGCAAAAAATAAATTTTGAGTAATCGTCTAGTTCTTTGATTTTTTCCACCTCGCTGACTTTGAAGGCTAATTCTAGCAAAAGTAGACTGTTGAGAACCATTTTTTATTAATGATTCTGAAAGCTGAGTGTTGAGCGCAGTTTTTAAGCCTACTAAAAAACCATGAAGTAACCTGTTTACATTTTAATTCAAATTTGAAAATTTAGATCATGATCCAAAATACGTAACTTTCTCACTTGAGACCAACATTTTCATAATTTTTATCAAAGTTACGATGCTGGTTATTTTATGTATAAAAGTACAACTCATGGCGATCTATTTACAACAAAAAAATATCAGAAAAGTCTTTTACTTTTCTTTGAAAAAATTTTCGAAGATGTTCAAGTTGAAAATTCTCAGATTTCATAAAAAAAAATCATAACTCGGAAACCGTGAAAAATCGGATAACATACATGAGGGTGATTCGAATACCCCATGACATGAGGAACCTGTTTTTTTTATTGACGTCAATCGTCCGGCCACCCTGTATTTTGCCGATTCGGTGCCTTGCCTGTGCCGAGCACGTGGCTTGCACGCCTAATGAGAATCAATCTTTACACGCATTATGGAAATCTCAAATTTATTCTACAACTGAAGGTGTTCTCAATGATAATTATTTTTATCAGAATTATGCATGCATATGTTATCCACATTCAACGTTTATCTTCAATACAGATGTTTTTTCCCAGCAGGAATAAAAAAAGATGAGATTATCAGATTTTGAATGTATTGGCTCCATTCTGAAATCAGTTGTTCTTGATCAATTCTAGTGATCAAAAGTTTTTCTTTCGTTTGCAGAAAGGTTTGGGGTGTCCCATACAAGTGTGTCCAGAATGTTGCAGCGATTCAGGGAGACAGGTATGAATGTCCGAAGACCAGGACAGGGTAGACCACGGGTAACAACTGCCATTCAAGAACGTTACTTGAGAGTTTCTTCGTTGAGACAACGGTTTGCAACCACTAGCCTCCTTCAAAATCAGCTCGAGTAAACTCATGGGGTGCAAATTAGCACTCAGGCAATAAGAAGTCGCCTCAGAGAATATGATTTAAGGCCTCGTGTCGCGGCAAGAGGCCCAGCTCTTACCCCAGACCATCGAAGGGCGCGTTTGGATTTTGCGAGAGAGCATATCCATTGGGAAGAGGCTGATTGGGAAAGATTTCTCTTCACAGATGAGTCTATATTCTGCCTCTACCATTGTGATCGACGTTCCCTTGTATACAGACGTCCACATAAAAGATATGCTCGTGCAATTTCCTGAATACTACTGGTTTCTGGGGAGGATCGATTATGGTATGGGGTGGAATATCTTTGACTGCTCGCACAGACCTAGTGGTCGTTGATCATGGAGCTATGAATGCTGATAGGTATATAAGGAACATTCTTGAAGAGCATGTAGTGTCATTTGCCCCATACATTGGTAAAAATTTCATTTTTATGGACGATAATGCCAGACCCCATCGTGCGCGCATCGTTCAGGAGTACCTTGAAGGATTGAAGTCTCTCGAATGGAATGGCCAGCAAGAAGTCCAGATCTCAATCCGATTGAACAGGTTTGAAACAACCTCAATAGAAGGATGAGAAGTTCAGAAAATCATCCAGCTACTCTTAATGACTTAGGAATCCAACTCAGAGAAATCTGGGAAGGATTAGATCAGAACATTTTAAGATCACTCATTTTGAGTATGAATCGTCGTTGCCGAGCTGTAATTAACGCAAGGGGTGGAAATACCAAGTATTAAATCACTTATCAGCATTCCAGTATTTTGAAAATTGTTTATTTCTCTTCTTTCACATAAGATTCGGTGAAATCCTGAATTTTTCTTCCATTTAATCTGTCTTGTTTCGTTCAAAACCTTTCCGAGAGAATATAAAAAATAAGTTATAAAGTCAATTTCATTAAAATTGAGATTTTCAGAATATGCGTTAATTTTTTGCGCAGTGTAAGTTCGCGAATCCCCTTAGCATGTTGACTACAAATGTGTTCTCATTTTTAGGTAGAAGTTGTTCGATAAAACAAAATGAGTACGTTATGATGCCATGAATAAAACTACAGTGAAATCTCAATATAAGAATTTTAAATCAATGTTACCTCAATATAAGAAACAACAAATCTCAATTTAACAAATTACTTGATGTAACGAATTTCTACTTGTTCTATAGCGATTTGTTATATCGAGGTTCCACTGTAGATGGATAGGATTAAATTTCTCAAAAAGGTGAAAGAAGCAATTACAACCATAATATACAGGTTTGGAAATGCACATCAGAAACATACGAAATTCAGGGATACTGTGGGGGGAGGTTAGAGTTTACATTATGTTATGAGGCAACCTTTGACCATTTGACTGTTTGTTAAGACAATCAGAGATAATTTTCCTATTCGCGTTCACAAACCTCACTAATCAACTTCCAACTGACATTGTTCAGAGATCTCGATTTGAAAAGTTCAGTCCGTGGGTGCCAGGAAGCTTTCATTTCAACTGGAGAATACGTTACATATTTATAGATAAGGTGTGTTCTTTTATTCATCAGATGGATTCACCGCTGTCACCACGGTTGCACCAAGTCGTTCGTTTATTCAGCGGTTGAAACTGTCACTCGTTCGTTTACTCACCGATGTTTCCATCGGTGGCTCATCGGATCCATCGACTTTCAGAGCCGGTGAATGTGATGAAATTCTGATGAATCAAGTGGAGGGGGTAAATTTGTATGGCAGAAACGTCAATGTTATCTGTCACGACTCAACTAAACAGCAGATAACTATCAACTCGTTCTTTTATTCGACATCTGATGAGCCATCTGACATTTCATCTGGTTTCCATCCGGGTGAATCCATCGGTGAATAAAAGAACACACCTATTCGGTTCTAAATTCCTTTGGAATGGTGACAAAAAAGATGTTAATGCCCATTTAATTTACAAAATTCTATTACTTAGTATCAGAAAGCTCAGAATGAAAATGATAAAGAAATAACACTTATTCAAAAATTGAAAAAGCCCTGGACGTGAAGTCAGAAGCTCTGGATCGGTCATATTGAAAAAGCGATCCTTCAAATTCGAATCAGTTATTTGAAAAAACTGAACATGTCTAACTGTATCTCTAGATAGAAAGATCAATTGTGAGTGGTACACAATCATTTGTTTCCAGTTGTCCTCCAAGAAATAAGAATCCAGACTATCCACCCATCAACACGACAATGCATGCTCTCACACAATTATTTGATGGTCCTGACTTTGCATCGAATGATGAACGTTGAATAGTAAACTTAGAGATTAACGTTTATCGTCACATGAAGAAACAATTAATGCATTTAAGATGAGTTTTTTGGAGACACCTCAAGCAGAGTGGCAGACATGATTAAAAAACACTTTGAGAGAATATAGGCGATTTTCTCTGAATAATAACTTTTTTTGTTCTCCAATCATGAACTTTAAAAGGCAACCCTTGTATTACAGTAAAACCTCTCTTGAACAGATACCTACAGGACCGCGAAAAAATCCTTCGAAATTAATTGAAGTCAAATAACTTACAATATCTTGAGAAAGAGAAGTATTTTGAAATAAACATTCGAAAGAGAATACACAATATGTTCACGCTTATATCATCATATCAATTATGTAACTTATTTCCAAAAAATCATAATTTCACCAAATATTTTTCAATGGAAGTACGCCGGATCTTATCTTGAAGATGGCATCTTGGAAAGGTAATAGCAGGCTGGTAAGAAGATTCAACGCTGAATCATCTCCCTGAGATTCTGCAAATAGTTTCAGACGTTTGATGGAATTCATAGCTTCAAAATAACTTGGTAATTCTTCGGAATTTTCTGGTAGTATTTAAGTAATTAAATTTGTTTGAGATAAATCTGAATTATCAATGAGGTTATAATCAATTTTGCAAAAATTCATTCATATTCTGCTCATTGATACTCGGTAACTTTTTTTCTGTAAATTTCCCTAAGAATTATCCGTTCAAATTAAGATCATGAAGCCATGATATCGTATTATCGGTGCTTGGGTCCATCTAAAAATAGAGCAACTTCAATATTATTTCAATAGACATCTGCCAGGATTAAGCCAGAAGGTCCATTTGAGACCCACTGAATAGGGGTGTCCGTTATGGTAAATTTCACTAAGCGCGTTCGGCAATTACCTCGGACTGGTCGGATCGAACTGGGGGTCGATTCTTGAATTATGTCGTGTTCGCGAATAGATGAATGTCGACCAACTTAGCAGGGAAGTTGGTCGACAATTGTCGAATCGCTAACACGACATTATTCAAGAATCACCCACCTGAACTGTTCGTTTATTACATGCAGATTGAGGGGAGAATGATTGAATGCTGCGATAAGAAAAGTGAAGATAAAAGTGATAAAGATGAGTACAAATCCATAAAATCGGAAATACACTACCTGAAGCTCCTTGTGGAAGAAATGAAGGATAAAAACAAGGTCCTAACATTGAGTAATAAACTACTACAAGGAAAGTTAGGAGAGGTTACCAAAGATCAAACATATAACAACTGCACCGTAATTCCAACCATCAAGATAAGGGATGAAAACAAATGTATACATACTGATCAATCATAATATTATGCAGACAGGGTAGACACAAGAGGAATTAGTTCTAGTGAACCGAGAAAGGAAAGACAAATAACACAAAGTAAACAAATATACTCTGAACAGGTTCCAATCCAAGAACAACAAAATAGGTCGCAAACTCAAACAATAAAGGTAATTAAAATTACCCAAACGGAAGTTGCAAAGAAGGAAAAAAGCAATAAGGAGAATCATGATAAAGAATACCAATGGCAATACCAGAGAAGAAGATCGATCAGGAAAAGAATGGGGACAATAGGAACTAGTAATGAGAGTTGAGCGTTATGCTAAAAGAACTAAACGATGCCCTGAGAAAAGTCAGCTTAAAAATGAACATCTCAAAGATCAAAACCATCAGCGATACCACAGAACACATATACATTGACGGCACAAGACTTGAAAATGTGGAAGAATATATTTATCTAGGACACTCAATACGAATTGGCAAGGAGAATCAAATAACGGAGTTGAAGAGGAAAATACGGCTGACTAGGATGGCTTTCGGGAAGATGAGCGATATATTTAGAAATATTGACATCCCTATCAACCTCAAAGGAAAGGTTTTTGACACCTGCATATTACCAGTGGCTACATATGGCTTGCAAACGATGGCAATAACCAAGAAGAGTGCGAACCAGCTGAGAGTGATGGAAAGAGCTATGATTAATATCAGCCTCAGAAACAAGAAAATAAATGAAAAAATCCGACAAAAAAACAAAGTCGTAGATGTCATAGCACGGATAGCAGAATTGAAGTGGCAGTGGGCGGGACACGTGGCCCGACTGGACAAATCGAGATGGTAATACAAAATAACACACTGGCGACCGAGGACAACAAAACGTAGTGTAGGGAGGCCACAGAGGAGATGGCTTGATGATATTAAACAACACACGGGAAATGGGTGGTTTCGGATTGCTCAAGACAGAGGAACTTGAAAGAGGTCTACGTCCAGGAGTGGACAAAGGAGGACTGAGGAAGAAGAAGGAGACAACTACTGATGATTTCAAGGCTGTTCAGAAAAAACTTTGGATATACATATATAGAGTAAATAAAGCTTTCACCGAGGAGGGAGTGGATATATAAAACAAAAATCTGGACTGGCCATAGCAAAATTTACATTATAAACATACTTCTGTAGGGCGGAAATAAGACATGGGGGAATAGCCATCTACACCAAAAATGAGTTACAAGTAAAGGAGAGGAAAGACATCAAGAAGATCTGAAAAAAGGAGAATTTGAATGTTTGGCAGTTGAATATTATATAGAAAAAAGTGAACAGGTCTACATTGTTGTTTAAGATGACGAAAATTATGATATATTGAATGATAGTATGGAAAAAATTTTACAAAAAATTACATAATGAATATGTGAGAGTGGTAATAATAGGAGATTTCAATATAAATATGGAAAAAAATCAAAAAAATGACGCAACATACTAGACTTAATAGACTTAATGGTGACATTTAATGTAAAGCAGATGATTCAGCAACCGACCCGAATAACAGGGAACTCGGCAACATATATTGATGGTATTTTTACCAATAGTGAGTCACCATATGAAGTCACCATTTTTGATACACACATATCCGTCCACACAGCCCAAAAATAGCATTCACCATTGATCAGGCAGAAACAAAGTTTAAATACAGACTTATGTTTTCAGAGAGAATTATTAAACTTTTCAAGGAGGCACTGATAGAACAAAATTGGGATTCTCTGTATGAAATTGATAAGAAAGACATAAATAGCCAGTTGATCACTTTCACACATTGTACCAGGAAATCTTCAATGAATTCCCAAAAAAAAATTAAAGTGAGAGGAAAACCAAAAATGGATAAAATGGATCCCGGAACTGTAACCATTAAAGAGAAATTGGATATACTGGTAACGTTAAGCACACACGATGAATCATTCGTGGAAATGTATAGAAAAACAAAAATAGAGTATGATAATCATTTGAAAAGGAAAACGAAAGATAAATTGGACAAGGAATTCAAAAAATCTGAAATTAAAAATAAAACTATGTGGTCTTTTATATAATCAATGAATAACTCTCCGAAAACAAATCAATTTCGAGTGAATGGAGTTCCAAACCATATGTCAATGACATGAACACCGTTTTCATAAATGCAGCTACAAGACTTATAGCAAATATAACAAGAAACAGGAGTAAACACCAGTATGTGGAAGAAAATAATTATGTGTTACCAACACCAATAAATTTAAAAGAAACCAAAGAAATAATAAAATCATTGAAAAATAAAGATACAAGTGGGTATGATGGAATATCCAGAAAAATAATCAAACAACAGCTGAGGAAATAGTTAAACCGATAAATCACATTATAAACAACTCCCTTAAATATGGATTTTTCCAGAAAGCATGAAAATAGCAATAGTCAAACCAATACATCGTGGATATCGAAAAGGAAAATCTATTAAAACAGATATATTTTTTTCAAATATTTTATTTGAAAACAAGGAATCCACAATGGGAATTTTTTTGGATATGACTGAACCATATGACATATGTTTGAGTGTAGATGAGTTGATGAGAAAATTAGAAAAATATAGCACACGAGAACCGGCTTTGAAATGGGCAAAGTCATATTTTGCATCTAGGAAACAAATGGTACAAGTGGAGTCACAGGGAAGAGTGTTCAATTCAGACTAGGAGGAGATCATTTTGGAATTCCGCAGGGTAGTATGTATAGCTGGGGCCTACACCTTTGCAACTTTTCACTTGCACTTATCACTTTTCAAATGAATTACATGCGCGAAACGCATTCATAATTGAAAAGTGCAATGTGAAAAGTCAAGAGCACAATTCACTTCGCCGAATTAGGGAGAAATGGTGCAAAATAGAATTTTCACTTTTGGGTCAGAATGAAGTGCAAAGTGAAAGTTGCAAAGTATTTTGTGGCATAGGCCCCTGGTCCCCTTTCTTCATAATACAATACATAATACATAAACGATTTTGATGAATGCCTTGAGATGAGGAAGGGCATATGATTGCAGCAAATTATGTGGATGACATGACGTATAGGCTTTTCATAAGATTTTTTCAGAACTAAGGATGATGAGCGGAAAACTGATGAAAGAGAGTGAAAAATGGTTTGAGATGAACAACTTCGTACTCAACAAAGAAAAAACACGTTTGGTCCTTTTCACACCCTATAATCTGAATAGCGGAAATGGAGTATAAACCAAAATACTTATTTGGTAGAAGATCACACCAAGTTCCTAGCAATGTATATTGATTCAAATTTAAATTGGAATGAACATGTGAATTACTTGAGTGGAAAGATAAGAACAAATATCTATGGCCTGAGGACATTAGCACGATACATTGGCTATGAATCCCCGAATGCTCTATATCATGTGACAATGGAGTCAAAGCTGAGATTTGGAATGATTTTCTATGGAACGTCAAATATAGAAGATTTATTCATATTGCAAAATAAATCAGTTAGCATAATGAATAATCTAAAATACAATAAATCATGCAGAACTTACTTCAAGAAAAATGCAATACTGACATTATATGCCTTATATATTCATGAGTGTTTGTTGTTTATGAAGAAAAGTAACCATCTTTTTCAAAAATATTGAAATGAAAAATCATTCCATGAAACTAGGAGTTTGGACTACATATTTCCCAAATTCAAATTAAAAACAAGCCAAAAACAAGTAGAGTACAAATGCCTGAACCTTTCAATTCATTGCCTGGCAATATAAAAGCAATTCAAGACACCAGAACATTCGAGAAGAAAATACAGATTTGGAAATTCACATCGAAAACATACGATATACAATGCATCAGACAGAGAATTCTTCCCTCCAGTTGCACAGATGAATAGGCGAGATACATAATCAAGTGCGATAACTGAATGAATTCAACTGTCTTATTGCAATAATCTAGTCTTGTCTCTCTCTTATCGCAGTATGGTAGGGAACCTGCACTACACATATAGAATTTTTAATTTTTCAGGCTGCCCGTAATACTTGATTCAAGTATTTACTGTTGCCTACCATACTGACCGAATGACGCTCCTCTAAACGATAAGAGAGAGACAAGACTAGAATATTGAAATAAGACAACGGAATTCAGTGTGTTACAGCACGTGATTGTCTCGCTATTCATCTGTGCAACTGGAGGGAAGAATTCTCTGTCTGATGCATTGTATATCGTATATTTCATATGTGAATTTCCAAACCTGTATACGAGTTCCTATTGAATTTAGAGCCCTATAATATGGCAAGTTATACTGGATAAAATGAATTTTGTTCAATATATACAGGGTGTGGACAAACTTCAAGTGGAGATTATACGAGTATTTGCAACAAAAGAAGTTATATAATACATGGTCGAAATGTTGACGGTTATTCTTCAATTTAACATTTCTTGATTTCACGAAATATTTCGAGTTTTTCCTCTAAAATTATCATTATTCAGTTTTCCTTGTAGTCTCATCAAATTTGACCACATATTCGAAAGGAGCAATAACTTTGCTACAAGATAAGACAGTCTGTGTGCAAAAAAAACTCTTATTGCGGGCGTGATAGAGAGATGAATATCACGATTCTGAAGTTAACAGAATTAGTCCTATTTTTCCAATGGTTTAGTCGTAAGTAATATCATAAGGGCATCTAATTTTTCCGAAAAGAATCGAAAAAACACGTTGCTATGTAATATTTTGACAAGAAGCATGAGTGCTGGTGGCAACAAAAATCCGAGTCGAAGACGAGAAACCTAGAAACTATTTGTAATTCAAAATTGCGCGTTTCTGATTGGTGCAAATTACGACAAGGGAAATAGTCGATGAAATATTAATAATTATGCAGATGTTTTCTTTTCAGTCAAAAATACCTCATTTAGTGTACTTTCGAATGACATGTCAACTTTTGTGCTAGCTGCTTATCCTCCTCCGCCATAATATCATGGCTAACATGATAACAACGAAAAAGTCTAAAATTTCCTAACCTAAATTTGCTCTGTTTTGAAGCTCTTCGTGATTAAATCTTAATGTAATTTTATGGAAATTATCAATTCATCTGTAACCTGTAGATACTGAGACCAGACTTACATTTTGTAGGTGATACCAGAAAAATTTAGGAGAGTGAGGGGCCATAGGATGTTATGGACTGATGTGGCCACTTTCACTAAATCAGGTGTGAATAATTTACGAAATAATCATGTATGGCTGAGAGAAAAAACCT
Organism: Propylea japonica; assembly: GCA_013421045.1. NCBI lineage: Eukaryota > Metazoa > Arthropoda > Insecta > Coleoptera > Coccinellidae > Propylea > Propylea japonica. The sequence continues at coordinate 52,897,358 of CM024240.1, forward strand.
CATGCGACTATTGTTACTCATTTCCAACATGAGTTAAGTATCAACGTGAGGATGGTAGTCATGAGAGGAGAACTTTTCGGACCAGTTATACATACCGATTACTTTAATGCTGAAGAATTAATTAGATTAATCCAAAACAACTTGAGAGACGTATTGGATGAAATGCACCTATCTAACAGATAAAATGTCTGGTTTCAAATGAATGGCTGCCTCGCACATAATAGTCGTGAGGTCAAGATCTATTGAATGAATATATTGCGATACAATGGATTGGAAGATAAGGTCCAATGGTCACCGAGGTACCCCAACCTTATTCCTTTGGATTTTTATGTCTAGAATACTTTGAAATTCGAAAAAAGTTGGGTTATGGCGGCGGAAGGTACGGCTTCGAAGGAACTCCAGAAAACCGAGGAAAATCAGTGTAAACACTGCAAAAAAAGGGTGAAATCTCAAGTAAATTGTGAAAATTGCGGATCTTGTTTCCATCCCAGCTGTGCCGCACAAGCAAAAGTGGTTGATAAACAAAACAGGGTGTTTTGCTGCGGACCACGCTCGAGAAGTGAGGTTATATACGATAAAAGTGACGAATTGTATCACGAAATGGATGAAAGGAAGATGAAAGCCTTTCTCGAGCAGGCACTGAACGATATCTTGACACCATTCAAGAAAATCATCCAGGAGGAAATGCAGCAGATCAGGGAGTCGGTTCAGTTTATGTCCGACACATTCGATGACTTCAAAGCCAAGATTGAGGAGAATACTCGGAAAACAGACCAAGTTAAAATAGAAAACGACAGACTGAGGGAAGAGTTTCGAGTTCTGGAAATCAGGGTTCATGAAATAGAACAGAAAAATATAGCAAACAACCTAGTTGTCACGGGTATACCTACTCAGACAGCTGAAAATGTGACCAAGGTGGTTGGGAGAATACTACAGGTGCTCAAGTTGGATAAGTTGGAGGATGATATAGTGAAAAGTTACAGAATGGGAAAACATGATAAGGCCCCTATTTTAATTGAAACAAGTAATCTCAACACAAAGATGAAAATAATATCAGAGGTCAAACAGAAAAAAGGCATACGTGTCAGTGAATGTGGATTTGAGGGTGCAAACAATAACATATTTTTCAATGATGAACTTACCACCTACAACAAACACCTTTTCAAGAAGGTGAGAGAATTTAAAAAATCTAATAATTTTAAGGGAGCTTTTTGTGCCAACGGAAAGGTATTTTTGAGAAGAAATGATTCGGAGCCACCTGTAAGGATCAAAAGCGAAGATGAGCTGCTAGAATTGGGAAGTCGAAACTGATCTCTGGAATTGTAGTTGGGCTGGTGAACATATTGTTTTTTTTCTTTGTTGATGGGGGGATTGAATGTACTTTATTTAAACATCAGGAGCTTAAGGATTAAAAGGGATGAGTTGCAGCATATTTTGGAGGTTGATTTTAAGGGCAACATCCATGTGATAGTTTTGACGGAGACCTGGTTATATTCTAATGAAGTCAACTTCTATAATATCAGATCATACGTAGCAGTACATGATTGCAGAGATTCTAGAGGTGGAGGGACGGCTATATACCTGAGGGAAAACTTGAAGTTCACTGTAGAACATGATAGGGATGATAATTTGAAAGACTGTAATCTGTCAATTGTACATGTAATGGAGCAAAATCTAAAAATAATGGCTCTTTATAGACCACCACACAGCACTGTCGACACATTCTTCATGGGATTAGAAAACATTTTGGAAAAGCAAAAGAGTCCATGCATTATTATAGGAGATTTTAATATAGACTTATTGAAAAATTCACCTATTGAAACTGAATACAAAAATTTATTAACGGTTAATGCATTCGAAATTCAGAATCCTATTTCTTTGAATATACCAACGAGGACGAACGATAGAAGTTCAACCATTATTGATCACGTTATAACAAATAAAAACCTGCAATGCAGTATTGACCACTTTGATTATTATTTTACAGACCATAAAGTCATGCAAATAAAACTTAACAAAGTAAAGAAAAAAAGGAGGAATATATTGACTCCCAAGGTTAAATTAGATAAGGAAAAAATGGTCAATATTGTTGGTAGTCGAGTTGGAAGGGAGCAGGTGGTGGACTTCAAATTACTGACTGATATTATTGTACAAGCTAAAGAGGAATCTTCAAGAACTAAAATCATTAAAATAAAGGAAGGAAATGAATGGATAACCACGAATATATAGAAATAAGCAAACAAAGGGATAAGGCATACAGACGATGGAAAATACTACCAAATGATTATACTTTGAATGAATTTAAAAAACTGAAAAATAGAGTAAATAACATGAGGAAAAAGTTAAAGAAAACTCATTTTGAGCAAAAACTATTTCAGGCAAAGAATCAGATGAATAAGACATGGGACGTGCTGAACACTTTGATGGGTACAAAGAGTAATAAGAAAAAATAGATCGAATTATGGCACAGGATGGTACAATGAGAACCAATCCAACACAGATTGCAAATGAACTCAACAACCATTTCTCCACAATTGGTGCAAAACTGGCAGAACAAATAATACGGAAGGATGATTTGAATTTTCAAGAGGAGGTTGTTCAGAAGAGTATTTTTCTCATCCCAACACATGGTACTGAGATTTTCAACGTCATTAATGACTTAAGGAACAGTGCACTCGGAGCTGATGGTATAACCAAGAATGATATTGTCATTCTTTTTCCAACTATAGAACAGGTCCTTGTAAAACTCATAAATGAGGTTATGGAGGTGGGTGTATTTCCCGAAGAACTTAAAACCTCTAAAATCATACCAATATACAAAGGTAAAGGACGAGAAGATGACCCAAATAATTATAGACCCATTTCAATCATAACAACATTTGCGAAAATCGTGGAGAATATTCTGAAGAATAGATTGCTTGGTTTTGTGGATCTAACATTTAAATTTGACATTAATCAGTATGGGTTCCAAAAGAACAGTAGCTGTGTGAGTGTAGTTGTGGATATGCTAGACCATATTACTGAAGAAATAGATATATATTGGTGGTTTTTATAGATCTGAAAAAAGCGTTTGACACAGTAAATATAGAGTTGCTATTAGATAAGCTACAAAAGATGGGATTCAGGGGAGTTTGTTTTGACCTACTAAAGTCATACTCAGAAAATAGGGTTTCCTATGTATGTGTTGACGACTGTGAAAGTGAAAAATTTGTAATGGATACTGGTGTGGCACAGGGTTCGGTACTGGGTCCACTCGAATACCTCTTATATGTCCACAGCATTAAATTTTTAAAACTAAGATCAAGATACTTCAAATTTGCTGACGACACAGCTTTTGTTCTCTCTGCAGATAACATGAATGAATTGGAAACGGTAATGAATCAAGACTTGAAGTTGTACTACGACTGGCTGTGTTTTAATAGATTAACCTTAAATATAGATAAAACGGTTTATATGGTCATTAAACAAAAGAATAAAAAAATCTGTGATATAATATAAAAATTAATGAGGCTGTGATAAAAAGGTTGAAGAATACACATATCTAGGATTACTGATTGACGAAAAACTATGTTGGCGATCTCATATAGAAAAACTTTAAAGTAAACTTGCTCCAATGATAGGTGCTATGAGGAGATGTTCAAGTTTCCTAACTGATCATGCTAGAAAGATATTATATGACAGCTTCATTGGATCACAACTCAGATATATGATAGTCTGCTGGGGAAACGCACCAAAGTACTTGATGGACCAGATACAAAGATACCAAAACAGAGCAGTCAAGGCAATTTACTCTTTGAGTTATTATGCAGGGACAATTAGCCTATACACAGATACATCAATACTTAATGTTGAAAAGATGAAAGTCTATGAGCAAGTCAAACTGATATACAACATCAAAAGAAATTGCCTAAAAACACAAACCAGATTACAAGTTGTTAGAGAATGTCACGCCTATCCCATCAGAACTCGAGATCAGCTCAGAATGAATTACCGAAGAACCACAAAGTCTCAGAACTCACCCGTTTATAGGAGCATAATGTCTTTTAACTCCATTCCACTCTCTGTAACAGACATAAATTATAGGAAGAAGATGTGCCGTAACCTGACTACATACCTAGACCTGAGTTAACATGTTTATGGTTCAAGCATATATATTTTGTTTTTTGAAAAGAGGAAAACTGTTAGTTTAGTTCTAGTTTATATACAAATTTTAGACCTTGTTACCAGTATACCTGTACTGTTTTAAGGTCAGAAATAAATGAATTATTATAATTATTATATTTAATTCGCTTTCAGACTCGGGAGGAACTCATCGACAGAATAAAATTGTGTTGTGCAGAACTGCGTTAGAAAGGCAATGAACTTTGCTGAGATGCACATTTAGTACGAAAACGATGTGTCAAATGTATTGAAGGAATAGGTTAATTTTTTCGTTATTATTTCGATTCAAGATGGATTAATGATATCCATACAGTTGCTCTGCAATATCTGAGGTGTACGGACGTATGGTGATAAGAAGTAGCATACCTAGTTTTGCAAAGTGGAAAACGCGAGATCATATAACGCGGAAGAGTTTGAGGCATTTATTACAGAAATGTCTCAAAATAGTGGAACATCAACAATTAATTCCTCCGAGGAATCGGAAAACAACGATACAGAATTTACATTGGTGAATAGTAAAAAGAGAAAAAAACGAGGTAAACCTAAAAAAAACCCGCCAAAAAAATTCGACGATAAGAAGTCCCCGGAGATAAGAATGAACGAACCACAGCTGACAACCATAGAAAAACCAACACTTCCACAAATGTCAAAGCCGTCAACGTCAACACAGAATTCGCAAGAATCAATGGGAGGGAACACAGAAGACAAAAATGACAGCCCACATAACCTTCAAACACTACAAACAAAAACACCAACAACACAAATATTCTCATATAAAACATTCAAAAATTTATTCCACATTACAACTAAACCCAACACAACAAGGTTACATATTGTTAACCAATGGATGAAAATATTTCCGAACACAAGAGATATAATTTTCCAAACCCAACAAGGGTTCATCATTAAATCGAACAACTCAAAAGAAAATGTTGTTAAAGCACTTAACCACCTGAAGGAGATGAACGAAATTCTCAGCTTTTTGGAAACTTCAATGTCAGATACAACGCCGAGACCTAAAAGACATCTTGAATCATTTTCAGCTGTCATTTCACAAGTGGAAATGGAAATAAAAGAGGAAGAGATGAGTAGCTTTCTGATCAGTAATAATATAACACACCGTTACTGCAAAAGAATCATATCAAGAAAAACGGATAAACCATCATTGTTTATAAGAATAATCACAAGTGAAATACATTCATACGAAAAACTAATTAATGAGGGAGTTTTCTATAAGTGTAGACATTACACAGTTAAACCGAGCCATCCCCCAGATCCAATACCAGTACCTTGTATGAGATGCTCTCAATTCACACATACAACAGAAAAATGCAATTCAGCAATAACATGTACCAAATGCGGCCAACAACACAAAGAGTCAGAGTGTACCACTAGCCTACCACCAAAATGCTCGGCATGCCAATCAACAGACCATGTAGCATGGTCACTCAAGTGCCCAAAAAGACCTGTGAAACCAATAGAAGGTATACCAAACATTAAAATACGTTCAATCAACAAGAAAACTAGCGAAATAGATGTCAAGAAAACAAAGGACAGCCGAATGCACAAACCCATCACAATACACGATCACATCATAGAGACATATCTGAATAAAATAAACAATCCAAAAAATACGGATAGACAACAGTTAATACAAAAACTTCAAAGGAGATTTATCGATACTTTCAATATAAACACGATACCCACATTTGTCGGCAACAGGTTGTATATACTGATGATTGATTTGGAGAAGGAAGAAAAACCAATGGACACAGAGCCTACTGAAGGAACACAATTATTCAGGAGCATTCAAGCTTAAATTTCTTTATTCAAACATTAACAGCTACAAGAACAAAAAAGAACTGATACGTCATTATATAGAAAAAAATAAAGTAAACTGCGCAATGTTTGTAGAAACCAAAACGGATGAGAAAAACACTTTCGGCTACAAGGACTGGAGAACAATATGCAAACATGGAACTATACTAAACCAGAATATCCGTGGGGGAACAATGGTACTGGCCGAGAGAATAGTCCAAATTGGAAAAAGCAACCCACCACATTTTAATAACCAGTGGAATGACGTCCTTCACTTCACTATCCCCTTCAAAAATGATAAACTCCACATATTTCTCGTATACATTCATCACTCTAGCAGACTGATTGAGGAAAATTTATTTGTCAAAGCTTCACAGTACAAATATTGCATTATTTTGGGAGATTTCAACATGAACACTCCAAGAAGAAACCAACTCCACAACTTCCTGAGGTACTCTGATTTCAGCAAAATCGACACCCCTCCAACATTCATAATGGGAAAAAACCCAGACTCTACACCTGATATCATTTTATGTACGAGAAATATAAGGAACAACATCCAAAACATAAACCTTAACCCTGATCTAGGATCCAACCACCTTGCAATCGAATTCACTATAAATACCAACAGAAACCCAGTAAGATACCCACAAGAAACAAGGTACATATTTGAAAAATGCAACATCGAGGAAGTAGATAAACAAATGTTGGAAATAATAGACCCAGAAATCGAAATCACCACAGAATACATAACATTCTTCCAAAATACTCTCTCAATATAATAATTAAGCAAACACCCACCTCAAAGAAAAAATATTATAGCCAAACACTACCTCCATATATCCTCAAGTTAATACGGACGAAAAAACAATTATATCGCGAATTTCAAATTAATAACGACAGCAATTTGAAAATAAAATACAACAACCTCAATAAGGACATCCACAAACTCATTTTAACCTACAGGTCCCATAAGTATTTAGAAGCATGCAAAGAAATAGAGGAACAGAAGGGACGAACATACTGGAGGACAATCAAGAAATTAAGCAAATACACATCACATAATCTCACAGATCCAATACAGGTCAACGGTAAAACACTTATAAATGATAAAGAGATCACTAATGAATTTGCTAAACATTATCAAGAAATCTACAAAAAAACTACCAACGCAGACTTTGACAATGAACAGCATGATAGGATAGAATACTGGTATCGGTACACCTTCCCCCAAATACAAGCAGAAACAAACATGGAACCAATCACGGAAGAAGAATATTACAAAGCCCTACATCACGGAAAAAATACAACACCTGGATATGACAATATTCCCAGAAAAATACTGAGGAAACTGGACCCCCTTATACACAACCATATAAACAAAATATATAATTTCTGCATCACCAACTATTATTTCCCCAATGAATGGAAAAAGGGAACACTTATAACGATACCAAAAGCCAATACAAATCATTCAAAAATAGAAAATTACAGACCAATAACGTTACTCCAGTGTTGGGAAAAAATTTTGAAAAAATTCTTACAGAAAGGATCCGTAAAGCAGTAGGAGAATGTATTCCCTTATACCAGTTTGGATTCAAAAGCCAAACCTCCACCACACACCCTCTTACAATTCTAACATCCAATATTCAGTGTAATAAGAAAAATGGAAAAAAGTCGGCAGCCCTGTTTGTTGACATACAAAAAGCTTTCGACAGTATCTGGCACAGCGGACTTCTATTCAAATTATACCAACTACAATGCCCAACATACCTCCTGAAGATCATTTCCAAGTTTCTATCGGGAAGAACTCTTCAAGTTAAAGTGAAAACTGAAACTTCAGAACCATTTGTGCCAATGCAAGGACTTCCACAAGGTTCCCCACTCTCTCCAACGTTATACAATTTATACTGTCACGATATATACAACCACAATGAAGAACCAGAACACCATATTAACAAACAAACATATATGCTACAGTTTGCGGATGATACAACCCTTATTGCACATGGTACCACTATTAACAGCTGTATGGAAAAACTACAAAGACTAACAGATGTCACTGTGGCATGGATGAGACGCTGGAGAATTCAAGCAAACCCTACAAAAACAAGACTTCTGATTTTTCACCACAAAATCAAACCCAACTCCAAAACGATCCTAATTGGAAACTGCACAATTACACCCACCAACATGTGTAAATATCTTGGCATCAAAGTGGATCACAAATTAAATTTCAAATCCCACATAAAAACACAAAAGAAAGCAGCTATCACTCGAGCAGGACATTTTAGATCGCTCACATATAAGAAACTAGGAATCAGTATCAAAACAGCGACCACTATATACAAGATGATATGCAGGCCCTTATTGGAATATGGACACACAGTATTCTCGAATGCGCCAAAGTCAACAACAAAAGACATAGAAGTTGCAGAGAGAACATGCCTTAGAAAGGTCACAAAACTGAGACACCCAAACAATCCACTCCACAACCCTTCTAATCAACTACTCTACGAGACTACAGAAATGAAACCGATACTAGAAAGACTTGAACACCTCAACAGAAAATTCATCACCAACCAGAATAACATAAATATTATTAACCCACTTATTCACAGTTATCAAGGTACAACACCACCAAAAGCAAAACTACCAGCACTCCCAGTTTTTGAATACTTAAAATCACTACAATAAAAACAGAGATCTTTGTAAATGAAAGTGTATTTAACTGGCAGGAAGACTTAGGTCGATAGCCCTTTGATTGTACTTATGATCAATAAAGTTTATATCTCTCTCTCTCTGATATCCATAAAATTACATTGAGATTCGATCACAAAGGGTTTCGAAATAGAGCAAATTAAGGTTCGGAAATTTTAGACTTTATCATTGTTATCATGTTAGCCATGATATTATGGCGAGGGGATGAGCAGCTAGAACAAAAGTTGATATGTCATTCGAAAGTACACTAAATGAGGTATTTTTTACTGAAAAGAAAACATGTGCATAATTATTAATATTTCATCTAAAAAACTATTGGAAAATAGGACTAATTCTGTTAACTTCAGAATCATGATATTCATCCTCTATCACGCCCGCTATAAGAGTTTTTTCTCCACACAGACTATCTTATCTTGTAGCAAATTTATTGCTCTTTCCAAATATGTGGTCAAATTTGATGAGACTACAAGGAAAACTGAATAATGACCATTTTAGAGGAAAAACTCGAAATATTTCGTGAAATCAAGAAATGTTAAATTGAAGAATAACCGTCAACATTTCGACCATGTGTTATACAGGTTTGGAAATTCACATCTGAAATATACGATATACAATGCATCAGACAGAGAATTCTTCCCTCCAGTTGCACAGATGAATAGTCGAGACAATCACTTGCTGTAGCAAACTGAATTCAGTTGTCTTACTTCATTATTCTAGTCTTGTCTCTCTCTTATCGTTTAGAGGAGCGTAATTCTTTAGTATGGTAGGCAACAGTAAATACTTGAATCGAGTATTACGGGCAGCCTGACAAATTAAAAATTCTATACGTGTAGTGCGGGTTCCCTACCATACTGCGATAAGAGAGAGACAAGACTAGATTATTACAGTAAGACAGTTGAATTCATTCAGTTATCGCACTTGATTATCTCCCTATTCATCTGTGCAACTGGAGGAAAGAATTCTCTGTCTGATGCCTTGTATATCATCTGTTTTTGATGTGAATTTCCAAATCGGTATAACATTTTCTGTTGCAAATCACACTGTTTCACTTCATTTTCATGTATGAAATCTGATTTGAAATAAAGTACGATTTATTATTATTATTATTAATTCATTAAGAATTTTCGATATAGCTATCACAGTTGTGAATGGGCAGGAGGAGATATTGCTTCCTCGTTTCCTTTGAATATTATTAATAAATTAATTAGGAGCTTTCGGTACAGCTATTGCCGTAGTGAACGGCCAGAAGGGGATATTGCATTCCACAATTACTTTGCATTCAGTGCCTTTGCATCTAATTAATTAAAATTCTTTGGTAGAACTATGAACTTCCGAACAAGGCCCAAAGGGGCCGTCAGCAAGGCCTAGGGGGCCTCACATGGCGAATTCCACTTAAAACTCGAATCTGCCCGAAAAAGGGAGAAAGTATTGTTAAAAGATGAGCATATTTCCCAAAATAGTGATCTTTGAAATCTAATAATCTATGTAAGTAGAACAGAGCAGGTTGTTCTGAGGCAGATCTGTATGATCTGTGGTCACTTGATTCAAAAATCCGTCTGCTCCCAGAATTTATTGACGAATGCGCTAACTATATGTTAGCAAGTGGAACACTTGAAAAAAATCTGGTTGTTTATATTTTGGGGATGCAAGGAGAGCCGTTGAATTGTAGCTCTGAGTCTTCTATTAGTGAAGTTATTATGATTTATTACTAAAAATTCTTTCAACGCTATTAAAAAGTAAGATCTTACCCCTGCCGATAAGATGTAATTTCCACGTTTATTCCATTTAAGTGCAAATATTGGACCCTTATGTTGGCCTAGTGTACTAGCAAGCCTACCATCAGTTGTCCAGATTCTGGCATAACCATCATAGCTACCAGTAGCCAAAAGACTACCATCACACTGAAAATAAATGAAAATTTAAAATAGCTGAATGAAAATTGTCATTTTCTTGTAGTTACATTCCAATCCAATGAAGTGACGTCTTTATTGCTTGGTACTTCTGTACCTCCCTTCTGAATGCAGTGCCTTAAAACCAGTTGATTAGGACATGTTGTATTATCAGACATATCCCAAATTCTAGCAGTGCTATCTCCTGAACCACTTGCCAATAAATCTGTTGTTGGGTTCCATGCACAAATGAATACCTCTGATTCGTGGCCTCTAAGTACAGTGGCTTTCGATGCAGGTATTTCTATTGATGTATCGACTTCCATGTTTTCACTTTGGGTAGAAACAACAGTAGCTGCTGAAATTTCATTATTTATATGTATATTTATGAAATATAAATTCTTCACTTCTACAATTTTCCATAAAAACAAAGCTATAATGATGCATAGATCATACATCAAGAAAAAACAAAAAAAGATAGGAAATCTTAATTAAAATTTAATTCGGTTATTAAACATTTCAGTTAGTATTTGCAAACTATTGTCAGTAAACAGACAAACTTAAAACATCCAAAGGGGCAATTTTTATCATTTAATGAAAATAGTTTACCGATATTTTCTAGAAGTATTGGGAGGTGGTTTTTGGAAAGTTCTAAGACTGAGGTGTGTTTTTTGGTCAAAATCAGAAAATCTTAGGCTTATATTTGAAGTATAGGCATATACCTTCTTCTCCATTTGTATCAACAACTTCTGCTTTAACAGCTTGTTTCTGCTGGTTTTGTTGATTTTGTCTGCTTGCCACTACATCAGGCATCACAGCATCTATTAAACTGAGACTTTCAGTTAATCTTTGTTCAGTGCCATCTTCAGCTATACTGATCTCAGCTTCTGTGTATTGTAGACCTTTTTGAAGTATACTCAAAAGAGCTGCTGGCGGCACTAGAGCCCCATTAATATTTGATTGGGATATATGAGACTCTAACCCGAATGTGTAGGCTGAATGAGTAAAACCTACAAAAATATTGCATTCAATGTTTCATAATATGGTTTTCAAAATTGAGAATCCTAATAAAACCAACCTGATTCTTGTAAGTATCTATAAACTAGGAAATTCACTTCGTCGCTTGAGAAACTCATTTCTGCAAATTATTTAACACCGACTTCCAAACAATTTTAAAGTAACATCGTGGTACTCTCTGTATCACAGTGAATATATAAAAATTATACTCATTTTTTTATATTCAATTTAATTTTCATGAACGCTGAAATTATTTATATTATTAGTGTACGAATACAAGCACAAATATCAACAAATACACATTTTCGTCATTTTCCTGGAGTAGCGTTATTTCAGAGCTGCCAACTAGAGGTGCTGGGGAAATTGAGTTTTGTACTGTTTGAAGTTTTAATGAATCATGTTATGATAAAACACCAAAGATTAAAATTTTTTTGAACAATTTGAGAATATTTTGAGCTTTTTTAGGAAAATCTTCAACTATATGAAATATTTTCTAATTATTTTCAAAATAATTCACAGCACTACTGAAAATCTTTATGTCTTCTATGGCATAAAACTCTGTGCACTGATTCGGTGCTTTTTAGGTTAAGTTTTGGACGGTTTGTTTTGTAATTAAAAAAATAAAATCGAAATGCTATTTGAGATGAAATTTTAGGATTTTGTCCTGGAATAAAATATTAGTCATGATTTTTTTCAAGCCTGGGTGGGTTACCCACGAGGATAATAAACCAATATTTTCAATCGATTTTCATCCAAATGGCAATAGATTCGTTACTGGCGGCCAGGGAGAATCTGGTGGCAAAGTTATAATTTGGAATGTGGCTCCACTTATATCAGAGGATGCAGAAATGGACCCAAAGGTACCCAAAGTCTTATGCCAAATGGATAATCATTTAGCTTGTGTTAATGTTGTTCGCTGGAGCAACGAGGGACACTTATTAGCATCAGGAGGAGATGACAAATTAGTCATGATTTGGAAGTTAACTAATGAAGGAACTTCCACTGTATTTGGTAGTGGAAAAATAAACATAGAAACGTGGAAGTGCATTTATACTCTCAATGCTCATCAAGGTGATATCCTAGATTTATCATGGGCACCTCATGATGGTTGGTTAGCTTCAGGTAGTGTGGATAACTCAGTTATTGTGTGGAATGCTGCTAAATTTCCTGAAAAAGTTGCGGTATTGAATGAACATACTGGAATGGTTAAAGGAATTACCTGGGATCCAGTAGGAAAATATTTAGCGAGCCAAAGTGATGATAAGTCTGTTAGAGTTTGGAGAACTGGAGAATGGAAAGAAGAAATAGCTGTAACAGATCCTTTTGCAGATTGTTCAGCAACAACTCATGTATTGAGACTTTCTTGGTCTACAGATGGGCAATATTTAGTTTCTGCTCATGCCATGAATGGTGGTGGACCTACTGCACAAATAATCGATAGAGATGGGTGGAGGTATGATAAAGATTTTGTTGGACATCGCAAGGCAGTAACTTGTGTGAGATTTAATAATAGTATATTCAAAAAGTCTTGTTTGGATAGTCCAAAAACTCAACAATATTGTTGCTGCGCCATAGGCTCAAGAGATAGGTCAGTAAGTGTATGGTTAACTTCTTTAAAACGACCACTGGTTGTAGTGAAAGAGCTCTTCAAAGATAGTGTTTTAGATCTTTCTTGGAGTAGTAATAGACCTCTTTTATTAGCTTGTTCTTGGGATGGTACTGTTGCTTGCTTTATATTTGATGAAACAGAAATTGGAACACCCCTTTCAAATTCTGAGAAAAATTTACTATATGAAAAATTATATCATAAATCGAGTTGGAATTTAGGGTTTTCAGGAACACAAATTGCTGAAAATCCTGAAATATTGACTGGGGTAGAAGAAGTATTTGATACTGCAAAGACTAAAACATTCCCTAAGGATGAAGAAATTCCAGATAGCACACCTGTTAATGAGGTTCCCATGTCTGTTGAAGCTCCAAAAGTAACTCCAAATACTGCAATTTTCGTCCCTGTAAATAAGCAAGTTGAAACCAGACTTCCATCAGGAAAACGAAGAATAACTCCGATGCTCTTGACTCCAAGTGTACCATCAAATACAACTAAGGATTCTGAGTTGACAATAGAAATTCCTATGTATGAATCAGGAACATTCAGTAGTTCATCTCCAAAGAAAAGTAAAATAGTTGTGGAAACAGTGAAGGAGTCACCAAAACCACAAGTATCTAAGCCTAGTATACCACAGCAATCTCAAATGATATTACAGGCACCTGGTAATCAAATAAAACAACTTATGTGTTGTGAAGTACCAGGCGATGAGCCAATAGTTCAAGTTATTAACATTTTAGATTCCCAGAGAATTCCAACTGGTACAGCAACACTGAAGAATAGTGTTAATCAGAAAATACAAGTCACGAATAAATGTCATAAAACTTCGAAGGGCTTCCTTAGTAGAATTGAAACTTTTAAAACTCCAAAAGATAAGGCTATTCAGTGGGAAACATTTCTTGGTTCTGTTATTCGTTGTGCTGCAGTAAATCGTAAAATAGTGGTAGCTTGTTGCGAAGATTCCTCAATAAATACATATGATATAAAATCTGGAGCTAGAACATTGCCATCATTACTCCTAGAGGATGCTGTTTCTGCCTTGAGTCTTTCACAAGACTGTTTTTGTCTAGTACTCACAAAAACAGGACTTGTGCATATGTGGGATTTTTCAATTGGAAAGAGCCTCTTAAGTAGAGTTTCAGTAAGAAGTTTATTAACCAATAAAGTTGTTGTAAGTGGATTCACATTATCTCCAAATAATATACCAGTGATCACTCTAAGTGATGGTCGAGCATATTCGTATTTGATAGACCTACAAACATGGGTGGTATTATCAAACCCATCAGATCCTCTTACCTATGCAGGCAATAATTTGTCCCGAACACTACCCGCTAGTTTACCCTTAACATCTTTACAGAAGCATATGCCAAGTCATAATTCCAATGATACTCTTCCACCAGGTGTAACTCTTAGTTTCTTAGAATCACAAGTGATATCGAGCAAAATGCTCAATTCTACAATTGAATATAAGCACTGGTTATTGAGTTTGGTGAATCATGTCTTGGAGAAAGGTCCAGAAATAAGACTCCGTTGTATTTTAGACAAGTTGATGAAAGAGTGCTCTTCAAAAAATATTAGTGAAGCAGCCCAAAAGAAAGCGCTGTTAATGGATGTAATGAACGTGATTAAGTCAAAACTAATATGGCAAAGACTTCATAAAGAATACATGGAACAAATTTTCACGTTGGATAAAAATTAAAAATCAAGAGGTACAGCCAATTTGATCTATCAGCCAACAGGAAGAGTAATAATAATCATTGCTTATAAGTAGTAAGGACAGTAAAAAAAGTTTCCTGAAACTATGTAAATATTTCCTGAAAAGTGTGTTGGAAGAATTTGTAAATACAAATGTAATTGTAATACCAATAGAGAATAAGTTTTTCACATGATGCATTATTTGTCAACCTTGATAGGGTATTAAAAAAAATAAACCAAGCATAAATACAGTAGGGCCTCGTTAAATCCGGAGAGGCAAAAACAAGACCCTTTTTGGATTGTCGAAGCATCCGGATTATAGGATGCCATATTAAATGTTAATAAAACACATGTTTAACCTTAGTTTCTTTAATCAATTTTTAAATTATAGCATATAGACAAAATGTACATGTTCAAAATTACAACTATGTAAGGAAATCAGTAAGTTAAAATAAAACATTAGTTAATTCTTCTTGAAAAAGTCTGTAATACTCTTCTGTTTATAATTTTCGCACTTCATTTCGAAAGCCCGGTCTCTAAGTCGACGGAGAAACATAACTTCGTGGCTATCAAATTCGTTATCTTCAGCCCATTTTAAGACAGTGTTTAAAGCTCCTACTGCCTCTGAGTTACCAACTTTTGTGATTTTTAGAATTTCAACGCTATTGTCCTCATCGTCCTCACACATAGCTGCTCGCACAATCTCGTCATCAGTTAACACTTATATATCTTTGTAACTCGCTTTCGGCACCACCACCAGCCCATTCTTGAGCTTCTGCTTCACCTATTTGAGGATCATTGGGTCCCCTCAACCTGTTAAAAAGCTGGGCTAAAGGAACATCATCTTCTGGTTCGTCATTATCAGTGAGAAACTCAGGGTGCAAATTCTTCCATGATTTGTTAATTAGCGATGTCTTAACATTGGCCCAGCAATTAGCCAAAAGAAAAACTGTGTCCTTTAAAGTTATCGATTTTAATGAGTCCATGAGGTTTTCAGAACATAATGCAAGACTGTTAACCAAAAGTGATTTGCGGTAATTTAACTTCACATTTTGTATAACGTTCTGATCATCTGATCCATTGGTTGTGGCCGTCTTCAGAGACAAGTTCATCTGCTGATGGATGCCCAACAATAACAGTGCCTAAGGAGACAAATTAACAGACAAAAGATGGCGGCTGACCGCGGGAACGAATTCCGTTTTAAACCACTCAAGAAACAAGTCTTTCGTAACCCAAGCATTTTTTGTGCACGATAACAAACAGGAAGACGTGTTGATTTAAATGCCTGTGGGTTTTTTGATTTTCCGACAACAAGCAATTGAAGTTTATAAGTTCCAGCCGCATTTGCACAAGGCATGAATGTCTTATTAAACGTCTTATTCCGTAGCGTTTTTTAAATTTGTCTAACCATCCCCGGCTTGCATTAAATCCGATATCTGGAGTTTGTAATCTGGCGATAAAAAATTCGAGCTTTCTCACAAATCATATCACCACTTACAGGAACATGCAATCGCCATTGTTGCAAAAACAACGAACAAAGCATCTTCTAAAACAGGATTTTCCGATTTCTTCAGTGTTTTTCGTAGGTACACCGAGACCACGCTAACAAAATTCAAGAGTTTGTCTTTATGTCGCCTACAGTTGACCTGCAACTTCCGAGCAATAACAGGGTAGCTGTCACCTTTATCTAACATTTCTATAATCCGTATAATTTGTCTTTTATTGTTAATCGTTAATGTCGAATGTTTACGTGGCGGCGCCATGATGTTAGCGAGCGCACTTAATTGACACTACGTATTATATATTACACGAAAGGCGATAAACAAAAGACTGACGGCAAATAATGCACATGCCGCCGGGCCCCATTGCCCGACCGGATTACAGCGATCACCGAACAAGCGAGAGTCCGGATTACCGAGGCCCTACTGTAGTTATTTATTCAACTAGGTTATTAAAGACAGCGACTAATGGTCAAGATATTTTAATGCGTGAGCGGAGTGAACGTGTTAATAGTTCGAGACCATTAGTCGCTAGATTAATAACCGTGTTGATTACAATATTTTTCCGACGATCTCAACATGAATAGTGTATAAATTCTTATTTGAAATACAGGGTCTCTATAAATGATTGTAACAGCGCAGTTGGCTTTGGATTATGCAAACCACAGAATTCTGTGATCAGTGATCATGCTATGCTCTGATTGGTTAGAGATTGGTATTTTGCAATCCAAAGCCAACTGCGCTGTTACAATCATTTCTAAAGTCCCTGTACATTCGCATTTTGCACAAGACATACATTTGTCATAATGCAATTTCTATGTTCCAGTAGAGTTTTGACATTTCTCGTAGTGCTTCAGAATACTTTGTGTACGGTTGCCATGAGGATTGCACATTAAAACGGCTAAAAAATTGAGCATTAAAATGGGTCATTATCAATGACATTTTATTTCGGGGTCGGCGGAAAAAGTGTTTTAGATGTACCTTTAATTTGAAGCATTCAAAATTTTACTATTTTACTTTGAAACGATGAATCATATAATATAAAGATATAAAAGAAATCAAATGAGAAATGTATATCATAAATTAAATCAGTATCCAATAATAAATTTGTGAACATACTCCCAATACTCTTTTGTATAGATTTACCATTGTTCAAACAATATAATCACTAACAGATTCCCATTAGAGGAGTTCAATCATAGACTAACTAAACAGACTGTCTAGAAAAAGGTTTTGGAACACTCCCTTTTTTAGCAAGCTTGTCACTGCATGTCACAGTTTTACGCTAAAAGGCTCTTTTGAAAGCAAATTGATTCACACAAATAAATAGTGACTACTAACTTATTTATTTTTTTGATTCAACATCTTATATACAAATTTCCAATTGCTTAATTAAATATATATTCATCCAGAGCATCCTCTACATCCACAATGCACGCACTCGACAATTCGGCCCTGAAATAAAAAATTGGATTACCAAACAAATTTTGAACAGAAAGTTAAGCGGAAACAAGATACTCAAGACCAGTGGCGGCTGGTGCAAAAAAGATGCAACGCCTATTTTCTAAATGGAGAAACATGAAAAATTTCGGGTAAACGTCACTCTAAAAAAATCACAACTTTTGCCAATAATTTTGATGACAATAGTATATTATGCACCGAGCGTATAATAAGAGATATTATACGCCAGTAGCATACAGACTATACTTTATCAACGACTACTGAATATATTTATTGAACATTTTAACATTTGGTCATCGTGACAAGACCCTTCTATTACAAATGTGGAAAAAGTCAAGTTGACACACGGGAAATTTTTGGAAAACTTGTCATTGAATTATTTGTAATAAGAATTGCTTCAATTGATGTAATAAAAGTAGATGTAGTCTTTGATTGACAAGGTATACCCATATAGTTGGAGTATTTTAGAATACTGAAGAAATATCAATTCAAACAATATTATACTGAAGCTACATCAATGAAGCATCTGACAGCAGTGAATAATAACTTATTATTCACTTGTGATTAATGGGTAGCATTAGGCTGTGCAAACAGATGTATAATGGGTGTATTATACAATAGTCGTGAATAAAAGCGAATGCCAACTATTTTCTATGATCTGTTCGAATTCTGAGCATGATATGGGATATTGGTAATCTATCGGTTTAGGCATATAAGTTGGCGGCGGTCCGGTCTATTAGCAATAAGTGGTAGCAACGTTGCCAGGTACAACGATTATTCTTGTATTGGAAGAATTGATTGAATTCCCTTTCACATTAATTTTCACTAAGTCAATTCAACTGAAATAGCTTGCTTTAACTCTTTGTCAAACAGAAATTTGATAATAATATATATATTTTTTAAATAGTTGCGAGAATGTAGGTTCTCCTTGCTAAGTTCTTTCCTTCCTCAGCACTTCGAAAAAAAACTCTAAAATAAATCAATTGAAATTGTTTTATTTCCATATAGTGAATAAATCCTGAAAATTCTAATTGAAAAGATATAATTTATTAATTTCTTTTTCACCTATGTGAAGAATAAAAATATAGTGCTTATATACATTATATAGTGTCTCCCAATAAGCTTGATAGAACTTTGAAATTGAATAAAACAACAACAAATTAACCGATTTTGGTTCTCAAACATTTATTCGAAAGATATGGTGTATAAGTTTATGATTTAAACAAGATATCGTTCAAATGGCCTCCACGAGCTCGTTTGCAGACCTTAATTCGTTTGACCCAATTTTCCATGACTCGGCCTACCATTTCCTGTGGTATGGCCTCGATACACCTCGTAATGTTCTCCTCAAGGTCTTGAATTGTCGCTGGAGAGTTGCTGTACACTTGTGATTTCACATATCCCCATAAAAAAAAGTCCAAGGGCGTTAAATCACACGATCTTGGCGGCCAGGCGATGGGGCCGTTTCTCGAAATTAATGAGTCGCCGAACTTATCGCGCAATAAAGTCATGTGGTCGTTCGAAATGTGTGGGGGGCGCCGTCCTGTTGGAAATAAAGATCGTCGTCACCAATTGCATCAAATTTCGGGAAGAGAAATTCACGCAGCAAGTCGCTATAGCGCTGGCCGTTCACAGTAACGGCTTGTCCGGCGTAATTTCGGAAAAAATACGGCCCGATGATGCCACCACTCCACAATCCACACCAAACTGTGATCTTTTGTGGATGCAAAGGTCTTTCTTGCACCACTTGTGGATTAGAATCGCTCCAATATCGGCAATTCAGATGGAACGAAACCATCACCATTTTTCCGTTGAAACTCTCTTCGCGTGGCCACCGGCGAACGCGAATTTGCGTAATAAATTTGGACGATTTCCAAACGTTGTGTGAGCGTGAAACTTTTCATGGTAAAACTTTGAACCTTTCTGAATAAAATGACACTTCGAACGTCAAAATTGATAAACAAATATGGCCGCCAAAACCTTACAAAGTTCTACAACCTTATTGGGAAACACTGTATTTCAAAGTATGGCTTGATTATATTTCAATTTAAAATTATTTGTAAACAGGTTGTAAAAATAGAAGAAAATTCCGAACTCTCTGAAAATTGGAAAATCTTGAGTAATAGCGTAATTTATTTTATTAATTTTTGTATACAACTGGTCGAGTTTATTTCCTTCTTAAACCTTCACTTTAAGTATTGCGCAGATCATCTGTAGATCATATTTGTAAAAATTAATTTTATAATTTCTTTTCGAGAGAAATTCGTAAATCCTTGTTACAAGTCAACATTCGATTCCAAAGATATGGCTTTTGCACAATTTAACAACCAAAAGGACGTATGGCACTTACTGCGCATGCGTAATTCCTTTGTCAACAAAACGCCGACATCTTACATGCCTAAACCGATGGTTTACCAGGATATTATTTAATGGATATTCTGAAAAATTATCAAAATTCATTATTATGCAAACAAGATAGAACAGAAATTCTGAGAATCATGTTTGAAGATGAATCCAATGTAGATGGAAGCTCAAGGAAAATGGGTTTTTGACAGCTCTAGCAATCAACATCAAAGAATGTCTACATTCAAATTCAACAAATAGGTAGGCTTGGCTTATTTGTTTACGGAAACTAACTCGGGGTTACTAAATCGATCCATTAAAGAGACATGATCGATCTACGTACTTGGATCACGGACCCGGTTTTAAGTTTACAAACACATCTGGTTAAGGATTTGATCTTTCTTATAATTAGTGGTGTGCCCTTCGATGTTTAATGTTATCTTTGAGTACATATGACAAAAAATACTGGAGCTAAGCGCCTAAGTATCTGCATACAAAGTTATGAAGTAGTTGTTCTACATTATTTTCTGGGCTAAGGGAACCATACATTTTATATTTAACCAAATTCTTTTTTCTTGACATAACTATTAAGAATAGAGTAGAAGGCTCATTCCCGAGTTTTTCAGATTCAGAATTAAACCTCATTGCACATGTGGTGATGCTAGTGATTTGAACAACCCTGCTCTTGTGTAGGGTTACAATAAATCAACCTGAGTCAGTGATCGAGTTAATAGCACCGTACTTTCCGAACACACGTTGGTAAACAAAATAAAGATATGAAAAAAGAAGTCAAAACATTAAACAATGAACAAAAACAAATGAAGAAAGACATAGAAGAACTATTCATTGCAAAGAACAGAATAGATCAAGAAAAACTTAGAAATAATATTATAATATCAGGTCTTCCGCAACCTATAGATGATGAAAAAGAACAAGAGGTCATAAAAAAATCTTATCTATTACCACAACTGATGTGAAAGAAAATGAATACAAGAGTGAAAGAATTGGTCAAAATGGAATACCATCCGAGTAAGTTTTACAGACTTGGAAGCAAAAAAATCTCTAATGAAAGCAAAAAAAAATACGGCCATTAATACTAAAGCCCTGAGATTCAATCAAGACAAAACTGTTTTCATAAATCATGAATTAACACAAAGAAGTCAAAAACTGTTTAAAGAAGCAAGGGAAGCCAAAAAGGAAATGAATTGTAAGTTCGCATGGATTTCAGAGGATGGCAAAATTTTGATGAAAAAAAAAATGATCAAGGCAAAGTGATAGAGATAGAATCCAAAAAACTGAAAAAAAAACAAAAACAAAACATAAACTCTAAAAATATAAACAAAAAAAACAATGAATATAACTTGAAAATACTCTACTGTAATATACGTTCAATAAAAACCAGCTTCAAAATGGATAATATAAATGCTTATGTTGAGGAGTTGAATGATCCATCTATTTATTATCATACTGACCGAAACTTGGCTGGATAATGATGAAAAACATTACTACAATATGAAAGGTTACAAAAGTGTACATAGTTGCCGAAACTCACATGGAGGCGGGACAGCTGTGTATGTAAGGGAAGAAATCGAGTTTAGAACAACAGACATTGTTGAGGCAGAATGCTGCAATATAGCAGGTATTTATATCGATTCTCTGAAGTTGGCAGTCTGGGCAGTTTATCGTTCCCCGAATACTGACATAAAAACTTTTCATCAAATATTTGAAAATATTTCATGCAAATTTCCAAAATGTATACTAATAGGTGATATTAATATTGATATCTTGAAAAAAACTAAAGAAGTAAAAAACTTTAAAGACATAATTAAACAAAACTATTTAGCAATAAAAAACAAAGACATCACAAGACGACATGACAGAGGTGGAACATCAATCGACCATGTAATAACTCAAAAAGACATGGAATGTCAGATAACAACCCGTGATTCTGCAATATCGGATCATAGATTGTTGATTGTGAATATAAAAACAGACAAAAAAATCGATAATGAAACTAGATCAAAAAAGATAAAAATCACTAACTACTCCTTATTCAAAGAAAGTGTTCTCACCAGCATTAACACAACACAGATAAACAATTTTGACGACCTCATAAAATTGGTTGCAAAATCAAAACGCACATCTACAACAATGAAAACGATTAAACAAAAAGGTAAAGCGTGGAGCGATCCACTCACTCACAAGGCCATCAGAAAAAGAGATAAATATTACAAGTTAATGAAAATAAATCCAACCGTTGACTATTACAAAAAAAATTCAAATTATTAAAAAATAGAACAAACAATTATATCAGGCAAAAAAATAAGAAATATATCAGTCACCAAACAAAAATAAAAAAAATAACATTATTGAAAAAATTAACATAGACGGCAAAATATATCATACAGCAAAAGATAAGGCGAAAGTTTTGAATAAATATTTCACTCAAATAGCTAAAACATTAAGAAAAAAGATCAAAAAAGCGAAAAGCAATATTCACAATTTTAATGAAGTAACGAACGATAAATTTATTTTCATGAGACAATGTACAGCTAAAGAACTGAAGGAAATTATTAACAAACTTCCGAACAAATCTAGTTCTGGTCCAGATGGACTTACAGCAAGAGACATCCGGGAAATCTTCTGTGTAATTGAAAAACCCCTTCTAGAGCAGATTAATAAGAGTTTAAAAACGGAATTTTTCCAAAATGCTGTCAAATATCCAAAGTAATACCAATTCATAAAAAAGGAAAAAAAGATGACCCTTCAAACTACAGGCCAATATCCATAACTTCTATTTTCGCAAAAATATTTGAAAAGATCATAAAAAATAGACTTACCGAGTTTTTCAAAATTTCGGACAGTCAATATGGATTTCAGAATATGAGTTCAACGCTAGGGGCCACAGCAGATCTAATGGAACACATTATCAAAAAGATGGAACAAAAGGACCATGTAATCACCATCTTTGTCGACTTACAGAAAGCCTTCGACACAATAAATACAAAAATCCTACTTAATAAATTACGAAAAATGGGTATCGTTGGTAATGCATATAAACTTCTGAAGTCGTTTTTAACTGGTAGAAAGCAATACGTCCAATTACATGATCACGTAAGTAAAGAATTACCAATAAAATCTAGCGTGCCCCAGGGAACCGTACTGGGTCCGTTCCTTTATCTTATCTATGTGGAGAGCTTGGTGAATATTGGTTTGGAATGCAAATATTGGATGTTCGCTGATGACACAGCATTGGTGTTCAATAACAAAAACGAAGACGAACTGTATCAAAACATCAACAAAGATCTCGGAAAATATCTTGATTGGCTCCACATTAATCATTTAATCATAAATAGTCAAAAAACAGTATTCATGGAGTTTAAACGAAAGAATAAACCTACTTCACCAGACAAAAAAATTTTCATTGATAAAGTACAAATTAAAAATGTAAAAAGCTATAATTATCTAGGATTAACCATAGACGATAAGTTGACATGGGATGACCACACGGATGCTATAGTGCGAAAATTGTCCGGGCTAATTGCAGCTCTCCGCAAACTCTCTCCATATATGAATAACAAATGCAGAAAAATGATCTACTCTTCATATATAGTCTCTGTTCTTACCTATACCATGCCAATATGGTCTAACACCTCACAACATAATTTAAATAGATTACAGAGGCTACAAAACAAAGCAATCAAATCCATCTACAACTTGGATAATCACACACTTTTTAAGAAATTTCCATATATGAACATCCTAAAATTGAAATACTTCGAATGCTGCAAATTTTTATTCAAAATACAAAACAAACTCATCAAATCAAAAATCAATTTAAGGAGACGAGCTGAAATACATGGACGCAACCTGAGAAATGCAAACGCATTTTCCAATAATATGCTGAGAACTAATAAAGGCAAACAATCTCCTGTGTACTCATCGACTGTGCTTTTCAATGAATTACCGCAAACAATAGCCTCCACAACAAAACTTCAAGAAATTTGTGAAAGAACTCGAACAATACATTATAAAAAATGATTGTGGTTAATTTAGTTTGTTTCCTTTTTTTACTTATGAAGCTGATTGATGAATTGTATGTAAGAGAAATTTATGTTTATATTGCCATCACATCCTGTATTTATAAACAACTATGTTATCAGCATTTCATGCTGCTTTATAGTTTATTTTCATTTTCATAAATAAAATAAACTTGTCTAGACCTCAAATTTGAGTTTTTATCAATAAGCTGTGGAAAAATAATAATAAAGCCAAAACATTTAGGAAAAAAACTCGCGGATCTGTGACTAAGATTTAAGGAATCAGTTTTATTTTCTGATGTGTATACCTTTTGGGGATAGAAAAAATGGACTTCTAACGCATTTGACTGGACACTCCA
The DNA here is from genome assembly GCA_013421045.1 of Propylea japonica. Classification (NCBI taxonomy): domain Eukaryota; kingdom Metazoa; phylum Arthropoda; class Insecta; order Coleoptera; family Coccinellidae; genus Propylea; species Propylea japonica. The sequence goes on from CM024240.1 coordinate 52,921,967, forward strand.
TATTAAAAGAACTCAGAACATAATGACAGAGGCACTAGAGAAAGGCCTATTAAATGGATCAAATATAAAATAAGTAGCACATCATCCCTTCAACAAGAGAATAGCTGCCAGTGCTTAAAATGATACAGATATTATAAATTATACTTACTTCCTCTAGCTTTCCTTTTGGAACTCGACAAATGCAGTTGGTTCCGAAATTTGTGTCCCTTGCTTGAATGCATCTTAAACAGCATAAATTTTCATAGCCTTGCTTTTTCCATTTGGCTATCAAGTTCTTATCTGCAATATTCTCTAGCAAGCAATAATCATACAATTCTCTACTTATCGCTTTTCTTCTATAGAACAGATCATAAATATATCGTGATTTTTGATGGTGAATTTTGAATATGGGCCAAAGGGATTCGTTTTTCCTTTTACCTTCATGAGATTCAGTTTCAGCTGAAAAAGAAAACAAATTTCACTACCTGATAATGAAGTATGGTCATGGGCTTATACAATGTTCTAGATCTCTGAAGTTATATCATTGTATGTGGAATACTCTAAATATAATTTATATACAATGGATCTGTTCATTTCAAACAAAAGTAAGATACTTCTGTATTCAGAATATTTACATTACACTTGAATTTCATACGACACCAAGTGAAACATAGCTCAGATCAATAAAGAAAAATACTTGAGTATCTCGAACGAAGAAATCCATTATTGAATTGAAAATCCAAATTTTTCCCAATTCCTTTGAGACTGCGCTACAATCAATTTGTATTTTGTTGATCTGAGGTAGTTAGTCAAACATATTTTGAAATAATGCAGATCTTGGTTATGGCACTTACCCTCCCGCATTTTTTGTTCCAGTTCATCAAGAGTAGGCTCTATCAATTCCCATCCTTCTGGCGGTGCTTTTTTGCTACGTCTTACTTTTGGCATGTTGGAGTCCACAAATAACAACAGAGAACAAACTAATATTTTCCTAAGGCAAAACCCAGGATATTTACGATCTGCAACATAAATAATCGAATCAGAGATCGAATGTCACTGAGACTGAAGTGACAAGTGATTGTCTTGTCATTTGTCATAAATGGTTGTCATCACAGAATATAAATTTGCTTGTCATCTGATCACAGAAAATAATGAACTCTTAACAACTTGAAACGGTCCCTAAGTAGTTTATCTTGATATCATTTCCATTATTTAAGGAGAAACAATGTCATTTCTAAACCGAAAGGAAAAAATAGTAATAATTTATTAATAAATTACTCCAAAGGTGTCAAATTTTTCTGTTTATCTGTCTATGATTCTTTCACAGAATTATCTTATTCTTAGGTTATGCTAGTATGTCAGAGATATTTTTCTGTGATCAAAAATTGGCTCCCTGCATTTAAGCGCTCCTCTTTCTATGCCTTATAATTTGAAAATTTGAATTTCCCTGATTAAAAATTGAAAATGTCTCATCCGAATGAATGTTCAGGAAGGGAGGAAGACAAGAATCCATTTGATGGAATGATTATACAAGAAGATACTGTCTTATCCGAATTAGAGGGAAGAGAATCTTGTCCTAAATGTAATAAGTCGAGAAAATACTATTGCTACAGTTGTTATGTCCCTATAGAAAAATTAGAAGGAAAAATTCCACAGGTGAAGGTGAATAATAAAAATCTTCTTTTCAATCTTCACTAAAAAATCCTTTAATTCCTTGAAGTTTACATCCCATATTTGAGGTGCATATTTTGTCATCACATTCATTAATATACCTATCTATAGTTTTTTCTAAACTTTTTTAACTGATATAACTCTGCAATCTTCGATGTATCAAAATTCAGTAAATTGTTGTTATATTTCTAGCTACCTATTAAAATTGACATCATAAAACATAAGCATGAAATAGATGGTAAAAGTACTTCTGGACATGCAGCTGTGCTAGCTCCTAGTGATGTTACAATTTATACATATCCAGATATACCTGATTATAGTAAAGAAAAAGTTGTTTTGATATTTCCAAGTTCTAGTGCTATTACCATACCTGACTTACTTCAGCATAATGATTACCAGGAACTTTTAGAGTTTAAACGTCAACCTTTGGAGGTTATTCCAGAAGGTTTCAACAGATCAACTCTTCTCAAAAGAATTAATGCGAGCACAAGCTTTGAGAGCAAATTCAAAAGTGCTGATAAGCTGCCAATAGATAAAGTGATATTTATAGACAGTACATGGAATCAGAGCAAAGGTATATTCAAAGATCCTTCGATAAATCAAATTCCCTGTGTTGTTATTTCCAATAGAATATCCCAATTCTGGAGACATCAGAAAGGAAGTCCAAGGTGGTATTTGGCAACTGTAGAAGCAATACATCAATTTCTGATCGAAGTTCATCTTCACAAATGGGGTCTGAATAAAGGATACAAAGGTATATATAATTGTTTCACTGAAAATATGCATATGGAGCTGGAGCAATTGTACAGTCAAACAGAAAGTGCGTACAGTGGACAGTATGATAATTTATTGTTTTTTTTCAAACACATGTTTAAGTTAATTCATACATTTTATGGTCATAAGGACCTTCATGCATATAAAAGACGACTGATGTAATTAATGTGAACGGTTTATGTGTTTTGAGATGACTCAGATGAAAAACTATTTTTTCCAGATTATTATTAAAATATTTGCCACTGGAAAAAGTTTTTACTTCACACCATAAACAACTGTTGTAAATTCACAACCTGAAGGCTCTTTCTTGATAATCATGCGATCATAAGGAGCATCGGCCAAAAAAGTACCACTTCACCCACTTTCCCTATAAAAAATTTCTAGAAGGTTGATGGGGATTGCACAGTGCAACAAAAGTCCTTCAAAAATGCATAAAAATTTATTGAAAGTGAAACAAAACTTTTGTTATAAAATATATTTCTTCTGCGAAAATTAATTTGTTCCATAATTTTGACGCGCACTGTATATTCAGGTAAGCACTGAGCAGATCATCTTTCAAGATAACTAACCGAAATGGTGCCTTTTCTCGCAGAATAGAAGAAAAAACGGGGGCATTCAGTTTCAAAAATGATTTCATGCAGTTACCTTTCACGTGAGTCACCGAATGTGAGTGCAACGAATTTTCAGAATAAACTTTTGAAACCATATTAAAACAATGTCATCTGATCGTGTTTTTGAATAATAACGTACAATGACATACGCCACTGCACGAGATTATTCGGTTGGTAATAAAATGTTCAAAGTTGTTGCGAAATTAACCATAAAATATATAAATATTCTTTTGAAATGAGAGCTAACAAAATACAAAACACGAAACAAAAAAGTCCCTAGCTGAGGTTGGTGCAAAACGGGGTACCATACTAGTCTGCGTATGATGCCAGAGCTCAGGGAAAGACCTCAGTAGAAAAAACCCTGTCTCGCCGTTTTTACAAAATTGAAAATTAAAACTATTCGAATAAATACCTTCAATATTCATATACAAAATACTTAATTCATGCTCTTGGGCCAGTAGGGTGTTTTAAACCAGGTCGTCCAGGTCTGGCATTCCAAGTGATGATTTTTCGAATCTTCTGCTCTTCTAAGACCGCTGCAGGACCCCATTGCAGGGTAATCATCTTCCATAGATTTTAACAGTGGTATTTCATCCTAAATATCGAATTCAATTTCGATAATGCGTAGGTACTGTAATTAAAAAAATAATCCCATGGTCCCCCTACTGGGAGGCACACCTAGAACGGCCGTCCGCCGGCGAACTGCCGGAACGATCGGCACTATGTCTGTAAAGCTAGGATGGCTAGGATTTCCTAGGAAAGCGGTGCCGCAATTTAACCACCGACATATACCGGTACATGACGTCACTAAAACGTTGTCTAAGGTGCAAACCAATGGTGTTGGTTTCTTAAGGTGCGTACAGATATAGAACAAAACATCGTATCGTAACTCCGTCGCGTAACAAATGTTTGTTACGCATCGAAATACGGCGCTTATCAATATCAATACATCGTTTCGTATCTTATTAGCGGAGCATGCTGCCGTTCCATCTTCACAACAGAAAGAGTTTTCTTGGTTGCAATGAAGGTTGCTGCAGCAGCTTATATATACATGCATTATTTAGTAAAGAAAAATAAAAAAAAGGCGTACAGAAAGAAGGTGGTGGCAGACCAATTTGTATTCTAGTAGAAGAGTGTACGGTGGAAATCATTTACTCCTAGATTTAAAATTTCAGGCTATTAGTGGCCTTTACAAAATTTTCACCAGAATGTCCCCAACAGACTTCGAATACTTGATCAATTTAATTGGACACAAAATAGCACGAAAAGATACTAGATGGAGAAAGGCAATTTCTGCCCAGGCATCATGCTTCTTGATTTTGTTATAATAATAGGGATGTTTTGTGTCCCATAAAATTTCTTTTCTGCGGTAACTACTAATAAAATTAATAGTTGTCTCTTCCGTCCACTCCATGACATTCATTTCTTCCTCTTCAACTGAATAAAAGAAAAACGAATCGCAAATGTGTACCCATCCCGTGCACACATTGTAAGAAGTGGTGCAATATCAGTGCGTATCATTCCTTTGATGCGGTGTGAAAACCGACAAGCAGCGGAACGCCGAGATCATAGATAAATAAAGAGTTTATTTATCTATGGCCGAGATGTTACTATGTTACGGTGTTGCGCTGTTACGCAGTGCCGTCCAGACTTGTTACGCGCAGCGGTACGATACGATGTTTTGTTCTATATCTGTACGCACCTAGAGAGCGTTGACAATGAAAGATCGTCGAAAAGCGGCACCGTAATTTCATCTGCTAATGCCGTCATAAAACTCCACCGCTTTACTGGGAAACCATAGCTTAAGGCTAGGCGCAAAATGACTCGCAATCATGTTGTCTATGCTCGCAATTTCGTGAGGTGTCGCGGCGAATATTGAGAAGGTTAGCTGCGAACTCGGGAAGCGCGCAAATGCGAGCGCAGTGTGACGTGACGCAGGTCGAACCCTCATAAGAAACTGCGGGATCGACACTGCGTTCCACAGGATCACGTTGGGCAAGGCGCAAAATGACTCCCAGTTACGTGAGGTGACGCAGAGTGAGTCACGGCGAAATTTTGTGAATCTAATAAATAAATACGACCCGCGGCATACATAATCGCAGTGTCGATTCCCGCAGTTCTTGTATGTATTCACGGTGAGTCGTAGTAGAAATGGAGAAAAAATTAATTGAAGCCGTGCGAATTCGGCAAGTTTTGTACGATACAAGCATGTAGACTATATGAGGGCAAAAATAAAAACTGAACTGGTTACGTTTAGCCGAAAATAATTTTTAAATTGTCCGTCGTTAAAATTTATGGTAAATGAATTCTCCGTGACTTTTTCTTCTTTTGAAGTATAAACTTCTCTCTGCCTTTCCTTTGGTAAGTTGGGAGGTAAAAAAATATCATTTCGGACACGAACTCATCTTTCGAATCAGATTCAGAATTGAAGTCAACAAGAGAGCAGTAGATATTTCCATTTTGAGCCTCTAACCAACTGCGTTATAGCAATCACCAGCAGGTACTGCGATCGTATTTGCGCGATTCCTGCGTTCGCAGCTAACCTCCTAAAATTCCGACCGCGACTCACGCTGCGTGACCTCACGAAACTGCGAGTTATTTTGGGCCTAGCCTTAAGCAAAACCCTGCGTCACGTCACACTGCTATTAGGCAAGGCGCAAAATGACTCGCAGTTTCGTGAGGTGACGCAGCGTGGATCACGGTGAGATTTTGTGAATCTTATACATAAATACGACCGCGCATACACAATCGCAGTGCGATGTGACGCAGGGTTTGCTTAACGTGACCCTGCGAACGCAGTGTCGATCCCGCAGTTTCTTGTATGTATTCACGGTGAGTCGTAGTAGAAATCGAAGAAAAATTAATTGAAGCAGTGCGAATTCAAATTTTGTACGATACAAGCCATGAAGACTATATGAGAACAAAACTAAAAACTGAACTTTTTGAAACATAGATTGTTAGGTTAGCCTCCTTAAAGGCAAAGAATTTTTTGTGGTCATTTTTTCTTTATCTTAAAAACTGAACTGGTCACGGTTTAGCCGAAAATAATTTTTGAATGTCCGTCTGTAAATTCTTTAGTTGAGGCAAGGGGCCATCCATAAAGTACGTCACACGTAAAGGGGGGGGAGGGGGTCGACAATGTGTGACATGGTGTGACAAGGGGTGGGAGGGGTCCTAAGTTTGTGACGTCACATTTCAAAATCTAGAGGTACTAATCGCGTAATTTTAAATATAAATTAAACTAAAAAATATGTCCAACTCTATCTTTTTAGGGCTATACGGTTTAAATTGTTTTTGTTGACATAGCCGCTTCTGACCAGAGCCGGACCGGGCGTGGCGAAGGAGGCATTTGCCATGGGCGCGAATGACCTAGGGGCGCAAAATATGGAATAACAATTTTTTTTATCGTTTTCTATTTATTTGTTGATTGAGTTTTTGGGAGGTACAGTATATTTGTGCTTAAAAGAACCCCTAGCGGGAAAGTTTTGGAATCGTTTTGATATCTTCCATTTTTCATGTTTTTTTGATGGTGCTGAATCCGAATCTGAGGTTGCTAACAAAAGTTCGTGTCAGACGGAACATAGGAAAAATACAAAAAAGATGAAAGATCTCATTCTTATTCAGTTTTTTGCTTATCACTCGGAAACTATCAACTTTTCGTGAAAAACCTTTCCGTACAAAATGAAAGTACATTAATTTCCTACAAATTGTACTACCACAGCTTGTTCTGCGACAACCTGTTCTGGCTTAAATTAAAGTTAGCATGAGGTATTTTCCATGACTCAATAAATAAAAAAATTAAATTATATGGTTCCGATGATGCGATCCTCCCAATTTTGCATGAACATTTAGTATCTATCTTGTTATGGAAATATAAGATTTTTCTTTCCAATATTCTAGTTTAATTGAAATGTTCCTCATAATCTCAGATAAAACGAAACCAATCGAAATGAAATGTTGCCGCCAAATGCAAGATGCTCATAATAAGCCTTATGCAAATTTGTGTGACCCTGTGACCATAGTGTGAACAGAATCATAGAAAATTGAATTGGAATATTGAAAAGAAGAATCTTTATATTTCCATAACGAGATACCCGATTTGAGTGAAATTTTTATTGTAAATCGAGACTGATATTATACTGAATATTCATGCAAAATTTCAAGAGGATCGCATCATCGGAACCAAAGAATTTAATTTTTTTCATTTATATAGAAACATTGAAAATACCTCATATTCAACTATGATTTTTGAGCCAAAACAGGTTGTCGCAGAACAAGCTGTGGAGGTACAATTTGTAGGAAATTTAATGTGCTTTCATTTTGTATGGAAAGGTTGTTCACAAAAAGTTGATAGTTTTCGAGTAATGAGCAAAAACTGACCAAGGATGATATTTTTTTCTTTTTTGCATTTTTTCTCTATGTTCCGTCACGAATTTTTTTTAGCAAACCTCCAATTCGAAATCAGCACCCCAAAAACATAGAAAATGAAATAAATCAAAAGTACCCCAAAACTTTTCAGCTAAAAGCACAATTCGACTGGATTATTGTGAATAAAAAAGTTCTTCGAAATATAATCAATAAAATTCATTGATATATTATCAATTACGACAAACATGCGCATATTTATTGAAAAATGAATTTCTTCAAAGGCACAATTTGAAAGTTTTCAACAGGCGCTAGAATCCTAGTTCCGGCTCTGCTTCTGACACGTGCCGATCGACGACGAGCCCTTTGACTAATGCCGCCAAACGCACCGCACCTCGCGTAGGTAATGTTTTTGTTTCTATATTTTCATTCGACAATTTGCTTTCGCTGAGTGAACGACGTCGTTCTTTTAGTTGTGTTATTTTTTTGTGGATATAAACATAGTTTTATAAAGTTCAAAATGAACAAAAAGATAGATTTAGGTAATCTTTACCGTAGATTATACGGAACATACAGTGCGACTTACGCTGATAAAAAAAACAGCAAATACAGGAAGAAGTAAATACCTTATGGAAAATTTTGAAAAGTAGTGACAATATCGAGGTGTGATGTGGAATTAAAAATCAAAGAGCTGCAGATACAAATGACGAAAAAAAAAAGCGACACTAATGAATTTTTTTTCGAAAATTCCTTCAGCGTCAACATCCGGAATAAAACTAGAGCGGGAAAAGGAGGAAAAGGAGAAGTAAGTTATAAGAATTTAATTACAATCCTTAATTATGGCGCTCTGGAGTCAAAGATGAACGCGGACTTGAATCGCATCGCACGCGTCGCATTAGGTACTAATATTATTTAAGACTAGCTTTCCGCTCGTAGTTTTGCCCGCGTGTACTACGTATGTGTTTGTTTTTACACCTACGGTTTCATAGGACTTCATACAAGTAATTCTAATATGGTGCGGTTCAAGACCGCGGTATAAAAAGTAACGATATAATAATATTAATTGGAATTTTATTACAATACAACATATAATTTGCAGGGAAATACTAACGAAGGTCAGACACCGCTACCAGAAGACACTGATATGGTTAATATACCGTCAAGCGAAAATCAGCTTCAAACAATACCTAAACCAACGCCTAGTCAGAGTGCTTCACGGAATAAAATTGTAGTTTTAGAATCTGAACTCAATAGCTTGTTGTTTAGCACGCGATACTGGTATAGCCTCAAATGAAGCAATAAAAAAAATCTCAACTTTAAAGAAAAATATTCAGCAGGAAAAAAATATATTAAAGCGAAAGATTAGCGCAGCAGAAAGACAGAAAAAAAGTCGTGTCGTGATTTTAAAAAACAAAAATTGTAGAACTTTGCGAAAAAAATACCGATTTAGCCGCAGCACTAAAACTTCGAGATACTCTCGGTCGGCCTAGAATAGAAGAAACACAATCCGGTTTACTTGGAGTCATAAAGGACCTTGCAGTTTTTGGTGGCGCAGCTGATGATCGACGTCGCACTGAAGCTATAAGGTGCTGTTAAAACATTAGACGACTTACAAGCCGAACTTTGTAAACTGGGATATACTATCAGTCGATCAGGGTTATACTTGAGACTTCTACCCAGACGAGTCAATACAGAGGAAGGAAAAAAGACATGTCGTAACTGTTCCTGTCAAACTATGCAAACCCGACTCTACGCTACATATGAAACATCAAGATGGTCCATTTTGTACTGCGACGATAAGAAACCTTGAATCGTTAGCTTCAATTTGGGCCCTGAACAGTTTTCTTTTTATCGATGGATGACAAAGCACGCGTGCCATTAGGTATTACAGCAGCAAACGCTCAAGCACCAATATTAATGCACCTTGATTATCGTGTAAATTACCGGATCATGATTTTGTGGTGCGGAAAAACATAAACTTATTCCCTCTGTTTATGCAGGTATTGTAGTAAAAAAAGACGGTGAAGGAAAACCTGAAGCTGTGACACATTCCGGGCCTACATTTGTAGCAATTCGCAGTGGAAAGCATTCGTCCTCTAATGCAGAGACTCATGCCACAGATATACACAAACTTACTGAAATATCGGCCTTCGAGAACTTCATGAAAACTCGAGAAGGTTTTATAAAACCCGTATTTATTTTACTTGCGATGGTGGTCCCGACGAAAATCCAAGATACGAGCGAGTTATAATTTCAGCTATACAACATTTTAAAGATTTGATTTGGATGCTGTTTACATTGCCACAAATGCCCCAGGAAGAAGTGCTTTTAACAGAGTAGAACGACGAATGGCACCTCTTAGTCGTGAACTTACTGGTGTTGTATTAAAACACGATAATTTCGGTTCACATCTCGATTCCAGTAATAAAACTACTGACCTGGACTTGGAAAAACGAAACTTTGAGAGTGCAGGCACAGTACTGAGTAATATTTGGAGCCAATTGGTCATTGATGGATATCCTGTGATTGCCAATATATTATGCCTACAGAAACTAGACTGGATGTTGAACAGGCTAAGGCATTGAAACGTGATGCGATTTGGTACGCAAATCATGTCAGGGAATCACAATATTTACTGCAAATAGTAAAATGTGAAGAGGTTTCGTGCTGTGGTGTGCAACGATCTAGCCTTCGGCGACTACTACGAGAGGGTTTTTGCCACCACTTTTAACTGTTTTAATTAAACAGACGTCAAGCGGGTATATAACAACCGAAAAGGATGATATCGAAGGTAAATTCGCTCCACTATTGCTTCAATTATCTTTAAAACTGAGCGCGTCATCACATTTAAAGCAAGTACCGTATGATAGTTACTGCCCTAGTGTTGTGGGATACTTGTGTAAGCGATCTTGCGGCTTCTGTGGTCTATATTTGCATCATATAAAGCCACTAACCAACACAAACAACTTCATAAGATAAAGCAAGATGAAGTTCCCATTGCAAAGATACGCCCTCAAAGAATAGCAGCTAGACGTGCCAGAGAAATTCTTTGTTTGGATAGTAATGATGATGCCATATGGTTGGATGAAGAAGATGTTGACACCACAAATGTCCTGACGTGAAAAACGAAGTGAACTGTGAAGTGACTGCCATGCCAGTTATAAATAATTTAAAGGACTGGGTTCAAAGTCCGTGGACTGAAGATGATTGAGTTTCTTTTTTTTTATATTCATTAGTTCATTTATTGTTATTGTTTCAAATATTTAATTTTATGTTGATTTCATAAAAAAGTACTTAATTTAAATGGAAAAAAACTAATTTCGGAACTGCTGTTCTAATTTAATAATTTTTCGATGTTGAATTGCAAAACATGTGACGTCACACTAGGGAGGGGGGGGGTTTCAGAAATGTGACCACCTGTGACAAGGACGGGGGGGGGCTCAAAAACTCATGAAATTAGTGTGACGTACTTTATGGATGGCCCCCAAATTCTCCGTGACTTTTTCTTCTTTTTAAGTATAAACTTCTCGCTGCCTTCTTTTGGTCAGTGAGAGGTAAAAAACATCATTTCGGACACGAACTCATCTTCGAATCAGATTCAGAATTGAAGTCGAACAAAAAAACAGTAGATATTCCATTTTAAGCCTGTCACCAGCTGCGTTATAGCAATCACCTGCGATCGTATTTGCGCGGTTCCAGCGTTCGCAGCTAACCTCCTCAAAATTCCGCCGCGACTCACGCTGCGTCCCCTCACGAAACTGCGAGTCATTTTGCGCCTTGCCTTACTGCGATCGCCTTTGCGCGCTTCCCGAGTTCGCAGGTAACCTTCCCAATATTTCGCCGCGACTCACGCTTCGCACCTCACGAAACTGCGAGTCATTTTGCGCCTAGCCTCACGGTAGCTTGCGTCCGTTCGACTTGCCTACTTCGGTATACGATAATCGGGCTGTTCAGGACGACTACCATCGGGCCCTTTTAATTCTTCCGATAATTTCACGATCGTTCAATTTGTGGGTGCAGGAGGAATAGGAAAAACGATTTCAAGATTTCAATATTTCAGGAAGTTTTCACCACCCAATAACTCCCCCAGTATCCCCCGGTTACGCCTATGTTTTTATCTTTCAAAACATCGTATAGAATTTTTATAATAGCTTTACCAATTCAGTACAGCTGAATAAGCAAAAATACATAGCCAAATTAGGAAAAAATGATTTCACTAAAAAGCTTATGCGAGAAGCAAACCCGGGACCACTCGTTATGTTTATAGCACATTACGATTCTTCTCAGTATGACAATGCCATGCCAATGAGGAATATTTGATTGACTTCGTATATAGGTACTGACACCATCTTTGAAAACAATTTATCAATGAAATTCGAACGATTTTGTATAATAATTAAATGACATTGCCCAGAAACAGTCAGATAAGGGAAAATTAAAAACTTTTTTTAATTAATTTAGCCGTTTACCTGCAGTTATTTAATGTTCAATCAATTATATTCATTCAGTCAATAATATTATATACCTACCTAGCTATACTATAAATAATAATAATAATCAGAATATTAGTATATCATTTAGAAAGTTGAAAAAGTGTATTATCCCAGTAAACACAGACTTCCCGGCGACATTTTGGTGCACATACCAAAAGCAATTCATAGCAGCTGCGAATGCCAATGGATGAGAGGATGGAGAGAAAGCCACTGCCTTGATTGTGACATTTTGGAGAGAAGTACCGATATACTTCAGACTGTTCCTGCTGCTAGTCAACAAGAAAGTAACAAGGCTTTGGTTACTAGACTGCATATGAGATATGGTGATGCCCGCACCTCCAAAAAGTATATCAGGTGTGTAGATCAAGAGTCGCCATCAAAAGAGGCGCGGAATCGACAGCAGCCATAGCAAAAGTTGGTGAGGACTGGCCTATCCTACAGCACCAGATAGCTTCTTGGAATGCTCGCTATCCAGACCTTCGTCGATATGGCTTAAATAGATATGGTAGTCCGGTCAATTTAGACATAAAAATAGTGATCAAATAAAGAAAATTCCGACAAAGCCAAATTTTTGTAGAGACCTTAGGTTTACCACAAGGAATAAAGTCTCAAAAGTCCCCATCAGTCCCATGCGAGCTTCGGGACTTATTCGGGGTCAAAGGTCAAAATTTTAGGTTTTTTGGGTTTTTCTCGAAAACGGTAGGTTTTATCGAAAAGTACCTCAGAGCAAAGTTGTAGATCTTAAAATTCTCTATAAAAATGGTGCCCATGATTTTTTCTCTAAGACCCACTATTTCCCAGATATTGCGCTTGTAAGAATCAAGTTCTACATAATATGCACACATTTCCACACCACCTGTGAGGTAGTGTACTCGGCGCATTTTTTTAAACGTGGTATCCCCGGTAGGCCTATCCCACGAACCTTTATGACGTTATTTTCAGGAACAATAATTATTTAATAGTATGAAGATTATTGATATGGGTTACTGAGTTTAACTTTTTTTTATTACTTTAATCTGACTCATACTCTTCATATTCAACTTCACCAATCATGTTTTCTTCAATTTCTTTTTGTTCTTCTTCTTCTTCTTCTTCCTGTTGATGAACGCTTAGAAATTGTTCAAATGAGATGAATCAGTTGTCTCTTCATCAAAATCACATGAATCTTCTCTCTCTGTATTTAATTGAACATTTGAGCAAGAGACACCTTGGCAATTGGTACACGCTGGAGAACACTGCAATCCTACTTTTTTACAGCCACATTTGCACTACAACCTTTCTTGCAATTGCAAAAAATAGTGTTAAGAAGTTTTTCTGGAGCAGGGGGCAGTAAAGTTCGAATCGGTTCCAAAGTATTATTTATCAATTTCCAACCCCAGTCTTCAGGGTCAGTTCAGTGCCTTGCCATGTCTGAACTTGATAGTATACTCGAAACAATGTTGAGTAGCAGATGCCGATGTTGGAGGAAGACAAGATAGCTGTACTTGCTTTTTGTTTCGTGTATTTTTTACGAATGTTAAATATCTGTACGTATCTATGCAATCAATTTTTTTTTTTGAGCTCCATAAACCGCAAGAAGAAACCGAATTCCTTTAGTAATTAGTATTTGAGGTGAAGAATTAATTTCTGTAAATACTTTTGCGCAGTCAATCAAATCATTTTTTTCAAATAATTTTAATACTGAATTTTGCCCCTTCTAAACATTGCTGACGTAGTATCGCATGTAAAAATAAAAATAAAGTTTTGGCATTTCGGATAAGCTGATAAACTTTTTGAAGAATATATTTCTTTCCGTTGCTGCGCCTTTCCAGGTTTTAAAAAGTAAATAATTTTATCAGATGGAGTCCTTGCAGTGAGTAGTACTAATAATCAACATCTTCACCCACTACAATAGCTGTATTTCTTGCATTAAATTGTTCTATTGCTGTTTCAATTATGAGGACATCGGCGTCATTAGGAGCTTGTTTCACGGCAATATTTTCAGCTGTTAATTTGTTACTCAACATAGAAATAAAACGAGATTTTATTAATTTTGCAAAAAAATGTTGTTGATTAACTGGAACTGTCATAAATTCGTCAAACATTATGTCGGTACCTGAGGATGTTTTTGTAGCACGACGACGTTGTTCTGCAGCTTTTATGTTTTTTGTTGTGTCACTGTAGCCATCAAATACTACCGTAACTGTATGACCATAATGTCTACGTAAATACTGAACATATTTTTCAAAAATTACGTTAAAGGTTTCTTCTCGATCCCACACAACGTGATGTAGTAGATATCCCCCATCAATAACGTAAGCAGCGTTTGTACAATCAACCTCAGCATTGACTGATTGAAAGCAATCGTAAAGAGCCGACTTCATTGTTTTACGCATTCCAGCTGCATCGAAGAGTGACAACGGGTAAGGAGCTAAATCATATGCGAAAAATGTTTCAATTTCATCCTCAAAAGTCTTAGTGACACTCATACGTTGAAATAATAATACTGGTCTATTGGTACTTCTTCTTCGTCGTGAACTTCACAGTGCTACTCACAGCTAAAACAGGAAGTACTTTATCTGTGCGTGTGCGTGTGCATACTATATAGAACATGATCTTACAAGCGCAATATCTGGGAAATAGTGGGTCTTAGAGAAAAAATCATGGAAACCATTTTTATAGAGAATTTCAAGATCTACAACTTTGCTCTGAGGTACTTTTTCGATAAAACTTACCGTTTTCGAGAAAAATCCAAAAAACCTAAAATTTTGACCTTGACCCCGAATAAGTCCCGAAGCTCGCATGGGATTGATGGGGACTTTTGAGACTTTATTCCTTGTGGTAAACCTAAGGTCTCTACAAAATTTGGCTTTGTCGGAATTTTCTTTATTTCAATTGTCTAAATTGACCGGACTATGGAGACTCAGAAGACGCTGCGATTAGCCCGACTCAGAACTCTCCCAGTCAGCACAAAGACGTCGCATAGATGTTCCAGCGATATCTTTCCGAGTGATTGAGAGTAGGGAGACTGGGGAGGGTAGATAGGGGAGAGTGGTCCACAGTGAGACAATTTTTACATAATTTTGAATTATTGAAAAAAATAGAAAAATTTTCACGATTTCTGGCATTACATAGTTTGCTCAATATTCCAATGAACCTTGCTTTCGTTGAAGCACTATGTGATCAAATTTTCCTAATTTCGAGTCTTTTGAAGAAGGTGTTTTTGTCTCAATGTGCGACATTTTATGTTCCACATTGAGACACACAGAATACACAATGAGACAAATTGATTTATAATTTCATTTTATTCAAAAATATAAAAATTCAAAAATAAAAATTAATATTCCAATAAAAAAAACAAAAAATGAAAAACCATTCATCGTAAATTTAAAAAGTTGACCATAGGAACTAAAAATCACAACCTATTGGATATCCAGGCTGCCGAAGTTCACATCAAATTGCAAAAAATTTTGCTGTCTCTTTGTTCCAGAAACTCGTGGCTTTGATAATTTGTAAACAATGTCAGTCTTATTTATCAATGATACATCTTTAATGTCCGGAAAAAAGAATTTATTGAACACATTTCTACTTTTTCGCAAAAAGGAAATCTCACATTGTTTGTTTAATTTTACCGATGTAATAAAACTCTTTTTTATAAGCAGTGAATCTCACAAGAATATAATCTTCAGCTAGAAGGTTTTCATCAACTGAATCATGGAAATTGGTTAATTCATTTATATCAAGGTCTTCGTTTCAGTCATTTTCAGAAGAGCCATCGGACCTCATTCCATCACTGCTTAGTTTGTCACTATTACTGTATTCGTTTTGCGGTATTTCGAGCTCCTGAGCTGTACCAGTGCTTGTGCCCAGCCAATGGGAAGCCGTAATTCGAGCTTTTGAGTTACTCAGGAGCACGAAATATCTCAAAACGAATAGGCTATATCGGAATCGTTACACTTTTTCCTGTTTTCTTCACATTTCTGATTTTATCCAATTTTTTACTTTTTTACTACATTTTACTAAATATTCTTTGAACGATTTTTCTTGTTCAATAGTGAATATTCTCCTGCATGTATCTAATAATATGAATTATATTTGTTCCACAATGAGACGTCTCATTGTGGAGCACTGTTGAGTGTCTCATAGTGGAACATAGGCACCGAAACATAAAATCTGAAAAAAAGCAAATTGGCAACAGCTCAGCCTAACAATGAAGTGTCTGAGCATAACCTCACTTATCGGTTATTACAATAAAACGATCAAACTGATGAATTTGAGAATATTAAATGCGTGATCCGCAAGGAAAATCTGTCGAATTATTGTATTTTATATCAACAAACTATATTTTTTCACATACTTGATTTCTATTGCGTCCAAATTGATTCACCTCTCAGTTACACTACCGGCACAACACAGGTAACTCGTGATATAAGCAATGTCGCCAAATTTAAAGATTTTTTTTTGTTTTTGAGGATTTCTCATTGTGGAAGATGTCACACTGTGGACCACTCTCCCCTACATTTTTCAATTTATTATTTTCAAGCTAAACCATAAGAAAAAACAGATTTTTCAAAACATCATATAATTCTCCAATATGTCGTCTAACAAAATAAATATAGAATTCTCAAAAAAAACTTCTGTTTCTGTACAAAACGTTTAGAAAAAAAACATCCTACGAACTGTCTCAAGCCTCCCCACATGCGGGACGTTTGATACAGTGTACTGGGAGGAATGACACTGGAAACTGAAATAAAAGTCTTATTATTATCAATTGCAGAGGTCACAAATAAACATTTTTGTGCCTTCGTTAACCCCGGCACATTCTTCGTGACACCACAACGCGCACTTCTGACACCTAATCCAGGATTCTTTGGACCTAGAAAATGAATATAATCCATTACAGTAGATGCAGGCCACATCTTCGTCATCTCCGTCATAGTTTTCGACAATTTCATCCTCATCGTCATACATAGGTCTACATTTTCCTTCATTCGTTTACATCTTCTATTTAATTTTTTAGGCCCATGTTCGGCTTCGGTTTGGAAAATGGATTTCGCATCTTTTTTGAAGACAATTTTCCTTGTAGCATGCTGAACTTTTTTCGTTGCTACTTTTTTACTACACCTGTTCGCAAATTCAGCTTCAATAGCTAATTTTTCCGGAGTGTCTGTCAAAACACGCGATTTTCCACGTTTTCTACCTCCTTTGCTCTTTCTGGGTGATGCCTTAGGATATGGTCTAATTTGTTCCGGACTTCGAAAATAAGGTTGGCAGTTATTTTTCTGCGTTTCCTCCTCATTTTGTAGACTGCTGGATGTACTAGGCTCAGTTAGCTCAGTAGGTATCCAACTGGTGCTTCTTGGGTCATGTATTCTTGCAGTCGAACCCGAGGAAATACGAACAGGGGAGGAACCGAATTTCCCAATGCATTAATTGCACAACAAACTGTCACTAAGGTGCCTCGTTCTGCTGAGGTTGCCTTGGATATCTGTTTTTGTCCCTTACGGCAAATAATTTCAAGTGGTTTTATGGCAGTGGTCACACCAGTTTCATCTACGTTATAAATGGATTCGGGTCCTAATTCTTCTCTTTCATATACAGATCGCAGATTTTCAAAAAAATTTGATACCGTGTTTTTATTGAATGCCGTGGCACGACTCAAACTTATTGACTCCGGAGTACGAAGGGACAACTCGGGATTCCTTGACATAAAGCCTCTGAGCCAATCATACGAGGCTGCCTGATTTTTTGTCCAGTTTTCTGGAATATTTTTGTTATTCTTCTCGGCAAAGAGATATACGAACTTCCTAGTCTGAATAGGCGTAAGACCATAATTGAGACTCGTGGACGTGAGCAAATATTCCTTGAGCGAAGCTTCTTCTTCAGTTGTAAAAATCTGTTGTTACGAATTAGGGGAGAAACTTATATAATTGTCTTCATTGTATCTTTTTACGTATCTAGAGAGGTCATTTTATCTAAATTATATTTTCTGGCGGTTGTGTCCTTATTTTCCGATCATCATTGACAACTCTAGAACGGCGTTTTTCAGATCGTCCGGACAATTTAGCTTGCGCCCCTCTGATTTCCATTTGAAAGACATCTGAAAATAAACACATCATGTAGGGAGGCTTGATAGATGTATCAACCTCCCCACGTGAAATGCCTCAACCCTCCCCGTAGCAAGAATTCAAGTTATCCTTATTTTCATTTTATACCTCACATTTATTTCGGTGCACGTGCGGTTGGCTGGTGATTTCCTAGTAAATCCTTTCCTACTTTATTGTGTTTCGTATTGATCCTGGTGAGTGTAAGTGTTCAATTTAAGCTGATTAATTTGATATTTGCTTTATTGTTGCTTTCATTTAACATTATTTGACCTAATACATCTTGGTCCAAAATGTCAATCGAGAGTCCCGGGGAATATCCCCGGGTCTCACCACTACTATCCCCAAGGGCTGCTAATGCTCTCATTAATATTGAATCCCCAAACAGAATTGACGCCAATCTCCTGGGCGAGGAGATTGCAGTATTGAGACGAACAGCTGTTGATACACAAGATATTGAACTGGTTCATGAAATAGACAGCCTTTCACAGGCACTAACTTACAATAATAATGCCAGTGCAGTATCTCCTAGGAAAACCTTTACTTATAGTGACACAGACAAGGGCCCTTTTTGTGTAATAATAGAGTCAATTTCACAGAATATCGGCAATCTCAACCCCATGAATGTGGGTAAATTACTGTACCAAACACACTTTAATAATAACGTAGAAATTAGGAACATCTGCAGAAAAGGTTTAAAACGTACGGGTGTATATTTTGCTACGGGAGATCAGGCAAACTGGTTTACTAATAATCATAATCTGTCGCCAGATAGCTATGATGTCTATATTCCAGCTAGAATGGTCACCTCTATGGGAATAGTGAGAGACATTGGGTCGGATATCACTGAAGAAGATATAGTGCAACATGGTGTGGGAATGTCCCCTAATACTCCAGTTCTCAGAGTTCGTAGATTTAAGCGTACAATTAGAACAATGACGTAATGACACAAGTTCCATCAGGTACATGTTTAATCACCTTTCAGGGCACTTCCCTTCCCAAATATTTTGAATTGTTCAGCATTCGAACAGAGGTATCATTATATATACCACCAGTGATACAATGTCGTAAATGTCTACGATATGGTCATATACAGACTCAGTGTAGGGGCAACTACAGATGTCTAACGTGTGGAGATTCACATGATCCTATATCAAGTTGCAATAGCGCTCCACAGTGTGTATTCTGTAAGGGTTCGCATCTTGCCAACGACAAGTCCTGTCCAGAACATCTGAGGCAGGTAAGAATTAGAGAATTAATGGCGATACATAATCTCTCCCTATACGAAGCCAATGCAGCTACACGTAGTAAGGCAGCTCCCCTGCCATCAGAATTTTCTGCACCCATAGCTTCTACCTCTCATAATCACTTCCTCTTCTTATTATAATAATACCCTTTCCCAAAGTGCACAACTCCGTAAATCTTCAAATGTGTCGCGAATATCAACCAAACCCTCTCCACTAAAAAGGAAGGAAAAAACTATTGGCTATGATAGACAGGCTCATGCGCAGGCTCTAATTACGTACACTCCTAGTGACACAAACGTTCTAAAGTCAACTACCCCAACTAATTTACATCCCCCAAAAAGCTGATTATATCTGAGTCCATACGTCGGACACCTTTACCTCTATCATCTAACGACGAAGAAATAACAAAAACTAGTAGAAGACAGAAAATGATAATAACAAGTAACTTTGGAATATTGGATTGGAACATGGAGGCCTTCCCTCCAGGTTCTGACTGAATTAATGCATACCTTCATACTCCTTTAAAATAACATTTATATGTGTATATAAAATTGAGAATGTCAACCAGATTCCCTCTTTGTAAACTTTACGTTGATATTGATATATTAGTGTATTATACCTAACAAGATTTTGATTATGCCAGGCTTAAAATTGAAGATACTGCACTGGAATATTCACTCTCTCTGCGCAATTTGGTTGACTTGAAGATACTAATAAAAGAACACGATCCGGACATTATATTGCTTAATGAGACATACCTGAACCCTTCTCTTAATCCCCAAATTCAGGGCTATTCCCTGTTGAGACAGGATAGAAGCGATGGATATGGTGGCATTGCTGCTGCCATTAAATGTAGCATATCCTATACTGCAATTCCACTTGTCAATTTGGTGTTCCCTAGTAGAGTTCAGCTGCTGGCATTTGAGGTACAATCTCTGCGCATCTTCTGTATGTATTCCCCTCCTGACATAAGGCTCTCGCAGACCCATTTTACCTCCTTGAAGTGTTATTTTTCTCCTTCTTTTGTACTTGTAGGTGACCTCAATGCACAAAATCCCCTTTGGGGGTCAGGACTCAGAAATGGTAATGGCACATCGTTGGAGACATTCATACACTCTGAGGATCTTGTGTTGCTCAATGACGGTAGCCCCACTCGTCTTACACCACCTGGTGGCAACGCCAGTGCTCCTGATGTGGCGATCTGTTCTCCTTCGCTATCCCTGTCATCGGCTTGGAGTGTGATACCTGATTGTGGCATGAGTGATCATTTCCCAATTCTGGTGAGGATCGGAAAGTGGTCTGATGGGGATGCAGCAAAAAACAAAATCTACACTACACGTAAATATAATGTTAAAGGAGCTGACTGGGTGGGATTTTGCTCATATTTGAGTGATCGTGTACACCTCGAAGAATTTTCTGATGACGATTCAGAAGGGTTCCTTAATCTTTTAACTGAAGCAGCTGACAGATTCATTCCTAAATAAACCTTCTTTGGGAGGAAGTTTTAAGGTTCATTGGTGGGATGACGAGATCGCCTCATTGGTGCAAAATAAAAGGGATCTGTTCAGGAAGTATCGTTCTGATCCTTCCATTATTAATTATATTGATGTCAAGAGGGCTGTAGAGCTGTGTAGACGCGTGATTAGAGATAAAAAAGAACCTCCTTCAAAACCTTTTGTGAAAGTATTGATTTCATAAAGCTCAATAAAATGTGGAAGGTGATAAAAAAGTTTTCAGGCGCTACATCTTCTAACTTCACTTCCCCTCCATCTAAGGACTGCCTCTTGTCCATCTTACGTGGACTTTCAGGCAATGCATCTAGTACAGCCCCTTCCTCTGTGCCTGTGAGCGATTGTGAGCCATTCACATTGGGTGAACTTTTGTTAGCCACAGAGAGACTCGGCCCCAGGCCTGGATGGCCTGACGTATAAAATCTTCTCTCATGCTCCAATGTCAGTGAAGTGCTCCTGTTGCGTATTTAATAAGATCTTATCAACCGGAATAATACCTGCACAGTAAAAAAACCTTGATACTTCCCTTTTTAAAGAAGGACAAAACACCTAATATCCCGACCAGTTATAGACCTATCTCTAAAATATTAGAAACATTGTTGAAGAACCGTGTTGATGAATATATTGAACGGCGTATTGGCCCGGATAGACCTCTGTTTGGTTTTCGTAGAGGACGGTCTGTCAACGATTGTTTCGCATACCTGTCTGGTTTTGTATACCGGGCGTTTCTTCGCGGCGAAAGAGTCATGATGGTATTTCTTGACATCAAGGGAGCATATGATTGTGTCCTTCCCTCAATGCTCTTGGAAGACCTCAAGGCGGCAAATATTCCAGCCCAATTATTAATCTTATTATTCAGTTTTTGACCAATCGAGCACTATACATTACTTATCCTTCAGCAGGAAACATTCTAGGACCTGTCTACACCTCATGTGGTCTGGCACAGGGATCAGTGTCGGCTCCACCGTTTTTTAATCTGTATTCACTTATTCCCCCAGGTATCCTGTCATCTCACACTGTGGCGCTGCAATTTGCTGATGACTTTGGACTGCTAATTAGTGGTAAGGATCTGAAATGGATGGCTGAGCAGCTTACAGCTGATTTAAATAGTATTGATGGCTGGTTGTCCAGTAAGAATCTTTCCATTTCCACAGAAAAGTCATCTGCGATGGCTTTTGTTAAGTCTGGAGTCCCTACCAATCTTCCGGTTGTATCTTGTTCTGGTCGAGCCATTGCATGGAAGACATCGATTAGATACCTTGGTGTACATCTCGAAAGTAATTTTCGATGGAAAAAACAAATTGACATAACCTACACTAAAATTTCTGGAGCCCAGAATGTGATTAAGGCATTGGGAAAAACAAAGTGGGGATGCCACCCATCTGTGTTGTTGAGAGTATACAAAGTTTTAGCTCTGCCACATTTGGATTATGGAAGTATACTTTATGGAAGATGCTCGAAAGCTAACTTAACACGCTTGGATAGAGCCCAGTATGCTTTCCTTCGAACAGCACTTTCATTACTCAGAACTACACCAACAAATATTATTCTCTTCGAGGCTGCTCAACAACCCCTGTCTTATAGACGTAGATGGCTAGCCTATAAATACCTCTCTAAGGCCCTCAGAATTGAGAATCACCCTGTCCTCAAACTGATTGGCAACCATGAGGATTTTGAAAGCTTGTGGGTTCGTTCGGTCACTCCTCCCCTATTCCAAGCCTTAACTGCTCTTACTCCCCGCAAGCAACTCATAAGGGTAATGGCCAATGTGCCATTTTATTCAGTTACCTTGCAGGTCAGACTGAATAGGATCAATGTCATCAATTCGGGACTCCCTAAATATGCAATTTCCAATCCCCAAGAATTTGCTGCCTTAATCTCGGAGAAGTTTCCGGAACACCACCTCATTTTTACTGATGCCTCTCTGTCGAGGGATCCGGATTCGGTTGGATATGGCGTCTTCTGTCCCTCCCCTCTGTCTAAGATTTCAGCTCGGCTACCTGACCATTGGTCAATATATTCAGCAGAGATGTATGCTGTTGGCAGTGCTGTGGAGATGGCTCTACAACAAAGGTTCCCAAGGACACTCATTGTATCTGATTCCCTCAGTGTTTTGGAGGCTCTTAAAAGTGGGAAATTTGATTCCAATACAGATTGGACTACTTACAGGACCTGTCAGCTTTTCTATGAGGCATTTACTGTTGGAGTTGTAGTTAAGTGCCTCTGGGTTCCTTCCCATTCATATACCACGGTAACGACATGGCTGATCTATTGGCTAATGAAGGCCGATATCAGGAAAACCCCCTGATATCCCCGCTGGTCCCCAAGAACTATGGCCCGCTTATCGTGCTGAACTTAAGCGCAGCTGGACAGCTGAATTCATCGACATGTGCTCCTCCAAGGGACGTGTTATGCGTTATTTTATAATACAACCCCTGCCACCCCGTGGTTTAATAAGGTAAAACGTCCAAGACGCTATATTTCCATTATCATACGTCTCAGATCGGGCCATTGTCTGGTTCCATATCATCTACACAGAATGGGTCTCAGAGACTCTGCTCTTGTGACTGTGGATTGTTGGGGGACATTACACATGTATTTTTTGGCTGTCCCAAAAATTTAACTGCTAGTGTTCGTTTATATGCTGCACTCTCCTCGCACAGGTTTTCTTACCAGTTAATATTTATGAAGTTATCTTTAGTAGTGATCTTGATGTATTGGATCTGCTTGTTGAATTTGTCATTAAATCTAAGATTACATTGTAGTAAGCATGACTGATCAGCTTGGATTTTATTCCTGTGTTTTTAGACCATTTTGCTTGGCCGTTACCCTATTTCCTTTGCCCTCACTGCTTGTAGATACAGTAGAGTAGAGTTTGCACATAACTTTGTACTAAAAGAGTAATTCTCAGCTAGACAATCCTGGGATTGAAGATTCAAGACTCCTGATGCCCCAGGACCCAGGATCAAGACCGCACTACCTACTACAGAGATTGGGTACATAGTCTATTGAGGCTGAGCCCATATTCAGATGACTTCAGTCAGGGGCATGCTGATTGTAGATCAGTCTGTTTGAGAAAGAAGAAGAAGAAGAATAACCTCATTTCGAAACCGAATAACACCCTTAATTGTGTATTCATGCATATCCGAGTTGAATGTTGTTGATGACGAAAAATTAAAGCATAATCTTAGAACCTTAGGTAACGCGAGTAAATACTTACAATTTTTCACCCAGAAACACTCTTCGTTAATAATTCACGAACGAACTACCGGCAGCATCACATTATCGTCATGCACTGTCCTCTACCGGAGGATAGTATTCACTAGTATTTAAAATTCAAAAACGGTCTTAGACACGAATATGAGACTGTATCAAACCTCCCCATGTATCAAGGCTCCCTAGTCTCCCCTACTTTTCTGATGTCCCTGCGAGGTTGCTGGGAGCTCTATATCTCCTCCAAATTTCCGCCTCTGAGATATTCCCAGAGAGCTCTCAAAGATATCTCTTGTAGAAATTCTAAAACTGCTTACTTTGTGGAGGTCAATGGGATATTCACATAAACCTACCGTTGTGACAAGTATGAGAACTTCCCAACAACTTCCGCATTGTGAGCTTTTTGAGAATATCCTATCAACCTCCCATTGTGATCAGTATAAGAATTTCTCAACAACCCTGCATTGCGAGCTTTTTGAGAATATCTCAGGGACCTCCCATTGTGAACAAAATTCGCTACAATTTCATTATATATAGTTTGGGTTTGGGTGTGTTAATATAATGTGAATTAATCTGTTAACTTCACACTGAAATCAGGGCTTATTGACCTTACTGGGGGTATATTTGGAGAAATCTAAACGAGAAGCATTTTGTTCTTGAAACTGTAAAATGTCTTATTGTGTACGCTGTAATGAAGTTAGCTCAAGGAGATCGCCGAGTATTATTTGCAGTTTTTGTCGAAATCATTATCACGCGAATGGCACCTGTTCCGATGTCACAAAGAATCAGTTATCGGCAATCAAGAACATGCCTGGTACGGATTGGAAATGTGATACATGCCGCCAAGTAAATGCACATGTATCCAGTGGCGGAGATCGGAAAAGGCAATCGACTTCTGCTGGCCGTCCATCCCTGGATAGTCAGTCTCAACGAGTTGAGAAACCCATCGTCTCAGATGATGAATCAGACACTGAGGGGCGCAATGGTGATGTTTCGCAACCCATTCAATCACTCACTTTAGAAATAAGGAATCTGCGAGAATCAGTCAATTTTTGTTCGGGAAAAATAAGCGATTTCGAGATCAAGCTAGGCAGGTTCAATGAGCTGGTCACTAAGTTGGGTAAACTGGAGAGGGAGAATGAACTGTTAAAAAAGCAGGTCACAGATCTCAACTCTAAAGTGAATAACCTTGAACAATTTTCCAGATCAAACAATATAGAAATTCAAAATATACCTGAAAAACCAAATGAGAATATCATGGAAATTATTTCATCAAATGGAAGAGCTATTGATCAGCCAGTTGACTCCTCCAGTATTGATTTTTGCAGCCGGGTTCCTACAAACATCCAAGGGAGGCCTAAAAATATTGTCCTAAGATTTATCTCTAAAATCAGGAGAGACGATTTTCTTGCCGCTTATAAGGTTAAGCGAATGTCGAACTCGGGTTCTGATGGAACAGGAATTAGGATTAAAACTGTGTCGGAAAGGCTATACGTCAATGAACATTTGTCGATTCACAACAAGAAACTCTTCAAAGAGGCACGAGATATTGCAAAGAATAAGGAGTATAAGTATGTATGGACCCAATCTGGTAATATTCTTTTACGCAAAAACGACGCGTCTAAAATTCTTCACATTCGGTCAAGCGAGGATTTAAGAAAACTATAAACCCATATAAATTACAAGCAACAAATTAAACTTATTTTCTGATCCCCATGACTCTTTCGATATATTACCAGAATGTAACGGGACTTAGAACTAAGCTGGAGGAACTCAAGATGAACGCCACTGTCAGTGACCACGATATAATTTGTATTACCGAATCTTGGTTGAACGATGGGATAATGGACTCAGAAATAATTGATTTAAACTGCTACACTATCTTCAGGCGAGATCGGGCGAGTTCATGTAATGTAAAACCGATGGAGGTGGTGTTTTCATTGCTGTCAAAAACAAATTTGAACCGACTACAGTTGCTGAACTTAAAAGTGATGCAGAGGATATTTGGATAGCACTTAATCTAGGTAGTATTAAGCTTTTTATTTGTTGTGTGTATTTCCACCCGGCGAGCAAGTTGCTAGCGCCAGCTTCATTTCAAAACTTTACTCTAACAAAGCAAAATTTGAGGATTGTCTCGTTATGATTCTTGGCGATTTTAATTGTCCATCGATTTCATGGATTTATGATGATGATAATAACTATTTGAATGCTTTTAATGTAGACAGTAAATTTGAGCATATTGTTGACGCTTGTATGTATTTGGAACTAATGCAATATAATCATATAAAAAACTGTAATGATAGAAATCTGGATCTTGTATTCAGCAATTCTAACAAAATTAGTAATTTGGAACATTGTTCATCTCCACTGGTTCTCGAAAATCGTCATCATCCTGCTTTGGAGTTTTTATTTGAGAATGAAACATTCAGACATCTTCCAACCAATATCTCTTCTTTTTTTAACTTTATAGAAGAGCTGATATTATAAATCAGTCCATATCAGACGTCGATTGGGAATGTTTATTAACTAATGATAACGTCGACTGCGACTTGAATATTTTTTATGATAAACTTTTCGAAATTATTAAGAATCATGTACCAGAACAAAAAAATCGTAAACGTTTTCCTGTTTATTTCTCTAAAACTACAGTAAAACTAATTAACGTAAAAACAGATTTCATACCAAATGGAAAATCTATAAAAATATGAAAGATTTAGTAGAATTTAGAAATTTGCGTACTGCATCTAAAAAAGCTATTCAATCAGATTATAAAAAATATATCTCAAACATTGAACAGCAGGTAACTGATGATCCTAGAAGTTTTTTCAAGTTTGCGTCGAGAAAAGGTCGCGATCAGGGTCTTCCGGAGACGATGTCTTATGGACACAGATCAGCGTCGTCTGGAGTGGATGTGTCTGAATTGTTTGCGGAATATTTTAAGAGTGTGTATGTTAAAAGACCGACCTCCCACATCAAACCGTCAAAATTCCAATTTTCCTCAAGTTAATCTTCCGAATCAACTTAATTATATTCAGTTTTCATCTCATGAAATACGTAGGGCACTGGAGGGTCTCGATGAAAAGAAGGGTGCTGGACCTGATGGAATTCCGTCATTTTTTATAAAAAATTGTAGTTCTTCTCTTATGAAACCACTAATGATCATTTATAATAAGTCTCTGAGATCAGCATACTTTCCGACAAGATGGAAGACTGCATCCATTACCCCAATTTTCAAGGCAGGAGATAAGAGTTTAATTAGTAATTATAGACCAATAAGTAAATTGTCCGTTTTCGAGAAGGTGTTGGAGTCATTAGTGTATCCATATCTTTCAAGTCTAGTAACATCGAAAATTATCTCGGAACAACATGGTTTTATCAAAGGGCGTTCAATAGAAACCAATTTAGTAACATTTGTGGAATTCCTACAGTCTGAACTCGACCGACGTGTTCAGGTTGATGTCGTCTACACTGATTTCAGCAAGGCTTTTGATAAAACAGATATCAATGTTCATATCTCGAGCCTTGCTGGGGTTGGTGTGGGTGGCAGTATGCTTGGATGGTTTGAGTCTTACTTGTCCGATAGGCAGCAATTCGTCTCAGTGGAGGGCTACTCATCGAATATCTTTGAGGCCCCTTCTGGTGTGCCTCAAGGTTCCCACTTGGGACCTTATTGTTCCTAATCTATATTAACAAGATCGCTCAATGCTTTACCAAATGTAAATTCCTTCTATTCGCTGATGATTTGAAGGTGATGAGAAGTATCAGCTCCGAACAGGATTGCCTGGATTTGCAGTATGAGTTGAATACTCTTTTTGCTTATTGTAGCGATAATCAACTTCAATTAAATTTAGATAAATGCCGGGTGATAACATTCACGCGCAACATCAATAAGATCATCTATTCTTATAGTCTTGGGGATACTGTCTTGTCCAGGGTAGATAACATGAAAGATTTAGGGGTAATTTTTGACTCTAAACTTCTTTTTGACCGTCATATAGATCAGCTAGCAAGTTCCTGTAATAAAATCTTGGGTTTTGTTACCAGAAAAAGTAGACATTTTATTAATTTGAAAACCTTCACCATTTTATATAATTCATATGTTTATAGTAAACTCAATTTTGCATGTGTAGTTTGGAATCCAAAATATTCAGTGTACATCGCCAGGCTCGAGAGAATTCAGAACAGATTCTTGAAGTTCATTTCATACAAGTTCAACTTTCGTTTAACACCTAGAAATCCCGAAAACTATTATCTTCGTTTAACTCAGTTTGGTTTCATTTCCCTTGAAAATAGAAGAAAGATCAGCGATGTCCTTTTCGTATATAAGCTCCTGAACAATATCTACAATTCTCCTAACCTTCTTTCCTCCATAACTTTCCATGTTCCGTGTCGTCTCCTCAGAAGTAGTGATATGTTCCATATCCCTTTTCGTAATACTAATAGCGCCATGAATTCACCTCTCTGCAGGATGATGCGATGTTGTAATATTGATCTGTTCCATCTTAGTCAAAATTCAATAAAACAAAAACTCAAAAGAATATACTTATGTCAATAGAATGTTCTTTTTTTTTCAATTGGTCGTATTTTTGTTTTTTTTTAATTTTTTGGCTAGCTTTTCGATACCGCATTTTTCAAAATGAAGAATATTGTTTCACTAAAACTCATACTTGTTATCATTGATTTGCTATATTTTTGATTTTTCTTGTTTTCTTTATCACTATAATATAGGTAATATAAATAATATAATTAATTGTTCTATTAGATAAGTTAACTGTAAACTGTTCACTCTGACACACTTGGTATTTCTTAATAGTGGATGCTGTGTTGGGTGTTTATCACCTGTTTGTATTCCTAATTGACTAAATAAATAAATAAATAAATAAATAAAATGTGCGGTTGCAACATGCCGGTTACCTTAAATAAGCAGTGTTTAATTGTCGCTTATAGGCAGTGGGCAAAGTTTAATAATAGGTCTTCTTAGAGTATTATCTGTGCTTTTAACAAACGCAACTCTTGCTTGACTATCGTTACCGGGATGCAATTGAACAATACGTCCCAATTGCCATTTACACGGCGGCAGATTTTCTGATTTTATCAGTACTAACGTATTTCCCTTGATAGAGTTTCCTGTTACTTGCCATTTACTTCTTTGATGTAAATGGTGTAAATATTCTTTAGACCAACGGGTCCAAAAATCTCAGAGCATTCGCTGAAGGAGTTGTCAGCTAGTAAGCCGATTAATAGAAATATGTGTAAAATCAGGATCAGGTTATGGCAGTGAGACGTTTCATCGTGAGGAAATGACCTGGAGTTACCGCAGAAAAATCGTTCGGGTCATGACAGAATGGCGTAAATGGCCTAGAGTTGAAAATATCCTCTATTTGAGTGAGAACTGTATAACACTCTTCTTAGGAAAGAGTTTGGTCTCCGACCACACCAGGGGTCTCCAAACTTTTCAGTCTAAGGGCCACAATGTTTACTCCAGCAAATGCGAAGGGCCAAAATATTTAACCGTTTGATTCAGAAGCTTCGGGATCCGTGCAAAACTTGATAAGCTAATGAGCTTTCGCGGGCCGGATTCTTGAAACTGGCGGGCCAGATTTGGCCCGCGAGCCGTAGTTTGGGCTACACGATATATATATATATATATATATATATATATATATATATATATGTGTTTTGACACTTTTCACCGAAGCCTCTCGAAGGTCTCCAAAATGTGGAGCAGAGGGCGGATTGAAATGCCACTTTATAGTTTCATGAGCAGCAGCATCGGCGAACAATTTGTTCAAATATTTGTGGACACTCACAAAGTTGGTACCACAATCACTGTACCGGGTTTTTCACTATAATTTGACCCCCCCTTTAACTTTGTTACTGAAGGAGATACAAAAAATTGTTTCGTATAAAAGTTTCACGAAATCCACTGAGGTTTTTTTATATGACTCCACAAACTGAAATATATACAGGGTGGCCAACATATTGATGGCAACTTCATTTTTTCAAATGGAACACCCTGTATATTTTCCCACATTTGGTTAGCTCTTTTTACCCTGGTTTCGAATATGTAACATATGTTGGTCTAACTTTCTTATTCTGAGCACCACAGAGTTTCAAATTTCAAGAACCATCAGGCATAGCGTTTTGGAAATTCGTGAATTAAAAGTGGCCAATTCGATCTTTGGATTGATAATGGCGCACCCATTTTATGGCCACCAAATAGTCCCGATTTAACACCGTTTGACACGTTTTTATAGCCGTTCCTGAAGGAAAAAAATTACTTCAGCAATAACGATAATCAATGAAAGCGGAGAATAATATTAATGATATAAAATCAACCAATATTAAACCCATAATTCGGAACTAATTCCGTCAACGCACAAAGAATAATGATAATATTGTAATGATTAAAAACAAATTTTGAAGCTTCAATTTCTAACTTGAATCAGAGCCATAATTATTATGCTATCAAAAATAGTCTGAACAACTTGAGATAACGATAGGATTGAATGAAGGTGGTCATTTCGAGCAATTTCTTTAGTTTATGTTATTCTTACCATACTACGATAGTTTATTATTTTTCATTGGTTAAGTATTCATTCTAAAATAATACTTTTGAGTAGATTGTTCTGATATAAAGAATTTCGTAGGTATTTCACATATTTTTTTATTTGGTATCATCATTTCAAAACTTTGAAAATTGAAGAGACACATCCACATACGCATTGATATTCGAGATCAGGAGGAAATAGCCTATCAAAAAAAGGAAAAATATACAGGACAGGGTGTCCCATTTGAAAAAATATAGTATCATTCAATGTTGTTCACCTTGTATATCTTCCCATTGACGTTATCATAACTCCAAAAATGAGCATTTTCAGTAAACGCACTCTGCCACTTGTAAAATGATTACAGATCTTGCCAGGTGGTTCTTAAAATTTGAAACTCTGTGGTTCTCAGAATAAAAGAGATAGACCAACTTATGTTACATATTCGAAATCAGAGGAAAAAGAGCTAGCCAAACATGGAAAAATATACAGGGTGTTCCATTTGAAAAAATGGAGTTGCCATCAATATGTTGGCCAACCTGTATATATTCCATTATGTGAATTCATATTGTAAAACCTCAGTCGATTTCATGAAATGTTTGTATGAAACATTTTTCTGTATCTCTCTTAGAAACAAAGTTAAAGGGGGGGTCAAATTATAGTGAAAAACCCGGTACATATGAGAACAGCGACCTCGACGAGTAAGAAGGCGTTTTCGGGCTGCTAGAAATGAACCCGTCGAAAGATCTGACGCAAGCTCGAGATGAACTGCATTCGTAGAAAAACAAACGAAAAGACACAGATAAGCCTTGGATGAACGAACTCCTCGATGTCTATTAATGGTTATTTTAAATGGACCAGCGTAGTCCACGCCAGTGTGTAGAAAAGGTTTTACACTTGAAATTCGAGCCGCGTTAATTGTTTTTCGTTAAAAATTTCTATCCAGTATCCAAAACAAGTTCAGGTAGATTTTAATAATAATAATAATAATAATAATAATAATGAACCCGTTATCAAGTATTTTAAAATCCTCCAGAAAGGGATTCAACCTTGAAGGCAACACACGCAACATGTTGATAACCCATCTTTTATACGTCGATGACTTGAAACTGTTTGCAGCAAACAGAGACCAACTAGAGTGCCTACTACGACTTGTGGAGAAGTTTTCCAAAGACGTCAGCATGAACTTTGGACTGGACAAATGTCGTTCCCTAAATATAGCAGGAGGAAAAATCTAACAGACACCTCTCACGTTATCTAACGGAGAAGAAATTAAAGCAATGCTGGCAGGTGATCTATACAAATACCTAGGTATGAAACAATGTCAAAGGATAGACCAACGAGTGATGAAGGACGAACTAACAGCGGAGTTCCTGGTCACTCCGAGATTCACGGCAATGAAGCGGCAGACCAACTGGCCAGGAAAGGGGGGGCAACCCCCTTCACTGGACCAGAACCTTTTTGCGGCTTCCCAGCCAGCCATCAGGAAATGGCTATTAAGGACTGGGAACAAAAGAGGAAGCTTATGTACTGGCATAAGACCGATGGTCAAAGACAAGCTAGGGCACTTCTCTCTTACTCGACGAGCTGGACCAAGAAAGTTATCTCACTCAGCAAATTGGAACTGAGGAAACTGACGGGCGCTCTCACTGGGCACTGTCCCGTGAGGTATCACTTAAAAAACATGGGAAAAGCGCCCGATAATACATGTCGCTTCAGTCAGGAAGCCACCGAGACAGCCAGACACCTGCTATGCGAGTGTGAAGCTGTTCACCAGAAACGGCTACGGCATCTTGGTTCCTGGTTCCTAAAGCCTGAACAAGTAATGGATGTGGCCCCCAGAAAGGTGGTGAAGTTCATTGAGACTTTGCTGCCTGACTGGTAAACAGCGCGGGGATGCACAATAGATCTTAAGGTCAAGGTGCTCGCAAGGTCGGTTTTGATCTGTCGCCCCTCCTCTAATCTAATCTAACAGCGGAGTTTACCAGAAGAATGAGGAGCGTTCTGAAAACGAAACTGAACAGCAGAATTCTCACAAAAGCTGTTAACACCTACGCTTGCTCAGTTCTCACCTACTCTTTCGGCATCGTAAAGTGGAGTAATACAGATCTCGATCATCTCCAACGGAAAATGAGAACACTGTGTACGAAGGCCAACAAACAACATCCTAAATGCTGTGTTGAAAGAACAACGATTCCAAGAACTCAAGGCGGGCAAGGCTTCGTGGACATAAAGAAAATGGCGGCTGAACAGATAAGCAACTTAAGAAATTACTTTGTAGACAAGTCAAACACATCGGACTTACATAAGATACTGATCGAAGCAGATGGTTCAACACCTCTACTACTAAGTGAGCACCCTCATGAAAACACCACACAGACGGATAGTGATAAAATTCAAAGATGGAGAGAAAAGCCCCTACATGGAAGACACCTGAACGAGGTCACCCAGGAACATGGCGAAGATGGCGGAAAGAGCGGGTGACACGGTAGATCGCTCCGAAGAAAACGCCGATTCCGAAATAAAAAGCATGCAAAAAAGCGGCAGATATTTCAAATGCTGTATGAAGAAAACA
Source organism: Propylea japonica (assembly GCA_013421045.1). Classification (NCBI taxonomy): domain Eukaryota; kingdom Metazoa; phylum Arthropoda; class Insecta; order Coleoptera; family Coccinellidae; genus Propylea; species Propylea japonica. The sequence continues at coordinate 52,955,037 of CM024240.1, forward strand.
TATACTACATATATATGTAAAAATTGCGGGGGTGCCTATCATGAATCCTGTGCAAGAAGACTTATGGAAAAGGATGGTCTGTCATTCTTGGACAGAACATACGTAAAGTGCTGTGAAAATAATGAACTTGCCAATACCACTGGCGAGAAACCAGAAATTGATATAGAAAATAAACTAGAGGACAGTGAAAGCCAAAATCTTATGATGGAAAATGTCAAAATGAAATGTGAAAATAAGATGTTGCAGGCAGAAATAGAAAACCTAAAATATATTCTGAAGAAATATAAGGAAAGTAGAGAACGTCTTATAAACGAGATGAATGACAAAAATATGATACTGAGAGAAAATAATCAACTATTAATTGGAATAATTGCACAATTGCAAAAAGAGGCCGAAAAAAGAGAGACAGAAAAAAATAAACATAACATAAACAAAGGGAACAGAGATAACATAGTACGGACCACAGAGCTGAAAATACCGAATACGTCAAAATCGAACATCGCCGACACCAGAAAAGTTTCCTGAAGAAAACGAAGAAGTTTTACTGGACAGAATTAATTCATTTTTCATTAACTCAAATGCCAAGAATAATAACATCAAGACTTATATGAAGAACATTAAGCCTTGCAGTAAAACTATTTTTCTGACTCCAGTCGTGGAACAAGAAGTATATCAATACATCATGAAACTAAAAAATAAAAAATCGGTTGGATATGATGAAATACCTGTGGAACTTCTCAAAAAATGTGCAACAATTATAACAATACCCCTAACACATATAATTAACCAAACCATCCAAACAGGGATATATCCACAAAAGTTGAAAGAAGCGCTCATAATACCTATACATAAGAAAGGCAAGAAGGAAGTATTTGACAACTATAAACCTATATCACTTCTATCTAATATCAATAAAATTCTCGAAAGAATAATATTCGACAAATTTATCAATTTTTTTGAAGATAACAACATACTGGTAAAACAACAATGTGGTTTTAGGAAAGGTCGGTCCTACTATAAATGCAATATACCAGGCATTGAAAACCATCATCAAATCATTGAATCAGCAACATAACCCAGAGCGGCCTTATGCTTAGATTTGTCAGCGAAAATGGAAAAATATGGAATAAGAGGTGTGTGGCACTAACCCTAATGAAAAATTATCTAACCAACCGAACTCAAAGGACAATAAGCAGAAGTAAAGATGGAGAGATCAAAACATCTAAGTTAAAACAAGTAGAGAGCGGAGTCCCCCAAGGTTCTATTCTGGGACCACTACTTTATATACTATATACGAATGATCTAGTTCAAACCACAGACAACGATATGGTTATTTTTGCAGATGATACCACAATAGTATGTGAAGCTGAGGATGGAAAAGAGTGTCAATTAAGTCTTGAGAACGACATGAAGAACATTAACAAATGGTTTAGCAACAACAACTTAATGCTTAATTTAAAGAAAACTAAACTTGTTTTATTCAGAGGAAGGAATGATCAAGTCAATCTGAAACATCAAGACACTAAAATTGAAAAAGTTTTTAGTACACCCTTCTTGGGAATAATTATAGATCGAAATCTAGACTGGAAAGATCAGATAGACAAGACTGTAACAACTATAGCACGCCACTGCTATGCCTTAAGGATTGTCCGAGATACAGTGGGAACAGATGCTGCATTAACCTCTTACCATGCATACATCCATTCAACAATTAGATATGGAATAATCTTCTGGGCAAGATCTACAGAAAGTGAAAGGATATTCAGATTACAAAAAAAGTGTATAAAAGTAATTTTTGGAATGCGACAAATGGAGACCTGTAGGACAGTGTTTAAAAATCATGGTATACTAACCCTATATAGTATGAATATATATGAATCCGTAATATTCGCAATCAATAACATCAGCGAATTTAAAAATTTAGAACATCCATATAATACCAGAGGGAAAAACTATCTTATTGAAGAAAAGGCTAATTTTACATACTTACAGAGAAACGTAACATATAGCCTATTAGCAATCTGGAATAAGCTACCAGAAAATTTTAAAAATCGAACACTCAATGCACAGAAGAGTGGACTCAAACGTTTTCTCATGAAAAAATGCTACTACAGTGTAGATGAGTTTCTTCAGGACAGTAACTTCGAGGAGCTGTAAACTCTGATGTAAAATGAATTTTTTCTTTGTATTTCTTTGTAAGTTGACGAGGTCAACACTGTATAATTTAAGACTGAATAAACTTTTCTCTCTCGCTCTCTCATGTCGACTTTCCTGCGTTGAACTACTGGCTGACTTCTGGAAGATTGTTTCCTGAAACAGAAGGTTTTCTCATTGCCATTCAAGACCAAGTAGTGCAAACCAAAAACTATCAGAAACATATCATGAAGGATAGAAGCCTCACAGACGATAAATGCCGCTACGGATGCCAAACATCAGAAACAATCCAACATATTACAGGAGGCTGCCAAATGTTTGCTGGAAATGAATATAAGAGTCGACATGATGCAGTTTGTAAAATACTCCATCAGGAACTCCCATCCAACTGAAGATTATGCAGTCCGAAACAGCTCCATATTATAAGTATCAGCCTGAAGTAATACTGGAGAACCACCATTACAGGCTATACTGGGATCGCACAGTACTTACAAATTTAACAGTTGCTAATAACAGGCCAGACATAATTTTAGTGAAGAAAAAATAGAAGAGAGCAATACTTATAGATGTAGCCATCCCGAATAACAACAATCTACGTCAAAAATACGCTGAAAAAATATCGAAATATCGAGAGCTAGAACTTCAGATCAAAAGACAGTGGGGAATGTCTAGTACCAGAACCATTCCCATTCTCATATCTACCACAGGAGTTGTCCCTAAGAGCCTCAAGTCCAACCTAAAGGAGCTAGATTTGGATGAAAACCTTTACAAAATAATGCAGAAAGCAGTTCTACTCGGTACTGCTAGAACGGTAAGGAAGTTTGTAGGTCACGATGGACACCGGGAACAACCATGGAGGGAAACATCGCAGGACCGACTAGCAGGCCATCAAGCGAGAAATCCAGGACCAAGCAACGGAGGACGACCAACCCAGGGCCCAGGAGAAGAAGAACACCGAGGACCTCAGAGCTCAATCCCCCTGATACTTGCTATCTGGGATGAGTGAATGTTCCCCTTAGTAGGGAGTGTGATAGCCGATCGCTAGGGGGTGTGAAAAATCACACCCTTTCTACGCTAATAGGCTCAACTCGATAAGATCTTAGATTCAACAACTAAGCGTGAATGGGAAGAACACGCATTAAACATCAAATCAGATTTTCCTACATTCAAAGAATTTACTTCATTTCTAAATCAACGATGTCAATTACTAGAAGGTTTACACCCAAACAAAAAAGTTTTCAATTCAACAAAGCCTTTTACAAAAAGAAACTACTTCGATTCTAGTGTTGCGCATGTTGCTACCACAGATCCGATATGCATATTTTGTAAAAAAGATCATTTCATATTCACATGTGCAAGTTTTCTGAAGCTCGGTGTACCACAGCGTATAAAGGAGGTCAGAAAACTCAACGCATGTAACAACTGCCTACGTAAGGGACACTCAGCAAGAGATTGCAAAAATCAACACTCTTGCAAAAAATGTTCATTAAGACACAATACTTTATTACATTTAGAAAAAGAAAAATCTTCTACTGAACACAACTTAGCACCTTCTCAAAATAACGAAACTAGTAATTTACAATCTGTTTCTAATATTTCACAATCAATTCTCACTGCTTGCTCTGCGGAATATACACATAGTGATTCATATGTTATGCTGCCTACAGCAATCGTACTTATTTTTGATAAATACGGTAATTCTCATGAATGTCGAGCTATTCTCGATAACTGTTCTCAATCAAATTTCATCACTGAAAAATTATTCAAAATCTTACAACTTCCTAAATCAAACGTTACACATTCAGTTGAAGGTTTCGGTTCGAACATAGCATCCGTACTACATAAAACATGGGCTACTTTAAAGTCAAAAACAAACTCTTATATTCTAAAAGATGTACCTTTTTTGATATCCAATAAAATAACAAAGGATTTACCCGCTATTTCAGTCAACTTGGACAATCTCAAAATTCCACCCAACGTTGTTTTGGCGGATGAAAGGTTCAATGAGACTGGTCCAATTGATTTACTCATTGGAGCTTCTATTTTTTGGGATCTAATTTCTATTGGACGCATAAATCTACCGGGTCATCATGCAATTTTACAAAAAACAAAACTTGGTTGGATATTTTCCGGGCCTCTACCAATATCACATGAAATCAATTCAGAATCAATTTGCAATGTAACATTACAAAATAACAATATTCGTGACTTGCTAGAGCGCTTTTGGAAAATTGATGAACAGCCAGCGAAAATTCAATATTCCCCAGAGGAAGCAGAATGTGAAAAACATTTTGTAGATACTACAACACGCGATGAAACAGGCAGATTCGTTGTCAGTTTGCCTACAAAAGAAAACATAAACCAGCTTGGCGAATCTTTCGACCTCGCTCTAAAAAGGTTCTATGCCGTTGAGAGAAAACTTTTGAAAAATCCTCAGTTCAAGGAACAATATGTCTCATTCATGAATGAATACGAAAAGCTCGGACACATGACCAAAATAAATACTTCAAATGATTCAACTCAAGATACAATCTTCTATTTACCCCATCATGGAGTAATGAAGATGTCCAGCGCTACGACAAAACTTCGCGTTGTCTTCGACGGTTCAGCGAAAACTTCCAGCGGCATCTCATTGAATGATGTTTTAATGGTCGGTCCTACAATCCAGGACGATTTATTTACAATAGTAATCAGATTTCGTAGTTATAAGTACGTCGTCACTGCTGATATAGAAAAAATGTATAGAATGGTAAAAATACGATCTGATCAGCGTGACTTACAACGGATATTATGGCGTTCTGACCCATCTCAATCACTCAATCATTTTCAATTAAACACAGTCACGTACGGAACTGCTAGCGCATCATTTCTTGCTATTAGAGCTTTATTACAAGTTGCCAAAGATAATGAATCAAAATTTCCCAAAGCTAGTGAAGTCATCAAATCCAGTTTTTATGTGGATGACTTGCTAACCGGCTTTAATTGCATTGAAGATGGTAAGCAAGTTTTATCAGAACTAGTGCATATCTTAAGCTCCGCTGGTTTCAATCTCAGAAAATTCGTTTCAAATAATAGCGAAATTTTAGAACATATCACCCAAGCTAAATCTGAATCAACACGAACTTTCATTACCGATGACAAAACAACTAAAACGCTGGGTTTGATATGGAACTCTGCTGATGATCATATATCATCCAATGTAACTAAACGTACAATACTGTCAGCGGTGGCTTAAATTTTTGACCCTTTAGGTCTCATAGGACCTTGCACAATCAAGGCCAAAATCATCATTCAGAAGCTTTGGCAACTGGGGCTACATTGGGACGAAAGTCTTCCAGTCAATCTTCATTCTGCATGGATCGAGTTCTCTAGTCAAATACTTTGTTTAGATTCAATAAACGTTTCAAGACACATAATCTGTACAAATCCTGTGTCCATTGAACTACACTGTTTCGCAGATGCGTCAGAAAGAGCCTACGGAACGTGTTGTTATCTTCGATCTATTGATCAATTCAATCAAATTCATATTCATTTAGTTTGTGCAAAATCTCGCGTGGCACCTTTGAAAATTATATCATTACCCAGGCTCGAACTCTGCGCGGCTCTTTTGAGCATTCAACTTTCTCAAAAGGTTTTACAAGCCATTTCTAATAAAATTGATAACATTCATTATTGGAGTGATTCCACTATTGCATTAGCGTGGATAAATAGTGAACCGCATCGACTCAAAACGTTTGTGGCAAATCGAGTAACTGAAATACAACAATTTTCGAGTAAGAATCAGTGGGGTCACGTTCCTTCAGAATCAAACCCTGCGGATATCATATCACGAGGCATTAATCCAAAGGAATTATCAGAATGCAAATTGTGGTGGAACGGTCCTGATTGGTTGTCCCAAGAAAAATCGTTCTGGCCAAAGACTGACATTTTGCCCCAATCAGAAATTCCTGACACCAAGAAAACTGATGTTACGCTCATCATGATAGAAACTCAAGACATTAGTATCATCGATCGCTTCTCATCCCTCACGAAACTCCACAGAGTTATGGCCTTTTGCCAAAGATTTGCAAACAATTCAAGAATCTCAATCCCTTAAAATCGTTTTACAGGTGAATTGACAAAAGCGTAAGTTGATAATTCCCTTCAGACTATTTGTAAAATAGTTCAACAAAAGGCATTTCCTTCAGAGTTTTCATCGCTACAAAAATCTAAACAGATACCTCGAAACAGTAAAATCAAATCTTTGAATCCATTCATGGATGAAAATGGTTTGATCAGAGTAGGAGGTAGACTCAAACATTCCAACCTCTCGTACAATCAAAAGCACCCAATTCTTTTACCTCTTCACAGTAATTACACTAAATTAATAATAAAACATGAACATCTAAGGCATCTTCACGCGGGTGCTCAAGCCACTCTTTCAACCGTCAGAGCTAAATTTTGGCCAATCAACGGACGTAGTGCTGTTCGAGGAGTTCTACGCACATGTGTAATTTGTTTCAGAACAAAACCAATAGAAAGTAAATATCAAATGGGAGATATTCCCTATTCACGTCTCAAACCACAACGCCCATTTGCAACAACAGGCGTTGATTTTGCAGGTCCTTTTCATATTAAAGATGGCAAAACGAAAAATAGAAAAATTATCAAATGCTATTTATGCATTTTTGTTTGCTTTGTCACAAAGGCAGCACATATCGAACTATCTGAAGATCTCTCCACGGAGTCATTTCTCAAATGCTTAACAAGATTTGTGTCAAGAAGAGGTGTCTGCACCGACATTTATAGCGACAACGGTACTAATTTTGTAGGTACCGAACGTGAATTAAAGACTATTTTATCAAACCTCAAGAAAAACAGTCAGTTTAATCAATTTCTCAACTTAAATCAAATAAATTGGCACTTTTCTCCGCCACATGCTCCCAATTTCGGAGGTTTGTGGGAAGCATGTGTAAAGTCAACTAAATTTCACCTTAAGAGAATCGTAGGTAATTCACATTTGACATTTGAGGGTCTATACACAGTAGTAACTCAGGTTGAGGCAGTCCTTAACCTGTTGCGTAGTAACGCCACCACGGGCCTGTGTTCAAAATATTTTCCGGGCCCCTACCCTTACTAGCAGCGCTGCCTGCTGGTTACATAATTAAAAAAAATAGATAAGGACAAAATAAAACCACATGTTCTTTGTCACTTATACATTAGTATTAGAATAGTGACAATACAAAGTGCGTGGGTACCTTCCACATATAAATATAACCAACTAACAAAATAACCACTACAACAAATAACAACTATGAGCAAAATGCAAACAGAAAACAAAATAATATTAAAACTAAATTAACATATAAATATATTATTAATATAATAAACACAAAAAAGAGATAAAAACAAAGCGCAATCAAAACTTTTTTATGCGGGCTTTCGAATTTGCAAAATTTGTCACAATATTAGCTATACCTAATGTTCGGGCAACTTCATTTTCTATAGAAATAATTGAAAATAATTCTAGCAAGATTTCTTGACACAAGTAACGAAGTAACTTGTGAATTATATCGTCGAGGCTCTTTTTTTTCTAATTATTTTTGGTTTATAAAGAAGTGTTAGTGACCAATTACCATTTCGAACATTTATCCTTGATTATATATCGAAAATTATCTGAAAATATTAATCTGATAACTCGACGATACAATTCACAATTCAATTACCTAGTTTTCAATTCTATCAGCAATCCCCAAAGACTGACCCGCATTTTTTCATATTAAGAGAGGCGCCTAACGAAAAAATCAGCCACGTGATGAATTATAGAACTCACCTTCAATAACACTTAAAGTCCAGAAATTCAAAAACACTAAAAAAAGTCAAGAATTTTGAGAATTTTCACTCTGAACACACTCACAAGCACAACGTCGTTTCAAATTTGAATAGGTACTTATTTCTCTAGAATAGGAATAGAAGTGAAATGATTTCGCATTTTCCCCCTAGTCCAAAAAAAATTTCCCTATGTACATGAAGAATCCTACATCAAAGAAGCTGCTCAAAAAGAAGCCGCCCCAATAAAGCGATCATCTGGTGACGTTAATGTAATGTAATTATCCCCTAAACAGAATGCCGACACGCTTCATGCAAATAGTTCGGTACGATTTGTCCAGGCCGCAAAATTGATTACGGGGATAGCAATTTTCACCAGAAGAATATAAATAACGAATTGTTGATTCAACGTTTTCATCTGTGTGCGATGTGGAGAATTTTAGTAACAATCATATTTCTGATATGAATTGATAATTTTAACTAGAGTTTCGGAGATAAGTTGGTTTTAGTACAAAATGAAGGATTTATTCTGCAAGAAAAAATAGTGTAGTCGTCCCAAACCCGGGCCAGGCCCCTATGGGACCCGGGCCTGTGTTCTTCGAACACGCCGAACACCGGTCACTACGCCCCTGTCCTTAACTCCCGTCCTTTAACCCCAATGTCCAATGATCCTAACGATCTCTCACCTCTAACACCTGGACACTTCCTTATTGGCGAGCCATTGACCACTCTACCTCAGGATGATGTCAGACATGTAGCAAGCAATCGTTTGTCCCACTTCAAGAATATCCAAAAACAAATGCAACATTTTTGGCAAAGATGGTCGCATGAATACTTAAACCATCTCCAAGAAAGGATGAAATGGAGACAATCTACCCCAAATCTGGAAACAGGCACTCTGGTTCTACTCAAGGAAGACAACACAGCCCCTATGCTGGAAAATGGGCCGAATCATCAAGGTTTCCCGGCGAAGATGGAATAGTGCGTGTTGTTAATGTGAAGACCGTTAATGGAGTTTTAAAGAGAACAGTTTCCAAAATTTGTGCTCTACCCATAAACTATTAGTATAATAAGTTACTATATTATATTATATTGTTATCACATATTGATAAGTTAGTATTATTTTGAAAGCCGACCCTTTCAAGGCATGTATTGTTTCCTTCAATTTTTATATTCATATTCATTTTAATCATTTTATGTTATACGCGCACGCCTATGAGCTCGGCATGCGCGCACCCTCTTTACTAATGGCACGAGGGGAGCTTGCCCCTGCGGTACTGCAGCTGTTGGGCGTTGGCTCTGGTTCGGCCATTCGAGCAAAGCATCCCTTCACGTACACATGTACATTTTATTCATTACTCAATTCTCATAACGTTAACGTACATAGTATAGGCTGACCAGATCTATCGTTGTTCGATGACGGACAACCCAAAAAAAAAAAAAAAATTCGTCGGTATTGATGACCTTTTTTTTTTTTTGGTCCACCAAAGATTATTATTACAAGATTTTTTCGACGATCTCAACATGAATTGTGTATAAATTCTTGTTTGAAATAAGTAGTGCCTCTGAATACTTTGTAAACACATATCCCTTCTCATTCTGAGATCGACGGAAAAAGAAATTTCCTCTGATTGTAACAGTCAAATTCAAGATTTTGAGTTTTGACGGACGCTTATAAATGACGGACTCCACGTACGAATGACGGACTGTCCGTCGCAATGACGGACGTCTGGTCACCCTAACATAGTACAATCATACATTTATTTTCAAAGTGAATCAGCATTATACAATTATTAAGAAATGAAAAATAAAATAAAACACACTATTATTATTTATTAAAATCTTCGGCTATCGATTTCGGAATTATTCCATCATCAGGCCAGCTGAAAGTATACAAATGTAGAACATGTATTTATTCAGGCGAGAGTATGCAACTTACTGTCTTGAATTAAAACGAACACAAACTGTTTAAAAACATTAAAAGTGGTCCTCCTCTGTCAGAATTGTTAAAATTTCTTAAAAATCTAGTCAACCTTTACTACGAATATATCTTTCCTGTAGGAATGTCAACTGAATATGAAACTAGGATATGTGCGAAATGTGATATCTAATATGTTAACATATGTGGTCTATTGGTAGCGGGAATTTTTGAATTTTATATTTATTGTTGTGTTTAGGAATCTATGAGTTTGAAAATGCTTCTTCTGTCGAATTCTATATTATCATTAAGTAAATATTGGTTGTCTTTATTTTTCAAAATTTCTAGTTGTTCGAGTAATATAATTTTATGGTAGTTATTTTCTTTATGAAGCATTTTCAGATTATCTAATGTGATATGATGTCCGGTATGTCACATTAGATAATCTGAAAATACTTCATAAAGAAAATAACTACCATAAAATTATATTACTCGAACAACTAGAAATTTTGAAAAATAAAGACAACCAATATTTACTTAATGATAATATAGAATTCGACAGAAGAAGCATTTTCAAACTCATAGATTCCTAAAAAACAACAATAAATATAAAATTCAAAAATTCCCGCTACCAATAGACCACATATGTTAACATATTAGATATCACATTTCGCACATATTCTAGTTTCATATTCAGTTGACATTCCTACAGGAAGGATATATTCGTAGTAAAGGTTGACTAGATTTTTAAGAAATTTTAACAATTCTGACAGAGGAGGACCACTTTTAATGTTTTTAATGTTTTTAAACAGTTTGTGTTCGTTTTAATTCAAGACAGTAAGTTGCATACTCTCGCCTGAATAAATACATGTTCTACATTTGTATACTTTCAGCTGGCCTGATGATGGAATAATTCCGAAATCGATAGCCGAAGATTTTAATAAATAATAATAGTGTGTTTTATTTTATTTTTCATTTCTTAATCTCGGAAGAACATACTATGGAAGAATTCATTTGTAAAACAGCATTATACAAATTAAATCATTTTAAAATCACCCAGTGAGTGTTTTATTCATCATCACCATCGAAGAACATCAAGTAGATTTAGATCGAACATCTAGAGAAGAACAGTTGTAGAAAGTAATTGACCTGGCCGAATACAAAATCGTTGACTGTTATTCACATTAATTCATTGCTTAGTGGCAAAATAATTTGATGCAATATGCCCCTGGTATCAAAGTAGGTCGAATGGATTGTGAATAAACAACTTCAGCGATTTCCTTATCTATGTTTATTTTATTGAATTAACAATATTCGTCTTCCCTCATTTTTCACTGCAATGCATCAGCCAGTCTTTGGGAGAACAACTCAAATTCCTTTTCGGTTGTACTTCATTTCCGTATCAATGCATCTACAAAAATAAATACACATATTCGGTAACAAAATTCACCATGTTGGCACTTCCGATATGATCTTTCAAAAAAATCGATCAATACTATTGCGAAATCCCATCCTACTCCTATTGCGGCAATAGGAGTTCGCATAGATGTCTGATTGTAACCTCTCGGTGATCTCGCCGGGAAGTCGCAGTGCGAATACCTTCTTTTGGATATATTTGTGACATCTATAGGATGTCACAATTGGGGTTCGCATGAATGTCTGATTATAACTTGGACTCTTTCCTTTGTCTAAGGATTTTAACCTCTCGGCGATATCGCAGGGAAGTCTGTGTTTACTGGGCTAGATGATCTATAGACCAGAGATGAATTCATTGAAGAGGTCGAGATCCGAGTTCGTCGAGAGCAACAGAATGTTAGATTCTGGAACTGCTGGGAAAAGGTGTATCGTGCAGGAAAGACACGGAGTGAAGCTGTATCTAGGAGACCAAAAGTATCTACTTCAGACCGCAAAATAGAAGAGAAGGAATTCTGTTTGCGAATGACAGTTATGGATTCGAACTGATTGCCAGAACACCCGATGCGAGAACAAGAGGGTGACTCAGAGTTGAAGATGTTGCGGAAGTGGAAGACGTATGGACAAAGACCTAGATGGGAGGAGAAAAGTCATCTGAGTCCTAGCGTCAAGTCCTAATAGATACAGTGGGATTCTATCATTGTGGAGGATGGACTACTTAAAAGATCCGTTGAAAATGATGATCGGCAGAGAGGTCCGTCAAGTTGGCTCAGAAGTTCCGGCATTTCTTGGAGACAAAAATTCCACGGTAAATGCTAGCTAGATGCTGAAGAAAAAATCGAAATATCTTCAACCGTAGTGAAAAAATCAACGATTGAATTTTCCGGTCCAAATTATGTGCAGCCCGGCGATATCAGCATTTTTCATCGAAATGCGTACAAAGTTCAATGCTAGCTAGATGCTGAAAAAAAATCGACATATCTTCAACCATAGTGGAAAAAATCGACGGTTGAAATTTCCGGACCAACTTATTTGCAGCCCGGAGATATCAGCATTTTTCATCAAAATGCACACAAAGTTTAATGCTAGCTAGATGCTGAAATAAAAATCGAAATATCTTCAACCTTAGTGGAAAAATCGACGATTGAATTTTCCGGGCCAACTTATGTGCAGGCCGGAGACATCAGTATTTTTCATCGAAATGCACACAAAGTTCAATGCTAGCTTGATGCTGAGAGATGCTGAAAAAAATTGACATATCTTCAACCGTAGTGAAAAAATGAAGATTTATGCTTGCTAAATGCAATTCAATGCTGAAAAAACCATCGAAAGTGGAAAAATCGAAGGTAGAATTTTCCGACTCAACTTTTGTGCAGCCGAAAGAATTAAGCACTTTTAATCGAAATGCTGACCAAAATGATGCAGAAAATGTCGAAATATCTTCGGCGGCAGAGGAATAATCGTTGGTTGAATTTTCCGAGACAACTAACTTTCAGACCGACAACAATGACATTTTTCTTCGAGATACTGCTGAATGCTAAAGAAAAAGTTTTTTGAAACAGTAGTGAAAAAGTCGATGATTATTTTATATGCTGTAGGTATAAATAAGTTGGCTCAAGACTGAAAAAAACTCGTTGGGTGAGTATTGTATAATCCGTTCACGAAAGTTTGAGCGCATAATAGGCGTTTGTTTATTTATCTGAAGTTGGCAGTATTTGCTGCCATGACGTAAAATAAAGTCAACATTGCCGAATGTACCCGGCTTCGTCCGACGAGCTTGCTAGTTATCAGAGAACTCTATGCAAGATTGAAAACATTGCGTAATGCGTATCAATCTGACAAGAAAATACACAACTCAACCTAAAATTTTAATATATAGTCCGTTCACGAAAGGTTGAGCGCATAGTAGGCGTTTCTTTATTTATCTGCAGTTGGCAGTATTTGCTGTCATAATGTAAAATAAAGTCAACGTTGCCGAATGTACCCGGCCTCGTCCGACGAGCTTGCGAGTTATCAGACAACTCTATGCGATATTGACAACATTGCGTATCAATCTGACAAGAAAATAAAGAAAAAATTTTAATATACACAGTGGAATATGCCAAATTTCCATGGCCAACCGACGCCTCAACCTTTCGTGAATGGACTGTACACAGTGGAATATGTCAAATTTCCATGGCCAACCGACGGCTCAACCTTTGGTGAACGGACTATACGGTCCAGATGAATAAATAAATGAGAAATTCACATTAATCCATTTTTCGACTGAAATTACTCCCTCTCTACAGGGACAGACTAATAATCTGATTTATCAATCATTTCAATCTGCCCCATAAAGCTGGAGTAATTTCAGTTGAAATATGGATAAAAATGAAATTTTCATGTCCGATGAATTCTTATGGATTAACTCGAAAACGCAATTCCCAAATTAAAAGTTTTTCTGCTCGAATTATACTCAATTAATTTTACGAATAATCTGAATCATCGATCATTTTGTTCCGATAGTATTTTCAGTTGAAATATGGAAACAGTGAAGTTTTGATGTCCGAAATATCCCAAAAACAAAAGCCTCAGATGAAAAATTTTCGGCTTAAATTGTACGTAGGTCACAATTAGGTGATGAGTAATCTGAGGTATCATTAAATCTTTCATTGTTAGTTTTTTTGTTTTAGCTTTTCAAGTTGTTCAGTTTTTTAATTCCATATTTTCTAAGTACCTCTGCACCTTTTCTCCTAAGTGCCTTGGTTTTATTTAGCTATAATAGTAGTTTTTCAGTTTCTAACGATTTTTATTTTCCTCCTTTCTTAGTTCCTTAGAGTCTTTCTTTCTCAGTTTACTAGTTACTTTTCTAATGGGGTTTTCGTTTTTGAGATGTTTTGAAAACAATAATTTCTCGAAGATAAAAAATCCATGTTTTGCATATTCCAACTGAAAAAACTCCCGCTCTATGAGGCGGATTGAAATGATGAAATAATCTGGGCTGATTATTTGTCACATAATTGTGTACAATTTGAGCATTCCTGAATTTGAAAAAAAAGTTTTTCATTTTTTCAACTGAAATTACTCCCGATCTATGAGGCAGATCGAAATGAATGATACCTATGTTATTCGAAACTCAATTGAGTACAAATTAACTAGAAATACTTTTCATTTTGAGATATTCCGAAAATAGGAAATTTTCGAACATGTCAATTTAAATTTTTTCATATTTCATCTGAAATAACACCGTATTTATGGAGCAGATTACTACCTCAGATTATTAGTCTGTCAATTGCGGAAAGGGTGGGCAAAATTCGTTGTCTATTCTGAAGGAATCTCATGAATTATAGCAGCTAGAAGAAAACTGATAACAGAATTATTTATCGAATGAAAAGTATTTACTCTGTGTGATTTATGAAAGAATAGCCGTATTTGATTTTCAGGGTTTAATATTATTTGAAATATAATAGTGATTGGAGACGTTTCGGGCAGTGCCCTTTTTCTAGCCTGTAAAAAACAATATACACAATGTAAAAAACAATAAGAACACACAAATAATTTATAATTATTATAAAATTTGTAAACACTTTGTTGGATAGAGATCTAATTCTTTTATTACCTTCGAAATAATTTACTTCAAGTTATTTCCCAACTTATTTGTTGGATGTCATTGGGGTTATGATTTTAAATGATTTTAGAGTTGTCACGTCAATAATGATTTCTTTTTCTTTTTTGTTTTCGTTGGTCGGCTTATTTGAGATTGCTCGAAATAGTGGAGTAGATGTTGTGAAGGTATCTAATGTCTGATCTGTCATTAATGGATTTTTCATTTTGTTTTATGTGAATCATTTCGAGAAATTCTCTAGATTTCTTATTTGTTTCTCGGTCTAACACTACAGTCTCGTCATAATTGAATGTATGTCCATTCTCAGTTTTGTGCTTGTAAAGTGCTGTCTGTGTTTTGGAGTACTTGTGTCCTTTCAGTCTGTCCTTCAGTTTTTGTTCCGTCTGTCCTATGTATACACCCTCGCAATTATTGCAATTGATCTTATATACCACATGAGATGTTTCTGTTACTGGTGATTCAAATTTGCTATATAGTTGTTTAATTTGGATGTGTGGTTTGTGCGCAATTTTTACGTTATTGTAGGGTTTCAAGATGTTTTCTATTTTTTCATTTTTTTCAGATAGAGAAGATACGTATGGTATTGGTATGAATGTGATTGGTTCCTCTTTTTTATTTTTTGAATTTTCGGTGTTGTATAATTTGTGTGTGCGTTGTTTTATCATTTTCTTTATTTATTATTATTATATTATTTTATTTTTCATCAAAAGTGAGGCAATGTCCTGTATGATAGTGGGTCTGTATATAGGTGAAGTTAGTTTTAGTGCTCTGTCAATGTACCCGATCATAATCGCTTTCTTCTTCTTCTGTCTGTGCATGTTTTCTTCCTATAAAGTTTTGTTTGTACTGAGTTGTTCGTTCTTAAAAGTGTCATGCCAAAAAAATTTATTGCGTTGTTGACTTCTGTTTCTAGTGTGAACTGAATTTTATGGTGAAAACTATTTAAATCATTAATTATTCTTTGTATCTCATTTTCTGATGTTATTATAAAACAATCATCCACATATCTTTTGAAAATTGTAATGTCATAGTTCTTTCCGGACAAAACCTTTTCCTCTAAATATTCCATCACCAATTGAGCAACCGTACCCGAAATAGGATTATCTATCGAAACTCCATCTATTTGTTGAAAGAAATTTTCCTCAAACTTAAAATAACACGTTCCTAACGTTAATTGTACTGCTTCAATGAATTCTCTTTCAGGAATCGACGTATACGGTTCTATTATCTCTCCAACACCACAATACCACCTGACATTCAAAACATACTGGCTCTCGATCCTAAGTTTGCTGTAAACACTAACAATTTGAAACAAGTACCAATGAATCAAATAATCGCTAACATCGAAAGAAACATAACCAAACTTTCCCAGGAAACCAAAATACAATCAGAACAAAATTGACAAGTACATACACTTACTACAAAACAAAGAAATTTCTTAAGAAAAACTCACAAATTATAGTCACAAAAGCAGACAAATGTAATGCAACAATAATAATGGAAAAAGATGAATACACACAGAAAATGAAACAACTACTTGCTGACACCACAACGTATAAAGCAATTAAAAAAGATTTAACGTCCCCATTGCAAAAACATAATAATTTAATTTTGAAAAAATGGGAAAATTCAGGCTATATATCACCCCAGACAGCAAAATCCTTGTCTATTCACAACAGCATGCCTCCTAAAATTTACGGAATTCCCTAAATTCACAAACCAAACATACCAATGAGACCAAAGTCGAATTTTGGCGATGTAACTAAGGCATACCACAGCTTACCATAGTTACATAGTTGACAGTTAATACACGTATTTTCTGTCAAATCATCACGTGATAGTTAGATAGTTACATGTAACCACAGCTCGCCAAAATTCGACTCAATAGTTAATAGTATCCCACTCACAATCGCCATTCTACAAGCTATCAAAATATTTATCAGGAATACTTTCTAACATCATTAACAAGAATCCATATTACACAAAGAACTCATTTGAATTAAAAAAAGAATTAGACAAATTGCACATACCTCACAATCATAAATTATTTTCCTTAGATGTCGTTTCATTGTACACAAACATACCAACAGTTCTGGTACCACAAATTTTACATGAAAAGTGGGGTTTAATAGAACCGTATACGTCGATTCCTGAAAGCGAATTCATTGAAGCAGTACAGGGTGGGCATATTTCGATGTTTTAGCACTACAACTTTTGAACCAGAGGAGATAGACAAAATCTAATACCCACTTCTCGATCTCTTTTTCTGAGAAACTAACGAGAGTAGTATTCATTTTTGGCTACCTTCTTTTGTTTTCGAGGAATAAGCGAAAATTGGAAAAGTGACAATATCGAAAAAAAATTCATATCTCCGCTAAAACTGATGATAGAGCTCTGAAATTAAAACATTATGCAGGCACTTTTTTACGTAGAATCCAGTGGCGTACTCGCCTTTTTTGCACCATTTCTAATTACGGAGCTATGACCCAAAGTTATGTTTTTTAAATGAAAATACTAGATTTTTGTGGCATTATCTGAAAGCTTAATTTTTTCTGATTTCAAAAATATATAACATTGTATGGTTTGTATCAATATGAGTAAAGAAAATGATCAAAAACCTATTTTCATCTGAGTCTCAATATTTTCTATGGTTTCAACTGTTGATGAGCACAGAAAAATTTAGCATCGTATAATTACCACAATATCTTTCCAGTATTCTTTTCATTTCTATGCTCTTTACTCAATTTCTCCAAGATGAACTGCTGTGAAACTTGATCCCTCATTCTAAGTTATAACTAAGATGTCTAAAATAAGACATCTTAGTTATAACCTACTGACTTTTTATTGTAATTACTATTAAGTATTGAAAAATATTTTTCCTTTATTACTTTTCTGATTGAATTGATAACTTCGATCATATCTATATGCGTTATTTCATATGCGATTTGAAATAGACTACTAAGCACTTGTGCGTATTTATTCTGGAGTGCAATAAAAATATTCTCTTGCATCCATCTCATTATAACTAAGTATATTGATTGAAACGGAGGATCATGTGGATCTTTTTGTTATTTCCAAATCCATTTCAAGATATAAGTTTTTATAAAATATATCCATGTTCGAATTTTTTGGAAAAATTAGTTGAAAGCATAGAAATAATGAGATTGACGGAAGGAGACTGCTTTTGTTATAGGAAGCTCCATTTTTCTGTGCTCGTCAACCATAGAAAATATTGAGACTCAAATGAAAATAGGTTTTTGACCATTTTTTATACTCATATTGATACAAACCATACAATGTTATATATTTTTGAAATCAGAAAAAATTAAGCTTTAAGAAAATAGTTTTCACCATAAAATTCAGTTCACACTAGAAACAGAAGTCAACAACGCAATAAATTTTTTTGGCATGACACTTTTAAGAACGAACAACTCAGTACAAACAAAACTTTATAGGAAGAAAACATGCACAGACAGAAGAAGAAGAAAGCGATTATGATCGGGTACATTGACAGAGCACTAAAACTAACTTCACCTATATACAGACCCACCATCATACAGGACATTGCCTCACTTTTGATGAAAAACAGCTATCCTCTACCACAAATAAAGAAGATAATAAAACAACGCACACACAAATTATACAACACCGAAAATTGAAAAAATAAGAAAGAGGAACCAATCACATTCATACCAATACCATACGTACCTTCTCTATCTGAAAAAATAGGAAACATCTTGAAACCCTACAACAACGTAAAAATTGCGCACAAACCACACATCCAAATTAAACAACTATATAGCAAATTAAAATCACCAGTAACAGAAACATCTCATGTGGTATATAAGATCAATTGCAATAATTGAGAGGGTGTATACATAGGACAGACGGAACAAAAACTGAAGGACAGACTGAAAGGACACAAGTACTCCAAAACACAGACAGCACTTTACAAGCACAAAACTGAGAATGGACATACATTCAACTATGACGAGACTGTAGTGTTAGACCGAGAAACAAATAAGAAATCTAGAGAATTTCTCGAAATGATTCACATAAAACAAAATGAAAAATCCATTAATGACAGATCAGACATTAGATACCTTCACAACATCTACTCCACTATTTTGAACAATCTCAAATAAGCCGACCAACGAAAACAAAAAAGAAAAAAAGAAATCATTATTGACGTGACAACTCTAAAATCATTTAAAATCATAACCCCAATGACATCCAACAAATGAGTTGGGAAATAACTTGAAGTAAATTATTTCGAAGGTAATAAAAGAATTAGATCTCTATCCAACAAAGTGTTTATAAATTTTATAATAATTATAAATTATTTGTGTGTTCTTATTGTTTTTTACATTGTGTATATTGTTTTTTACAGGCTAGAAAAAGGGCACTGCCCGAAACGTCGCCAATC
This sequence comes from Propylea japonica, assembly GCA_013421045.1. Lineage (NCBI taxonomy): Eukaryota > Metazoa > Arthropoda > Insecta > Coleoptera > Coccinellidae > Propylea > Propylea japonica. Next base: position 52,974,360 of record CM024240.1, read on the forward strand.
ACTATTATATTTTAAATAATATTAAACCCTGAAAATCAAATACTGCTATTCTTTCAGAATTATTTATTATAATATATTATAATTAATTATAATTTATAATAATTATTAGTTAGTTAGTCTCTATCAACACCTTCCCCAATTGTAACATGTAATTCAGAAAAGCAAATTGAATTTCAGAAGATGAAAATTGTAATTCAGAATAGTGAGTTGATATTCAGAATAGGGAATTTGAAATTCAGAATAAGAACTTTATATTCACAAACAGTAATTTGAATTTCAGAATAGGAATACATATGTAATTCAGAAATAAGAAATTGTAATTCAGAAATAGAAAATTGTAAATCAGAATTGGTTCAATATATTATTATATTTCAGAATCAATGAATATGTATGAGTAGGTAACTTATGTTTGTAAATAGTAAACTTTGATTTTTAAAAAGTTTTATTGATTATTAACCAAATAAGTGGACAATGTTCTGAAATTCAATTTGCCTTTTCCGAATTTCAGTTTGCCGTTTCAGATTTACAACTTTGTCTTTCTGAGTTTCAAATTCCTTATCTGAATTACAATTTTGTTCTTCTGAAATTAAATGAACTATCCTCAAATTCAACTTCTATTTTCTGAATAAAATATTCCTATTCTGGAATAAATGTTTTTTTTTCTGAAAATGAATCTTGATTTTCTGAATTACAACATCGCGAAGGTTCCAGAGCGTTCTAGAGCGGCAGGGCCGTATTCAGGAGGAATTTTGCACGTATTATATGTATTCTGATTCTGATAATTTTTGGGACATCGGTTATTCAAGGAGGAATGAATTGTGCAATGACTTTGTGTTGATTTACGGTAAAAAAAAATCATATCTGTTGTTTTATGCGAATTAAACATTATTCCTGGAAGGAATCACATCTTGAAATAAAAAATTCAAATCATATGGACCCCATTATTCAATACCATTTCTATAGCATACAATATACGAACTTTGCAGAATACAGCAACTCCGTAAGGCTGCTAAAGACGAAAGCTCTGTGTCATTATAGAGGATATATAAACTCTTCTCATTTATTTCTTAATAACATTTTTTGTTCATTTTTTGACGTCCAATAAACTATTCTAACTACACCGCTAGTTTCACACGCTTTGTAGTCGATTTACAACCCTCTACAATCCATAATCTCACTGAATTCTATAATCTTACAATCTATCGAATTCTATAGACTTACAATCTACTAACATCTTCTATGAATCTGTACCAATAAATACATTCTGAGATGTAAGAAATTTATACGTTTGTTCTGTTTTTGGTCATAAGTAAATCTCAATGTATAATAAGACATAACTGGTTGGTTGACAAATTCTTAAAATGGAGAAAGTTGTCTCGATATGCCGATGAACAGACTAATTACATCTCTTATGAATCTGTACGAACATGCTGATAACACCTTCTATTTCAACCATTGAATCTGTACCGATGAATGAATATTAAGAGGTAGAAAATGTACGTCCGTTGAATGCAGAACTATCCCAAGTCCATTTTTCCAGAAAATCGGTTTATGGCCTAAAAAGGCGCTTGATACTACACTGCATGTGATACAAAAGTATTGCAAGTCCATCTTATATCCTCACCCAACTTTTTTAATTTCATATAAACTCAAGTGATAGTTCAATCTTGCGATTAAGTGGACATAGCATAGTTCTGACCCATACCATAAGGACATAGTTCAGTTGAAAGTGGACATAGCATAGTTCTGACCCATACCATAAGGACATAGTTGAGTTGAAAGTGTACATAAAATAGTTCTAATATGCAGAACTACCATACAAAGCTATATTATGTCCCAATTTTTCGGAAATTTTTTTTTGGGAAAATTTTGACCATCGCAAAACAATCAGGATATTCAAGTTGAAATGAATCTGTATCAATAAATGAATTTTGAGATGTATGGTATCGTTCTGTACTTCTTCATCAGAGAAATTTATTGAGGGACATAGCTGGTCGATGAATTCTGAGAATAAAGGAAGTTTTCTCGATGTGCCGATGACCCGATGAACAGTTTAATAACATCGTCTACGACTCTGTACCAAATGAATAAATTGTTTGAAGATAGGTTCTTACTACTTTATTCAAAGGAAATCCCTAAATACAAGATCTTTCACGAGCCAATGGACAAATGAAAACTGCGAAAAGAGGGCTAAGGCCCTTTATGGGTGCCTTAGGTACTCCATTTCAGATAAGTGTATAGTTTACCAAATTTCTCGAATTTTTGTGTCTCTATAACTGCTGAAATTTTCGATGGATTCGGCTGAAAACTCATAGTCAGGTAAAGTTATTAGTTTCAATGAAACGAAATATTGAAATTTGACGAAAATCAGGACTGGAGTCATTGAGGCTTTCATGAAAAATAGCGTCTATGTAGTTTTTAATCACAATGTTTATATTTTAGTTTTTTGCACGTACGACTGTCTCAAATTAGATGAATCTCATCAGTAAATAATGTTCAATAAATATTTGCTTTGTTGCAATTGTCCCCAACATCCCTGAGTCAAAATGGAATTGGAAATGTTCAATTAACTTTTTTCATTCTCAATATATGGTTTCCATTTATTCTTGATATTTATATGCTACGTTCGAATAGTCGATTCCAATAACACTTTTTGCAACGAATTAAATAATTGTCGTTCGAGTCAGAATGAGTAGAGCTTTTGGAATGAACTCTGAAAACACCAGCTCCAGAGTTGGGGCTCGAAAAGAGGTTATAGAGAAGTGATGTTGGAAAGACATTAAGTGTTATAATTTTGGAATATTTTAAGTGGAAAATCCCCCGAACACTGTCGATCCATTTTTTTTTCAAAAAATCCCATTGAAATTGTGAACTAATTTCAGCTACATTCAAATATGATGTTCCCACCCAGTCAACACAAAGACATCCTAAAGATATCCTAGCAATATCTTCTGAGGAGACTGTGAGTACTTTTTTATGTCCATGAGAGGTCACTGGGAGTTCTATATCTCCTCCAAATTTCCGCTACAGGAAATATTCCCAGCCAGCTCTCAAAGGTATCCCAAGTGGAAATTCTCGAACTGCTCACTTAGAGGTCAATGGCATATTTGCATAAACCTCCCATTGTGACAAGTTTGAGAACTTCCCAGCAACCTCCGCATTGTGGGCAGTATGAGAACTTCTGAGTAACCTCCGCATTGCGAGCTTTTTGGGAATATCTCAGGGACCTCCGCATTGTGAACAATATGAGAAAATCTATTATTTCGATAATACACAGTATTTATGAACTTTATTAAACCATTTGTTCAAATAAATATTGTTTTCTTTACAATAACCTATATTTCAAGTTGAAAGTTTGTATTTTTTCTCAAAACTGGTCCAAATGAATTTGTTTTCGTACAAAATTTTCTTCGATCTCCACTTTTGGAGTTTAATTGTTTCCGTTAGAAATTTTGATCCAATATCCAAAAAAGCTCAGGTAGATCTTGATATTTTCATAATTTTTTGAATTTTTTCGAATTTAGAAGCATTGGAATACACTCGTATCATTCCCAAATTGTTTTCATTGGCTAGTTTGAATGATATTCAAAGAAAGAAAGCTTTCAAAGTGGTATCTACATTAGGAGCATTGCACTTAACTGCTTTGCAATTTTCATTACATTAAACAAATAACGGTTTGAAATTGAAAATATCTAGGGAGAGTTGTAAAAAGTAATTGATCTGACTAAAACGAATAGGGGAAGTAAGTTAATTTGGGAATGTAAGAACCTTATGAATCAATTTTACAACCTCTCTAATCTTTGCGCAATACACTATCTCGTTCATCAAAATTTTTTCTGTCTGAGCCTGATTCACAAGAATGTATAGCATTTTACGAGTCATATCATGGCATAAACAGAATGCGGTTATACTGAACTATCATTGCATTTGAACAGCTTTCGCATATGACTGCTCATGCACGAAGTACGTATTTTCCAACGAATGAATCCAGCTCACTTAGCCGATATTTGCCGGTTAGGAGACTGCTTCAATAGAAATATCTGTATGCGCAAAATAGAGGTCATATTCCACTTGAAGCATCGTCAGGTTGAATATTCAATCATATTTCATAGTTCAACTAGAATTCCGAGGCGTTATTTTTCGTTTGGATGATTTAGTGAAATTTATATAGGGGCGGATTGAAGGTTGGGAGCGCTCTAGGCAAACACATCGTTAGCGCCCCCCATTTTACGGTGCTTCAGAAAAACTTTCCGTATAATTCGGGATCCAAATCCTGAGATGATTATATGGTTCCTATAGACTATGAGTCTCCAACGCATTGTTGCAGAGATACGAGGTTTAAAATTTAGAAAAAATATTGGTTTTTCGAACCGTACATGATTTTTTTTGTGTTGCGATAGGTTATGAGTACGAATTAAAATTCTTAATTTCATTTCAAAACTATGTTTCGTTTTCACCAGAGGCATGTGACGTTGCTCCCGTCTCTACCAAATTGTGTTAAGATCGTTCACCTTCGGAAATAAAGATCTCGGGCGCCACCTCTAGTTTGAAGTCTTGAGGATACTAACTAAATTGTTCAAGTAATAGTACAAAAGCGAAGGTTCTGACATGAGCAAGCTCCTATCAAACAAATCCCCAAAAATTACATCCTCATTTGCTGGCATGTATCGGTTCACAATAACAACAACGGGTTTTACGGACAGGTGGTAAAAGGAAGTTATACGCCGTTTGAAGCTAGAACACACCAACGCCTACGCCTTTTAAAGCTAGGGCATGCACCTCGAAGGCATTTACAAGACTGCATATGGGCCGTTTGAAGCTAACGTACGCGTTCTTGCACATAGTCGTCATGCAGGCTGTTTGAAGCTACAACACAACCTCCGGAGGTTCGAATTTCAGAACGTCATGCATTTCGTTTGAAGCTACTACACAACTTCCAGAAACTTGAGGTGTGCCAGGGATGACAATACAAGACAGTATATGAGCCGTTTCAAGCTAACATATACCATCTCGCATATCCGAATTCTCAGTCATGCAGGCCATTTGAAGCTACTACACAACCTCCGAGAACTCAAGCGGCGGAAGGAAAGGGTAAATACAATAAGGGAAATACATTATAAATATCAGTAATCAGTAACATCAGCAGCGTCTTCATTGAAAGGGTTATAAGTATAAGTTTTTGATCAACATCAGCTCTTTCAATATATTCTGATGGGAAGTACTGTAACGGGTTTTCCTCGCAATATAATTTCACTAACAATTAACACCTCGGACGCCAGCTATTCTTTCAAGGGAAAAATAGCACAACCTACCCAGATAGCTACTCTAGTCGAAGACAAGGTTCTATGTTGTCTAGGGTAGTAGCGACAACTCAGACGTATGAAAATAGAGTGTAATAATAAAAGTTTATTCAAGTTTGGTAATTAAGAATGAACAAAGTTCAAAGAAAATATTCACGTATGAAACAATTCAAATGAATTGCCGCTTGAGTTCGAGCACATTCACGATTTCCGCACACGTACTCGCGAGTCAGTACCAGGACCGAAAAGTAAACCTATTATAAATTATTCGCAATAATAAAATAACAGACACATAAAATACTCGAAATCAGAAATGTTCACAATCAAAGAAATGCTAATGATAACACCTATCTAGATTTCTGGTTGTTCTGTATATTCTTTCAGTTTCGTTTATCTCGGTTCGGACGGAATCGGGGATGTTCGGTCGGAGTTTATAGCGAGAAAATTAAATCGTCAGCCGCCAGAGTTGTACGCCTGTCCGGCAGACGATTCAACGAAAAATCCAGTCACCTACCCAAGGGTTCGCACGCCATGAATGATAAGCCACTGGACTCCTCGAATTCTCTGTACAAGGAGGGTTTATACGTACGGATGTAATACGAAAAATAATTGACAATATACGACCACTGGTCTATAGAGAGTGTTTAAATCGCCAGACGCTAGCGTTTGCACGCCTCCGTCAGACGATTCAACGAAACCTCCAGTCCCCTACCCAAGGGTTCGCACACCATGAATGATAAGTTACTGGACTCCTTGAACTCTCTGTACCAGGGTGTATAGGAACGGAAACAGGACGGATAATAAACGGGATATCGAATTGACCACTTCTCACGACGGACAATTCGAGATCAGAACTCGCGAAAAATTATTCCCGATATATAAAAAAAAAGAAAAGAAAAAAAAAACCGATTCACGCGGTTCGCACGCAACCAGAAATCAGACAAAAATAGTGTTTGTATTTTACCTAGAACCTGATACCTTTCACTCACTGAAGTTAATTTGCTATACTAACTCAAAATTAACTAAAAAAAACTGATAACTGAAAATAACACGGACTGACCGGCGACAAAAGAAAAGAAATAAAAATTTAAATTCGTAATAATTAAACTCAACGAAAACTCGAATGGAAATAAGCGACAGTTATAATATCCGGAAAATTCGGAATACTATTCGACTGTAATAACCGAAAACCAGAGCACTAACTGATTAATTTACGATCGGAAAACCAGAGCACTAATTGACTGATGACCGGGGGTACTCTTTTACTTATAACTTCACGGGGGGGAACGGAAAAGGAAAATTTTCTGCGCCGACCCGAACTCCAAAATTCGCGTTGCTGGCGGAGGAATTGAACAAAAACATGTCCTTATCTGTACTGCATATTATGCTTTTTATGCCGGTTGCATATGAATGCAATTGCGATGAAAAACGCGATTAAATCTCGGCTCGGCGTTTTTTCCGATGTTTTGATCTTTTACGGACTTCTATATTCGGTAAATTAAATGAACGGAAAAATGTGAAAACTAACGGGAAAATACGTATTTTAATAATTCGGAACTACTGTTTGAATTGAGTAAACAACAGAATTCAGAAAACTTCAGTATTTAACGATTTTCGCATCAGAAATATACGAAAACCAATACAAAAATTACTAATTCCAATAATTCCGAACTATTAACTGAACAGAATATAGAAAAATACAAAAAATGCAGTACGATTATTATCCCGGAAAATCGAACTTCATTACAGTACCTAACGATTGAATTCATCGATCAAAACTGTTGCTGACTCTTGATGTTTTCTTGAGCATTTGCTTTGCTAGCATCATACATTTTTCATCCGAAAGAGCTTCCTATGTCGCAAACGCAGAATAACTATTCTTCAGTTTTTTGTAACCACGACTGAAGTTTTAGAATAACATTACGAAATTCATCGTCAAAATGAATTGCAATATTTTCTAATTGTTTATTTTCAAAATCTTGTAGGTGCATATTTGATTCAATCCGTTATGTATAAATACCTAAAAAATGAGCCAAATTCCTCTTAAAACGCTAGTTAATATATTGTTGCAGAGAAATTTGTTTTTCTCCAACCATCAAAAAATGTTGACATTTTTGTACTATTTTCAGGTGCAAAAGTCATAAATTTCCTTACCGTACAAAAATTCACTCGTTACTTAGCAACACTTTTAATCCTAGGATTAAAAACGCTACTTTTAATCCTTGGATTAAAAGTATTATAAATGCATTTGAAGTCTACTTGACAATCACTGTCATGATTCTGTGTTCAAATTCATAACCAAATTATGAACGATTTTTCACTAAAACCAATTTTATTGTAATTTTGACTTGGTTGGAGAAAAAATAATATTATTCGGACTAAAAGTGCCTATCTTAACTCGCAATTTTGCATTCGCTCGGCTACGCCTCGCAACTGCAAATATTGCTCGTAAAAAAAAGGTGCACTTTTAATCCTTATAATATAATATACTATTATTTTTCAAACGAGTATATCCTTTTATCTGCTATCAGATAATATAGTCTACCTGACATATTATATCTCTCGAAAGCCATCAAACTTCTGTGTGGGAGAGAAGTTCTTCATGGTCAGAGCCCATTTTCGTGCACCCTTTAAAAAAGGGCGTGTTTTCAAAGTCCTGCCATCAATAGCAATCACAACTTTTTTGTTCATTTACAGGCACACCGAAAGAGTCTCAGGAGCTTTCGTTTGGTAATGGAAAATACAGTGCATTATTTGTACCCTCAAGAATTTTTCGTTCACCAACATCGCTACTCGCGAGCTTGAAACGTGAACCTGAAATCAGCGGAACATAATCAGTAAAGAGGGCAGCGTGTTTATCAAACATAAGATTATCTTCCCAATTTATATCCAATCAATAATTTTCCTCCAATTATGTTGTCATATTTTTAAAAACGACCAAATACTATTAGTTGATTGTTTTAGAATTGCCGGCCGATTCGTAAGACTACAAAGAAAAAAATAGCAAATTTTTTATTATAAAGTTGATTCTCTACACCATGTGACATGAGTTCAATTCGAGGTTTGACGTGCTATGAGATAGAGCTATATCCGGCATTTTCGAACGATCCTTCTGCTTGAACGAGTTCGAGTGCTATATCGTTTGGCCCAAATGTCTGTAATTTTCTAATTATGAGCCGAAAATGGTTTCAAACGACAGGGTTAGACTCCCTTATGGCGAACTCGTGATCAAATTAAATTCTGTCCGTGGAACCGTCCAGCCGTTAGCACAATTTCTTTCGAAGGGATTGTCCTAGAGACTTGAAATTTTCAGGATGAGTTCGAGTCCCAAATGGCTCGGTTAAGTTCGTTAAGCAGCCAAATCATAAAGGGTGTTCCATAAAAAATGGCCATTAAAAATTTTTGTTCCTCAATATCTCAGAAAAAACGGAACCAATCGGAAGGAAATGTTACGGCCAAATGCCAGATGCTCATAACAAGCCTCATTCAAAATGTTGAGGCCATAGTGTGAACAAAACCATAGAAATTTCAATAGGAATATTGAAAAAAAGAAACTTCATATTTCTATAAAAATATATCCGATTAGAGTAAAATTTTTTTGGTGGATGAGGATCCATATACTGAATGTTCTTCCATAATTTCGTGTCCATAGTATTAACAAAACCCAATAAACAGGGAGTAGTAGTCCTTTCTGAAAACTGGGTTATATTATGAGATTGTTACATGTTCTCCATTAAGCTGAAATATTCAGCATCTCAATCATTTTTGGTTTCATCTGAAAAAAATTCCAAACATTGTTTTTCATATATTATTTTTTTATTATATTATGAAGGATTCAATTCGGAATAACTTTCTGTTTGAATTGTTTCGTTCGTCCTGACAGCTCTTGAAATATCGAAGAAAAACTGAAAGAAAATGGCAAATTAGTTCAATTACCTACTACTGCTATTCGAATTACCGTTTTTCTGAACGTAAACGGTCTTCATAGTTTTGAAGTAAAAGGATGTTGAAATGTACATCTGAATTCATGATATTTCGTTACAAAATGTTGCAAATAGTATGTCGAAAATTATAAACAGCCATTGACTATAACTTCCGTTTTTGAGCACCCGTTCTACACGAGCGAATTATGTTTTGAGGATTCAAAACGAGATTTTTAAAAAAGACAATTTAATTCAAATATAAACGATACGATACAAATGGGTTTTATGTCAAGACTAACTCTATACAATACAAATGACCTGTATATATCTATTCGTGTGATGCACCGTAGTCATCTCCTGGAAGTGACGCGTCAGCAGTTCCTATGTGAAGATGCGAAGGTGCAGCGGTAGACAATTCCGGATAGAATTGTAACTCCTCCATCCCCAGAGGAATTTTTACGGCGTGAAAAATGATCTCTGTTGTTGTTGCGAAGGCTCATCATCACGTACCTGGCTTCCTGTTGGGTTTTGTGTTACCAGACAATTCTTCAATTTCATGTAACAGAAATAAATAGAAATTATAATTATAACGATGTAGATAAGGCCGATCAGGCTCCCATGAAGGTTATTTGGTTCTTGATGATTGCTTATCAGTGGATGGATTTCTTCTTGTTTTTTCTTCAGGATGTGGATTTGGTCCAGTGGAATTTCTCTGAGTTGAATTTTGAATTTGTTGAGATTTGTTGTATCGAAACCATCAGAAATTTTTGGCAGGAACATTGGTTGGCTTTTGAGGACTTCTTTGTTATTTAGATATCTTCCTTCCTTCGTTTGGAAATAACATCCCTTAGGTACAGTTATTAAATAGGTACCCTGAAGCTGCGTGAAATCTTTTCTACCACAAGTTGTCTGAATTTTGACATCATTCGGGAAGATGGCAATGAATTTACTATTGTCGATCCTCTGGATGAAATTATCGTTGGTTGACACTGGGTATCTCTCACATGTCCTAGAATCTTTCTTCAGTTGGAGTAATTGAAAAATACAATCATCGGTTTCGGATCCATTGATTAGTTGGTTATTTTGGCAAAAGAATATTGAATGCAAATTTATACAAGCTGAAGATGTATACTGATACGATTCATCATTTATTGTCAGATAAGAGTTTTTTGGAATAAGAATGGTATTATTAACAGTTGGGATTGAGTAGAGGTGGTGTGTGAAAAAGTTTGCGAATGAACGATTGGAAAATGTAAAATGAAAACTATTCTAGAATTTATAGAATATGCATCTACTTTTATTAGTTCATAATAATTATGGTATTGATTTTCGTCCGAAAAGATTAAATTTTCTGAAGAATATTTTTCTGAAACTGAATTGATTATATATTTTAGTTGAGAAAATTTTATTACACTATGATGTAATGTTTCCAATTTTGAAAAACTAATGGCAGTTTCGAGTTCATTAATAAATTCCATTATAATGCTTATCGATGTTCCGATTTGTTCCATAATATTTCTTACTCTCATATAGTAATAAAAGTTAACATATAATTTAGTAAAATTTCCGGCCACTTTATGAAATTGGGAAACAATCGTTTGTTGGTTTTGCTGAAGCACTGTTACAGTTTCATTGAATTTTTCTATAATATTTCCTGTTAAAGAAATATCGTTATTTAGGTTATTCATAATATCCTTCTGATTCATTTGTAGTTGCCTTATGGCCGTTTCGTATTGAATAGCGTCATTTGCATCTAGATTTCCTGAAATACTTTTTATAACTGTTCCTAAACCATTTATTAGACCACGTTTCGATCTTTTAGTGGGAATTAATCCTTTTAATTTTTCTTCAGCTAAATCTAATTGGTGACCATAATATTTTTCATGGTTTTCTAATTCAGTGTGAAAAGTACTATTTGGTTTATTGAGTATTGTTTCTGAAGCCAGCAGATATATTTTACGTAGGTATTTTAATTCATCGTTTATTGGTGCCAAATCATAGAAATGAACAAAATCGTGAAATTTTGATCTGACTTTTGCATTTCCTAGGTGAATTGGAAGAATTCCTGGTCCGTCCTTGAGGTTAGATATTGTTATTTCTTGAGCTGCTGCTAGGAACACTAGAAGCATCCTGTAAAACATTTTTTGTTTCAGCCTTAGGTTTTTTTAGATTTTGCTTATGTAAGATTTTATTCTCGGTTAAAATTTTGATATTGTCTTCTCTAATAACTTTTTCTTTAGAAAATTTTGGGGAAAGTTTATTTCTATTATTTGATTTTATTTTTCGGTAAGCTGGAGAATCAGATTTGTACGGAAGAGGTTCATGACGATTTTCATTAATTTTACTGGTAATTAATTCTTTTCTTTTCATCATTTGTTCATTCAATCGTTTATACAGTTCTTTAGTTTTTTCCCTATGTTCTTCAATATAGGTATTAACAATTTTTTCATTTAAATCAATATTCATTGGGTCTTGAGAATTTAGATGACCATTAATGATATCAATCGGTTTTTGTTTAGTGGAGTATTGAATTATTGTACCCAAAAATTGCATATGGAATAAGATTTTCTATATTCAATGTTTGTTTATCTTTGCTCTTAATTATACGCAGGTGTTCTATTAAAGTAGAATGAAATCGTTCGACTAAACCGTTCGATTGAGAGTTATTGATTGTTATGAAGTGAGGTGTTATTTGGTGAACTTTCAAAAATTCGATTACGACACCGTTTTTGAATTCTGTTCCGTTGTCCATTACAACAGTTGATGGGGATCCATGGTGTGTCATAAATATCAAGAGTGATCTAACAATTTCTATTCCTGTTGATGAAATTAAGGGATAAGCCTGAGCATACTTTGAAAATGCATCGACTATTGTGAGAAACTTCTTATTTTGGGCTTGAAAAGTAACAATATGAATAACTTCGAAAGGTTTTGCAGGAGTAGGAGTCAACATTAATTTTTGTTTTGGCGGATCTCTATCGTATTTGTTAATTTGGCATAATTCGCAATTATTGATATATTCGGTCACGTCCTTTTGAATACTAGGCCAATAATAAGTCCTTCTAATTCTAGAAATTGTTTCGGTTATTCCTCTGTGATTAGTTTTTGTTTCATGCATGTATTGGATGGTAATGGTTTGCTGGTCTTTATCAATGATATCTTCCAAAATACTATTGCATTTAACTCATTTGAAAGCTGATTGGTCAAAGGTTTTCCTAAATATTTCGCAAATTTCGTGGTAATATCTATCTTGCTTAAAATATAATGCGTACAAGATTTTTGGACGAATATATGTTTTGAAAAATTCCACTATTTCTTCATTCAAGTTATTTGTGCCAATTTGAACGGTAATTCTTTGTTTGTTTGGAAAAATTCTGTCTACCTTTACTTTAGCTGGAGAATGATGTATAAATTCAAAAATTACTTGATTATCAAAAATGTTGAGAATTTTTTCGGATATAGGAATTTCTTGTATCGGGTTCTCATAGTTCGAATGCACGGTGTTTCCATCTGAGATATGTTCAGAATTCACTGGTATTTCAAAATTTTGTTCCGATAAATAATATACGATTATTTGTATGTTACGATTGCCAAATATGTATTTAATCATGTCAAAAATTTTTATCCAATCTAATTGATCCAAACCGCATGAAATTTTGGGAAGGGCTAGATATTTTTCCTCGTGTTGTTCGCACAATGTCCTGAGATTCAAAAGAGCATTAAACACAATTTCATATTCTGGTTTGAGATAACTGAGTTCTTTCGTAATTAGATAATAAATTTTCCGGTTATTATTCTCGATGAAAGCTACTTCGCCTAAGTATTTATTTTGAGATTTCAACTTATTTATCTGACCAAATCTTTGTTTAAATGTAAGTGCAATTCCATCATTCATGTGAAAATCTTTCGAAACACAGTGAGCTAAAGCATAATTTATGGGGGCTGAAAATAAGTCGCCTTTTTCTTCCCTTATGTTGGGGTAGTTTTTTATTTGGTTTGAATTTTGAAGTTCCAAAAAATGTTCAAAGGATAAGTTTTCATTTTCATTACGATTTTGAATTTCCGATTCGTCTACATTAACCATAATAGACTCATTATCATCATTTATGTTTTTAGAAAGTGATTCATTAAATTTTTCCATATATTCAAAAAGTTCTTTATTATGAATTTCGACTCGAGAAAGAGCATCAGCATTAGTATTGGTAGTTCCTCTTTTATAAATAATTTCGAAATCGTACTCTTCGAGTTTCAATCTCCATCGAAGAAGTCGACTACCAGCTTCTTTGAGAGACATAACCCATTGTAAGGGTCTGTGATCGGTAACAATTTTGAATTTTCTACCATGAATATAAGGACGAAAATATTTTGTTGCCCATACGATTGCAAGAAGTTCTTTTTCGATAGTGCTGTAATTTTGTTCGCTATCATTGAGTGTTCTCGATGCGTAGGAAATTGGTTTATCATCTCCAATTTTACCTTGTGATAATATCGCACCTATCGCGAAGTTACTAGCATCAGTTGTTAGAATAAATTCTTTCGAAAAATCAGGGTACTGAAGAATTGGTTCATTTACAAGTAAATTTTTACAATATTCGAAACAATTTATGAACTGAGGGGTATGTTCAATTTTTGCGCCTTTCTTCAAACAAGCAGTTAATGGTTTTGTGATTTTGGCGAATTCTTTAATGAATTTTCTGTAATAACCTAAAAGTCCTAAAAATCCTTTAATTTCTTTTGTTGTTTTTGGAATTGGGTATTTTTTAATTGCTAAAATTTTGTCTGGGTTAGGTTTTACACCATCGGGGGTTACTATATGTCCTAAATAGGCTACTTCTTTTTTTAAAAATTCTGATTTATCTAGTTGAATTTTGAAATTTGCCTCTCGAAGACGCTGAAAAACTGCTTTCAAATTAACAATATGTTCCTGAAGAGACGTTGAAAAAACTATTATGTCATCGAGATAAACGAAACATATTATATTCAACAAACCTCTTAACATGTTGTTCATTACTCTTTGGAACGTTGCACATGCATTTTTAAGCCCGAATGGCATTCTGACGAATTCGTAATGGCCATTTTCAACTGTGAATGCTGTTTTTGGGATGTCTTTAGGGTTCATTTCGATTTGATGAAATCCGCTTGCCAAGTCTATGGTTGAAAAATATTGGCATTTTCCAAGTTTATCAAGTATATCTGCAATGTTCGGAATAGGGTACTTATCGTCGATTGTTTTTTCATTTAATTTGCGAAAATCAACTACGATTCTCCACTTTTGTTTTCCGGACGCATCAGCCTTTTTAGGTACTATCCAAATTGGTGAGGACCAGGGTGATTGACTAGGCCTGATTATTCCTTGATTTAGCATAGAATTAATTTGCTTTTGAACTTCTTTTTTGTGAACGAATGGATACCTGTACGATTTGGTGTATATTGGTATATCATTTTTTGTATTGATGGAATGTTTTACTTGATTTGAAAAAGAAAGCTGTTGATTTTCTAACTGAAAGATATCCGAATAATTTTTACAAAGTTTCAAAATCTGTTTTTTTTCTTCTTCATTCATATGAGAGGTCCTAATAAGTTTTTCAATATCTGGATTCTTTGTGTTAGATACAGCATCTATAGCAAAAATTTTATAATCTTCGTTATTAAATGGTATTGATTCAATTGGATCATCTAGCATAAGGATTAAATTTTCATCAGTTTTATTTAAAATTTCAACATTTGCTAATCCATTTTTGGAATTTGTTATTATTTCTGGTATTTCACAGTTTTGAACGATTTGTTCCGGTATAAGAATATCGCCATTTCTTTGTTTAACAGGAATTTTGGTTATAATTTTAGTATTAGCATCAATTTTAAATTTGAAAGGAATTTTCGTTTGTGATGGTTGGTATTTGATAGGAATATTCGCAGATGGTGTGATTAGTGTTGATTCTTTGAAATTGAGGGTAGCTTTTAGAATTTTCAAATTGTCTAAACCTATAAGTCCATCATAAACATTATGAAATTTAAATAAGTAAAATTTGAATCGATCATCATAATTAAATTCAGAAAATATTGGTATTTCCGCACAGTAATTATGTGAAGAACTTTGGAAAACGGTTGAAACTGTAAATGGTTCTTTAAATTTAAGTTTTGGATAATATTTTTTGGCAAGATCTGGATTTATAAATGATTTTGTAGATCCGGTATCAATTAATAGTTTTAAAGGTGGATTTTTTATGGTTATATATGGTAATTCTTTTTTGTTACTAGAAAGATGGTATTCTATGTGTTCGGGTCTTGGGCAGAATCTATTTGAAAATTTTCTTCATTTTCATCGAAATTATATTCTTGCGCGTATTCTTCGAAATTTTCAGGAAAATCTTGAGGAGATTCGTCCTCGCAATATTCTGTGTTGAATAGTTCTTCGCTTACAAAATTAGGTCTTGAATTGTTTCTTGGGTAAAAATTTCGATTCATATTTTTTGATTTAAATTTTGGATTGGTATTATTGGTGGAAATGCTCATCGGAGTGGGTTTTTGTGAAAAATTGGTAGAAATACTCATTGGTGTAGGTTTTTGTAATTGGGGTTGAGGTCTACCGAAGACTTGCGAATTTGTGAAAAATTTTGGTTCTTTATAATTCGGATTTCGCTGAAGATTTATAGGCACACTAGGAAATTGACTTGTTGTAGGTTGTTGATTTGAAAAACCATAATTTTGATTGTTATTCTGAAATTTCATTGAATGATTATAATTATTTTTTGAAATGTTTTGGAAACTGGTATTCCTTCTATTAGAGATTGCGTTTGATTTTTGATAATGTTTGATATTATCTTCCTCAATAATAAATTGTAGAGCTTGAGCTAAAGAATCAGGTCTCATTGCCCTAATTATTGGCCCTAAGGGTTCTCTTAATCCCGCTAAAAAAGTTTTTAATGCTTGCTTAGTGAAAAATTCTCTCTTACTTGGCCTTAAAGCAGCTTCGCATTTTAGGTCAATATAGTTGCAAATAGTGTTTAGTATGGTTATTATTTTTTCGTGAAATTCTTGAGGAGTTTCATTGAAATTTTGTCTTAAATTAACTAAATCTTGATTGAGACAATTTTCGTCTCTTTGATCACCAAAATTTAATAAAAGGGCATTTTTAATATTGTCCCATGAATTTGTGGCTCCATGTATAGCCACGATTTCTTCTGCTCTCCCATGGAGCTTATTTAAAATTCCGTTCAACAGAAGGGTATTTTGAAAATTATTTGTATTTTCTAGATCAAAATAATGCAGTAAAATTGCTTCAGAAGCTTGAATGAATCTATGCAATTTATTTGGGTTCCCATCAAAATCAGGGATAACATTTAAATTTTTAACGTCAAATGCTGGAGGTGCTGGCATTTTTGTGTTTGTATTAGTTAATGAAAGATTTATGAATGAACTCAAAAAATCGGTTTCTAATTCATTTTCGTTTTTTAAATTAAAATTTAATATAAAATTAGGTTATGGCGGAAGCAAGTCGGAAGTTTTCAGGGACTAAAAAGATCTGCAAACATTGTAAAAAAATTGTTGCTGAACCAGTAGACTGTAATACTTGTGGATCCAGTTTTCACCCCAGCTGTGGAAAACAGGCAAAAGTAATTAATAGCGAGAAAATTCTTGATTGCTGTGGAAAGCGTGGAAATTGTGAGGTTAGAACCGGTGAATTCAACATTGCAATAAATATGGATGAGAAGAAATTAAAAATAATAATAAGAGAGACCTTAAACGAGATGCTTAATCCATTCAAAAAGACAATTACAAACGAAATCCAGCAGTTGAGGGTTTCGGTACAGTACATGTCCGACGCTTTTGATGATTACAAGGTAAAAATTGAGACAATATCTGATGAAATGAAAGCGATAAGGAGAGAAAATGAGATATTGAAGGAAAAAATGGGGACATTGGAGATGAAAGTTAATAACATGGAACAGAGAGAAAAACAGAATAACATTGTAATGAGTGGTATACCAGAACAGTCGGAGGAGGTAAATACTACAATGAAAAAAGTAATGAAGGCCCTGAAAGTAGAAATTGAAGAGGAAGACATTGTTGATTGTTTCAAGATTGGAAAAACTGGTAGATCACCAATATTAGTCAAGTTAAGAAACTCTGAAACTAAGACGAAAATATTCAAGGCAGTAAAAAGAACAAAGGGAATCAAAGTCAACGAGTGTGGATTGGCAGGACCGAATAATAATATTTACTTTAATGATGATTTAACTCATCAAAATCAGATACTATTAAAGAACGCTAGAATATTTGGAAAAAATAAGAAATACAAAAATATCTTCTGTAGTAGAGGGAAGATATATGTCTTTAAAACAGATAACGATCCACCGATAAGAATATATTCTGAAGAGGACCTTCAATAAAAGGTCCAATTGTGTTACTCGTTAAATAAGACTTAAGAAAAAAAAAAAAAACAAAAACAAAAAAAAAACAAAAACAAAAAAAAATATATATGTGTAAATTTATGAAAGATGGAGATACATTGAATATACTATATTTAAATATAAGAAGTCTCAGAAATAAAATGGAAGAACTACAAGACTTGATCGATACTTATGATAGTGAAATACATCTGATAGTTCTCACAGAAACATGGCTTAATCCAAATGAAAAACAATTCTACAATATAAAAACATTTAATGCTGTTCATGACTGTAGGGACACTAGAGGAGGAGGGACAAGTATATTTATCAAGCAGGGTATAGACTACATCGATGTGGATACAACAAATGTTAGCCTGGATGATTGCAATATTCTGTCAATATACCTCCAAAAACAAAATCTCACACTGTGGAGTGTTTACAGGCCACCAAAAAGTAGTACAAATAACTTCCTTGAACAAATAGATCTAATAATGGAGAGACATAAAAATAAGTGCATTATATTGGGTGACATGAATATAGATCTATTAGGTGAGACAAAAGCAGTCACAGAATATAAGAATATCATTGGCATGAATGCATATCAAATACAGAATACCTTAACAAGAAATCAAGCCACACGAGAAACAGAGCTAACTGCCACAATACTAGATCATGTGATAACCAACAAAATATCATCCTGCAAGATTAATTTAAAGAACCACATGACATCAGATCATAAAATCATGAACATCAGTATAACAAATAATCTCGAAAAGATGAAGACCAAAAAAATTACTAGAATCAAGTTAGATGAACAAAAATGGAAACAAAGTGTACAAGAAAAACTTCTGAATGAGACAGTTAGTAACTTCAGTGAACTAACAGAAATAATAAAGCAGACAAAAATTGAAAGTTCAACAACATATACAATGAAATATAGAGAAAAAAACGAGTGGATCACAAGTGAGTACATCGAGAAACTTAAAAAAAAACAAATAAAATGTATGAAAGATGGAAAAAAGTACAAAACGAATACACTAAGGACGAGTTTGAAAAGCTGAAAAAGGAAGCTGAAAAACTAAAGAGGAACCTGAAAAAAAATTATGTCAATAAAAAACTTGAGGAAGCTAAGGGAAATTCAAAGAAAACATGGAAAATCCTAAATGAACTTTGCGGAAGGGAAAACAAAAGGGTTAAAACTGTCAATAAAATAGTAGACATTGACGGCAACGTGGTTGAGGATAAATACAAAATTGCCCAAGAATTTAACATACATTTTGGGAGTGTGGGGGTGAATTTGGCTGAAAAAATAAAGAAAAATAACAAGAAATTCAAGGAGGAAGAAACAGAGAAAACCATATACCTAATGCCAACCGATCTAAAGGAAGTTCGAGAAGCTGTTAACTCCTTAAATAATAACAGTGCACCAGGTGAAGATAACCTTTCTAAACAAGATATTATCACGTTGTTTGAGTGCATAGGAGAGAAAATAGTCCAATTTATAAACTCTATATTGACGAGTGGAATATTTCCAGAAGAACTCAAAACAGCAAAAATAACCCCCATCCATAAGAAAGGACAAAGTGATGATGTCAATAATTACAGGCCTATATCAATGCTCAATCATTTTTCTAAAATAGTCGAAAAAATAATAAAAACTAGACTAGTAAACTTCATAAAAAAACACTATGGGTTTGACTCACAACAATATGGATTTCAAGAACACAGTAATACATTGGGAGCTACAGTAGATCTATTGGACTATATAACAAGTGAACTAGACAAAAATAACTATGTTGTCGTGGTTTATATCGATCTGAAAAAAGCCTTCGATACGGTTGATATTGAAATACTGCTGGACAAAATTTGGAAGATGGGATTCAGAGGAGTATGCTACAGACTACTGAAAACATATTCTAAAGGACGAAAACACTTTACCAGGATTGGCAATACTGTGAGTGAAACGCAAAAAATGAAGGTTGGAATAGCACAGGGATCAGTATTGGGACCCTTGGAATATTTAATATATGTCCATAATCTGAAGTATGTACCAATAAAATCAAAATATTTCATGTATGCGGACGATACCGTACTAGTCATGTCAGGCAGTGATGTTGAAGAGTTGGAAACGATAATAAACTGTGATCTAGATTTATTTTTTGAATGGCTGTGCAATAATAAATTAAGTGTGAATGTAGAAAAAACTGTTTATATGATCATAAAACAGAAGAACAAAAAAAAGATAGATTTAGAGATATATTTAAATAACAAAAAATTGAAAGAAGTTAGTGAATACAATTACCTGGGACTGAAGATAACAAAGGATATGACATGGAACAACCCTATAGAAGGCGTAATAGCTAGAATTTCACCCATGGTAGGAGCAATCAGAAGAAGTGCTCACCTACTAAATTGCGAAGGACAAAAATTACTTTATAACAGCTTTATAGAACCGCAACTTAGATATCTTCTGCCATGCTGGGGTAATGCACCAGATTATATAATGAATAGACTGCAGAGGACACAGAACAAAGCAGTTAAAACGATATACATGTTGAATTACCGAACACCAACTGAACAGCTATATAAGGACTCAACAATTATGAATATAGAACAATTGAAGATCTTTGAACAGGTAAAACTTATTTACAAAGTGAAAAACAGAAGACTGAAAACTTTAATAGGACTTAAACAAGTAAAAGAATGTCATAGTTATCAGATGAGAAAGCAAGAGGCCCTGAGAAATAGATTTGCCAGAACAACCAAGGCACAAGATTCGCCAGTATATAGGAGTACTGCAGCATATAATAGAATACCAGGGAACATAGTGGAAAATAATGACTATTACAAATTTAATAAAAAACCTTAAAATGTATGTAAAAAATAACTAGGATATCATAAAAATTATGTGTTATATATATTAGAATTTAAAGTTTATTTTTGTAACAATTTATAAAGGCTCTGACACCAACATTTGTTGATTAAGAGTCAGGAATAAAGATTATTATTATTATTATTAAAAAAAAAATTTGGCTCTGAATCACAATCGTTTTCAAACAAGGAATCGATGGATGAGGAATCAGAGGAGTCTGACATAAACAAAAATTAATGTATCAATAATAATCTCACCAGCTTGTTAGTGCTTTCCACAATTGCATTCTCTGTCTCTGTTCTCCGCTATGGATGTTGGACCTGGACCAATTGTAGTTGGAAAAACTGCACCAAAGTTCAGTAATAAGGTTCGATTTTCACTTAATAGAGTGGACTCTAACGTTTATTCACGATGAAAAACTGCGAAAACTCCGTCGACTGCGCCAATTATGTTTTGAGGATTCAAAACGAGATTTTTAAAAAAGACAATTTAATTCAAATATAAACGATACGATACAAATGGGTTTTATGTCAAGACTAACTCTATACAATACAAATGACCTGTATATATCTATTCGTGTGATGCACCGTAGTCATCTCCTGGAAGTGACGCGTCAGCAGTTCCTATGTGAAGATGCGAAGGTGCAGCGGTAGACAATTCCGGATAGAATTGTAACTCCTCCATCCCCAGAGGAATTTTTACGGCGTGAAAAATGATCTCTGTTGTTGTTGCGAAGGCTCATCATCACGTACCATCATCACCAGTTCCTATGTGAAGATGCGAAGGTGCAGCGGTAGACAATTCCGGATAGAATTGTAACTAGCGCTGTATCGTTCTGCCCAAATGTCTGTAAATTTCGAATTTTGTGTCAAAGATGGCCTCAAACGATAGGATTCGACTGCCTGATGACGAATCCGTGGTCGAATTCAATTCTGTCCGTGGGGCCGTCCAGTCAATATCTCAGATAAAACAAAACCAATCGCAATGAAATTTTGCGGCCACATGCAAGATGCTCATAATAAGCCTCATGCAGAATTTTGTGGCCATAGGGTTAACAGAGCCATAGAAAATTCAATTGGAATATTGAAGAAGAGAAACTTTTTTTTTCCATTACGAGATATCCGATTCGAATGAAATTCATTTTGTGAATGAAGATTGATATACTGAATGTTAATGCAAAATTTCAAGAGAATTGCAACATCGGAACCATAAAATTTAATTTTATGAATAATATCGAAACTTCCAAAATATAATTTTGATCCTGCTTTGATTCGTAATATCAATCTCAAGTCCTATGCAAAGGTAATAGCATTTTAACCCTACCAATGAAAGAGCGCTCGAAAGCACCTGCTCAAGGCTTTTCTCAAAATTTTCAAAATACAACACTATGACTGCGGAAAAATAATGATGTACAAATGATTACAAATATTCGATAATTATTTGTTAAGTATATGTGATTTTGTTGATTTAAGTAACTTGTAATCAATTTCATTCAAATCTATCTTGATGGTACAATTCTGAACAATATTATGTGGCCATAGAGAATAAATTTGAGATTATTTCTATACTCCGTTCCCATATTATTGAGCATAAAGTAGTCCATGGAAATTTGGCATATTCCACTGTGTATATTAAAATTTTAGGTTATGTTGTTTATTTTCTTGTCAGATTGATACGCAATGTTGTCAATTTTGCATAGAGTTCTCTTTCGGCTCTTTACAATGCAATTATCTCTGTAATCATGCGGTAATTGCACTCCATTTACATGGAATGTTTGACAGGGGGGAAATATTCATTAGTATGAAATAAATTCTTGTTATTTGAATAATGAAATTCTGAATTCAATCCATGTTCCCGGAGAATGCAAGATTATTATCAGCAGAACTTTTAATAACAACTATACCAATTGACCCGCTATTATCGGGAAGATATTTCTTTTCGAATTTGTGTGTTCTGTTACTGCATAACGTGAATATGGAGTATGTAAACCTACAGTTCCATAATTTAAATAGCGAAAATTAGTTTTGTAGAGTCGAGTTTTGATACCTTTCACTTAGAAGTAATATCAAATTTATTCTCAATGGTCACAAAATACTTATTGTTCAGTAATGCACTCTGGAAACAGAAGTGAATGAAATTGATTATAAGTATAACCATTGATTTTCATGATAATATAATGAAACTCAATGGTTCAATACAATAATAAATGACTTGCTCACTGCAAGAAGTAAACTTCTTGCTTTTGGTGCGTACCGTAACAGGGTGTCAAGGAAAAAAGTACCATGCATAGTGTCACGCAATAGAGGACTACAAATATGAAAAAAGTCCCATGAATATGTTGGAAACTGCTTCCTTTAAGAAATACAAGGTGTTAAAGTTTATTTTTTTATTTGCCGTTTTCTTGAACTGTAACCTCTTTTCAAACTAAACTAAACTAGGGTTGCTTTAAATGTGCAGAAGCATTGTTTAAACAATGCCAGGAGTTATTATGTGGCGCCCCCTATTTGTAATCTGAAAACATATAGTATATTTGGATTCTGCATCATACAAAACCCCCGCATACCACATTTTGTTTAATTCTTACCTCTTTGTCCAAAGTTATTCAAGAAACACCAAATAAAAAAATAAACTTTAACACCCTGTATTCCTTAAAGGAAGCAGTTTAGGACATATATTCCTGATCTTTTTTCATATTTTATGGCCTTCTATCGCCTGGCACAATGCTTAGTACTTTTTTCCTTGACATCTTGTATATTGTGTACCTAGTCTCATTTTGAAAAGGTTAATCATTATGTTTTTGCTGAAAAGCAGAATCAATTAGGTTCTGAAAATTGACTGTATGCATGAATACCATTCAGCTATTATAGATAAAATATGGAAGATGTGCTTGAATTCAATCGTATCTACGGAGATACAGGTAGAAAAGTTTACATGCAGAAAAATCTCGGGGGAGGCCCGAGCCCCTCGCCCCCCCCCTGGCTGCGCCCTTGACCATAACAATAGGTTAGGGCATTGTTTAAGGTCTCCTTAAACAATGGTTAGGGTGTTGAGTAAGTAAATTTTTTTTTTCTAAAAAAAAATACTTCTACTTGTGTCAAAGTGTCATCTTCGTGTTTTGAAATGAACTTCAAATGGTAAGATAATCGAAAGACCAACGTGAATAGCAATTTCAGTGGTGTAGCAGAGAAGGAACAGGTGTTATTGTTCCACACCCACAGCTTGAGCTACATCAGATGCACACGCTTTGTTTTACGAGACTCTATTTCCGTTAGTGCTCGAGAATAAAAATGGGACACTCATTTCAATGAAAACAGATCGATATTCTGCGTTAGCACCGTCGCGTTACAACAGTTCTCGAAGATCTTCTAGTTGCAGCAGCACGATAATGTTTTCCTTTTTCCCTGGCCATCTGCGATCTCAGGCTAGGTCACTGACCTACTTACAGGTTACGCCATCTGACGGTTTCAGCGGGAAATACGCGAACGGGATTTTCTATTCTCTTGGTGCATGTTTTCATGAATAAAAAGACCGAACATCTGAATTTCGGAGAGGGTGGTGTAGAATGGCAAATACATCAGCTCGTAGTGCGAAATATTTGGGCAGGACGTCCCCTGTGGCCGAGGAATCGTCTGAAAGTGAAGGTGAAGCGGGTGAAAGTGTTCAGCCATCGTTTCATAGACGTAGACTTTCAACCCACCGAGAGATTAGACGGCTGGTAGGGGCTATTGTTTCAGAAATTTGTGTTTTGTGGGAGTTCAAGTCAGCATGAAATGATCTGCAGGCGTGGTGAAGCCGGTCTTTGTTTTTATGTTTCATTAATCTCCCAGAATTTATTGCAACCAGTTCATTTGGCTTTACTGTGAATATATTTTGGATTGTCGTGTTTGAGCATCTAACTTCATTTCAATTATCCTATTCGCTTGTTGTTTCATATTGACCTAAGAAGTAGTGCCTTGATATTAACACTTGAAAATCTAGGTCATCCAGAGGCCGCCAATTCAGCTCTGTAGAATAGTTTCTTTCGTAAAACAATGTAAACATATAAAGTGTGGGTATATTTTTGTACAGCTTTGTATTTTCATTATACTTTTTTGATGAAATATTTGCATGATTTCAATCAACATACCTGGATTACCTTGTAAGATGGGTAGAGTTCTACAGGTAGGTAGATCCAGACTACAGTCAACAGGTGGCAAATAAGTTCACGTGCTTTTATTTAGCAATCAATGCAAGTTGAAATCTCGAAGAGTTTATTCGTTCTGAGTTGAGTTGATATATGAAAATTTTAATTTGATAAAGAAAGAGGACAATTGGTTCATGACTTTTCGTACAGGGTGGGTAGAATTGGTGATCCCTAAACTACAACTTTTTAATCCTGAGAGTTAGACAAAAATAACTGCCACATTGCGATGGTGTGATTTAGGGAAATTCAGAATATCGTCCATTTGAATAAAAATATTTTAGACACGTTTCTGATCAGTATCTAGTGGTAAGGCTATAATTTATTCACGGAAAAAAAACACTTCTTTGATGTCGATTCAAATCAAATTAAGCTGATGTAAAATTTATTTTATTTATCCCCTCAAAGATATTTATTCGAATGTAGATGATAAAATTTTTAATGTCATTGCTTCACACGTAACCAATGATTAGCTAAGTAGGAAAATGGTTAGATAGATACAAACTAATAAAGTATATATATATCAAATTATGTGAAGCTTCTATTGAAAATATCATTTCTCAAGGCATAATCATCATAGGTTCATAGGATAGGATGAGATTGATATTTTAAAAGCTTATATTGGAAATATTACGTTTTCTTCAATCCTTATGACTTATGATTGAATTGAGTAAACGCACATTAAGATACATTTTTTTGAATTTTGAGGAATCTATTATCTTTATCGGAATTAATGTTTTTACTTATCTCACAACATTCTTCCCATTAATGGTTCATTTCCACTCACAAATTCGTGAATCAATTCAACCTTCATTCTCAACTTGAAAGTAGGAAGTTGAACGGAATAACAAAAACGTCCAGTACCTATATGAATATGAAAGAAATTTTTTTCAGTCATCCTTAATCTTTGACAAAATATTCGCCTTTTTCTCGTTCTTCAGCTGATAAATATTTCCAAATAATTCTGATTACCTATTTTCGATATTTGTGAGAATTTTATCAAAGATACAGTGCCATCTTCTACTGATGAGTTTAAAGTCGATTGTTCAAAACATAGCCCTGTTGCCCCTATTCCTCGAGGATCAAAGAATAAAACATATCATCATAACGATGATTTAGTTGTTTTAAGCACAGCGTTTGAAAAATGAGGTGGGTAACTAACTACATGGAAGTAAAAGAAGAGAAGGGGGCCTAACGTTTGACAAGTGTCACGTAAACAAAACAACACAAAACAAAGAAGCGACACACCAATATGGCCGACTTCGAGCTTTTTGAACGATGAATTTTATTATTTGTGCCTCATTCTTGTTCATTTTCTATATAGTTTGTAGCAGAAAGATTTTCACTGTTAGTTAAAAAAGATTTCTTATTCAGTGAATGGGTAATGAATCCAAAAAATTCCCGCCTCTAGTTGACCATACAAATATGGCCGATTTATTTGACACTCTTGCATCAAGGGAAATATAGGATATGCTCCCTCCTCTTCCTTCACCTCCATGGGTAACAATATACAAACTGATCAAAGCAAAGTTGTAAATGCAAAGATGAACACTGAACTTGGATAGAAACGGAATCAATTTTCAAGCGCTCTCTGGAACTGTCGACATACAATGCCAAGGAATATATTTTTTGGCAAGCGAGAAGTGGGTACTGCTCGGACGCTTTTCCTTTGAGAAAATAGCATTTCCTGGCATAGTCCAGGAAGTAAGTATGATTTTGATAAATGCAGTTCATCGTTACAGTAACAGCGAAATAACGATCACTATTATGTTAGTTCTCGAAAGTTTGCATGTTTTTGAGCGCCCGTTCTACTTAAACGAATGCTATATCATTTTACCCAAATGTCTGTAATTTTCGAATTTTGAGCCGAAAATGGTCTCAAACTATAGGGTAACACTCCCTGATAACGCATTCGTGGTCAAATTCAATTCTGTCCGTGGAGCCGTCCTACCTTCCGTAAGCACACTTACTTAGGAAGGGATTGTCCTGGAGAGTTGAAATTTTCAGGATGAGTTCGGGTCCCAAATGGCTCGGTGATGTTCGTTAACCAGCCAAATCGAACAGAGTGTTCGATGAAATATGGCCATTCAAAATATTTGTTCCTTAATATCTCAGAAAAAAGACGAAACCAATCGAAATAAAATGTTACGGCCAAATGCAAGATGCTCATTACAAGCCTCATGAAAAATATTGTTTCCATAATGCTAACAGAACCGTAGAAAATTAAATGGGAATATTGAAAAGAAGAGACTTCATATTTCCATAAGAAGATATTCCATTCGAGTGAAATTTATTTTGTGAATGAAGATTGATATACTGAATGTTCGTTCCAAATTTTGTTGCCATAGTGTTAACAGAACCATAGCAAACTCAATTGGAATATTGAAAAGAAGAATCTTTATATTTCCATAACAAGATACCTATCCAATTCGATTGAAATTTCTTTTGTGAATGTAAACTGATATACTGAATTCTCATGCAAAATATTTTGAGCATAGTGTTGACAGAACCACAGAAAATTCAACTGAAATATTGAAAGAGGAATCTTTATATTTCCAAAACAGAATATCCGATTCAGGTGAAATTATTTTGTGAATAAAAACTGATATACTGAATGTTCATGCAAAGTTTCAAGAGAATCACATCATCAGAACCATAGAATTTAATTATATATCTTACATATTTCATTTTCTGAATAATTTCCAGAATATAGTTCCGATCGTGCTGAGATTCTGCATTTATACAGGGTGCCCCGGAAAGAATGCGACAAAAGGATATCGTGAATCAAGAACATCAGGGAGAACTCTCATCAAGAGGTTTTAATCGTTTAAGGGACTCCGTTTGGAATATACAGGGTGATATTCATTTGATGGCTGAAATTTCAAAGTTGAATAACTTTTGAACTATTGGACCGAATTATTTCAAATTTGCAAGTTTTGTCACCCTTTACGATTGCCATCTTTCAATATTTCACAAATTGAAGAAATCAGATCCGGACTAGCAAAGTTTTGGACTTTTTCTATTTTCATGAATATTGGAAAACCCTGTACGTGAACATTATGTTCTTATTACATTTTCGTAACCACAAAGAATCCATTATCAATAAAAATTAAAAATCTCTGCTTGGCAAGGTCATACAGGGTGATCAAGAGGTGAGCAAAAAACATTACCTCATTAGTGAAATTTCAAAGTTCAATAACTCTTGAATTATTGGACCCAATTATTTCAAATTTGGGAGTTTTGTCACCCTTTATGATTGCCATTTTTCAATATTTTAGAAATCGAATAAACCGGATCCGGACTAGCAAAATTTTAGACCTTTTCTATTTTCATGAATATTGGAACACCCTGTAGGTGAAGACTATGTTTTTATTTCATTTTCGTAGCCGCAAAAAATTAATTGATGAGAAAACTCAAAATCTCTGTTTGGCACGGTCATACAGAGTGATCAAGAAGTGAGCAATAAACAACCTCGTGAGTGAAATTTCAAACTTCATTAACTCTTAAATTATTCGACCGAATGATTTCAAATTTGAATGTTTAAACACCCTTTACGATTACCATCTGTCAATATTTCTGAATTTGAATAAATCAGATCCGGACTAGAAAAATTTCAGACATTCTCTGTTTTTGCTGATAGTGTATCACCCTGTACGTGAATATTATGTTTTTTTTTTCATTTCAGTAGCCATAAAGAATCATATAATGAGAAAAATTAAAAATACCTGCTTGACACTGTCATACAGAGTGATCTAGGAACATGAACTTATGAGTTAAATTTCATAGTTCGAGAAATCTTTTTGCTCACTTCTTGATCACAGTGTATGACCGTGCCAAGCAGAGATTTTTCCCATTAAACGATTCTTTGTGGTTACGAAAATAAAATAAAAACATAGTGTTCACCTTCAGGGTGTTTCAATATTCATGAAAATAAAAAAATCCAAAATTTCCGGATCTAATTTCTTCAATTGGAGTTTGCTGGCCCTGTATGGTGTCCGGTGCTGAATAGGGATTTGGCTTTGTTGGAGGGTGTCCAGCGTCGAGCGTCGCGTCTGCCGTATGGGTTTTTGCGACCAAGTTATGAGGAGAGGCTATCACTCATGAAATTACCGTCATTTGCTGACAGAAGGATTCGAGGTGACCTAATCACAACTTACCGTGTTCTTCACAATCACTTTGGAGCTGACCTAAGCAGCCTCTTCACTTTGAACTCCGATAGTCGTCTACGTGGTCATGCATATAAGCTGTCTAAGGAAAATTTTAGGTCTTCGCAGAGGCAAAACTTCATCTCCAATCGGGTTTTTGGTGCGTGGAATAGTTTGCCGTCGGCAGTTGTGAACTCGGTGTCTGTCAATGCGTTCAAAAACAGTTATGACAGTTTATGCCATCGTGTGCGTCGGTGACACTCGTGATAGTGGAATTTTCTATATATTTTTGTTGATTTGTCACATTTTTGATTTTATATAAAACGAATATGTTTTTAATTTTGAGTTCTATAGGCTTTGCCTCAACTATGTATCGTTTCTAAATAAATAAATAAATAAATAAAAACAAATAAAATTTCTGAAATAGTCAGAGATGGCAATCGTGAAGGGTGATAAAACTCCCAAATTTCAAATAATTCGATCAAATAATTCAAGAATTATTGATCTTTGAAATTTCACACATGAGGTAATGTTTTTTGCTCACTTCTTGATCACCCTGTATGACCGTGCCAAGCAGGGATTTTGAATTTTTCCCATTTATTGATTCTTTGTGGTTACGAAAATAAAATAAAAACATAGTGTCCACCTACAGGGTTTTTCCATATTCATGAAAATAAAAAAATCCAAAATTTTTCAAGTCCGGATCTGATTTCTTCAATTTCTGTAATATTGAAAGATGGCAATCGTAAAGAGTGACAAAACTTTCGAATTTGAAATAATTCGGTCGAATAGTTTGAGAGTTATTGAACTCTGAAATTTCAGCCATAAGATGAATATCACCCTGTATATCCCAAACGAAGGCCCTAAAACGATTAAAACCTCTTGTTGCGAGTCCTCCTTCATGTCCTTGATTCATGGTTTTCGTTTGTCGCATTATTCCCGGGACACCCTGTATATAAGGTATCGATCTCAAGTACCATATTAAATTTTGAGGTAAAATTCTTATTGCCCCACCAATGAACGAGCGCTCAAAAGCTCTTGCTCAAGGCTTTCTTAACTTTTTTTTATCGCGATGGCCAATAAAATATGGAAAGCAGTCGCCATAGTGATTCTTCACGGTTACCGAAGTAAGAATATAGGTATTGTACCCATCACGTCCGAAAATTGTTTTTTCTTACTAGTAACGTGAATTACTATCGTGTGAAACTATAGAGTACGGTTAGATCTCAAAGATCATTTTGAAATTGTGGTTACCAAAATACCATTGAAATTTCGCAAAAAAAATAATAAATACATTTTATTCGAGCCAAAAAGTTTTGTTTCAATTATGTATAAGTATGAAATGTAGTATCTTTGATTCAATTGATTGAGTTACATGGTATAGATGAAACGAAATTGTGGAGAAATTCAGTTTGAGTAAATGAGTATACTCATAATGAAACAATGTTATACCCTTATTTCAATAACACCATATATCCGAAACATTATGCATATTTGAATGAAAAAAATACACTTAATCTGACAGTTTAAGTTGAGAAAATTACATAAAAGCATTTGATAATAAGATAAAAATAACTATCAGCTCAAATGAAAATGAACGAAAACCTTGAAATATTTTTTGCGTAGTCTCGTTTTTGAGCGCTCGTTCTATTTAAACGAGTGCTATATAGTTTTGTCCAAATGTCTGTTAATTTTCGAATTTTGAGCCGAAAATGGTCTCAAACGATAGGGTACAACTCCCTGATGACAAATCCCTGGTCAAATTCAATGTTGTTCATGGGGCGGTCCGTACGTTAGCACGATAACCTTCAAAGGAATTGTGCTAGAGACTTGAGATTTTCAAGGTGAGTTCGATTCCCAAATGCCGCAGTTAAGTTCATTAACGCATTAACCTACCAACTCGTACAGGGTGTTCCTTGAAATAGGGCCATTTTGCGGCCACATGCAAGATGCTCATAATAAGCCACGTGGAAAATTTTATGGTGATAGTGTTAAGAAAACCATAGAAAACTCAATTGGAATATTGAAAAGAAAAATCTTCATATTTTCATAACAAGATATCCGATTCGATCGAGCTGAAATTTTGCAGTATAATGTTCAATGCCAATTCCAAGCAATACGCTTTCACTTATTCAAGGGCGTTTCTTGTATTTTCTAATTTCTTCAGTCTCGGTTCTGGGATGCTGATGTCAAAGACTCGGCCCATCTCTTTGGAGGTCTGCCTGCTGGTCTTCTATCAGAATGGGTAACCGAATGAAGTATTCAGAAGCAATACGACTAATGACTAATGTTACAAGTCTACTAAAACATAAAAATTTATATTATTGTCAATATTGCAAAATGAAATGTATTTCAATCAAGAATTTATACTGAATTCATTATGCCGTTATCCAGGTTA
Source organism: Propylea japonica (assembly GCA_013421045.1). Taxonomy (NCBI): domain Eukaryota; kingdom Metazoa; phylum Arthropoda; class Insecta; order Coleoptera; family Coccinellidae; genus Propylea; species Propylea japonica. The sequence goes on from CM024240.1 coordinate 53,005,568, forward strand.
AATTTTGTTAACGAATCTTCATTGCATAGGCAATGGAAGTTCAATGTTGCTTTTATACGAAGAAATATTTAAAAATTTTATAGAACCAAAGATACTTTCAATGTCGAAATCTCTTAATTGGATACATTTATTACAGCAAACCTGCAACATCTCTAGACCTTTCAAAAAAAATGTTTCTTTCTGCTCTGCAGATTAGACCACTTTCAATTACCTTCTCGTTGGAAGAAAATTTACGACCTTTCAACCTTTTTTTCAATTGAAGAATGGATGATAGTCGGACGCAGCCAAATCTGGTTGATAGGGGGGGAGGTTTCTAGTAATTCTAACCCTAAATCACGAATTCTTGCCAACATGGGATTTGTGTACTGGGGAGTTGTCCTGTAAAAACAAAACAAAACACCTTTGGATAGCTTTCCGTGTCTTTTCTCTTGAATTTTTTCCGTGGAGTGGTCAGTAATGTCGAATAGTAATCTCCAGTTATTGTTATATTTTAATCCAAAAAATCAATCATGGCAACTCCAAAAAAACTGAACCAAGAACTTTTCAAGCAGATTTTTGGACACAAACTTCTTAGGTCTTGGAGAACCAAAGCAAGGGCGGATATAGCTTTTTTTCATGGAGGGGGGGGGTTGGAAATTATTCAAGATCGATAAATCAGGTTCAAAACTTGAAAAAAATTTAATCAAAATATTTAGGAGGAATAATATAATAAGAAAAAATAGTAGTTAAGTAATATTAGTAAAAAACAAACAAATGAAAATATGTGCACCACGTTGCGTAACTTTTTTTAAGGTTTTCGATATTCATTGACTTGAACTATTATATTTCAAGTCAATTTGGAAATGAGATTTTTTTTTATTTTCGAAAATATGATGAACGCATTCGTATGGAATCTTCAGTGCTTTAGATACCCGTTTAAGTTGAATTCGACGGTCTGATAAAATCATGTCATGAACTGCATCGATATTTTCGGGGACTGATACAAAAATTGGCCTTCTCGATGGTTTATCATCTTCAATGGAAAATTTACATCTTTTGAAGCTGGCAGTCCAATTTTCACGCATAAGAATGACAATGATCACCAAGGGTATTAAGCATATTTTCATAAATCTGCTCACCTCTCAACCCTTTTAAATATCTACAGGTACTTGATGATGGCTCGATATTCAAATTTTACAATTTCGATGGAAATCTTTTTTGAAATTTTATTACGTAACCTTGGCTTACTTTTTAGGCGTCAAACTTCACACTGACACTAATGAGTTATTGTTCGTTTTTGTGGTATTGCAACATTTAATTTATGTATGCATGGAACTGGTCTACGCTAACTAGATATCAATACATCCTCGTAACTCCTAATTAAATCAGTGAAATTGAAGTCTCCCAATATGAAAGGAGAATCATTCTTATGAGTGCGTATGAATGGTGAAACCTCAACAAAATAGCAAGGACGATCCACTTTACGTATCAGAAAGAAAATAACATCCACTTAATATTCCTACTAAGTTCAAGAGAAACTTCCATGCATTTCTCCATCCAGGAACAACCTCAACCAGAATATGCTGAAAATTTCATCAATAAAATGAAGATTCCAAGTTGCATTGTAAATATCATTTCTTTCAGTTCGGAAGCCTCGACAACTTTGATGAAAATCATTAAAAGTTTTCTCAGTTTATCGTTTCACTTTCGGAGCTCCTGAATGGTCTGATCCTATTTATTGTGACTCTTTTGAAGTTAATAGTTCTTTACTGAGATTACGTATGCAATTCGCGACATTTCAGCCTTTCTTATAAAGATGCTGCCATGCTGAAGCCAATTAGTAATCAATATTGTTGTCTTTGGCGTATTTTTCACGTTTGATCCTAGTGAAAAAGATATCATTTTGCCAAATGTCTGTATTTTTTTAATTTCGGACCGAAAGCGGTCCCAAAGTACATGGCTGGACTCACTGATGAAGAATCTGAAGAGAGAGAGAGAGAGAGTATATTTATTGCTTGGCAAATGGCTAACGACTTGCGTCTTTCTGCCAGAGTTATTTACATTTCGTTTACATTAATATTATGTTAAAATAATTGAGATATTCGGTTTGAAAAAAAAAATATATGACAATGTATAAAAAAAGGAAGGTAATTCTATATCTTAATGTCTACAGTTGTGTTTCTGATAGGTCCTTTATTGCATCTATTAGTGTCTCAGTTGGGTACTTTATCCTGTGTTGTCTGCTATCATTTTCTTGTATTGTGGTGCTATGTATTATTTGTAGGTTGTAGGGATTGTTCACAAATTTCCTTCTAATGATCTAAATCTACTTAATATTGGTTCTATCTCCATCTTCTCATTTAGTAGGGTGTTCGGCTGGTTATAGAGTGGATTTTCTGGATGACGTATTTTGCTCAATGTTCCCATGCTGCTGCGTTCTGCCACTTCGATGTTATTCAGGCTGGGTCTTCTAGCGTTGCTATATAAAAGATATCCATATTCATATACATATAGTCCTGTAAATTTTTGAGGCTTTTTTGGTGTTTATGCCACGGTTTTTGTATGTGAGAGTCCTGAAGTGCTTTGATCTAGCAATTATTTCTTTCTTTTTCTTGTAGGAATGTGTCTTGAAGTTTATCTTATTATCTATGGTTATTCCTAGGTAAGGTACTTAGCATGTTGCACTGGTTTTATATTTTGTTGGAGCATATTTATCGTTGGTGATGTGTTAGATAGTTTGTGACCAAATATAATGAGTTTGGATTTCTCCGGATTTGGCAGAATTCTCCATTTTCTCATCCATATCATGATTTTGTCACAAAGATCTCATTGTTTTCTTATAGCTTCCATTAGGTTTCTTTTGTGTGTGATAATTGCTGTATCATCGGTATACTGAAGGATATAGCTTTCAAGATTGTTTCTTTTTTTGAGGATGTCGTACACATATATGTTGTATAATATGGGCGATAATGGAGAGCCCTGCAGAACGCCTTGTTGAGAGGTAAATGGTAACGAGAGATATTTGTTGATCTTTATCATAATGCTTCTGTCTCTCAAAAAATCTTTTATTATTTTTTGTAGGTATACTAGAGTGCCCAGTTGGTGGAGTTCATACAGAAGACCCTCATGCCACACGCTATCAAATACTTTTTATATATCCATGAACAGAGCTGTTGACTTGTGTCTTTTCTTCATTGTGGTTTGGATGTTTGAAATAATAGCTACGACTGGATGGATGGTGCAGTGATTTTCTTTGAATCCAAATTGTGTTCTGGAGCCATTTTTTTTACTATTTTTTCGAATTTTTTTCTCATAATTGGAAGAAGAGTAATGGGCCTGTAGTTGGACACCTGATTGTGATCTGTACCATGTTTGTGGATTGTTACGATGATGCCTTTCTTCCATTCCTCTAGAAAGTACCCCGTACATAGACAGAAGTATATATTCTTCGTGTTTCATCATGAATTTTCGGGCTCAGTTGACGTAAAATTTTTCGTGTTATGTAGTCATATCCGGGTGTGGTGTTTTTTCCCTGTAAAGCTTCTTCGTACTCTGTATCGGTTATTCCTGGGACTGTTTCTGTTATATTCTGCTTTTCAACTGTTTTTCTGAGATGTTGTATTTTTGTTTCGAAATTTTGATCGAAGTTTATATTGTCTTTAGGTGTGAATATATCCTGATAGTATTCCCTGAATGCTGCTGCATTCTTCATCGGTATTATAGGTTCTTCCGTTTTTACTTATCTGACTCATTTTAACTTTTGGGTTGGATCTAGTCAGTTTCTTCATTTCTTGCCAGTAGTTTCTGCCTTTCATTTCATTAATCCTTTCACATGTTTTGATCCACTTGTTTGATCTATATTCAGTTATGAGTTTGTGTATTCTTTTGTTGAGGTTGTTATAGAGTTTCTTCAAGTTGGCGTCATTGTTAACTTTCAGTTCTTGATAAAATTGTTTCTTCTTCTTGATTTGATTAATTATGTATGGTGGTACCTAACGCAAGGGCGTAGCCAGGAATTAATTTCGGGGGGGGTTTTGACATTTTGGCAATTGACTTTGTAGGTGCCGGGAATTGTGAGGGTCGCTTTCTGTAGCAAGTATTTGTTGTTTTTAAGAATTCAATCATCCTTTTCCTACTTCGGAAACAATATTCAACATAGATATTCCTGGTTAGGTTAGGTAAACCTATTTTTCAAATATGCTTCAGAATTTAAGTTTTATTCACTCAAACAAAAACTTAAAAAACAATATTTATTTCCCAAACAATACTGATGAATCAATATGAAATTAGTGTGGATGTGTGCTTTCATTGAAACTAAATAGAGTTTTTTAATGTTTTACTCCAAAATAGTGTCAACAACATATGAATAGGTATTAAAAATGAAACAGTGAGAAAACACAAACAATATTTTTTATGGTGAATTCCTTCAGTTGAAGTCTATCCGTTTAGATAATTGGTCAACCACTTCATTTTCATCAATTTTCACACTATAATGAATATTCTTAAACGCCAACCCATTCAATCTAGTTTCGCTAGAAGAATTGCGTAGGTAATTTTTAATTCTCCTCAAGCTGGAAAAACTTCTTTCTGGAGTAGCAGTAGATACCTACTGGAATCGTAGCTAAAATTTGTAGTAGGATGTAGATGTTCGGATACATTATTCTGATTGCACTCATCTAAGCACTCTAATGCCGATTTTGAAATGGAGTTCATTGACATTTTCCATATCTCAAATTCGGCTTTAATTACGTTTTTATTTTTTTCTGGGTGTAGTGAAGAATACATCGATAATGCGTCTTCTAATTCATATTCTCCGTAAATCTCCGTTAAAATTCTGGGGTACAAAACCAGATAAGGCTGATATTAATTTTCGGTGTTTAGAAAATCTATCAGTTAATTGTTGGATAGTATGTTCTAGAAATGGAATGAAACTTTAATATCATCCATATTGCTGATATGAATTGATAATTTTTACTAGATTTTCGGAGATAAGTTGGTTTAAGTGCAAAATGAAAGATTATTTTTGCAACAAAAAATAACTCTGAAACATTTCGGGGGGGGTTTGAACCCCCAAAACCCCCCCCCCCTGGCTACGCCCTTGACCTAACGTATGGAGAAAATGGCCTCTGGTAATTTTCGGTGTGTGCATGGTTGAAGTCTGTTAATTTATTTTGAAAATCGCTTATACAATTTATTGAATAGTGGGGTTCTAGTATCAATGAAATTATCCATCTCTTCATTTACTTTCTCAATATTACATTTCTCCAGATTCAGATGTACATCTTCAGTCCTGCGAGGTAGTTGATTAGGGAACGTTAGCGTTATCTCAATGGCCAAGTGGTCAGATCCTAGATCAGGAACCAGCTTAGCTTTTATATAATTTTTAATGTTGTTGGTGCAAATAACTATATCTGGGGTACTAGGTGGGTTATTACTCATAATAAATGTGGGTGGTGTTTTAATTTGGGTAAAGTCAGAGTTATCTAATAATTGTTGGATTTGTTTTTTCTTTCTTTTATTGCAATTGTAGTCTCCAATTAGTAGAGCATATTTGTATTGTGCTGCTTTTCTGAATATGTTTTCTTTGATTTTTGATAGTGGGTGTATATATATATATATGAAAGGAAAATACGCAGCTTTTCGTTACCTATTGGTATTGTGCAGTGAAGGGTTTCATTAAGCTGGTTATTCATAGCTGGTGGATTGGCCTTACCTAGGTTTAGTTCTCTACAACATAGGATTAAGATACCTCCTCTGATGTTTGTTTTATTACCAAATTTTTTTATGGTGGTCCAGTCGATAAATAGGTTACACATTATATCGTTATTTTCGACGTTATGGTTGATCAAGTATTTCTTTGGGTTGTAGTTATTTATGTTGGAGTATAATAATTTTATGTTATTGAATGCTTCTACTGGAACCCGATGTTGTGTTGTCGTTTGTTACTACAATTTGTGTTCCCTCTATTGGTTCGGTAGAAACTACCGAATTCTCCTCATTTAAATCAAACATCAGTATGTATAGTCTGTTTCCCGAGAATACTGCTGTTGTATCTATATTGTGAGCTTCAATGAATCGTTTTTTCAATTTGTTTATAAGTTGCTGTCGGTCTGTGTTTTTAGGATTATTTAGTTTTTGTATGTGTCTATTATATTGTCGTGGATAGTAATTGGTGTATGAACTCTGTTGTTTTTTGTGATGGAAGATTTCATTTCATGGGATTTTTTGTTAATGGATTCAATTTTTACATTAGGAACGCCATCAATTGGTTTCTGAGGTTAATGATAATTCTGTTTTAGCGTCCGACCGGCCGTGAACGCGAGAACTCTCTCACGGATGAAGTTAGGATTCTGAAATTCTAGTAGGACATCTAAAATTTTTCAAAATTTTCCTGATATTTCGGAAACCACAAATCCGATCAATTCTAAATTTGGTATTTTGAAGGAATATAATGATGCCAGAATTTCAACAAAATTTTTTGAGGAACACGCTAGTACGAAAATATCCTGTTGAAATTTTGCATGAACATTCAGTATATCAATCTTCATTCACAAATGAATTTTACTCGAATCGAATATCTTGTTATGGAAAAATAAAGATTGTTCTTTTCAATATTCCAATTGAATTTTCTATGGTTCTGTTAATACTATGACCACAACATTTTGAATGAGCCTTATTATGAGCATCTTGCATGTGGATTCGAAATTTTATATCGATTGGTTTCCTTTCATCTGAGGTATTGAGGAACAAATACTTTGAATCGCTTGTTTAGATTCGTCATAAGGGACATTTAAGCAAAACGATATAGTACTCGTTTAAGTGGAACAATCGCTCAAAAATATTGCGTCTGTGCCTTATAAACTTACAACATTATGTTCGCTATAACTCTTGAACGGAACGAATTACGGACTTTCACAACAGATTTAGGACAACTACATGTCTGTATCCTCCTATAAATAGGCAAAATCGGTGGATTAGTTCAGGAGTCACTCCCACTTAAACTTCGAAATTAAAGATCAGATCAATATAAAACTAGATATTCAGAAGTAGGACAGCGACGTGCCTATTTGTGCTCATTAGAAGAATTTGCTGGTTTAGATCTTAAAACTCTCTGTGACATCTTCCAAGACGTTCATATGTAATTGACATGTCTATATTATGGGTTTTTGTAGTAATCATCATACGACCCAGGAGCCATGTCATGTTTATTCATGTTAAAAGAATGATAATTCAAATTTGGACATCCTGATAATTTTATTAATTTATGAAGCCTATTCTCCTCTTCGGAATCAATGCTATTGACATCAGAATGTATTGGAAGCGAGATAACGTCACATTAATAAGAAGCCTTAGAAGAAGAAAGTTTGCCCCATGTTCTGGGTAGCGGATAAGCATCTTGCTATTGAATGAAATTATTCGAGTTTAATTTTTTTCGGGCTAGTTTAGATTATGCGACGTGGAGATAAAAGAGCTTTTGCGCTCATGATTTTATGAGAAAATGACGAATCAAATTTTAATCCTGAGGGCTATAGCTTTATTTCATTCATTCATTCATTTATTATCGTCATCAATATAATTACATGACACGTCTATAACAATGATGTAAACATAGATCTATAAAACAAATTTCACAAAAAAAGTGACAACATCAAAAATTGGAATCTGAGAGATACTCCTTCACGCCGTAGTATGCCTTCTACAACAGCTTTCTCTTCAGCAGTGTCCGAATTCGTTGACTTGTCGAGGACTTATCTTCTTCTTCTTCTTCTTCTCTGTGCGGTGCCTTACCGGCCGAACTGAGGCCTAGTGGCCCATTGTTCACCCGCATCGTTCTATAGAGACTCAGCTCCTCAGACACGAAGACAGAAATGTCGAGAGCCTGCCAGGAGTGGTCCCTCTCACCATAGGAATAGAAGGTGTTGGATTTTCTAGGTGTGTTGACCTTAACTCAGTAAGGTTTCCACAGTTGAACAAAATATGCTCAACCGTTTCATCAGTACTCCTGCACCACCGGCATAGGGAGCAGCTCGTCAATCCCATTCAGATTGGCTGCGAAGGCTCCGGACCAACAAATGCTAATCCGGCTCCCCGCCTAGCCAGTTCATCTTCCTTGACGTTACCAGGTATATCCGCATGAGCCGGACACCAGATTACTTTGTCGAGGACTTATACTCTCTTGGTAGTTTGTTATATATTTTTATTGCGAGGTGGTTAACGCTTAGTTGTGTGTTGCTGAAATTCTGTGGAGAGTATAATCCGCCTGCATTCCTGGCGCTGTACGGGTGGTTGAAATTATTTCGGAGAAGACCGCTTTTTGCAAGAACCTAGCTGACGCGGGCAATTATGAAAAGTGATGAAAGGGTTAATATTTTGTGTTGATCAAAAGTGGCCTACAGCTTTCGGTTTTTTTTTTCAAGTCGAATATTATTCGGACGGCATGCTTCTGCTTGATGGAAATACTCTCCTTTCCCGGCAATTTTTTCCATTCTAATACACCATGAAAAAGTCCAAAATGTGCTAATTTTGCAGCCAGTTGACTAGCTGACTAGGATTTTCTTTTCCTATGTTAACTAAGAACTTATTCAATTCGTTGACGGTATTTCCTGGTGTAGTGTTATGCACATGTGTTCGTTTTCCTCTCTTATCAGTATCCTCCTACTCATTTCGTCCTTCTCAACCCCACACACTGTAGCGAGTGCATCCAACTCATTCTTCAACCTTAGAGTCTCCTCGTTAAGACTTGCTTTCTTCTTACTTTTCATTCTTTAATTCTTTCTGGACATGACCTATTATAAGGCATCCAAGAATTTCGCTCAGAATGCGTCAAAAGCAGTCTTGGCCGATTCAGCTGTCGACCATTCGGACCATTCCATACTATCGAGCTCGCATCTCAAACTATGAATATTTGAAGCATATGTTTTTCTAACCGTTAACTTTTCTATCTTCTCTGGCTCTGACTGTTCTGTTAGTCTACATATCATCATTTGTCTTCTGTGATCCGATAGATGTGGTTCAAATGGTTCTGCCGCTGCATCTGTATAATCAGCGAAAATATTGTCAATTAGAGGGTGAGTGGTATTTGTTTTCCTCGAAGGATCGAAGAACATTTGGTCGAGAGCAAACTCCCTAAATAGCTTTATCAGTTCGCTTGAGTTTTTTGAATCTTTCGACATATCTATGCTGAAATCTCCCGATACAAATATATGGCGATGGTGAAGATTCATGTTGAACAATTTCTGCAGACACAATCGTAGGATATTCAGGAATCTGTTGCTATTTCCTTGAGGGGTCTATCGATTGAAAGTACTATTTTTCTTTCTTTCTCCACACATCTGAGCAATAGACTCTACAGAACACTCCGATATCTGTTGCAGACATTCGACCTTCATTTCATCTTCATTCGCATATCCGAGAATCTTCAGCACATTGATGTTTTCCTGATTTACCCAGTGTTCCGTAATCGTAGCCACCTGTATTTTTCTGGTCACCAAGATTTCTCTCAACTTCTGGTCTTCTAGTTCTGTTATGTGATCTTTTTTCGCGAAAAAAAAATGGTAGTTATCTCTTTATTTTGATACCCTCCAGCCAGAAGTCTACCTGGTTTAATATCTCGAGTAATTCAAAATCAAAGCCCGCTCTGAATGATGAGTTCTTACTATTGTCATCTGAAATTTTTTGACGCGTCGAATCTTTTGTCAGGGTGTTTTAGACTCAAAAAGTCTCTTTCTGAACAAGCGTTGTTCGCTCGTCCAACGTATAACCAGGCTTTACGATCCGCTGCTTTGAGGTTATAGACTCCTGCATCTTTTTCGAGCACAGATTTCTTTTTGTTTCTTATCTAACTTTCATTATCTGAATTACAGAATTTCACTCGAGGTTTTGTTATTTTGGTATTCAGATCATATGCTCGATATTGTCTTATCTCCAGCATTACCAACTCTTTCATTTGTTCTGTCCTTCCAGATGCCACTATCTTTTCAACTGTATCAGATGTCGCGTTCTCCGTAATAACATCAGATGTTACCTACTTTATTAGTACTATTGCTCTCTACTGATTTGTTACTTCTCTTAGCCCCATTTCGCACCAAGCCAGTCCAGTCCAGTCCAGTCGAGTCAAGTCAAGTCGGACGCTTCAGGATTGGAATTATTAACTTATCGTTTAAAACAAATGCAATGTGAAATCTAGTTTCACACTAGGCACGTCGCGTCAATTCCAATCGCGTCAAGACTTGTTAAGACTGATTGCGATCCAGCTGGTCGAAAATTTTTATGCCAGTCGTGACAATCGCGTAACGCGTAAACAATGGATGTCCAGACATTAATTGTGTTAGTGCAAGAAAACGAGCCAATATACGATCCTAAACACCCAAAGCACAGAAATCGAGATTTTATTGCTGCTATATGGAGAGGCATAGCACCTGAGGAAAACGGCTAGTCGTTCTTCTGGTGAAATGGCAGCTCTATAGAGCTGCCAACTATAGTTGGTATTCTCTTTTCGGATTCACTGAGCAATCAAATTTCTTAGTTGTACAACGCGCTCATACGAAAGTAATTATAGAATTTTTTTGGATTATCCAGTAAGTCCGGAAAAATAGTGAAAAAACCGAACACTGGTCTTCTTGTGTGTATTGGATGAATTCAATACAAATGCCGTTTCCTCATACTCCTTCTTCTATATAAACGCCGTAAAATTATCGCCCGAAGTGCATCCATCGTAATACAAATTCTGCGGAACACTGACGCTTGACGCGACGTTATGCGACCAGTGCGAAAAGGAATTTTGACTTGACTTGACTTGACAAGACTTGAAAGGATGCGACTAAACTGGACTGGCTTGGTGTGAAATGACCCTTAGGATAATCTAATCGTTCCACAAGTGGCACTGATGCGGAGGTATTTTCTCCAACTTTTTCTATAACTGAAATGTACTTAATGAGTACCTATCTTTATTTTATATTGTAGTTTCTCGACCATATTGGACTTTTCCGCTTATAGTTTACTCAAACAAATGATTTATCTCAATATTTATGTTTTCCATCTGAATTTCAACTTCGGCTAAGTTGTTCACCTGCTTCAATGTAAGTTCTCCTTCAGTGATGTCAATACGTTGGCTGATGGTGTTTTCAAAACAGAGTTCATTTAAACTTGATAGACAAGTTCTTAATCTCTCTATCTCTTGTTTTGCTTTTTCGCAGTCCAAAATTTTGGAGGTTAAGTTTTCACAACAAATAATATTTTTGTTTACGTCGGTATAAATACAACTTATTTTTAAAATGCAACTAGGGTGATACTTATCATTACACCTGTGACATGCTACATAATTTTTCACCTCTTTCGTACACTTTTTACACGCAATAGTCGAATTTTGGCGATATTACTACAGCTTACCATAGTTACATAGTTGACAGTTAATACACGTATTTTCTGTCAAATCATCACGTGATAGTTAGATAGTTACATGTAACCACAGCTCGCCAAAATTCGCCTAATATCTGCAACAATATTACTACGGGGCGCCATTTTGTTCAGTTTCAATTCATTCATGAATTAATCTTTCTTTTTCCAATATTGATGGTACCTTGAAAATTTCTAATTTTAGTAGGAAAGTTAAGAGGGTCATACTTCTATTTGATTACTTGATCCATCGATTTTCCACTCAAAAGTAAACACAATGAAAGTTAAAATTGAACACTACCCGAAAGATTGACCATCATTATGGAATTCAATAGAATAGACAGAATGAAAATAATCCTCTTAATATAAACTTCACTTAGGGTTACTTCCATCTGCCCGATGAACATCGACAATCACAACTGGAAGAAACTGTTGAATATCGAGTGCTGATATTCTATTAATCTTTTTAATGAAACTTCCGATTAATAAATCAAATAAAACTTTATTATAACTTTACTCTCATCCACCATTACAATGTCTTACCAATTTATTTTTATTTAATCTTGACAATTGACATAAACCACAGATGAATTTCCAAACCACAAAATAAAGAACATAGAGTGAAAAAGTAGAAGAGTTACATTTATTCAACTGAGTGCGAGTCCACAACGGCGCACCGACCCTAGCCCATCGCACCGCGATGTCGATGTTTGAAGTTTAATACGAAGTAAATACGTCATTTGATGACATCGCGGTGCGATGGGCTAGGGTCGGTGCGCCGTTGTGGACTCGTACTGGGAATACCTATAATATGAATTAACTTATAATTAACATGCCTACTTATTGTAATACCTGGGAATATAAATATTATCCGCAGTATTGAGAAAAGAGAATTTCGAAACATTTAAGCTTAAAAGCCAGATGGCCCCATACATAGAACCTATTTCGTGTAACTTGATCCTGGGGTAAACAAATGGGTTCGTTATTGTGCGACCCGTCGAACTGTTTACAGTACGAACACTTAGTCGATCTATTTTATGTTCTGTGGTCGATACTTTGGTTTCAGCATATTTTGAAGGACCGATAACTAATAGGGTGATAATGTGCAGTTTTTTCGTGTTAAGTGGCCATGGGAACGCTTGGTTCCCAAGGAAGAAAATAGTTGATGTGGCGTTTTTCTATTGGGTAGGTCAAAGTCCAAAATGTCGAGAAAGGGGAAATTTTCGAAGAAGGGGGACGCTACAGAGCTTAGAAGGTTTTTGAAAAAGGTTTTAAGAGTCAGTTATCGTTTAGCGGTACTCGGTTAAGGTTCCTCAGGGAGGAAGTCTTCGGTCAAGAGTTACGGTTAGGGGGCTCGTTGGAGGAGTCAGTTTTAGGTCAGTCAGTGACGGTTAGGAGGCTAATTGGAAGAGTCTCAGGGAGTTGTGGTCAGAGTTTGGAGGATAGAGTCACGTCGGAAAAATCGGTGGTACTTGGGTGTTCGAGGAAAACGTCGAGCGGAGGCTTAGTTAAATTCGCGAATTGTGGTGTTCGGGAGTGTAAAAGCAGAGCATACGTTTGTGTTTGTTCCCAGGTCAATAAGAAAAGGACGGGAAAAGGTAGGACTGTCCCATATTGAACACTAGGTGTATTCCCAGGTAGAACGGCGAGTCTCCCATTTGTTAGCTTTAGTTCTCTTCCAAGATTCATAACTGATAACAGTTTATTTTTCTTTTGGTGATTGTTCAGAACAGAGTCTTCTTCAATAGATTAGTTGTATATATTTATATGGGTGTTTTTTTTATGTTTCCTAACTCCTCAGAAAAAGTTAACAGTAAGACTCCCTCTTCGTGCAGGGAGCACGGATCAACGTTTTCTTTCTGGCCTTAGGGTAGAAAAGAGAATTCCAATTATTTCAATTAGAAAAGTACAATAGGTCGACTTGTACATCTGGTGACAGCGGTGGGATGTTACTTTTCTGAGGAGAACGGAATTGACCTTAAATTCGGTAATTTTGGTTTTTTTTGAGCTAGTTTATTGAGCGAGATGCGGAAGTCTGAATTATAGGATAGTTTATTCGGAAATACTTCAAAAACCTTTTTTGTTAGAAAATTCGTTGAGATAACCTCGAGGAATACACCTATTAATATAATAATTTTTTTTTCAGCTCGATTTTATTGATTTTGGTTTTGTGCGATTAATGATTGTTTTTAATATGTTGGAGGGCGGCGTCTTTTGAAATTAATATTCAAGTTTCACTAAATTAAATTCGGTTTTCTTGGAAAAATCTTTTAAACATTCGCGTTTGAGATCAGTCAGGTTGTGTAAGTTAATTGAGTCCATATTTTTTTTTTTTGAAGAAAAAATTTCTAAAATTTATATCACAATTTTTTTTTCTTTTCCCTTGTTTTGTCAAAATGTTGAACACACCTGACCCAAATTCCTCAAATATCATGAGAGGCGTTGGAATGTATTCACTAGGTATGATAGCGACTACCTTAGATAATTTTTCTGGCAAGGAAGCGGCCAGATATTTTGATAAATTAGAATTGAGGTCTAAATTAAATAGTTGGACGGAAGAGGAAACTCTGAAACTTTTTAAGTTCAAACTCATAGGGGAAGCGTACACCTTTTTTAAATCCGACCCTGTGTTGGATACACTGAATTATCAAGATTTAAAAACTCGATTACTAGAGAAATTCACACCATTTCGATTACCTGGGGAAAATCAATGGAACTTGAGCAGGTGTTACCAAAAACACGACGAGGATGTTTCCTCATTTTGCACACGGCTCAGAATAATAGGGGCAAACTTATTGCGAGAAGATTTGGAGGGAGCCGCTGCAGGGGAGGAGGCTGGGATAAAAAAGAAAAATAAGGATCTAGTGCTAAATCAATTTAAAATGGGTTTGAGGAAAGATTTGATGAAGGAAACGGGGGTTATGTTATTGCGAGAGGAGGATTTGGACTTAGAAAAAGCAGAGGAGTTGGTGAAACTTCAGGAGACAACTTTCATGATGCTACAAGGCCGTACTTCAAACATTAGAATATCGTCGGTTGAGAACGGGGAAGATGATTTTGGGGAAATTAACCACAAAAGGGTAAGCTGGAAGAGTCCAAGCAATAACAGGGGAAATGGATGTTACTCTTGCGGCAAACCAGGACATTTCGCGAGGGAATGTCGAGGAAAGCCTAGAAGAGGAGGGCAAAGCGAATGTTATTTCTGTCACGAAATAGGGCATTTTCTTAGAGAATTCAATACTTTGTTTGGTGGATACCGGAGCAGCAGTCACTCTTGTGAAGAAATGGCTGGTTTCAAAAAATCAGATTAGGCAGGATGGAATAGATAGGTATCGGTTAACTAGTGTAACGGGTCACAGTCTGCGAACGTGGGGCACTGCGAATATTTACGTAGGACCGGAAGGGGATACCTTGAGTACGACTTGGACTGCTGTCGTTTGCGACAATAATGCCTTAGGAGAATTTGAAATGATTTTGGGTAGGGATTTTCTTCACGCAAATGAGGCAACAATAAATTATGGGGAACAACTGTCCATCTCAATGTGGGGTAGAACGTTCAAACTTTTATGTAAGGGCGAAAACTATCATCATGAGGAGAAAAATATTATGGCATCGAATAGGTACCACCATTCAACAGAAAATTGTTGGAAAAACCCACAATCAAATAATCCGAATTATGTAAGTGAGGAAAAGCATGAAGAGAGGAAAATTGTTGAGAAGCTGAAAGAAAGGGACGCTAACACACAAGTAGAATACAGGGATTTAAGTGAATATAATTTGAGGGAAATTTCGGAAAATAAAGGGGACAAAATAATGGTCGCTTCGGTGGATACTTGTACTCAAACGGAGGAAACGCCAGTGAATATAGGGAATAACATAAGGAATATTATTTCTGGCGAAATACCAACGGAAACTCGTATGATGAAGACTAAACCACAGAAAAGATCGGAGGAAAATGGGAATTTAGGGTATAACATACAAAAACTTGAGGAGACTAGAATAGAACAGGAATTAGAAATTGGGGGAATTGATAAGGAAAATGAATTGAAATGGGAAACTGACATTATTTTGGAAGCTGGAGTTTCGATTCCAGCGCGTACAGAGGCTTTGATTCGAGGAAAGTTGAAAGAAAACATTCAGGGAAATTTCATGATTTGTGAAACGAAGGCATTAGGGAACGGACAGATTCATGTTGCAAATTGTCTATTGAAAAATTCAGAAAGGGTTTGGATTAGGGTGGTAAACATATCTTCGAACGAGGTCAGACTCATTAAACGACAACCCCTGGCTAAGGCAGTGTCATGTGATGTTATGGGAAAAACTGAACAAGGATCGGAAAATTTAATTGGGGGAATTAATCTGGAAAACGATGATTGGAGTAAAAGTGGATTCGATTTTGGACATTTGGATGAGGATACGCAAGCGAAATTAAAACAATTGATACAGGAATATCAAGATTTGTTCTTGAACGAAAATGATAGGTTGACCAGCACTACCAAGGTAAAACATAGCATAACGTTGGAGCCCGGATCTCAACCCCTTTGTAAAGCACCTTATAGAATTCCATATCATCAACGCGAAGTATTGCAAAAAGAAATCGATAGGTTGTTAGAAGCTGGAGTCATATACGACCTTCGTTTAGTCCGTGGTCCGCCCCTGTAGTTTTAGTTACGAAAAAATCACCAACTGGAGAAGAAAAAATAAGGATGTGCATCGATTACAGAGGTTTAAATGGAGTCACAAAAACTGAATATTATCCGCTTCCAAATATTTCAGACTTAATTCAGGGATACAAGACCGGAAATGAGGCATTGTTTTCTGTTATTGATGTAGCAGAGGCATATCATCAGATTGACATGGAGGAAAAGGATATTCCCTTGACAGGTTTCAGTACATTTCAGGGACATTACGAGTACGTGAAAATGCCATTTGGGTTGAAAAATGCTCCGTCCACGTTTCAACGATTTATGAATATTACCTTAGCGGGACTGGGAGATCTATGTATGGTATACCTAGATGATATCATCATATTTAATTCAACCGGAAAAGAAGACCATATAGGAAAATTGAGAAAAGTTTTTGAACGACTCAGGGAAGCGAATATCAAATTGAAACCGACAAAATGTAAACTTTTACTGAAAGAAGTGAAATATTTAGGCCACATGATTACTCAACAAGGAGTATTTCCGGATCCAGAAAAAATTGAATCTATTCACAATTTCCCCCTTCCGAAAAACATCAAGGGAGTGAGATCATTCCTAGGTTTAGTTAATTGGTATAGGAGATTTATACCTAATGCTGCCGAATTAACTGCGCCACTGACTAATTTAACCAAAAAGGATGTTAAGTTTGAAATTACACCGGAAGTTTTGGAATCTATAAGTAAATTGAAGGATGTGTTGACTTCTGATAAAGTTTTAATATTCCCTGACTTCAGCCAACCATTTATAATAGCTACGGACGCCTCTGGGTTAGGAACGGGAGCGGTACTTAGTCAAATAAGGAATGGGCATGAACGGCCGATAGCGTACGCGAGTAGGAATTTCAAAAAAGCTGAGTTGAACTATTCAACAACGGAAAAGGAACTTCTGGGGGTTATTTTTGGTATTCAGACTTTCAGATGTTACCTGTATGGAAAAAAATTCACAGTTATCACCGACCATCGACCACTGAAGTGGTTACTTACAATCAAGGACCCAGGATCTAGGTTGGCCAGGTGGGCAATGACCTTGGCTGAATACGACTTTACGATCATTCACAGGAAAGGTCGACTTCGTGGAAATGCTGACGCTCTGAGTCGGATGTTTAATAAGGATGAGCACTTTATTGACATGGAGTACGAGGAATTCGAGGAATACCGGACGGGTCACCGAGTACCGGATATGGAAAATTTGACGGAAAAAGAGGGAAATATTTTTTCGGCTCCAGAACACTGGTCTTTGGCTCACTGCGTATCGAAGGATCTTGCAATGGGAGCGGGAATAGCATTGCAATCCAAGAAAATTTTTGGCTCAGTAGAAAAATTACGTCAACAGGACAAAAACGTCGGGGAAACGGCTGAATTAAATTTACCGGAAAGGAATGTGTATTATTTAGTGACAAAACCGAATTATTTCGATAAACCTTCATATCGGGGCATGTGGAACGCTCTTCGTGATTTAAGAAGATGCTGTGAGAAAAATAAGGACCGCTATTTAGCAATACCTAGGATGGAATGTGGATTGGATAAACTTGATTGGCAAAAAGTATCGGAAATGATTAAATTCATTTTTCATAATTCGAACATGGAAATCGACGTTTACACCGGTGCGGAAGTCATTGCAGCTATTACAGTACAGAATTCGGAATTTATCGAACCTGAGTGGGATCGGGAGAAGTTGAAAAGGGCGCAGGAGAACGACGCATACTGTCAGGAAATTAGGAAAGATTTGACTATTAAAGCGGGAGAACAACACGACATGTACTACTTATCAAGGGATGGTATCTTGTATCGTACCGATCAAGAAGGGGATAAATTAATTGTGCCGAGGTCATACGTAATGAAAATAATGGGAGATTTTCACGATTCCCCTTTGGCAGGACATCAGGGACAACAAAAGACTTTAGGTAGTCTAAAACGGAGGTTTTTCTGGCCAAATATGCGTACGGATGTCATCGATTATTGTGCAAGTTGTGATGCTTGTAATCGAAGGAAAACTTCACCTCATCAGAAGAAAGCTCCTTTACAACATTTTACAGCTACTTCTGAACCTTGGGATTTAACGTCAATGGATATTGTAGGACCTCTTGTAACATCTCTGAACGGAAATCGATACTTACTCACCTTCCAGGACTACTTTACTAAGTATGTTGAGGCCATACCCTTACCAGACCAAAAGGCGGAGACCATTGCTCGAGTTTTTGTTGAGCATGTTATTATTAGACATGGAGCCCCGAGGAAATTATTGACTGACAGAGGAGCGAATTTCACGTCAGCACTATTCAAGGAGGTGTGTAAAATTTTGGGGATCGAAAAGATCCAAACCTCTAGCTATGCACCCACATCAAATGGACAGATAGAGAGAATGCATAGAGTTCTGAAGGATATGTTGGCCCAATACATTAGTGGTAACCAACGAGACTGGGATAGCTGGATACCTTTTGTTTTAATGGCATATCGTGGAAGCATTCACAACACGACAGGGTACAGTCCATATTTTCTTTTACATGGGAGGGACCAAGTTCTCCCTATAGATAGTTTTTTAGAGTCTGGGAGACTTCGGTATGATTACGATGACAATTATGCTGCAGAATTGTTAGAGAGGTTAAGGGTGGTGTACAGAGACGTGTACCGAAATACGGAGGAAGCTAAGTGTGCGAGAATCAAAAGGTATAACAAGAAAACGGCTGAGCATCAATTCAAGTTAGGCGATTTGGTATATCTGAAAATGATGAATTTGAAAAAGGGTTTATCGAAAAAATTAATGAAAAGTTGGGATGGGCCTTATAGGATTATTGAGATGGTTGGTCCGGTAACATGCAAAATCAGACAATGCGGAGGACGAGATGAACAGACTGTTCATGTGAATAGGTTAAAACGCTTCATCACTAGAAAAATGGGTAGAAGCTCGCCAAATAGGGAATATGAAGTATTAGAGCAACAGGAGCAACAGGAATCTGAAGATGAACAAGATCAAAGGGGTAGATTTCACCCAATGATGATACCCCAATGGGACAGGGATTCTGAACGGGTTCAAGAAGGATTTTCTAGTGAAGAAAGCGAAGAGGAAGTTGAAGTTGAGGAAAGTTCTGATGATGACTACAGAACTGAACAAGTACAGCTGAGGAGATCTAGTAGAGTGAGGAGATCTCCCGACAGATTAGGGAGTTGGGAATACTACTAAGTCCCTAGATCAAAGGGTAGCATGGGACATCGCCTCTTCAGTCCTCAGGAAATTTGAATCGGTTCCTGCTCAATGTAGATTCTAGGGGTTCATCACACCCGGTGAACCGTTATCTAAACCACCCCCCTTCCCTTTTATCATTACTACATCCCTATTTTTTTTCTTGATTTTTTTTCTCAGTTTTTAAATTGAAATTCAGAAGAATTTTAGAGTCAAATGAATTCCATGAAAATTAAAGTTTCATGGAGATGAATGGACGGAATAAAAATTATCGTTTTGGTCTCTAGGTACTATAGTAAGGTGGAAGAGAGCACAACGTTTTGAAAACGCTATAGTTCTGAAGGATATGTTGGCCCAATACATTAGTGGTAACCAACGAGACTGGGATAGCTGGATACCTTTTGTTTTAATGGCATATCGTGGAAGCATTCACAACACGACAGGGTACAGTCCATATTTTCTTTTACATGGGAGGGACCAAGTTCTCCCTATAGATAGTTTTTTAGAGTCTGGGAGACTTCGGTATGATTACGATGACAATTATGCTGCAGAATTGTTAGAGAGGTTAAGGGTGGTGTACAGAGACGTGTACCGAAATACGGAGGAAGCTAAGTGTGCGAGAATCAAAAGGTATAACAAGAAAACGGCTGAGCATCAATTCAAGTTAGGCGATTTGGTATATCTGAAAATGATGAATTTGAAAAAGGGTTTATCGAAAAAATTAATGAAAAGTTGGGATGGGCCTTATAGGATTATTGAGATGGTTGGTCCGGTAACATGCAAAATCAGACAATGCGGAGGACGAGATGAACAGACTGTTCATGTGAATAGGTTAAAACGCTTCATCACTAGAAAAATGGGTAGAAGCTCGCCAAATAGGGAATATGAAGTATTAGAGCAACAGGAGCAACAGGAATCTGAAGATGAACAAGATCAAAGGGGTAGATTTCACCCAATGATGATACCCCAATGGGACAGGGATTCTGAACGGGTTCAAGAAGGATTTTCTAGTGAAGAAAGCGAAGAGGAAGTTGAAGTTGAGGAAAGTTCTGATGATGACTACAGAACTGAACAAGTACAGCTGAGGAGATCTAGTAGAGTGAGGAGATCTCCCGACAGATTAGGGAGTTGGGAATACTACTAAGTCCCTAGATCAAAGGGTAGCATGGGACATCGCCTCTTCAGTCCTCAGGAAATTTGAATCGGTTCCTGCTCAATGTAGATTCTAGGGGTTCATCACACCCGGTGAACCGTTATCTAAACCACCCCCCTTCCCTTTTATCATTACTACATCCCTATTTTTTTTCTTGATTTTTTTTTCTCAGTTTTTAAATTGAAATTCAGAAGAATTTTAGAGTCAAATGAATTCCATGAAAATTAAAGTTTCATGGAGATGAATGGACGGAATAAAAATTATCGTTTTGGTCTCTAGGTACTATAGTAAGGTGGAAGAGAGCACAACGTTTTGAAAACGCTATGTAGTTATGTTCCTCAGCGATAGGATAATTTAAAAGTTAATTTTGAAAACACATACTTATGCTGCTAATTTATATTTTTTGTGGATCAATTATTGATTTTTTTCCCATTATGTTGCATAATGTTTGTGGATTGTTGAATAAAATATTTGTATATATTCGAACATAAATGAGGTTCTTGAAATATTTTTATATAGGTTATTTTAATTTCGGATTTAGAGACAATAATTATTTGACCCAGTTGTTTTGTTTGTGCGTTCATTCACCTCAGATGACTAGGTTACCAGATGCAGTCCCTAAGGCAGTCATCGTGCCATCAGCAAGGAACTAACCTTTGTTGTGACCGCCTAAATAGCACCCAATATCTATATTTCTCCCGTGAAAACCGATACAAGGGACTAAAGTATCCCATACACTGTCGGTCGAATTGGTGATGCCGTGCTAGTGCCCATAAACTAAACAGACTATAAAATAGTGTATCGAACGAAGTCGAACGTTTACGGATATTATGAACTTTTGAGCCAAATGTGAAGTAAAATGATTTGTCGTAATGATAACTGAGTTAGGCAGTTCATAATTAACATTGCATTGAGAAAAGCGCGAGATCCCAATTATGAAGACAAAAATGGAGCAAGGAAATAGCTACAGAAGGCAGCGAGAAGCGGAAAGGCGTTTTTTTTTATAGTAGAAGCAGTCTAAGAAGGATGACCAAATCAGTGGAGGAGTTGAGCATATTGGAAACAGAAGAAGAAACCTCAGACTGAAGAAAAAGAGGTCATTGTGTTAAGAAATATAGATTGAATATAGAGATGAATCATACTATGTTTAGACACAATACCAATATATGTATGTGGAAGGTTCGATTGGGAGATAATCTCCGCCAATCTCAGTAGGTTACGCCACTGGTTCGAGAAGACGTTTGTTGTATCCCCGCCGAAATCCTACACACCGGTAGGGTCTAGCGCCTGGGTGGTTCGAAATAAAAGTGTAAATAAGGTTTGTAAACTCAATTTACTGCAGCAATGATAAAATACAGCACAGCGCAATACAAAACTAGGAATGACTTATCTAATATTTAAATCTGTCAAATCAATTTTTTAAAACTACATGCCTACTCGCTAAATATAAAAGTGACGTTTTTAAAATAGGTACAAAAATCAAATGAGAATAAAATACTACCTAAGTTACAACATTCTCCCACCTGAAAAACGGTTTCAACCAAAACCTTTTTTCACAAATTTAAAACTAATAACAAAATTTTTGTAGCATTTCAACGTCACACAAGTTCTTCCACTTTTCATTCGCCCAGCATTCACCTCTTCTTCATTCACTCGCTGGTCTGTACAGGACCATTTCTCCTTTTTCTCGTACAACCACAAAGGAACCTCCCACCATTTTGACATTTGTATATACAGTCTGGCTTCAATTGTAGCAGCCAATATTTCAAGTCTTGGTAAAGTCAGCTTTCTCTCTTTGTTATCTAAAGGAGCAATTCTAGACTTAAAGCATTGGTCACTTTCGTGTACTCCCTGGCAAAATACACACTTGGCCACATTGAATTCCTTATTCAATAGACCCGCGGCAGTCATTTTTCCCGGAGCAGAATATCCCGAAAGTTTCTTTTCGCTTGGTTTCGATGTTGCAACAGATTTCATTAAATCAAAACCTTCACTGGCTGAAACGATTCGTTGTTCATTTTCCACCTCTGATCTCACAAAACATAACAAATTTTTAAATCTATTATCAAGAGGTGTTTCTGGTTCATCGTTTTGAGAATCATTGAGTCTGTCATTCTCAACATCACGGGTCGAATTATAAGGAGATCTTTTAAATTTTCGCTCACCTTTACTCGGATCTACCTTACCCGTATCACTTTCGACAGACTGCTCATCTACAGGCTTTGACAGGAGTTTTCCAACTAGTAATTTCAAACCTATGAACCTTTTCAAGTAGGCTTCACATTGTTCCATTTCTCCCATCAACTGATCTTCGGTAGCTTCCTCATCAAGCAACAAATTGAACACTTTTTTATCACAAGCAATTAAGTTGTCCCACTTGGGTTTCAAGCATTCCCATGCGATCTCGACATCACTAAACACCAAAGGAACTGTCTTAATATGTCCATCCAATTCGTTTGCTGCTTTTGTAAAGCACATTCGTAATACCTTACGATTTTTCCTAGTTTTTTCGACATTAGCCATTTTGCGCTAACTCTACTGTATTTCGAAAAACTGCACCAAGTCCTGTCACGGTCGCCAAAAATGTTGTATCCCCGCCGAAATCCTACACACCGGTAGGGTCTAGCGCCTGGGTGGTTCGAAATAAAAGTGTAAATAAGGTTTGTAAACTCAATTTACTGCAGCAATGATAAAATACAGCACAGCGCAATACAAAACTAGGAATGACTTATCTAATATTTAAATCTGTCAAATCAATTTTTTAAAACTACATGCCTACTCGCTAAATATAAAAGTGACGTTTTTAAAATAGGTACAAAAATCAAATGAGAATAAAATACTACCTAAGTTACAACAACGTTCGTGTTAAGACAATTATAAGTTCGGTGAAGTGCGACATGGGTGTATCAAATTTCCATTTGTGATAGACAACTACCTCGAATGGACATCGACTGAGCAGTGCCGTGCATATATCCCTCGAACTGATCGATAATAATGGACGATAAAATAAATGTTCGAAAACCCATTCTGACGAAAAACCATGGGTTTTTTTTTAATATTGGGTTGCTATTAGAAGGTGGTTTACTAAAGGTTATTTCTATAATATGGTTTTACAATAGTAGGAAACGAGAAGGAACGAGATTCTACCAAGGAAGTGCGTGAAATTTTATGTGAAAGTCAATTGCGAAAAAGTGTCGGTGTAAGATGAACACCCCTGTGGTTTCTGTATTGGTTTTGTAGAATATTGTATTAGTATATCTATGGGTAATGATAATCTGTTCATAGTTTGAATTGCATGATTTTGTTTTGAGTTTGGCGCTGAAGGAACATACCACTGTAGTTTGCGAAAATAGTAATGTGTAGTCATGTGTTTTTAATTGTTATTTTAGCATTTTGATTTTTTTGTATATGTGTGTTGAGAGGAAAAGTATTGGCTCTGTAATGCCAAGACTTTTTCATTGGGGAGAGTGATGTAATACCTGGGAATATAAATATTATCCGCAGTATTGAGAAAAGAGAATTTCGAAACATTTAAGCTTAAAAGCCAGATGGCCCCATACATAGAACCTATTTCGTGTAACTTGATCCTGGGGTAAACAAATGGGTTCGTTATTGTGCGACCCGTCGAACTGTTTACAGTACGAACACTTAGTCGATCTATTTTATGTTCTGTGGTCGATACTTTGGTTTCAGCATATTTTGAAGGACCGATAACTAATAGGGTGATAATGTGCAGTTTTTTCGTGTTAAGGGGCCATGGGAACGCTTGGTTCCCAAGGAAGAAAATAGTTGATGTGGCGTTTTTCTATTGGGTAGGTCAAAGTCCAAAATGTCGAGAAAGGGGAAATTTTCGAAGAAGGGGGACGCTACAGAGCTTAGAAGGTTTTTGAAAAAGGTTTTAAGAGTCAGTTATCGTTTAGCGGTACTCGGTTAAGGTTCCTCAGGGAGGAAGTCTTCGGTCAAGAGTTACGGTTAGGGGGCTCGTTGGAGGAGTCAGTTTTAGGTCAGTCAGTGACGGTTAGGAGGCTAATTGGAAGAGTCTCAGGGAGTTGTGGTCAGAGTTTGGAGGATAGAGTCACGTCGGAAAAATCGGTGGTACTTGGGTGTTCGAGGAAAACGTCGAGCGGAGGCTTAGTTAAATTCGCGAATTGTGGTGTTCGGGAGTGTAAAAGCAGAGCATACGTTTGTGTTTGTTCCCAGGTCAATAAGAAAAGGACGGGAAAAGGTAGGACTGTCCCATATTGAACACTAGGTGTATTCCCAGGTAGAACGGCGAGTCTCCCATTTGTTAGCTTTAGTTCTTTTCCAAGATTCATAACTGATAACAGTTTATTTTTCTTTTGGTGATTGTTCAGAACAGAGTCTTCTTCAATAGATTAGTTGTATATATTTATATGGGTGTTTTTTTTTATGTTTCCTAACTCCTCAGAAAAAGTTAACAGTAAGACTCCCTCTTCGTGCAGGGAGCACGGATCAACGTTTTCTTTCTGGCCTTAGGGTAGAAAAGAGAATTCCAATTATTTCAATTAGAAAAGTACAATAGGTCGACTTGTACATTATTCCCATCATATAATGCGTATCCAGGAGAAATCAGGCTGTTTCAAGAACAATTATCAGAACTTTTCAAGATGAGTCTTGTTTGTGATGGATGGTAGAAAAAACAGTATCAGAGACACTCTGCACCAGGTTTTTCACATCTGCGAAATTCAACACTGACATTCCCATTGGATTCACCATAAATTGGAACTATATCAACAAGTATACTATTTGAATGAAATGAAGCATTTTGGGTATGAAATTTGAAATATTATACTGAAAGAAAGAATGATATGACTCAACTTATCGCTATGGGAACATATGTGATCCAGGTTTATAGTTCTAATTTTTCATACTTGAGCAGGTTCGCATTGAGGATTTGATTCATGACTACCTAATTAATGGGTTGATCTTCTCGAAACAGATCAATATTTTACCTGTCACAAATGAGCCTCATCTTCCAAAACACCTATCATCATTGAGTTTAAATATAGTAGATGTATACTCAATGCTAATATACATAATTTTTTTGTATGACTTTCGATTTTACTATGGGGATTTCAATAGCAGATCCTTATGAAAATAGTGATTCACAAATACGAACAGTTTTGTGATACATTGAAGAGAAGAAGTTTATACAGTGTGAGTCTTTGACTTGTACATATATTTTAACCGTATATTCCTGGGGTCGAAAGAAACACTTTTTTCCTC
Source organism: Propylea japonica (assembly GCA_013421045.1). Classification (NCBI taxonomy): domain Eukaryota; kingdom Metazoa; phylum Arthropoda; class Insecta; order Coleoptera; family Coccinellidae; genus Propylea; species Propylea japonica. The sequence goes on from CM024240.1 coordinate 53,031,224, forward strand.
TACCATTTTTTCCGATTCGGCCTAAATAAGAAGATATAGCCCTTTTTTGTTTTCAGAATGAGCTATGCCGCCACTGGTAAACTAACCACTGAATTTTTGCAAGTACGAGATATAGCATTCAAACCTTTGAAATAAGCTATTGTATCAAAGAAACGAGTAGATATACCATTCGAAATTTTCAAATAAGCTGCTGTATTAAAGAAAGAAATATGAACTCACTTTTTCAATACCAGTTGTATATTTTCTAATGCAATGATTGATTCATCCAAAATTTTGCTAGTGATGAAGAGCAGAATAATCTCTTCTTGATGTATACTTCATTTTTGATTATATCGGATTAACTTTTAAACCACCTATTCTAGCTATTGCATTCATTTCCAATATCTCTTGAAATCTTCCGTGCAGGAGTTTCTGAAATCAAAACAACAACTCAACCATAACACGCATGACATTTCACGTTCATAAACACCAGTTGGGGCTATTGAATTTCAAGGGGTGTCCGCATATTTATGTTCTCTGGTCCGCATGGTGAAAGTCACAGACGTGACACTAGATTCTTTGTCATCGGTGTTCTGTGGTTAGTTTGTTTTTCAAAATCATACGACCAAAGATTATATAGTATAAAGATAGGAAACGACACGACTACAGTGTATGAGCGCCATCTCTGGGTCAAATGTGAACTAATGTCACTATGGAATGATTAAAATTCTGGTTCTATGATTATAAGTTTCGAAATCAATATACATGGGAAATGTCATTGATATAAAAAAGTGCCAACCAATTCGTTTGCACAAATATTATTTCCCTTCGAACGGCTTTTGCCGTTAGTGTCGTCTCGGAAAAAGTGGAAAAAAGATGAGTTTGTACCCTTCAGTAATGCAGATTACGAACGAGATAGTGAAACTGGATGATCAACTGGTGTTTTATGGATGTATGCAGGTGAAGCTATATCTTGGCTTGATCAACGTCAAACCTCTGTTGCTATTTCCACGATAGAGGCAGAAATAGTGGCTGATAGTGAAGCTGCACGGAAAATTAAATGGTTAAAGTGATCATTCAAGAAAAGTTTTCCGTCAATTCAAACAGTGATGGTGGACAACGAAGCTGCAATTGAACTGAGTCAGAAACTGAAAATCAACAGACGCACTAAGTATATTCATATTCAATCCATGTATAAATCTTACAATAATACCCTAATATTTCTGAAATATCTTTTATAAATGCATAATAAAAATATTACACATGAAATACCGAATTTTATTGAAAATTATGGATTTAAAATATAAAAGTGAAACGTCCTGAAGGGAATACGAATTTCGCGTCTATTCTTATTACAGTTTTCTTTATATAATTTTCAATCCAAATTACAGATTTTATATAAAAATTGATCTTCAGTGCCATCTCTGGGTCAAATGTGAACTAAAAAATGTAGTCGTTTTTTAGTACTACGAATGCAGGGCCGTTTCCTATCTTTCTATACTCTATAATCTATGCATACGACTTCATGAATAATAACTTATTAAGGTCATTTTAGTAGTAATAAATATGATGAATAAATGAGAAATGAACGTATTCTAACGTAATGTAAATTTGGATCAACGTATGTCAAAGCTCAACGAAACAAAATTGCAGTAGGTACTCCGAAAGAGGTGTGGAAACTTGCTTGAATAGATAAGGATTTACACTGAAGAAGTATAGAGGTGAGCTTATTCATTGTAACCCCATTTTTAAGAAAATCCGCTAGTTCTCTTACCATTCGTCATTCCAGATAACAAATTCTCGAATTATTCTTGAAATTTGTCAAAGTGACCACATAGGGAAAATTGAATTCTGTGAATATTTTCGACAGAGTTGCATTCAGCCAAGGTACCCAATTTTTCGAATTTGTAAGATTTTTTTTTCTTTCAACATCGAAGTACTCGGAATTTTGTAGTCGGGAAATATTAATCATAGTCATGAAAAACTATGTTTCAAAAATCATTTCATTTGAAGGAATCGTTCGCGAGATATTACTAAAAATGTATGCTTTTCATGGATTTTCAACAGCCTGTATCTTTTTAACCAGGCCGAATCGGAAAAAATGGTAGAGGAAAAAAGTGTTTCTTTTGACCTCAGGAATCTACGGTTAAAATATATGTACAAGTCAAAGACTCACCCTGTATAAACGAGGCTAGCAAAAAGGACCAAGACTGATTGATGTACAGGGAATACAAATTCGTTGTTTACTGAAGGATTTCGAGAACTAAAGTAGATAGAAAAAACTGACAATACATTAAATCTTGCTGCTTTAGAGGAATTGATGTTTTCTCCGCGAAAAATCTCACAAGAATAGTATGACTTACCTAATACTCGTTACGGCGAAATCCATGATAAGCCGAGAGCAGATCTGGACTCGAATATCCAAATGATGAATAATAATAAATGCGGAAAAAAAGAAAAGTATACGGTTTGTTTCAGTTCTTGGTGTTGCTTCTAAATATCAAAATACTCGTATATCTCAAAAAACCGAATATACAAGGTGTTTTTCGAGTATTTTTATGCATTTACAATTTTGTTCATCCGGATCGGAAACTTAGGTCGCTGGTGTGTAGGGTGGTTAGTAAGTTTGTTACGACCTAAATGGTCGCTTTGGGCTCGATTCTATTTTTCGTGAATTAATATTTTATTGGTCGGATATATGGTTGATCCACAGAACAAAATATAAGTTTCAGTTGAATATCTTAATATATATATTTCTTGTGTGCGTGTGTATGTGACTGAACTCCTCCTAAACGACTGGACCAATTTTGATGAAATTTTTTGTGTGTGTTCGTGGAGATTCGAGAATGGTTTAGATTCACAAATCAGCCCGACAGGTGGCGCTGCAGTCGGTATCTAGGTTATTTATAATTTATAAGGCAAGAAACGGTTGCCGGATCAGCTAGTATTACCTATTTTTATACAATGGCTAAAATTTAATGAGTGTATGATTATTGATAACAATTTATAACCAATACTAGGTAGACTTAACTTTGGGCAGATTACAGATGACTTCCTTTCCTTCGGTACAGCTTGAACGCAGACTTGGCTCAATCCACTGAATTCACGAATGATGATCTGGATTATTTTCAACCCAGAAATTATTCTAGCTGGGACTGCTGGGAGAAACAATTACTCCGTTGATGAACGATGGTTTTCTTCTTCCGTGGATATCTATTCACTGAATTCAAGAAAATTCGACATTGTAAAATGGCAGAACAGCTCTCACGTTTTTCGATCAAAACTGAAATGCTATCAACTTACCGAACTTTCCGAGAACACAATTAATTGAATCCGCTAATCAGCGATTTATTTCAAGACTAAATTCTTCTCAAAACATAAATATAAATTTGCTCTGCAATTCCGTTTACAAACGACTAGCTTAAATGAAAATGTCTATCAGAGACAAATTCAACAACTGTTATTTATCTAGAAGCAAGATTTCAAAAAAGGCCACGATTTCGATCTTTGTCTGGTTTTATTATTCTAATCGATTTTTTTTTATATCATTGAAACAATGATGATCATTCCATCCGACACCTGGCGCTCTGGTGGCTTGGTTTATGCTCGTTACATGCTCATTGGCGTACCAATACCTGAGAAAAGGGTAACGCCATCCCTCCAAAAGGTGAAAATACGTAGTGTTTTCAAAAGAAATACCAACAGCGCAAAATGTAGGACAAAACATCCACAAAGCTACTCTTCAATCTTGCCATCAACGGATGAAAGTTTAAAGTCTGAACAAAATTGCCATAAAATTCAGAGGTGCCCTGAATTCCATTTCACTCTGAGGTATGTAAGGTAAAATGAGAAAGAGGAAACTTTGAGGAAGTTAAGTTCTCAGAATTATTTATATGTCTATTTATGATCAAATTGTAGAGTTAAAAAGAAATTTGAAGCTTTCCTTATACGTACTAATAATTTTTTAAAATTAAAATCGAAAAGTTCTGACCAGCAAACCACATCAAAGGTAAAGGCATTAACAAAATTTGACAAAAGTAATACCTGCTTCTGAACTATTGCTTTAAATGTTTTTTTAAGGAAAATAATAATAAGGTCTCAAAATATCAATTTAAAATGTGACAAGAAAACGGACTGAAGTGCAAAAATGATAATAATCGATGAGTAGGAGAAAGGCATACTCGACCAGATTTATCTGGGTATTGAACTGGATGGATATTTCTGAAAGAGTCCACTTCGTAACTCTTCCAACACCCACTCTTTGTAGATAATCATCTATTTTGTATTCTCAAAATGTATAAATGTGAAATTCGGAGTTCATAAGGTAGTAGACGAGGACATTGCACTAAAATGAAAAGTTCGCTAGAGTTTCTCATTTTTTTCCTTCCAAACATCACAAAACATTTTGCATAGTTAGTAAGTTAAGGCCCTTCGAAAGAATGAGTCGAATTGATGAAACAGCCTCTATCTTTGCAATGAAATTTATTAGACCTTTAACTATGGTATATTCGGCACCAACTGGAGGACTTCATTCACCTTGTGCTTTTTTCCGTTTCCCAATGAAACACCCTGTATATTGGATGAAGCCACAAACACAGGTACAGCTTAGGTGGGCTCATCCAGTATATTTACATATTATGTATACATTTTTTAGCTAATTTTTCCTGACTACGAATGTGAAAACAGATCCAGGCTATACAGGGTGGCCAGGAGATTGACGTTTAAAAAAAACAATTAGATTCCTCTTGCCATGCAGTATCCGAAATACCCCTATGTACGTTATTTTCATAAAATTTCAGAACTTTCTTCCTCAATCACGTAAAAAATTTGAAATAATATATATAATAATAATAAATTGAAAATATTTCGACTTTTTTCTTTTGCAATGAAATCTCCATAAGTTGTACTTTGATACATAAAATAATCAGCTTTGTAACTTTAATGTTAGTTTAGGAAAAATTGGTCTCAAGAGAAAAAATACGTCAATTGGATTAAGACCAAAACTTTAAAACATAAATAAAAAATGTAAATGGATATTTCTTGATTAATGTACCTATAAAATGCACCTAACTTTTAGCAATCAGGATCATTTAGAATAATTCCATTCATTCATTTTAGTTCATCAGCCAGTTTCGATAAATGGGGAAGATTTTAAATATCTCAAATTTAAGCGTTTGTTGAAAGATCTATTCGGATACAAATTTTAGCTGTTCTCAAAAATCTATTAAATGTTACTATTTATATGAAAATTAGATTCACTGTTGAATTTTCTGTAGGTTGGCGTTATCATAGCTACGGTGGAATATGAATTTTAGTTCCTGAACTCCACATCATTCGGTGATAAGGGATCAACGACTGCTGAATATTATTTTTTCATTGTCCGTATCTTGTAGTACAAAGTAATTTCTTTAATTGTTAGCTCTTGATTTCACAAAAAATATATATCATTTTTCTATTCTTGAAAAAAATTTAATAAATCCGTAATATTGAAAAAAAATTGAGCTTATATAATCACTTTTACAGAAGTATCCTATTAGGGATTTCAAACATATTGGCTTTTCATAACTTTTAGAAGAGCGACGACTAATCAACCCTAGGTTATTTCAAACATTTCAGAAATATTTACCAATAATTCAGTATTGAATTTTTTTCTCATGAAATATTGATGTGAGTAATGACATGTGATATAGTTTTGAAATAGCAAACATTTTGCAGTCAGTTTATACAAATTTAGATTATAGTTTACATTTCAGATATCAAAAAGCCTCCTTAATTTTCTAGAATGGATGGTCACTTCAATCATATTTTATTGGAACAACTCCTTCAAATGTTCAAACAAACGAAATATTCAGCGTTATTGAAAACAATTTCTCAATTTTCATTCATAGCTCAAAATCTATGAAAGAGGCTTGATCTGTTTTAATATTCGAAAAAAAAATCGAGAATGTGTTATCAGTTTTCTCTCCGATGCCATAGTTCTTGAGGTTCCTTCAGAAGACAATTTTGCTCGTATGGTATATTGAAATTGGCCGAATAATGTCCATTTTGATCGAAAGTGATTCAAAGAAATATTGATGATGGCCTTTGCACTCCAACAATTTTCTAAAGTGCGTTGAAGTGATATATTCAGCACAAGTATACAGGTTTGGAAATTAACATCGGAAACATACGATATACAATGCATCAGACAGATAATTGTTCCGTCCAGTTGAATAGATGAATCATTGGAAGATTCACGTGCTGTAATTGACTGAATACCATTTCTTAACGTTGGAAGTGGCAATATGGTTGGAAACCTGTATTACGCGCATCGAATTATTTAATGTGTCAAGCTGCCTGAGATACTTGATTCAAGTGCTTGCTGTTGCCTTCCAACGATATGAAAGAGACAATAAACAACTTTACTCAGTCAATTGCAGCACGTGATTCTCTCGACTATACATCTGTTCAACTGGGCTGAAAAATGTCTGTCTGATGCATTGTATTAGTTTTTTTCCGATGTGAATTTCCAAGCCTGTATAAGATGCCCTCGATGAGATTTTCAGCTATGTAATTCACTAATTCGCATCTTGCGGTCTTCTATAATCGAAAACTCAATATGAAATATGAATTCGGCCTATGTAGATACTTATTCACAGGTTTTCTGTTTGCGAATGAAAACTAGCTATTACGACGTCCGAGTATTACAACTAGGGAAATATTAAAAGTATATTTTCAGAGGTAGTCGTAGCTACATCCCTAAGGCAAAGCTCGAGGGATGTATAGAAAACTGAGAGAAATGTATTCATATTTCCCGTGCTGAAATCAATAGTTTTTTTCGGATCTGCTCCTACAGCAAAACGCATAAAGACTTTCAGGAGTGGAGAAAAAACTTGGTAGGGATGTCAACGAAAATATTCATTTGGTATATGTTGAAGCATGTTGCTCTGATTCTTGTTAATTTTGATGTGTGAGTAACCTATTCGATCTCCACCCGTAGAAATATGATGTATTTACATTACGTTACATTGGGAGCAAATCGAGAAATTGTAGAATATCGAAAATATAACTGTGTTATGACTGAGATGTTTGAATTTAATAGTGTAATCACTTATACGTGGAAAACTGTACTTTATGATTGGCAATGAATCAACTGAGACGGATTTAAATGTGATATTGTATAGCTGCTACATTCCGAATGTCGCTCGATTTTTGTGTCAAATCGTAGTTTCAACCCTTTTCCTGCACACATTCCAATTCGTAAAGAGTCACATTGGCAAACAATGAAGGAAAACCCTCAGCCTTTCCATTTTTGCACACTTTCCGTGCAGGAAAGGAATAAGATCGTTCGGGTAACGATAGTTTCGTGCGAAAAAATATATATTTCCGCAGTTGTTAGGAAAATGACTATTCTATAGGTTGAAGCAGATATGATATCCTGATACTGGAATTATGAAACTCAAAATCTGCTGTCAGATATTCTTGCACAATGGCAGAAAAATGAAGTCTTTTGAATCTTAAATTTTTTCGACATGATGTTTGAAAGAAAAGCGAAACAGTGATCCATTCCTTTTGAACATCTCAATTTCCTATCACATATTATAGCAACTTAAGCGATATTGCTCAGTATTGTTTCGATCACAAGAAAAATATACTTATGATACAAGAAGGAATGAAATTGCTGCAGTCAACACAAAAACGTCGCACAGATATCCCAGCAATATCTTTTCGGGAGATTGAGAGTACTTTTGTAATATCCCTGCGAGGTCGCTTGGAGCTCTACAGGGTCTTTCACGAGGAACCCCACCCATATTTATACGGGAAATTACCGAACGTATTTTCATGAAATTCAGCACTTATAATTATTTCACGATGCTGATGAAATCTAAAATATTTTCAAGGCATGAGCACCTCCCTTTTTTCCGGAAATGACGTCAACTTCCGTTTTTCAAATTAGAACACCATTTTTTTATTGCAGAAATAGATTCCTTAGAAAATTTCAAGTTATTTTGATGTAACATTTTTCAGTTTTGGTTGGAAAATTCTCTCTGAGCGGGAAAATTCGAAAAAAAAATCGAAAATAGAGCTCCGCTGAAACAAGAATAACTTCGAGGTTTTTGGATGGAAAATTTTCATTTTTGAGATTTTTCAAGATGTAAGATTGATGTATCCACTTTAAAAATCGAAATTGCGATTCATGATACAGGGGGTGAAAAAATCGCTTTCAAAGTTAGGGATGACAAAATCGTGAAAAATCAATTTTTTCAAATTAAAACCCCAGTTTTTCATGGCAGATATTGAATCTACGTTAAAAAATAATGTGAGTGTATGCATCACACCCTTGCCCTAAAATGGATATTTTCTGAGTTATTCACAAAAAACTGATTTTCGTCTTGAATTTTCAGCTATTTCTTTTCCCTTCACGCCAAAAAGATGAAATTTTCAGGAACCCGTATAAATATGGGTGAGGTTCCCCGTGAAAGACCCTCTATATCTCCTCCAAATTTCCGCCTCAGGGATATTTCCAGGGAGCTCTCAAAGATATCCCTTGTGGAAATCCTCAAACTGCTCACATTGTGGAGGTGAACGGGATATGAGAAATCTTTTTATTTTGATAATTCACAGTATCCATTAAATTTATTATAACATCCGTTCAAATAGATATTGTTTTCTCCGAAACTCGCTATAATTTCGAATGAATAGTTTGGGATTCTTTTTAATTGGACTAAATTCATCTGTTTCCTAACGAAATTTTTGTTGATATCCATTTTCGGAGTTTGATTGTTTTTCGATTGAAATCTTGATCTAGTTTCCAGAAAAAGTTCAGATAGGTCTCAATATTATTATAATTTTTTCGGATTTCGAAGCATTGGAGTATAGGTATAATTCTCAAAATTGTTTTCATTGGCTATGATGCAGAAAGAAGGCATTTAAATTGGTATTTTTTTAAATTTATATCAGGGGAATTGCACTAAACTTCTTTGCGATTTTCATTATATTAAAAGAAAAACCTTTTGAAATAACAAATATCTAAAGAAAAGCAGTTGAAGAAAGTATTCAAGCTGACCAAATAGAAAAACCTTGATTGTTGTTGAAATTTACCAGGTTAGCACTTTCAATATTATCTCTCAAAAAAGTCTATTGGGACAAATAATTACCGATGGTGGCGCTGCAATCGCCGAATCAACTGATCCCGAAACGAGTATTGGTTTCGTGCACGTTTGAGCAAAACCACGAGAGATTGTGGTGTTTCTCAAGTGTTTCAGTTGATTTTTTCTTTTTTGGACTGAAAAATCGTGATAATGGATCTATAAAATCATTTATTAAGTTCAGATCATATTCATCGAGGACGATATGTAGAAAAATATAAGTTTTGGGCATTCACCCTTGTGCACTGCAGGGTGTGGCAGCATAACTTCCTTTTTTTAAAACTTAATAAAACGCATTGTATGAATCAGAAAATTTTTATTCGTTTTTTATAATATAAGCACATACATAAAGTTTTGATTTACCCAGTTTTGAAGATAAAATCAGGTAGGTGACGTCCCCCATTCTCCATACACTGAGTAAACCGATTTGTGGCGTTTGTCATGACTCCAGCCAGTATAGCAGGCGTTATGTTGGCAATTTCCTCCTGGATGTTGTCCTTCAAATCTTGTAGGGTCCTTGGACGGTCCACATAAACACGAGATTTCAAAAAAACCCATAGAAAAAAGTCACAAGGGGTCAAATCGACAATTGCATCAAAGGCCTTAACATTCACATTGCTATACTGACTGGAGTCATGACAAACGCCAGAAATCGGTTTACTCAGTGTATGGAGAATGGGGGACGTCACCTACCTGATTTTATCTTCAAAACTGGGTAAAACAGTATAGTATATAGGTATAACGAAATCCTTTATGAAAGTACCACAAAATAATATAACCTAACCTATTCAAGTGGCGACAGCACGAGCAAGATGCGTAAAGCTCGTCTCAACGTTTGATCCGATTCATAGGGGCGTCGGCCTTTGTGGCAAACTCAAAAGCGCTGTGCTGAGATTCTGCATTTATATATTCGGTATCAATCTTAAGTCCCATATAAAATTCTAAGGTAGTCTTATTGTCCCACCAATGAACGAGAGCTCAAAAGCTTCTGCTCAGGTCTTTTCTTTTTTTTTCGAGATTGTTTCACCTTTTCATCAGTTAGAGTTAAGCAGAACCAGATAGCTTTACAATATCAAATATGACTGTGGATTGCTTTTCTTGGTCTTCTTTTGTATTAATGTATGATGTCTATTGTTATTATATGTACTGAGATCTCATTCCTTATATAATATTTTGTGGTAATAGTCTTATCGCTCCACCAATGAACGAGCACCCAAAAGCTCCTGCTCAGGGCTCTTCTAGAATTTTTCAGAATATATATTGTCTGAGATATTACGTGTGGATCGAAATGGTATTTTAAATATCTTTAGTAAATTTGTTTACTCGCAAAAGAACTGTATTATAATTATTTAAAATGAAGCAAATTCGATAGGAACAACTTCAAAATTCGAAATTTCCAAGGTAGGTTCAAGATTTGTAAAGAACACTTGACTTCATAAATTGAAAGAATGAAATCAATAGATTCCAGGATATTCAAAATTGATCTTATCCTGTTCCCAATAAGAATAAGAGCGCAAAATATTCTGACTTCACATCATTAGTAGAACCTTGTCAATACAGGGCCAAATCTACTTTTATTACATCAATTAAATCAACTTCTGAAACAAAATATACAATGACAAGTTGTACAGAAAATTTCACATAAGTCAACTTACACTTGTAAAAGAAGGGTCTTGTCGCAGTCACCAAATGTTAAAAACTTCAATAAATATATTCAGTAGTCGTGGATGAAGCATAGTATGTACTGGCGAGTCGCTTATAATAGCTGATATTGATTTAGGCTAAACTTCACCTCGGGAATAATAGCTATCATAGTTGCATAATTAGTATATTATGCAACGAGCATATAATAATAGCCATTATACGCTGAAACGTAGACTTTGGGGAAAGCCGGTCTCAATGCAATAGGCTCGCGGCTATACTCAGTGAAGACGGCAGTGAGTTTTATCGGATGGAATGTAATGGGCGCCAGGTAGAGTAATGCCTGCCTACTCAAGGTAAATGAACTGCTTACTCCTCTACCAGAGTAAGAGTTAACAAAAATCTCTCAAAATTCAAGTCACAATAATTTATTACCAACACAAAAATATATGTATGTGCAGTGGTTGATATAATACGGATAAATATTTTCCCCCAAGGGGTAGTCAGTAGGATAACTTACCAAAACACACCAAATTAGATAAGAACAAATAATCTAAACTAACAAAATAAACCCACTTAATCAACTTACAGTCAGCTTAACGTTCTGGATCAGATTGTCAAAAACTATTTTTTTTTGGACTGGAGGAGAAATGCATTTATGCACCGTGGGATTCACCGAGTCGGCGGTCCCAAGGCTAACCAACCCCGACCCGGGGAAGAGCACCTCGCACCATTGTGCGGCGGTTGAAGGTCTTATAGCAAATCATGCCTTCAATAAGAGCTCTAGACGACATCACCTTCAGATCGTTCACACGTATAAGTCCCAAGTCCCTCAGATCACGGGCAGACTTTTCGGACCACAAACCTCGCCAAGTCAGCGTGCAAGATGTAAACTGCACTGAGGAGGCACCAGTGAGCTGTTTAATGTGCTCCTCATGGGGCCTATATTTTGACACTTTCTTCTCGTGCTCGGTGTCGGGGTCAAATTGATCGTTGATGATCTGCGCATCAACAACGATGGCCTTCTGGTGTTGAACAGACACAATGTCCGGTTTCCTAATCTCAACCGCAGTACGAAGAACGGGTTCCTCCCAAACCGTGAAACCTTTGGTACGCATTTTATTGGCCAGATATTTCGACGCCGCGTTATGACGTTCAATGCGGGCACCGTGCATACGGTGGCATTGCTGAAGGATGTGATTCAGCGTTTCGGGTACTCTGCAACCTGCTCGGCACAACCGATCATAGTCTCGCCCCCTGGCCACCCTAGATCGAGTAGGGAGCGCGTTAATACGCATCTTAACGCTGTTCACAAAATCGCTGCCACCCAGAAACTTGGTCCCGTCCGATATCCAGCGATGCTGCTGTGGAATCTTAGAAGAACCCCTCAGTGCCATACCATCCTCAGGGCCAAAAAGAAGATCTGCCCAGCGTCGTTGGATCTTAGCCGGTGTGTCCAAAATTGTCCCCCTGTCGTTAAGCCTGCGAGCGCAGTCGGCGATTTCTTTCTGAAGGAAGGGCCCCGCTACCCGAACCAAACAATGATTCCTGGAGGGAATATCGATCAATTATCCTATAACAAAATCCTGAAGGGATATACAAGCACCTTTATTGGTACCCAACGCAACTTATGAAGTGCACCTCACTATAATTGCTCACAATGATATATAAAATTACCTTACAGAATAATATCACAAATTATCACAATAAAAGGCCAATGATTTACAATTTTAAAGCCAGTGCTACACACTGGTTACCCTCACAAACTACTCCAGAACGTAGATAGCTCCAACCAATAACGCCAGGTACGCAGATACCTCCAAGATAACAGGCAAGTGGATGCCAATTGATACCCCTCACTGACAGGTTCGTGGATGCCTCTAACTGACAGGTACATAGATAATTCAGCCAAGAAGACATGCCAGGCACGTGGACCCTAACAAAGTACTATAAGAAACGATTCAAAAGCTATTAAGGATGTCTTAGTTACCTCTGTTGTTCGAGGGAGATAGGTTCAACCTCCAATTCAGTCGTTAACTTCCTTCAAATACAATATTCGCTATACAACAACCTAATAAAAGAAAATGGTCAGATAACTGGTTCAAGATAGAAAATGTATGCATACCTAGAGGTGCAAGATAGATTCTGTACGGACTCCATGTGGAAAAGTCTGTATTTCCCAAAATATTCCGAAATACTTCTCAGGGAACAATGACGCTCGAAGATACAGGGTGTTTCATTGGGAAAGGGAAATACTTCACAGGTGCATAGGTGGCACCAAGACGGTTCTAGAGATACCCCATTTATTGGGTCTCACTGTCTTCATAGCCGAGATACAGGGTGTTTTATGAATTTTGCCCGTTTCTCCCTGAGGCCGTACCAGACGAACCACCCGGTATATTTTCTTCATATTTGGCAGATATGTTCCTAATTGAGAGCCCAAACATATCATGCACTAAACGCCTCGAAAATCCAGGTCCGGGTTAACAAAAAATTATGAATCGTTTGAATACTTGAAACAACACCCTGTACATCGGAATTTTGAAAATCTGTTTTAATATTCGAAAACACCACTAAAAACTAAACTGAGACGTACACTTCAAATTTTCGCGCAGAAAGTTTTACCGCACAAATTTTCAAGGTAAATGTGAAGTTTTTAGGAACTTGGATACCCGAAAGTGGTTTGAAGTGACTTTTACAATAAATTATCAACAATATTGAATTCATAATTATTTCAATATTACTCTGTAATTCATTTTCACATTGGTTTTCTTTTTTATAGCTGTATACTTTAAAATCCAGGTCCGGGTTAACGAAAATTATGATTCACTTGAATCCTCGAAACAACACCCTGTACATCGGAATTTCGAAAATCTGTTTTAAAATTCGAAAATACCACTAAAAACTGAACTGAGACGTACACTTCAAATTTTCGCGCAGATAGTTTCAATGCACAAATTTTCAACGTAAAAGTGAAGTTTTTTAGAACTTGGATACCTGAAAGTGGTTTGAAGTGACTTTTAACAATGAATTATCAAAATATTGAAATCCATAATTATTATACGTTATGATGCAACTCACTTATCAATAAATGAAAACTAATGTGGAAATGAATCACAAAGCAATGTTGAAATACTTCAAATTTTCGCGCAGAAAGTTTTACCGCACAAATTTTCAAGGTAAATGTGAAGTTTTTAGGAACTTGGATACCCGAAAGTGGTTTGAAGTGACTTTTACAATAAATTATCAACAATATTGAATCCATAATTATTTCAATATTACTCTGTAATTCATTTTCACATTGGTTTTCTTTTTTATAGCTGTATACTTTAAAATCCAGGTCCGGGTTAACGAAAATTATGAATCACTTGAATCCTCGAAACAACACCCTGTACATCAGAATTTTGAAAATCTGTTTCAAAATTCGAAAATACCACTAAAAACTGAACTGAGACGTACACTTCAAATTTTCGCGCAGATAGTTTCAATGCACAAATTTTCAACGTAAAAGTGAAGTTTTTTAGAACTTGGATACCTGAAAGTGGTTTGAAGTGACTTTTAACAATGAATTATCAAAATATTGAAATCCATAATTATTATACGTTATAATGCAACTCACTTATCAATAAATGAAAACTAATGTGGAAATGAATCACAAAGCAATGTTGAAATAATTATGGATTCAATATTATTGATAATTCATTGTTAAAAGTCACTTCAAACCACTTTCAGGTATCTTAAAAACTTCACTTTTACGTTGAAAATTTGTGCATTGAAACTATCTGCGCGAGAATTTGAAGTGTACGTCTCAGTTCAGTTTTTAGTGGTATTTTCGAATTTTAAAACAGATTTTCAAAACTCCGATGTACAGGGTGTTGTTTCGAGGATTCAAACGATTCATAATTTTCGTTAACCCGGATCTGGATTTTCAAGTATACGGCTATAAAAAGAAAAACCAATGTGGAAATGAATTCCAAAGTAATGTTGAAATAATCATGGATTCAATATTGTTGATAATTCATTGTCAAAGTCAGTTCGAACCACTTTCTAGTATCCAAGTTCCTAGAAACTTCACTTTTACCTTGAAAATTTGTGCAGTAAAACTTTCTGCGCGAAAATTTGAAGTATACGTCTGAGTTTAGTTTTTAGTGGTGTTTTCGAATATTAGAACAGATTTTCAAAATTCCGATGTACAGGGTGTTGTTTCGAGGATTCAAACGATTCATAATTTTTTGTTAACCCGGACCTGGATTTTCGAGGCGGTTATTACATAAAATGTTTGGGCTCTCAATTAGGAACATATTTGCCAAATATGAGGAAAATATACCGGGTGGTTCGTATGGTACGGCCTCAGGAAGAAACGGGCAAAATTCATAAAACACCCTGTATCTCGGCTACGAAGACAGTAAGACCCAATAAATGGGGTATTTCTAGAACCGTCTTGGTGCCACCTATGCACCTGTGAAGTATTTCCCTTTCCCAATGAAACACCCTGTATAATCCCTCACAACGAGGATGAATCTAGATTTGAAATTCTCCTCGAAAACGCCTAAACCTTCCACACGTCCTCCGCACAACAAAATGTCCGCCCTGACAGTCGCACAGAAATTTCCGGATACTCAAAGTTCACAGAGCCTATCAGTTGTCATAGCGAAGAAGAAGAAAAACACATAAAAACCAAAATAATATAAAGGAATCATTACGGTACTAATAATCTACGCAGTTTATACCAGAGGAGGGTCTCTATAAATCTATTTCTATAATTCTTCCACGATTTTCCGAAGTACCTTACTGAGGCCAACCACTGCTTTTGAACTAACCAAAAATGACAACACCACTAACCTCACAATTTTCAAATAATAAACAAACCGTTTTCTGAGGGAAAACAATTCGAACAGGTAGGTAAACGAAGTGAATAAGTACAACAATGAGGAAACTTTGAAAATGAACCATCCCAATAAGTTTACTAACTAATAATTTTTGGAAAAAGATGGCAAAACTATATTTTATGATAAATTCCAAAATAATAAGGGCGTTCGGCATCGACATCGGACGTGTCGGATCGATCTAAACCGTTCGTTTATTACATCCGGATTGAGGGAAATACACATCTGTACCGTTCGTCATAAAAATCTGAGCAATCGGACGTCGGTCTTTTCGCTCGGTCTATTTCGACGGAGCAAAGCGATTTTATCCATAGAGTTTTATGTTTTTTATATATTTTTTTGTTTCATGTTGAGTTTCCCGATCCGACAACCGATAGATTGAAAAATTCTAACAGTTTTATTCTTCTGTTTTCATTTATTCATTAAAAACTCAATTAATTCATTAAAATTTTTCAATATAGCTATCGTAGTTATAAATGGGCAGGAGGAGATATTGGTTTCCCGTTTCTTTTTCTTGTAATTAATCAATTAATTGATCAGGATCTTTCGGTACATATCGGTTATTATATGTTCTGTGGGTACAACTATCGCCGTATTGAACGACCAGAAGGGGATATTGCATTACTCGTTTCTTTTGCATTCAGTGCCTTTGCACCTAATTATTTAATTGAGATTTTATGGAAGAGCTACTAAAAGGGTGAAAGTATCGTTAAAAGTTGAGCATATTTGCCAAAATAGTGATCTTTGAAATCTCATAATCTATAAAAGTAGAACAGAGCAGTATGTTCTGTGGCAGATGCTCTGTACCGTTCGTTTATTCCCAGATATTTCAGATTTATCTGTACGATCTGTGGTCACGTGACTAAAAAATCCGTCCGCTCGCGGAGGTCAATGCCGAACGCCCCTAATAACGTTACAACGCAAGTAGCATACTTCACCTTATCCACGACTACTGCATATATTAATTGAAGATTTTAACATTTTGCGACCGTAAAGGTTGACGCTCACTTGGACGAGACGAGACGAAACGAAGCGAAGAGTTGTTTTCCGCAGGCACGATTTGCACTGAATCAAATGGGTAGACGCTCACTTGGGAGGCGCGAAGCGAAGATCAGAATCGTTAGGCGCGTGGCAGATTAGACGCGCACTTGGACGAAGCGAAGCGGTCGGAAGGAACGCGTCGTTTTCCGCTGGGATCTTTTGCATTGAAATAAATGGGTAGACACGCACCTAGGAGACGCGAAGCGAGGATCAGCGAGGCGGCGAGTCGTTGGTCGCCAGGAAGATCTTTGGGGCATGTGAGCGAAATTTCTCGAGGCGGCAAGTAGGTATCCGACGGCCCGGAAGTTCGGCGCGCTGTATTTCCAATACACAGTTATTTTTGAATTTGTGTGAAATGAGTTTGTATTTTTGTATTTTGTACAACTGTGAATGTGAATTCAAATAGTCTGAAATATAGGTATTATATTAAGTGAATATAACAAAATATTGAAAAATCCTTCTTGCAAAGAAATTAGTCTTGATAAAATTGTAAAATTGTGGAATTGTGGAATTGTGGAATAATTCTTTCGAGGGATATATGATCAGCAAACATCAAACATGTTCGGTATTGAATGTTGGAATAGTTGTTCAATCAATACCATCAATTATCATTTCAATAAATGTGATTTCTCATAATGAATAATAAATTAATTGATAATTTATCGTGTTGAAAATAATTCCTTCATGAAGTATTTCGTGTTAATTTACTGAATCATTTTCTAACAGTAAAAAAGAAGCAGACATTTTTCGATGTTGTAGAAAAAGGTATTTTTCCTGAAATCACCAGAATGAATGAATTCGATTACTACTTGCTTTGTTTTTTATCGGTTGAAAAGACAATAAGCATTTCGTATAAATGATTTAAGACATTTTTTTGTATTCCTGGATGAAGGACGACGAGGATTTCATTGAAAAATTCCCAATTAAAACAAGATTATGACCAAAACACGATTCGAACAAATATTTCATGGCTGACCATAACCAAAAATAACCAGTCGGCGCCAGGGATTCTACCGCCCAGGCAAAAGTAAATTTTGAATAAAATAAATATGAATAAGTCTGATTTGTAGCTCCTAAAATTTGCCGTCCAAGCAGATTGCTTGCCCGGCCGGCGACCCTACACAGGTATAACAAAAGCTTTGCGAAAGTTTATGCAACTTCCGAGAACTTATGACTGGTAATTCCAGTTCACTTTCTGTTGATAAAATCTTCAGCTTACTCCAAAATTCAAAAACATTTGGTATTCTAGTCTCTGTTCAAAGAGAAAAATATTCAGTCAGCTTTTGGTACTGTTCAGTGAGAGTGCATGTGTCTTGAGTTCCAACTTATTTAACGAATTGATAACTATCGAATTTTAATTGGTGAAATATGTAAGTACATATAGCAAAGTGAAACAATGTGAAATATTTAATTTTATATTATTGATGAAATTTATAGAAATTTCAGTGAATAAGAAAAATAAATGACGAGGAACTAATTATCAATGTGCAAGATTACCCCTTTTTGTATGATCTGGATGATGGTAGATACAGTAACCAGCTAATCCGCGAGAATGCATGGGAAGAAATAGGAATGAAAATGAAAAGCAAAGGTGAGATGATTTTTTTTATTATGAAAAGTTTTTTCGAACAGTTCCACTTGTGTTCTTACATCCATTAATGGAATTATAATGATTATTGGTAATTCAGTTTTGAATTTAAACTAGATATTTCTGTTTTGATTCGTTGTCCCCTGGCGAACAATGGACAGCTGCCATGCAACCGATCCTATATCAGTGAAATAATCTTTGAATTTTTCTCTCACTAACAACGCCGAGCCTGAAAATGAACCCCCAATGTGAGGAATATCATCCATCGCATTGCTTGTCGAAAGTTCCTGTTCACAAGTTTCTGCGAACAATCTGCGAATCATCTCTTAAAAAATTATGAAGGCAGCAGATTGCTGAGACAACTATTTCAAGGTGTTCAGGTGTTATTTCCATTCTTCGTTGATAAATTCTAAATTTTTTACTCAGAATTCCGAAACCATTCTCGCTCACGTTTCTGGCTCTGCTCAGTCTATAATTGTATATTTTTTTGTCTTCATTTCCACGAAGCTGTTGACCACGATATGGTCTCATCAAATTTTTATTCAGAGGAAACGCCTCGTCTCCAACTAGAACATGTGGCATGAGTTCTGTTGTTCCTGGCAGAGCTTTTTCTGGAGGAAAGTCCAGATCCCCTTGTAGCAATTTTTTTCTAAACGAAGAACGGGACAAGACACCCCCATCACTATTCTTTCCAGAAGCACCAACATCAATAAATATAAATTTATAGTTTGCATCAAATACAGCTAAAAGGATGATGCTGCAAGTTTTTTTGTAGTTGTAAAACAATGAACCACTATGTTTGGGTTTCTGAAACACGACATGCTTTCCGTCAATTGCACCAACGCAATTAGGAAAATTCCATCTATTACAAAATTCTTCTTCTTTTTGCTCCCATAACTTTCTATCTGGAACTGGCATAACAACTGGCTGAAGAACGTTCCAAATTGCTTCACAAGTTTCGTAGACGATGTTCCTCACAGTAGTTTCTCCAAGACGATAACTGAAGGCTATGGTTCCAAAATTGTCACCCGTCGCTAAAAATCTAGAAAAAAAACAAATTGAATACGAAGTCCACATTAAAGTTGCTGACATTTGTAATAGCGTGAACAGAGTGTATATTACATATTTTGCCGACAAAGTTTTTTGCTCTGTTTTGCTAATTCACTGGTCCTCAACCTGAGATTTTCTATCATTGTTGGCTTATTATGTGTACGATATAAGATAATCATTATGGAACAAAAGATACGTATCAAAATTTAACTGACAGTTTCTGTAAGCCAACAGTTATATACAGAAATTTTGTCGTGAACATTAATAATGACATAAATTTTTTGGCAGGTGTGGACTGCAAGAATAGGTGGAAAACACTACGTGATTGCTACCGGAAGTCAATGAAGGGGAGACAAACAAAATCTGGGCAGGCTGCCACAAATAAAAAGATGTGGAAGTACGAGAAACAAATGGAATTTCTGAAAAAACACATTAACGACGAGAGGACGACCAGAAGCAATATGCAGTGTGCACAACCATCCGAAAATGTTTTTAGTGACGATGGAAATGAAGAACTAGGACCATCTTGCAGTGAAACAACACCAACAACACCGTTAGATATGTCGGAATTGAGGGAAAACAAAAGGAAAGCCTCCACCCCCCAAGGTCCTGCTCTAGTAGCTTTGAAGGAATACATTGATTATAAAAAACAGAAAGAAAATAAATATTCGGACCATTTGACCAAATATTTTGCTAGTGTCGAGGAGACGGTTCGAACCTTTCCTCCGGAATTGCAGGTAAAAATTAAACAGGAATTTTCGACCATTCTTCATAATTATGAATATGAAGCAATTATTTATCAACGCCAGGTCCAGTTATCTCCAGATGTAGATATGTCCACAGAGGCAAGAATAATTTAATATAAATATAAAAAGATATAAGATTTTTTTCCAACCTCCATCATTATCCATTTGTTTTATGTTAAGAAAAAAATTGGAAATCAAATGAATTAGACCAATAAATATTTCAATGAAAAAATTCAATATCAAGTTCAATACGAAGGTGCTGAAATGATTCAAAATATGCCTTACCTCAGACAAACGGCCAATCTCTCTTCAATAGGCACAGCCTTCCGAAATTTAGTGTTCTTATGTTCTATTTTTTTTTTGGTTTGTTTTTCTTCATTTTCCATGCATGCCAATAAGCCCAAAAAAACGAGATCTTCTTCTGAGGAAGAACTGTCCATCTTGACCGCACACTATGAATTATTGAAATACTACTGCGGACTACAGAGATTATGATGATCAAATAACAATAGACCCTTGTTCATACGGGTGGGCGACATGCAGCAAGGGTAATAAGAATTTATTGCGGCCTAAAAATAGGGGGAATTTCTTCCGATGGCTGATCGTCGCATCGTTTCGTCCAAGTGCGCGGTCCCAGGCGAACTAACGCGTCGCTTAGTCTCGTCTCGTCTCGTCCAAGTGACCTTAACCCTTCAATTAAAAGGTATAATGGGTAGATTATACAATAGTCGTGGATAATAATACTCTTGTCCAAATTTTGTCTTAACTACAGAATATTAGGATGGATTTATTATTATGAAAGATATCTGATGTAAATATAGCAATTTCCATTATTTAGATGTGCCGAATTGCTTGAATCGACCTAGAAGTTAGTTTGCGTCTCCGCAGTTAACGTTATTATTTTTAATGAACCAACAGCCATTCAATCTGGAGATGAAAAGTCATAAAAATGGGACTCGGGCAAAAATTTCCTCATTTCGCTCGAATTCGATTTGATTGGATCGTTTACGTTTTAACAATGATTTGAAGTAGATCATTTCTTCGAGTATGATATCGATGGTCCCAAATCAATAACTAAGAGAGCAGGGTGAAATGTTTTCGGCCTGACCCAGAAATGGCATCCCAAGGTCTACTTTTGGAGCGGTGTTCTACAGTACCATTCCTTTTGAGCTGCTATGTTGAATTTCAGTCAAATTGCTACATTAGTTTGAGTTTGAGAGCACATTGCGCGAGACGCTTTCGTTGTTTTAGTGAAAATTGAAAAAAATGTAAAAACGTGCTATCATCAAATACCTACTTCTATTTGAAAAATTTTAAACCAAAACAAATGAAAGAAGAGATGTATTCAATACTAGGAGACTCCCCGCCCCCCCCGTCATATTCAACTATTAATGGGTCGATTACATTGAGATACTTTACAAGCTGCTACTGAGCGAATTTAGAAGTGAGTGAATCAGCTTGTGAGATTGTGAAGATTACACACAAAACTGTCTACTCGCCGAGTAGCCAACAATCTAGCGATCAACGTGAGTTTTATGTTTGAATCATTGTCAAGGCTCTAATAAATGTCAAATAAGTTTTTAAATTTAAGAACCAGGATCCACCGAGTAGATGAGAACTCACATTGTTTAGTATCAACTGTGATTACATAAGGCTTGTTTACATGCCAACAAGCCAAAACGCCAGCGAAATAGCGTGTAAAGTAGACCAGCTATCAACTTTAGTCGCAGCTTTTTTACAATCAGATTGTAGGCTTGTTAACACGATCACACTGGGCGAATTTACAATCAGCTACTGAATTCGCTCAGTAGCAGCTTGTAAAGTATCTCAATGTAATCGACCCATGAGCAATATGTTCCTGATTTTAAAATGGATTGTGTGAACAACTCTGGTGAATCTCGCTCAGTATGACCAGTTAGGTCACAACTTCAAAAATGATTGAGAAAATCCATCAAATGGTGTGGGTGGACTGCTGGTTGAAAGTTCATGAGATAGCTGAGACCTGTAGGATGTAAGCAGAATGTGTGCGAAATATTCTGCACAACAATCTGTGCATGAAAAAGCTGTGCGCGATTCTGCTGCCTCGTTTACTTACGCTCGACCAAAAACTGATTCAAAGAAACATTTCTACCGACAATTTAGCGCTGTATAGGTGAAATACAAACGAATTTTGGCGCCCGTTCATAACTGTTGATATGACTTGGGTCCATCACTAACCTCCTAAGAATAAAGAACAGTCGAAACAGTGGGTTTGAAAAGTAGAACTAACTCCAAAGTAGGCAAATACAATTTTATCGTCCAAGAAGGTTATGGCTACGGTTTTATGGGATGCGAGAGGAATTATCTACATTAATGACCTTGAAAAGGGTAAGACTATCACTGTGAATACTAAGCAGAGTTATTCCAACGTTTGAATTACGAAGTGCAAATTAAACAACCTCATTTGCAGAAGAAAGAAATTAATTCCATCACGAAAAATACACCAGTGCATTCGTCGATTGTTGCTATGTCCAAAATCCACCAATTTAAGTTTGAATAGATGCCGCATCCCCCCTACTCTGTAGACTTAGCCTCCAGCGACTACTACCTATTTCTTTATTCAAAGAAATTTCTTGGGTTAGTGCTGAAAGATTCAAGAGCAACGAAGAAGTTATCAAAGATGTGAATCAGCTTTTTGAGGAGCCGGACAAATCTACGTTTAAAAGTGGAATAACTAAATTAGAGCAATGTTATGAGAAATGCATCAGTGTTTATGGAGTTTATGTTGAAAAATAAAGCAAATTGTTATTTTTGAATTGAGTGCGTAAAATGAGTTTTTTTCATGGTACGTGAGAGTATCGATTCACTCGAAACTGCTATGAAAACACGAATTTTATAAGCACGAAAAAAAAATTGTGTACACCTGTAAATGAGAGTTCACATCGTCTGAAATATAATTATTGAAGATAATGTTTCCAGTAAAATATTTCTTTTCATCAAGTGATCTTTTTGTGTCGTTACTTTTTAAACAGTGATAAATAGTATATTATGCAACGAGCGGATAATAATACGCAAGTAGCATACATACTATAAGTACTTTATCCACGACTACTGAATATTAAAGATTTCAACATTTGGCGACCGTGACAAGACACTACCTTACTAGTAAGGTAGTGGACAAGACCCTTCTATGACAAGCGTGGAAAAAGTCAAGTTGACACATGAGAAATTTGTGGAGAAGTGGTCATTGTATATTTTGTAATAAAAATTGCTTTAATTGATATAATAAAAGTAGATTTGGCCCTCGATTGACAAGGTATACCCAAATTTGTTAGTTGGAGTACTTTAGAAAGGGCACTGAAGAAATACCAATTTAAAGAATATTATATCAAAGCTAAATCTATGAAGCATCTGACAGCAGTGATTAATATCTCATTAATCACTTGTGATCAATGGATATTATTTTGGACGAGCACACAGACGTAAAATTGCTAGATTATATAGTAGTCGTGGATAAAAGACTTTTTTTAACGGTGAACAAAAGTCATTTAGCATCCATAGTGATTGAGAAAAGTCAAGTTATTTTGACAGTTGTACAAAATAGTTATTTTTGTATTAAGTGCGTAAAATGTTTTTTTTTCATGGCACATGTATCAATTTTTGGCCGAGACCGCAGGTCACTCGAATGTGCCATAAAAACACGAATTTTATACGCACGAAATACAAACAAAATTTTTTGTACAACTATGAATGTGAATTAATTTTCATCGTCCGAAATATAATTAAAGATAATGCTTCCAAAACAATATTTCTATACATTCAGTGATCTTTCGCTATCGTTTCTATAGAAACTACTTTTTTTAACGGTGAAAAAAGTAAATTCGTTTTTTAACTGTGACAAATAGTATATTATATTATAAGGATTAGAAGTGCATAGTTTTTTTACGAGCAATATTTGCAGTTGCGAGGCGCAGCCGAGCGAATGCAGAATTGCGAGTAATAGGCACTTTTAATCCGAATAATATATGCTATTTTTTCTCCAACCAAGTCAAAATTACAATAAAATTGGTTTTAGTGAAAAATCGTTCATAATTTGGTTATGAATTTGAACACAGAATCATGACAGTGATTGTCATGTAGACTTCAAATGCATTTACTTTCAATCCAAGGATTAAAAGTAGCGTTTTTAATCCTAGGATTGAAAGTGTTGCTAAGCAACGAGCAAATTTTTGTACGGTAAGAGAATTTATGACTTTTGCACCTGAAATTATTACAGAAAAGTCAACATTTTTTGATGGTTGGAGAAAAAAAGACTTTTTTTCTGTGACGGGAAAAAAATGTGACATTTTATATCCATTGACAGGTCACAAAATATGACTTTTTACGAAATTACTTTTTTCCCTGTCAAAGAAATGATTCTCTATGTAGCCGGGAAAAAAGTACTGACTTTTTTCCCGGGGAAAAAAGTAATTTTATGAAGAGTTATATTTCTTTCACTATTGAATGGTCGTTTTTCCTGCCACAGAAAAAAATAGTGTATTAAACACGGGGAAAATATTAGATTTTAGCTCTCGGCTTTTTGTCTCCCTCCGCTTCGCGTCGGGAAACAATATAACCTCGAGCTAAAATCTATTACTTTTTTCCCTTGTATAATAAATAACTATTTTCAATGATGAAAATAATCAATTATTTAGGCATCCGTAGTGATGAAGAAAATTCAAGGTTTTTGGACAGTCGTAAAAAAAATTTCTGAAACATCGTTTATCTTGGACAGGTGGAAATTTTTTCACACCATCCTCATATTGGGCCATTTCGATAAAGGCGAGAAAAATTGTCTAAGAATTCAAAACACTCTTCTTCTGATGTTTCGCAAGTGAGAAATCACTCAGTGTCAATGGTTTTTATTGGTTTCTAGAGGTTCGTGGGAATGTGGGTCATGCGAATTCCGCAAAAAATATTTGAAAATTCGGTGGTGTTTATTCGAGACCATCGATACTTCGTTTTGCGAAAATCATTGTCTTGCTCTAGGATAACGAAGGAACGAATTGTTGTATTCTCTGTTCTGTGATTAGTAATAATTTATAGTTTGCGTAACTCAAAGCGCAGAAGCCTGAGCTGAGATGATTCCTAATTTGAATTCAGCTAATTAATCAATATACTCGTAGATCGCTTGCGTTCAGAAAAATCGTATACAGGGTGCATCTGAATAACAACGAAAAATTGGAATGGATGATTCCTCAGATCATTTTATGAAAAAAGTTTCCCATAAATGTAGATCCGGAACTCAGATCAACAAAATACATAGATATGCCTTTTCAGATGTGAACATGAGGACAAGATCTCTATGTTTATATTCCACCATGCTGTTTATAAACATTAACCTAACTTTGGCTATTTTCATGATTTCAGAGACATTGGCACCGGCTTTCGCTATTCTGAATCAATTAATATGAATTGCAGTGATATTGGAGTTCATTTACTTCAGAAAAATTCCAAAATACTGTATTGTTTCAAAGACATGTCAAAAACACGATTGTTTACGAAAAGCAACAATCCAGAGTTCAGTACAGTAGCGAGTATTGAAATAATTATGTTGCTTTTTTTCTGTAAACCTATAATTAGCTACATGATGTACCGCTGCTAATTAAAATAAAGGGGATGCCTCTTATAACTTAAGAAAAATCTATTGATCTCAGTTTATGCAGAATTTATATTTACCCCTTTTCAGTACATCTAAAAAAAGCGCGACCCTGCCTCTGGACTATCAAATTTCAAAATAAAAACAAACATTTGCTTTGTATATCTTGTCCTCAAAGTCATTCTATTGATATGAAGCTTGAAGTCTATCTAGGTGTTTTGTTGATCTGAGGTCCAGAAATACATCGTTTCCAAATATCTTGTACCAAGATACAGGCACTGACTAAAAAATGGTACTCCACTGAGATATTTTGAACTAACAATTATTTTTTAATTCTTTGTTAAATTTTTGACAAAAATCTTCTCTGCCTTTTCTCGTCAGAGTGCCGTTTCTAAGTAAAAAATTAAACATTTTATCGTAACGTTCTACTACAAATACGCGTTAAGATGTTTCATTTTCTCACAAAAAACGACCCCCCTCAAAACAAGACTAAAGAGATTTTCTGTAGTAAATTCAACGAAGAAAAATAATTATTAGTTTAAAATATCTCAGAGGCGTGCCATTTTCTGTGACTATATTCAACTTATAGTTGAAAAGTAATGTACAGGGTGGTCAGATTTCGATTGTTTGAAACGATGAAAACCAAATATTGTGTTTCACAGTAGAAAAAGGTTTTTGAACATTTTATATTATTTATATTGATGAAAACTACCCAATGTTGTATATTTTTTGAATAAGTGAATATTAATCTTTCGAAAAATGGCACAGAAATCTAGTGTACCAATATAACTTTGAGTCGTAAATTCGTAATCCTGTTGAAAGGGCCAGCACGCCACCTTATCTTTCGGAAAAAACTGAAAAAAGGCCTGTATAATGTTTCGATGTCGGAGCTATCATCAGTAGGTATAACCGTAAATATACTTTTTTGTCATCGCCATTGTTCCAATTCATGCTCGAAAACAGAAGAAGGTGGCCTAAAATGCATAGGCAACACTCTTGTTAATTACTCAGATAGAGACGAAGGGGTATCTGATTTTGTCTAACTCCTCTGATTTAAAAGTTGTAGTACCAAACAGTCTAAATCTGATAAGTTCAATATGAACAATAGAATCACTCTGATCTGAATATACAGGGCGTTTCAGTATAATATGCCCAAAATTAGGGATCTTTATCTATAGATAATTTTATGACATAAAGTTCGTATGAACTACGGGATCTGACGCATGTGTCTGTTATACAGGGATACCAGATTTTTATTTGCCTTTTGGTCGGTTATGAGTACGCATTTTCAACCCGAAATTTTTTTTAATTTTCAACAATGGCGTCCGTACAGGCTTCTGTTCGAACAAATTTGGAGGAAAAATTGTTACTCCCATGCTTTTTCAAATTCAGAATTATTTTTGTGATCATCACATAATTCACAGTGAGAATGAATACCTGCGACGAATACTTTCTGAGATAAAAAATTATATGTTATTTCATCTAAGCCAGTCACGAAATTCTTTGATAACTTCCAAAAACGTCTAGATACAGATAAAGGCAAATCAGTTCTTTCATTTTCTATTTTTTGAACATAAGATTAAAAAAACGGATTACGATAACCAATTTTCTGTAAATGTATGGATTGGTTAAATTAGTGATTATTTGGTTGGACCAATCCAGTAAATTGAATTGAGTGTCATATCGCCGCTTTGGAAGTTCACCAATTTTGTTGAAAGACGTTGCCATTACGAAAAGAAACGCCACGTGCTTTATGCACCACATTTTTTTTTGCAAATGATCACTCTGGGTTTCCTTGATATGAGTCTAGACGATTTCGGTAGTTATCAATTGAAGAATTTCGTGATTTTCTTAGATCTTTTTTTTATCTCCGAAAGTAAAAAACTGAGGATAACAGAAATAATTTTAAATTTGAAAAAAAAACATTGGCGTACAAATTTTTCACTTTTTTTATCCAAACAGAAATCTGTACGGACGCCACTGTATTTCGATGCGTACTCACAACCTACCAAAAAGCAAACAAAAATCATGTAGGATGCCCCAAATACTTCGGAAAAACCATTTTTTTTATTTCTCCTGTATATCAGAAACAATGCGTCATAGACCTATAGTTCGTAGGAACTGTATGTCATAAAATCATCTAGGGATGAATATCCCGAAATTTGGGCACCTTATTCTGAACACCCTGAACACAGAACCACAAAAATACTATCAAACAATAAAATAAGCCAGCACAAACGAAGGCTCAATGATGACGTGAAAGACTATTTGTACCTAATTACGACAAACTTTTGTTCGCATGAAAACCGAAATTTTAGGAGGCGCTTCTATTGGAGGGATTCCAAGCGCTTCGTGAGCTTATGAGATAATCCGCATTTAATTAGTTATGCCTGAAAAAATTGTTGAAAAGCTTTCTCATTTGATTGAAATATGCCTTTCAGGCTACTATCAAGGAGGGTTACCTGTTGAAGCAGACCTCCTCGTTCCAGAGATGGGGAAGGAGATATTTCAAGCTCAAAGGGAGAAGTTTATATTATGCCAAAGATTCAAAGGTAAGATACATACATCCCTCAATCACCATAATCTGACAAATGTAATAATAATTGATAATTTCTATAGAGTATTGTTATTCATCAATATTATTTTGAATGCCATAGAAATAAAAACTAAGACATCTTAGTGAAAACTTAACAAGACGGGTTCAAGAATACTTTTTTTCAGTACATAATTTTACAAACAATGAAAAGAGTGTACTATACAGTGTGTTTGGTCACGACTTAGCGATAATTTAAGGGCATCAAATATTCCCAATTTTATCGACAAAAACACCCACATTTGGGAGTTTACCTCCTCAGTTTTGGAGTGGCCCCATTTCAAATTTCCTTTCTCATTTTAGTTGACCCTTCCAAATAATATCGATTTCTTTGAACATAAAGGTCCAACAGATGTGAAAAAATGTTTTTTGAAAGATGATTCTAACACCTTTTATGAAAGTGGAACAAGATGACTACATTCAACTCAGAAATGCCATAAAAAAATTCTTTAAAAAAAATTTAGGATAAAAATGTACTGATTTTCTTAGTAGATCCACAATAGTATGAGAACTAGTACATTGAAGTATAATTTTTTTTAATGAGCTAACACGCAAGGGTATTGGCTACAAAACGGTACCAACATAATTTTCGTAAGTTACATAATTAGAAATTAATTGCAGTTCGAACATAACCCTTATGAAAATTGATATAATGAAATAAAACTCAGTACTGTACTTTCAATAATTTTTAATGATTAAATAAACAAATTAATCATAAAAATCGCTCAAAATGGACGCCTCTGCTTTGTAGACAGGCAGTGGCCCTCATGACGACCTGTAGAAGAAAAAGAAGTTTGGGGCGCTCGCGTAGTGGTCATGTTTGAACAGCAATAACTTTCGAATTATGTAACTTTGGAAGGGTCAACGAAAGTGAAGAAGTAAATTTAAAATGGGGGCTATTCCAAAACTAAGGGGGTAAACTTTCCAATGTAAGTGTTTTGTCGAAAAAATTAGGTACATTTGATGCCCTCAAAATATCGCTAGGTCATGACTAAACACACTGTATATCAGAATACAATAAAGGGTGTAGCCGGATTTCAATTGTAAATTTGCTCCCGTGGTCTTTTCGATTCATAATATGGGGACAGATTAGACATTGAAAGAAAATAATTAGGCCAAATTTCGCCTATTTCTTTCGAGCCATTTCTGAGATTTTTGTAAAAAACGATTTTCGATTTCATTCTTTTGCCATAGTGAAGTCCAAAATTTTCGAATGGTGTTTTCTTTTCTTGATTCTTTGCTATTGAAGGAATAAATGTAATTTTTTTCATGGATTTCAGCTGAGAAATCCATTTTTAGAAAGAAAAATAAAATTATAGTCATTTGTTTTTCGATGTTCTTCAAAAGTGTCTACCTCCATTTTTTGAAGGAAATGTATTCTTTGCTTGTTTATACCTTGGAATTTTTCAACATTTTCAAAATAAGCGTAACATTATGAAAAAGAATTAAAACTTTTTGAATTTTCGGATGCAGCATATATCCATCTAATTTCGGTGCCGTTATATTCTTCCTCCCTGAACAATATTGGTGAAAGAAACACCTGGCGATCTGTCTTAGTTTAGAGATATGGGCACCATAATCCTAAAAATATTTCAACTGAATGTAACTTTTCTCACTACAAAAACACTTAATTAGGTACCGCTGTATTGAGTTGAAGTCTTCTGTGAATTAAATATTTGAAATACATCGAAAAAATTAGAGGGAAAGCTCGCCGTTCCTATGGTAAGTTTGGAACTGCTGTAGTTAATAGATATAATATACGCAGTTTTAAGCAATTAAATTGAAGATTATTTTATTTTAACAACTTGACATTAGAAAATTATTCTGTCAATATTTTACATAAGGTAACTAAAATAAAATAATAGCAGGAGTGCCTATTTGATTTTTTCATTTCAACACTCCTCCTCACGAACTGCTTGAGTAGAGTCCAATGCCTTTTAATAATGAAGAATGACGATTTCCATTCAGAGATTTCGTCAAAATATCGGCTAACATTTCATCAGTCCTTTTGTAGCCTATTTCGATGTCACCATTCTTCACAAGATCTCTTATGAAGTGTTCTTTTATAGAAATATGTTTAGATTTTGAACTCACAATCGGATTATAAGCTAACTTTTGTGCAGCCTGATTGTCGTTGTAGATTAAAATTTTTTTATGATGACATCCCATATCATTTATTAGATTTTTGAGGTGTACTGCTTCTTTTGATGCTTCTGTCAGTGACATGTACTCAGCTTCTACTGTTGATAATGCTACGGTTCTTTGTTTTCTCGATTCCCAACTAACTGAGGAATTTGCAAAAATAAAACAATAGCCAGTATATGATCTTCTATCAATTTTACATGCACCCCAATCTGCATCAGCATATCCAATTATATTCTCTCCAGTGTTCTCGAATTTTAGTTCGTAATTCTTGGTACCTTGTAAATATCTAAGTACACGTTTTGCAGCAATCCAATGCTCAAATTGTAACAGTTATTGAATTGGCTCAAATAACTGACTGCAAAAGAAATATCAGGTCGAGTTGCTGTTGATAAATACATCAACGCTCCAATGAGATTCTGGTAAGGAATATTTTCCAATTTATCCGGATTTCCTTTTTCCAGTTTTAGGTTTTCTTCCATGGGGCTCTTTGCACTTTTGCAATTCGACATACCGTATCTGATTAATACATCATTGATATATTTTTGTTACTTTGCAGTTATAACATCTCCGTTTTGTTTGAATTCTATTCCAAGACAATAATTTAGAGTTCCCAAATCTCTCATGTCGAAACTTTTCATGATTTGGTTCTTTATGAAATTAAGTATGTTTTGATTAAAAGTTGCCACAATCAAATCATCCACATATACTGCAATAATGGCTTTTTCTCCTCCTTTGCGGTATATGTACATGCATGGGTCTGCGTCTGATGATCTGAAACCAATTTCGATCAATTTGGTGTCTAACTTTTTGAACCATTGCCTCGCGGCTTGTTTTAATCCGTAAAGGGCTTTCTTGAGTCGACACACTTTTTCTTTTGAATTTTTTCTCAAATCTTCTAACATTTTTACCGCTTTTAAATATAAATCTATGTCATCTTTCATACTTTCTTCTAAGATAATTTCTTGTAGATATTTTTCAAAATTTTGCGGAATTTTCATGAAAATTTCTTCTTCAATTTCACCATTCAGAAAAGCTGTTGTTATGTCTATTTGATTCAATTTGAGTTTTTCTTCTGTTGCTAGAGCTAATAATAGTCTGATAGAGCTCAGTTTCGCCACAGGTGCAAAAGTTTCTCTGAAGTCAATCCCTGGACGTTGATTGAAACCTCTTGCTACTAATCTTGCCTTTCTTCTGTCCAAACTTCCATCAGCATTGAATTTTTCTCTCAATATCCTAAAATAAAATAATAGCAGGAGTGCCTATTTGATTTTTTCATTCCAACAACTGCCGCAAATTCTTTCTCGCGAATATGACACGATACCTTAAGGTAATTTCCGCTATCATTTACTATGTCACTTGCCGAGAGACTGTGCGGTAGTGCCACACTTACCATGAAGATCGGCGGCCTTTCCCTTGAATTTTTTCGATGTTTTCGCAAGAAGATTTAAACTCAATAAAGCTGTAATTCAGTGTTTTTGTATTGAGAAAAGTGACTTCCAGGTGAAATATTTTTGGGACTTTGAGGGCCCATATCTTCTAAACTAAAATAGATCGCCAGTTGTTTTTTCACTAATATTGTTCAGGGAGCCAATATGAATACAACGGCACCAAAATTTGATGGATATCTGCTGAATCCCAAAATTCAAATAGTTTTAATATTTTTTTCATAATGTTCCACCAATTTTGAAAATGTGAAAAAATTCGAGGGTATAAAGGTGCAAATAATACATTACTCTTGAACAACTTTTGACTATAATTTAATTTTTTTTTTCTAAAATTAGATTTTTCAGCTGAAATTCATGAAAAATTGAACATCTATTCTTCCAATAGCAAAGAATCAAGAAAAGAAAACATCATTCGAAAATTTTAGATTTTATGTATTATGAAAAAAAAATCGAAAAAAGCGTTTCTCACATAAATCTAAGAAATTGCTCGGAAAAAATAGCCGAAAATTTGGTTGAATTATTTTCATTCAATGTCTATCCTTATCATATGAACTCAAAAGGCCGCAGGTCCAGGGCATAATCTATCGACTTAAGAGGCTGTAATCAGTTTTAGCGTGAGAGATCACTGAAATTATTGTGGTTGTAGTACAACCTTAGATATCAATTCTTATGAATTATTATCTATTATACTATTTTCCATAGTAACAACAAATAAAATATAGGTATCATTAAACAATGAAGGAAAATAGAAATTTTGGACATTTTCACCAGATAGGAAATACCTGTTTTTATATAGGATGTCTACTTTTGAAGTGGCCAACTTTTTTCTCAACAAAAAATGTGTTATAACACATGGTCGAAATGTTGACTATTATTCTTCAAGTTGATATTTCCTGATTTCACGAAATATTTCGAGTTTTTTCTTTGAAATTATTCAGTTTTCCTTGTAGTTTCATCAAATTTGACTACATATTCAAAAAGGGTAATAAATTTGCTATAAGATAAAAGAGTCTGTGTTCAGAAAAACTCGTATTGCGGGCGTGGTGGGGTGATGGATATCATGATTCTGAAGTTAGCAAAATTAGTCGACGTATTTTTCCAATGGTTTTTTTCGATGAAATCTAAATAACTATGCATAAGTTTTCTTTTCAGTAAAAAATACCCCATCCAGTGTACTTTGGAATGACATATCAACTTTTGTGCTGGCTGCTCATCCTTCGGCATAACGTCATCGCTAAAATGATAACAACAAAAAACTCAAGGAATTCCGAAACTAAAGTGGCTCTATTTTGAAGCTCTGCGTGTTCGAATTTTAATATAATTTACTGAAAACTATCAATTCATCTTGAATCAAAATGATAACGAAAAAATGAACCTTCTTTTTCAATACATTTGAAACATCCTTTCGTACTGAATCTACAACTCTGGGAAGTTCATAGCGTTTCTCATGCATTTCTGCATGACAAATTTTTTTTCTGTCGAAGAGATCCTTCCGAGTCTGAAAGCGATAAAGATATGCTGTCTCTTTCAATGTATCTTAGACATAACAACCCAGAGTCGGGGCCCCTCGGTGGCCATAAGACCGTTTTTAAACCCATTGTATCGCAATATATTCATTAAATAGATTCTGATATTAGGATTGTTATGTGCTGGGCAACAATTCATTTGAAACCAAGCATTTTATCTGCCAGACAGATACTGATGAATTCTTCAGCATTAAAGTCGGGTAGTATAACTGGTCCAAAAAGTTCTCCTCTCATGACTGCCAACCTCACGTTGATACATGTTGGGAATTAGATGCAGCAGTCGCATGAGGGTTTTCTCTTCGTCATACTTGGTTAGTTGGTTATTTCGTAAATTAATCACATCTGATTTCGTGATTGTGGCCCCATCAGTCCATAATATCCTACGGCCCCCTCTCTCATTATTATTACATTAAGATTCAATTACGAAGAGCTTCACAATAGAGCAAATTGAGATTCGGAGTTTTTAGATTTTTTCGGTGTTATCATGTTAGCCATGATATTATGGCGGAGGATGAGCAGATAGCACAAAAGTTGATTCGAAAGTACACAAAATGAGGTATTTTTCACTGAAAAGAAAACGTGTACTTAATAATTAATATTCCATCGAAAAAACCATTGGAAAAAATAAGAAAAAAAAGGCAATATAAATTTCTAGTCACAAATTGATCGAAGAATAATTGGTAATCCAAACCATTCATAGTTCCAGAAATTTTATTGAAATTGAAAAATGGAAAACCCAGGTATCTGCCGCAAATATCGATTCAAAGTCACGAAGGAATTCTTAAATGTGATTCGTATAAGATATTTTAGCATTTTCTCAGTATCTACAATATTCGAATGGATTAGCATCTGGGGCTTTCAGGTAAAACATGTCTTAATATCAACAGGGTCAAACTTTTATACCAAGTAACTTGTTGCTCCTTTGGAGCTCACATTATGTTGTGGATCCTCTCATTTTATGTAGGTAGGTACATACAGGATCTCTATAAAAATAATTATAACAGCAGCGTTGGCGTTGGACTATTAAAAATATTTATATCCTGATGTTAACTTCAATTTAAACAATAAACACAGCGAATGTAGGCTGGTAATTTCGAAAGAAATTGAATAATGTGACTGGAATTATAAATTTGTAGAGAATTTGTGAGAAAAGGTAAAATAAAATATTTCCAAAGCAACCTACGATGTTACAATCATTTATAAAGACTCCGTATGAAAAAGAATATGAATTTTTTCGTGTTAATCATTCAAATTGAAGTATTCAATTGATGAATTCTATATATTATATGACCGATTCCATATGATGGAAACAGTATATAGAATTTCAGTAAAAGGATCTACACAGGTAATAGAATCATATGACCTTCTACTACAATTATTGTTCAAAACCATCTAAATATTTTTGTGTGTTATGAATTTTCTATATTACATAAAGTGACAATGAATCAGATGATTCCGGACTTTTTAGCCGTGGGTCTAAATCAACTTATCGATTTAGTAATTCAATGGATTCGATGAACTGTCCAAATATTCGGGGGACATTTTCCGCGTTTATATACAGGGTGTAACTAAATAAGTGTAAAATATTTAGGGAGGTGATTCCTCATCGAAAAAAAGATCTTTCATATAAAGAAACTTCATTGGAGCATCCCTTGTTAAGATACAGCCCCTCAAAGGGAGTACATAAAAGGACCCCGCACATTTTGTATGGTAATTGGCTCCTGGTGGATTTGGCTGAAAATTTGATATGATGTTCTACTAATCCTTCTGATCAAATGTCTAAACAGTCACGAAGCTGAAAAATGCATACTTCTAGGAGTTTTTAGCGATTTTTTTTTATCCATTATGGCTTACGTATTATGGGAATTGGCTTCCGGTGAATTTGGCTGAAAATTTGATATGATGTTCTACTAATCCTTCTGATCAAATGTCTCCACAGTCACGAAGCTGAAAAATGCATACTTCTAGGAATTTTCAGCGATTTTTTGTATCCATTATGGCTTACGTATTACCGTTCGCACAGAAATGTTTGAAAATATTTCGAATTGACAGAATCTGCTTTCAATAATCACGAAATATTCTCAAACATTTCTGTGTGAACAGTAATACGTAAGCCATAATGGATACAAAAAATCGCTAAAAACTCCTAGAAGTATGCATTTTTCAGCTTCGTGACTGTAGAGACATTTGATCAGAAGGATTAGTAGAATATCATATCAAATTTTCACCCAAATCCACCGGGAACCAATTCTCATACAAAATGTGCGGGGTCCTTTGTATAACAATTTTTTTCACAAGCACAAAAAAGTTACAATATTGAAATTAACCTGACGTTTCCTACTAGCAAAAAAAAATTGTCACTATTGCTAAAAGTGTCCTACTAGATAGATTAGTTTCGCATTTATGTCGATCTATCTCTGTAGTTGTTCGTAAAATAATTTTTTACTGCGAACTGGTTTATTTTGGGCAAAAAACTCAAGAAACATTTTTTGTTCAGAATAAAACAGGCTATCGGAAATAAATGGTAAACAAATAATAAGACAAAAAGTTACATTATAAATAAACTTTAGGGGTTGCGTTTCCCACCCTTACAACCATGGGGTAAATCAAATAAATAACTGGATAAGTGTCTTTTTGCTAGTAGGAAACGTCAGGTTAATTTCAATATTGTAACTTTTTTGGTGCTTGTGAAAAAAATTATTATACAAATTTTATGTACTCCCTTTGAGGGGCTGTAATGCTCCAATGAAGTTTCTTTATATGAAAGATCCTATCTTTTTTTCGATGAGGAATCACCTCCTTAAATATTTTACACTTATTTAGCTACACCCTGTATTTGACGCAAGATATGTGTGTCGGAACGATGTTTCATTTAAATAACGTAACCAGAGAATTACATCAATCGATTAAAATCAATCAATATATCAACCTCAAACTTCGGAACTAATTTTGTCCTCGTTCAAAGTAAATACATGGAAGTTGTATCAAACATGGCATTCATAGACAGCTATTTCGCCCTATTGAGACTCATCATCATGGAAAATAGCTCTGCAATCTGATACGAGGCATTCTAGGATATATAATACGAAATAACACATTTTCTCGGGTATTTTTTACCGAAAGCACCATCATTGGAGAGTAGCGACACGAACGAAACTCCAAAACATCTTTTCCTGTAGTGCACGGTCATCGGTTCCTAATGAAAATTATTTGGGATGAAAATATCTTATTCTTCGAACCACTACAGCTTCTGAGATTAATCAAGACACAATATATAATAGACCATGAGTTCCTAGTTCACAGATACCATTTCAATTGAATCATGAATATTTTAACGTCTGTTTGTTTTTCGCATAAAGGATAGATCGCATGAATGAATCATTCAGAGCTAAAGCCATTCCAATAGAGTTGGAATATCAATATCACTTTCATATGAAATGGAGAAAACCGGAACAATTCCGTTCGTGCTTTTGCATAATTTATAGTCAAAGATTGAACATAGCTATATCATCCCAGAAGGCAATGTGAATTTTGGTACCTATTTTTATTTATAAATGAGCGGGTGTTGTACGTTCTGAAACTGAGTCAGCTGGTACTAGTGTAGTTCACTCCTAGTTCACATAATATTTTTTTGAAATGCATCAATAATATCACAAATACTCCATTCCAATAACCCACTTCGATAGGGGTTAAGTCAGGAGATATCGGTGGCCTTGAAATAGGACCGTTGTTTTCTATCCACTTACTGAAAAACCTTTTGAAAAAATTCAAAAACTAATTAATAAAACTATCGCGTAAATATAATGAAGATAAGGGTGCCCATTCAGAACATTTATTGAAAATTTCACATTTTATTTCAGTTGTTGCTTGTTGTTAATCAATACCACTCAAAAAGAAGGAGTTTTTCTGAACCAAACTCTCCGTTTAAAACATCATCCTGTCACAAAAATTATATTGATACTTATATTGTGAACTTTGTTGTCATTCGTTTTCGAGTATCAATAATTGTGATGAATGCCAATTAAATATTATTATTCATAATGAGCAGGTGTTCCAAGTGGTTTATATTTTTCCGATCAGATCTAATCTACGATTTATCAGTATAATCATAATCACATTCAACAAATCATCAGCATATTATCTAAGCCGACATATTTTGGGCATATGGTTTATTCGTGAAAACCGATAACTTCAAATACAGTTATCGTTCAATTCCCGTAGAAACTCATATTACATTATATAGCACGTCAATCATCATCCGCCATTATCTTTGTTCGTTTCATACCATGACGGTGTCAGAAATTAATGACAGCATCTTAAAGGTACAAGGTGTTTAAGAGTAAGGTGCCCAAAACTAGCGATCATCATGTGTTGAAATTAAGAAAAAAAATTTGTTTTTCGAGAATGTTTTCGACAACCTACAAGATTTTGTTTGCATTTCGGTAGGTTATGAGTAAGCATCAAAACAGATTTTTTTCAATCAAAAATAATTTGCAATTTTTACGAGTTTCGTCTGTGCGACTTGTGTACGAATAAATTTGGTGAAAAAAATGGTACGCCAATGCTTAAATTAAACTTGATATTATTTTCGTAATCACCACATAATTCACAGTGAAAATGGTATCCCGAG
Organism: Propylea japonica; assembly: GCA_013421045.1. NCBI lineage: Eukaryota > Metazoa > Arthropoda > Insecta > Coleoptera > Coccinellidae > Propylea > Propylea japonica. Next base: position 53,069,239 of record CM024240.1, read on the forward strand.
TTTTTTACCTACAAAGAATATTTTCTGAGAAAAAATTAAAATGCTATGTCATCCAAGAGAATCACAAAATTTTTTGAATACAGACCCTTTGGCCTTTATTTTAATTTTTTTGGGCAGATAATCTACACAATATTTGAGAAACCCATTACGAGGACCAATTTTCTGTAAATGTATGGATTGGAATATTACTCGTAAAAGTGGTGATTATTTGGTTGGACGTTTTTCCTACCCAGTAGATTAAATGAAGAATCGTATCGCTTCTCTTAGGATGGATATTCAACAATTCTGTTGGAAAATTTCTCATTATGAGAAGAAACGAGATGTGATTCATGCACAACATATTTTTTCAAAATTGAGGAACTGAGCCGCCTTAATCTGTGTCTAGAGGATTTTGGAAGTAATCAAACAATTGCGAAATTTTCTTAGATGAAATAGCATTTTATTCTTTATCTCAGAAAGTATTCGACGCAGGTAGAAAACTCATGAAACCATTTCCACTGTGAATTATGTGGTAATCACGAAAATAATTTTAAATTTAAAAAATGCATTGGCGTACTATTTTTTAATTTTATTTCGGACAGACTCAACTGGTGAAAATTAAAAATTTATTTGAATTGAAAAAATTGTGTAACTACTCATAACCTACCGAAAAGCAAACAATAACCATATGGGGTGTCGTAAATATTTTTGAAAAACCATTTTTTTTCAATTTCAACACCCCGTGTCTCTGAAACAATGCGTGAGAAAACCCATAGTTAATTGAAACTTCATGTCATAAAATCATCTGAAAATGAAGATCCCGAATTTTGAGTACCTTATTCTGAAACACTTGTATAGCACGTAAATCATTATCCGCCATTATCTGTGCTCGTTTCATATCACGACGGTGTTAGAAACTAATGACAGCATCTTAAAAGTATATTTCCTTCACATCCACATAATCCCCGTTTTGATCGTCGAATTTCCTGGAAAAAAAATTAAGGCGATGACATTTTCTCTTGAATCGTTCCTTCACCCTTTCATTCCTCTCACGATTTATGATGACCACATTGAGGAAGCGTGGAAACTTTGGGGATTATTCTACAATCTTGTGCTCCCCCTAAGATGTCGTTGAGACGAGATATGGGATATTTCTCATCTTGTCTCATTTTATTGCTGTATTCGGAAAAATGGGTATAAGGGTGGCAGCTAATGAAATCCTAATGAGAAGTTTTCGAGAAGATCAATAGCAGACTCAGTGGCGGCGAGTGGTTTTTTATTTTGGGAGTGCACATGTGGGCAGGTATTGGAGGTACGGAGGAGGGTTCAGGGGAGGAAAAAAATTGAAATCTCACCTTCAAAACTGGCATATTAGAACAGTTTGTTTCTTTCTTTCGCCTTATCTTGGGATAAAACCTAATTTGGCAGGGAGGTGTTTCTTGAAACATTGATGCTTTCAAATTTTTTCTTTTAAATGGATTCAATCCTTGACACCTGATCTGGTTATTCTGTTTGATCATCACCAACAAATAACAAACAAGGAAACAAATGAAAACTGTTAGTAATTTTACGACAACATATCCATTCGGCTTTTTCATTTTCATGAGCGTCTATCTTAAAGGTTCTTTTATAATCTCGTGCTTAACATTTTCAAAGTGATTATTCACAACGTTTGAACTTGTTCCGGGGTAAATATTCATGTTTTTCGGGGACAACATACACAATATCTACGAATGATAAATGTTTTGGTATTCATTTAAGGTTAGTAAATATTGTTTTCTGGTTAAGAACATGAATCAAAAACATTAGAGGATCTGGGACGGAACCTTGGGTTACTCCTCTTGTACCCTATTGTACATTTTCCCGACTACTCCCAACACAAATTATTTCAAAAATTACACCCTATACCGTTTGAGGAGTCTTTTAAACCGATTTAACACGTTAGCTATCTATTCGTTCAATTTCAATCGAAGATTTGCATAAGGCTTCGATCAGTAATGAAAATAAATAAAATAATAATGAAAATAATCAATGTACATTTTCCAATACTTTTCAGCCCAGGATAGCTCTGATTTTTACAAGGTTTTCTTGGAACTTAAAACGAAATGGCATCTTCTTTCAATTATAAAATACCGAAGACGCCATCTCAAGTTCCACACGAACATCCTTCTTCCATAGCATGTACCTTGAACGAAGTAGCGAGATGTTAACCATTTGTAGCATTAACCGAAGCGTACTTGCATTTCCTAAATTTTACATCTTCTGTCTACGACGCAGATCGCTCAGAGAGTAACATTGGTTCTCATCGTATTAAATAAACAGTGGTTTAACGCGTATATCACCATGAATACAAAAATAATGAAAGCAGAGAAGAATATTAATTCATTGAAGAAATCAGTCAATATTGAACTCATACTTCGGAGCTAATATGGTCCTGGTCCAAAGCAAAATGCAAGGAAGTGGTATCAAACAGAGCACCTTTGAATGGCCTTTTCGTCCTTATCAGGACTCTTCAGCACAGAATAGCTCTGAATGATACAAGGTTTTCTTGAAACTTAAAACGAAATGGACCTTCTTTCAGGTATAAATATACCGAAGGTGCCATCTCTAGTTCCATACGAACAACATTCTTCCACAACATGAACCTTAAACGAAGTAGCGAAATGTTCTTTTTGTATATTTGGTTTTCTAGCATAAGGGTACAGTTAGTTTTCTAGCCTTGGATGGATGTTTTTTTTAGATCTGAAATCAAAATTTACTGGAAATAGTATAAAAATGAAAAAGTTCTTTAGACAAGAAAGATAATAATTTGATGATTTCAGCATGTTCCTTAAACATATCCAACACCATATCACAAAAGAGTAGCATTTTCTGGTTAGGTTTCAATTTTTGTCAAATGGCTTTATATTTCTTTTCATTATAGGTTGAAGGTTGTGATAAAAAAGTTGAATTCATAAGCCAATAGCTCTCAGGATATTCAATTTCAAATTATCGTATGATTAAGCACGAAAAAGCTTGTGACTCCACATCAAGGCTTCCTTGAATTATTTTACCTAATCGAAGCCAACATAGTGCCGTTCTCATTTCGAGAAATACTTACATGAAAATATCCGAGAAATTTTCATATGAGTAAACTCAGCGGAAGAAAGTCAGAAAGTCAACTCCATTGAACACTCGCATTCATATTACTCCATGATTTCATATAAATTGAAAGGAAGCGAGGGTGGCTCGAATATTTGTTTATTTTATTTTCTTCAGGAGGGTCGATTGAAAGTTGAAATGGGGGCCGAGCATAGCTGAAATCAGATATACCAGGTGGAAAAGGGGACGGGGCAGTATCACTTTCAAATATTAATTAAAATCAAAATTGACTTTCACAATGGAGATACGGAGAATGCGCCTAATGAAGTAAGATAATGAAAAGTTTGGAAATTGAAAAATATGAAACTTAGGGATGAGATTTTCGTTAGAGGCAGCTGGAGCATTTTTCTCGTTGTATTGTGTTCAATGAATTAATATTCCTGATATTCTTTTCGCTTTGGAAATATTTTTTTCACCCGAAGCAGATTTTCGTGTGTATTACCTCATTGGAGCCAACATTAGTGCCGATCTCATTTTAAGAAATAGGGGTTTTAATAAACGTTGCTTCGAAAATTTTCATCTTATTGTTTTTTATGCAAAGTTTAGAAATTTATAATTCCTGTCACATTTTTCAATTTCTTTCCGAATGACCAGCCTTATAGCTCACGGTATCGTTTGTTTAAATTGAAGTTTACATCAGAATATAAATATTTATGACAGTCCAACGCCAACTGCTCTGTTATAATCATTTATAGAGACCCTGTACCTACATGAAACTTTATTAGAGAAGTTTTCATATGAAGGATTTACAAAGTCATCTGAGTAAACTCAGCGAAAGAAATTCAACTTTATCGAATTTCACATTCATATTACACCATGATTTCATATGAATTGAAAAGAAATGAGGGTGGCTCGAATGTTTGTTTATTTTCCTTTCTCCAGGCAGGCCGATTGAAAGTTGAAATGAAGGCCGAGCATAGCTGAAATCAGATATACCAGGTGGAAAAGGGGACGGGGCGGCATCACTTTCGAATATTAATTAAAATCAAAATTGACTTTCACATTGGAGATACGGAGAATGCGCCTAATGAAGTAAGATACTGAAAAGTTTGGAAATGGAAAAATATGAAACTTAGGGATGAGATTTTCGTTGGAGGCAGCTGGAGCATTTTTCTCGTTGTATTGTCTTCAATGAATTAATATTCCTGATATTCTTTTCGCTTTGGAAATATTTTTTTCATCCGAAGCAGATTTTCGTCGGCATTACCTCATTGGAGCCAATATAGTACCGTTCTCATTTTAAAAAACTTCATCCGAGAAATTTTCATATGAGGAATTTCTAAAGTAATCTGAGTAAACTCGCGAAAGAGGGTTGGCAATTCAACTCAATTGAACTTTCACATTCACATTATTATACCATGATTTCATGTATATTGAAAGGAAATGAGGGTGGCTCGAATGTTTGTTTATTTTCCTTTCTTCAGTCGGGTGGATTGAAAGTTGAAATGAGGTTCGAGTATAGCTGAAATGAGTATACCAGGTGGAAATGGGGATGGAGGAGCATCACTTTCAAATATTAATTAAAATCAAAATTGACTTTCACGTTGGGGATACGGAGAATACGTCTAATGAAGTAAGGTACTGAAAAGTTTGGAAATTGATAACATGAAACCTAGGGATGATATTTTCGTTAGAGGCAGCTGGAGCACTTTTCCCGTTCGATTGTCTCCAAGGAATTAATATTCCTGACATTCTTACCCTCAACCATTAGGTTTTAATTCTTGTTTTATGCCTACGTATTTTTTTTCATTATGGGTTTGAATTCATTAACCAATAGCTCCCAGGATATTCAATTTCAAATTATCGTATACATATAATTAAGCATGAAAAAGCTTATGACTGCACGTCAAGGCATTCTTCAATTCTATCGCCTCATTGGAGCCAGCATAGTACCTTTCCAATTTCAAGAAATACATGAAACATTATCAGAGTATAATGTCTCATATACCTAATTGAGTTCGTGAATCGTAAAGTTTAAATTGTTTTTTACACATATTTGTAAACTCTCTCAAGACTAAGAAATAAATATTCTTGCAGCCTTGAAGAAGATCCAAAAAAGGATCGAAACGTCGGCGATTTAAAAAAGTGTGTTTAATTCACCCCACAGTCCTGAAGCCAAGAAATATTTCCTCAATTATCAGAGAAATTTTGATATGAAGGATTTTTGAAATCATCTGAGTAAACTCAGCGAGAGAAATTCAACTCGTACTTTCACTTTCATATTACACCATGATTTCATATGCATTGAAAGCAAATGAGGGTGGCTCGAATGTTTCTTTATTTTCCTATCTTTAGGCGGGTGGAAAAGGGAACGAGGAGTATCACTTTCAAATATTAATTAAACCAAAATTGACTTTCACGTTGAGGCTACGGAGAAAATACGTCTAATGAAGTAAGATACTGAAAAGTTTGGAGATTGAAAAACATGAAACCTAGGGATGAGATTTTCGTTAGAGGCAGCTGGAGCACTGTCTTCAAGTAATTAATATTCCAGATATTTTTTTCGCTCCCGAAATATTTTTTGCACCCGAAGCAGATTTTCGTGGGCCAGTCGATTGAAAATTGAAATGAGGTTCGAGCATAGCTGAAATGAGATATATCAGGTGGAAAGAGGGACGGGGAGTATCACTTCAAAATATATTATAAAATCAAAATTGACTTTCACATTGGGGATATGGAGAATACGTCTAATGAAGTAAGATACTGAAAAGTTTGGAAATTGAAAAACATGGAACCTAGGGATGAGATTTTCGTTAGAGGCAGCTGGAGCACTTTTCTGGTTGGATTGTCTTCAAGGAATTAATATGACAGATATTTTTTTCGCTTCCGAAGCAGAATTTCGTGGGCCAGTAGAAAATTGTTAATACTGATCAGATTTTGTATGAAAGATATTTTGTTCGTAGTTAGGTTATTTTCAACATGTCACATTGCTACAAAATAGTATATTATGCAACGAGCGTATAATGTTTACTATTTTTTACAAGGTGAAGTTTAGGCTACGAGCCGCAGGCGAGTGTCCTAAATCACCGATAAATTACAGGCTATAGCCTTCATAGGCGAGTAGAAAGAATACTATACTTTTTCCACGACTACAGAATATTCTTCTTGAAGTTTTCAACATTTGTAGACAGTAATATGTCCCTTCTATAACTACATCTCATTCAGTTGTAATGCAGAAAAATCAAAGTTCAATTTCAGGAAAGGAAACTTGTATTTCAGAATAGGAATATGCAATCCAAAAAATTGTAATTGAATTTCCGACTAGTCAATTAGATTTCAGAAGAACGAAATTGAAATTCAGACTAGGAAGTGGGAATTCAGGAAAAAAATTGTAATTCAAAAACGGCAAATTAAATTTCAGAAAAGGAAAATTGTAACCCAGAAGTTATCAATTCAATATCAGAAAATTTGAATGAAATCATCTCTCAATGCGAATTACATACATAAAATAAGGTGAACATATTATACGTTTGGATATTCATACATTTTTATTAATTCTGAAATATATTCAACAAATTCTGAATTACAATTTCCTATTTAGTAGATTAAAGGTCGATTCACATATTTCCGTGACGTGACGTCAACGTTGCTGTCAGTGCTGCACTCCCTTCAGTGTAATCCGTTATGAATATTTCTCCATCCACACAGCAACGTACGGTATCGTCCGTGTCAGTGTTTTTTTCCGAAATTGCTGGGGCCGATCTATGGGCTTTTTCAGTTTGGATCTGGTATCTGACCATGATGAAAGAATACATGTTTCTTATATCATGGTATCTGACGGGAATGTTATCTAGCGAAATTAATTGCTGCTCTGAAGATCTTGCTTTTGGACGAGGAAAAAGAAAATGAAAGAAGACTGAGTACATCTTACATGTTTGAATACGCGCCGCCGTCTTTTTTTTTTATTCAAATATACACTTGTATTTTCCGATATATTTTATCACTGAATGTCAGTCTACGGTACTTCACGTTACTGAAATGTGTGGATCGACCTTTACGATTTGGAAATATTCCGTAAAAAGAACCGATAGGACTCTGGAGTTCGTACACCTTAAAAAAGTAGTAGATAAAAATATGTTCATTGATCTCATAATATTCTCTCAATAGAATGTAATCAATAAATATTTATAACAGGGCAGTTCCACCTTTAATGACGCTTGCCGGAGATTAGCGAAAATGCAAGATATACTGACAATTGAGTCTATCCTGTATTATAATTGAATGAACGCGAAGCTTATCGTTTCGACGAATTAAATTACGAACCCATTTCTCGTTCCATATCAATCGAATTACATCCCATGGGAGGTCCAAAGGCATTGCTACATGCAGGGATGATGCTGTGACCTTTTAGTTGTAGTAGGTGCCTTTGTCATGATGAAATGCTCAATTTGATCGAATCTGATGAACATATTACAAATGTGTCTGAACTCTGACATACTAAATTGAATATATTCTGAATCTTATTATACAGAGTGACAATTTGAAAACTTGCCAGGCCAATTGTGTCGCAACAAGGATGTTTTCAGAGGAAATGCCAGAACAAGTCAATTTTTTTCGAAGGGGGACATATTCTGAGCAATATTGTAAGCTGAAATCTCCTCAATTCTATAGGTGTAGGAGCTATCACCCCTAAATTAATAATAAGGAATAGGGTTCGAGATTTACCTCAATTGAAAAATCACTTGTCCTTGTACAGTCTACATGAATACTATGGTTTGCAAATTTTTATTAATTCCTTCGAGTAGTTACAGGGGGTAACAATTTGAAAATTTACCAGGCCAATTATGTCCCGACAAAGACGTTCTCAAAGAAAATGCCGAAACAGGTCAATTTTCTAAGGGAGAGGGGCATATTTCGAGCAAAATTGTAATCCGATATCTTCTAAAACCTAGGTGTAGGGCTATCACCCCATAATTATTCTTCATAGTGAATTGAGGTTGAGCTAAACCTTGACAATATGTCTCCCTATATAATACTATATAGGTTGCGAATTTTTGGTGACTCTCTCAAGTATTTGCAAGGCTTTGATACTTGCCTTACTATTCTCTCGTGAATTATCTTTTGTTCGAACGACCCACACTTGAAAAGTAGCACAAAAAAACAGTGGCACTTACGAAAGCATTTATCCCTATCACAAAAACTTGGTCACGTGTGTACATTGATTGATTACCTGCATAACTGAGTACGAATACCCTGTAACTACCTCAAGGATTTAATAAAAATTTGCATAATGTTATCCAATTGAGGTCACCCTCTATTTCCTATCAAGAATTTAGGGGTGACAACCCCTACACATAAAATTTTGGCTTGCATTCTGCTAGGAAATAAAAATTAACCCTTTGCGGCATTTTTTCTGAAAACATCATTGTCGAGACATAATTGGCCTGGCAAGTATTCAAATGGTCAGCCCGTGTAACTACATACTTCAAGGACTAGGAAATTTGCAAACCATAGTATTCATGTAAAGCGACAAGTGATCTTTCAATTGGGGGTATAACTCACTTCCGATTCCCTATTAAGAATTCAGGGAAAGAAAGAATAGGGAAAAGGGGTCGATCAGCACCTTGTTGAAAAGGCAATTCAATATCCTGCATGAGTGTATTTTTTTCACCGCTTTATTTACAGAGTGGCTCAGTATTCCATCAATAACTCTGACACGCCGAATTTGGATCTTTGAGATGGGAAAAACACTCGAACAAGTCAAATTTTACTTACGAAAGATATGTATTGAAATGAATTTGATATCACAAACCCTCTAGCTGCTACCCTAACAGCAATTATTTCAATTTAATCGAAAGCGCAAGATTGACTTTCTAAAAACATACAGGTGCTACTCGCCCCCTTTTCCCTATTCAAAAATAAAAACTGTTGGGGGTTGGGGCTAGAGGAGTAGGTAGTGATATAAAACTCATTTGAACACCCTTATTTGTCTCCCTTTCAAAAACATTTGATCTGTCCGAGCATTTTTTCGTTATTACATCCCAAAGCTCAATAATAATAAAGCGAAGAAAAAAAGGACACTCATGCAGGAAAATGAATTGCCTTTCCAGCAAAGTGCTAGTTTTTTTAGTTTTTCGTAAATATTTCTAAACTAAGCGGTTCATTTTAATATTGTTATATACAAAAATGTTCTACGTTAAATTTTAAATAAGAATGGTCCTTTTTATTATATAATCACTCTGAATTGTACGGTTCAAGAGTTACAGACGGTGTAAATGTTAACTTTTTCGTAATTTTGACATTTTTTTAAAAAAATAAGCTTCGTAAAAGAATGTTGCTATTTCAGTGGCCGGTGGTATGTTAGTGATAAACCCTTGAAGGAACGACAACCTCACCACCTTATCGAGGGGCACTCTTTTTTAAGGGAAAAGAGGCTTCCACAGGCCTAGGCCATATAAACCTGTGGTACGGAGAAACCCACCCTGAACTTTCTACGAACATTGCAACATAAATTCACTTCTTAAGCATAAATATCTTTCAAATTTGGAATGTTCAATGTCTTTATTAATTCACTCATCCTCCAGCATATTATCCTCCTCCTCTAGCTCGCCGTCTAAGATGTTTTATTGTCCATGTTATCACATGCTTGGCCTGACCAATTGCTGCATAATATGCTAGTGCAGTTTAGACCACTCCTTCTGCATTCACAATTACGAACGCATTCTAATTTGCAAGTATACATTATAAGGGACAGTAATTCCTGGGGGGCTGCAGGACGTGCTGTTATTGTAATTGGTGTCAGGTGGTCGTCAATCTTCTTCCAACACCACTCGAGTGGATCCTTATCTTCATTCAGCCACTGTTTACCTGGTGGTAGGTCCTAAATGAATGCTGTCTGGACGCTCCTAAAGTGGGGGGTAGTGCATCCAACTTCAGTAATGCATGTATAGGCTGCTTTGCACTCGTTTTCAAGTAGGACTGGTAGCGGAGACAATCTAGATCTTCAGTGTTCTTGGCTAGAAACATTGCAAGTAGGAAGTAATTTCCTGCATCAGCCACTGCACTGGGGTCGGCTTTGGGGTTGTTGAAGACCAGAAGTTCTTCACGAATAATGTGTACTTGCAAAGATGAATGCGTTCGTAATTGTGAATGCAGAAGGAGTGGTCTAAACTGCACTAGCATATGCAGCAATTGCTCAGGCCAAGCGTGTGATAACATGGACAATAATAACATCTTAGACGACGACCTAGAGGAGGAGGATAATGTGCTGGAGGATGAGTGATGTTGATAAAGACATTGAACATTCCAAATTTGAAAGATATTTATGCTTAAGAAGTGAATTTATGTTGCAATGGTCGTAGAAAGTTCAGGGTGGGTTTCTCCGTACCACAGGTTTATATGGCCTAGGCCTGTGGAAGCCTCTTTTCCCTTAAAAAAGAGTGCCCCTTGATAAGGTGGTGAGGTTGTCGTTCCTTCAAGGGCTTATCACTAACATACCACCGGCCACTGAAATAGCAACATTTTTTACGAAGCTTATTTTTTTAAAGAATTATCAAAATTACGAAAAAGTTAACATTTAAACCGTCTGTAACTCTTGAACCGTACAATTTAGAGTGATTATGAAGAGGACCATTCTTATTTAAAATTTAACGTAGAACATTTTTGTATATAACAATGTTTAGGATAAACCGCTTAGGTTTTGAAATATTTACGAAAAACTAAAAAAAACTAGTGATTTTTCAAATTCCCACCCCCCTCACCCCCAAACCCGACGCTCAAAATGGTGTAACTTTTTACCAAACAATAAGAGGGTTATATAGAACAATTTGGAGTTGGAATAAAACTTTTACTTTGGATGTCAAGGTTAGGCCTTTTTTTAAGTTAATAACACCGTACTATTTGAACACCCTTATTTGTCCCTCTTTCAACGAAATTTGATCTGTCCAAGCGTTTTTCGTTATTCCATCTCAAAGCTCAAAATTCGGGTTGGTAAGTTATGGATGGCCCACCCTGTATGCCCAGTGTATAATTGAAATTGTGATTTTGCGATGAAGTTGCATAATCATTTTTATTTTTATCATCTAGTTTCTCCATGGATAAATGAACTATGCCATGCCATCGAAAAACAAATAACAGGGAGTCTATACAGTGGCACGAATAAGAAAGCCGCATCACTGATTTTGCATCAGTATGGAAGTGATGCATCGTCAAATAGAAAAGTCCAAGTGTGTCCAGAAAGGGTAGGGGGGTATTTCCATCTGCGCTGAGCAAGCAACCGAGAGGTTGGGAGGGGTAGCGCATGTGTACGTCGTTACTCTATGCTTTGAAGATTTCGTTGCGGAATCGTTGATGCGTCTCTTTTATTCTGTATAGTCTAAGTATGGAGAGAGATCCCTTATTTCTAAAATAATTCTTTTCAATTACGAAATTAATGTTTTTTTGCTCAAAAATACTCAATAAGCTGATAAACTAAGGAAATTACATGACATGAATACACATACAGATTGAAATAAACTAACGAATCGACTTAGAGGCGAAAGTAAGGCTTAATAAAATAATCACATTGAATTTTTGAATGTTTTTCTGTTTTTTAATACTTTGTTGCGTCCCTTCTATCAACCTTCTTATGAGCTGTATTATCTCAATTGAGGTCCCAAACCAAAAGTAAAGCATTGTTATCAAACTGTCTTGACTACTGTAAACTTCTAAATCTGACGGTATCACTGTATAAAGAGAAAGTGTATTTAACTTTCTAACATACACTTAACACTGAAACATTTTCAAGCACCACTATCGTTTTTAAGTAATTAGCATTTCTGTTATTTGGTGCTGAGTGTGAAGTCAGCAGCAAATAATATTTTGCCAATAATTAGTACTCAATTTGTTCCAATTTGTTCTGTTGAAAAAATCTCAATATCATTTTTAGATTTTGAATTATTCGCATTCATTGCTTTGGTGAAAACTTCTCACTCATCGAGATATAATAGAAAAGAGACGCTATGACACAATTGAGTTAGGAAAAATAGAACCACTGGGCGGGGCTAAGTCAAGGACTAATATGGCGGAAAGTTCAGGGTTGAATTAAGTTGCCAGTTTTTTCTGTTCACAAATTTCACCCAAAAAATACGACGCGTTAGGTCTTTAGGAAACCTGCTCAGATAAGGTCAATTGAATATCAAATAACCAATTTTTCTTCAGGCGATAATATGCACATATGAAAAGACATCAGATTACCAAGACAGACTTGCAAAAATTTCGAATGCGGATCTGTTCAGTAGGTACTCATCCCTACCTGTGATATGTTTTTCTCTAATTTTCTTCTTATCTGTCTCTTCTCTGCTTGAAGAAAGCCTTACAGTGCACGATACCCTTTTATTGTATATTATTGAACAGAAAGAAATCATAATTTAACTAGAAAAAGGCGGAAGAATCACAATTCCTAAAGAAAATTCAACGATTGTCAAATAAGACGTTAGGTCGTAGTAATTTGGAGGATTTGATACCACGTTTATATCAATGATGCCAACTGTATGCTATCCTTTCTCTATGCTCAGTACCAACATTTTCGAATTTCGAAAAGTTTAAATGCCAAAAATTAGTACCCACTTTGTTTCGACGAAATGAATCTGATATCATCAGTATTTCTTGAAATATTAACAATTTAGTGTTTCACACACGCAATCCTTAAAGTGCGAATTCAACGAATAGTTCCGTTTTGTTTCATTCTTTTTCAGCCACAATAATTAGTACCCAATTAGTTTCAATTCGTTCCGTTGAAACGAGTTCGATGGCATCAGTAATTTTTGAAATTTTAACAATTTAGTGTTCCACAGACTTCTTCTTCTTCTCTGTGCGGTGCCTTTCCGGACAAACTGAGGCCTAGTGGCCCATTGTTCACCCGCATCATTCTATAGAGACTCAGCTCGTCAGACACGAAGACAGAAATGTCGCGAGCCTGCCAGGAGTAGTCCCTCTCACCATAGGAATAGAAGGTGTTGGATTACCTAGGTGTGTTGACCTTAACTCAGTAAGGTTCCCACAGTTGAACAAAATATGCTCAACCGTTTCATCAGTACTCCTGCACCACCGGCATAAGGAGCAGCTCGTCAATCCCATTCTCTTCAAATGCTTGTTAAACAGGTGACCAGTCAATGCACCAGTCACCAGACCGAGTTGTTTCCTCTCCAGCAACAGAAGTCTATAAACCTCAGATCGCGAGGACGGTCTCTCAATGAGAATCCTCGACCACCTCAGGCCCACCCCTGCGCTCCATTCCGAGGAAAATTTCCTGTTCAGCCAGTTCCTGAAGAAACTTCTGACAGATGTGCGACAGATTGGCAGCGCATGCTCCGGACCAACAAATGCTAATCCGGCTCCCCGCCAAGCCAGTTCATCTGCCTTGACGTTACCAGGTATATCCGCATGAGCCGGACACCAGATTACTTTCAAAAAGTGATCTGAGCCCAGCCTACGCAGAGCTTTCTGCATTTTTCTACCAAAAGAGAATCAACTCTAACATCGGATAGAGATTTCAGAGTTCCCTGGCTGTCGCAAACATATATGTAATGTGCTGGCCAGAGTATCCCCTGCGAATATTTTCTAGTGCGCATGCAAGAACCGCAAATAGCTCAGCCTGCACAATGGAAATGTCCTTCCCCAGAGGGATAGCCTGATTGAAGTGAGGACCCACGATTCCGGCACCAGGACCAGACCCTGTTGCTGTGACAGAGCCATCAGTGAACCAGGTGGGACCATCAGGACTAAGAAGCCTGTCAGGAACAATTACCCTGTAGGGTTCGTCGAAGTAGAATTTAGTGCCCGCGCGGTCACCTCTTTGGAGAAGGGGAGCGTGAGCATCCTTAACCATTTTGAGGGCCCTTGCGTGCCCAGTGAAGAGTCCTCCATCGCGCCATTGTCCCTGTTCCCAGATTCTTAGAGCTGTCTTCATAGCCACCTCCTTCACAACTAGGTGCAAAGGAGGGAGACCTAGCAGACATTCCATCGCTGCTGTAGGGGTAGACCTCTGAGCGCCTGTAATACTTAAACAAGCTTTCCTCTGGCATTTAGTCATAATGTTCTGGTTGACGGCCCTCTCCATAGAATGCCACCACACCATAGAGGCATAGGTTAAGAAAGGCCTCACCACGGCAGTATACAACCAGTGCATAACGTGCGGTTTGAAGCCCCATCCATTACCCAGCACCCTCCGAGTAGACCAGAATATAACATTGGCCTTATTCGTTTGAGTCTCAACGTGTTTGTTCCACAAAAGTTTGCGGTCCAATATCACCCCGAGATAACGAACTTGTTCGGATAGAGTGAGCCCAACTCCACACAGACTGGGAAGTCGTAAGTTGCTAGGCACCCTCTTTCTAGTAAAGAGAACCATCCCTGTCTTACTAGGATTTACCGAGAGCTCGTTTTTCAAGCACCATCGTTCAACCCGTCGCAGAGCATTCTGCATCAGATCCCCAATGAAACTGATTACCTTACCCCTGATTAATATAACAAGGTCGTCCGCATAGGCCACTACAACGAACCCAGCCTTCACCAACTCCACCAGACGCTCTGGTTGAAGTGTGAAGATGGCGAAAAGTTGTTAGAACAAATTGCGGAACCAGGCCCAAAAGTTGGTTTCCAATTTGTTTCAATTTGTTTCGCTTAAATCTTTCCAAGCAAAATTATAGTTTTTCATTAATTCCCATTTCTATTATATGGTGCTGATTTCACACTCATCATCAACATTTTCAAATTTCGAAAAAAAATTTAGTGCCAATAATTAGTACCCAATTTACTCAATTAGTTTCAATCTGTTCCGTTGAAATGCGTCCGATATTATCAGTAATTTTTGAAATATTAACAGTGTATTAGTGTTTCACACACGCCTTCTTTGAAGTTTGAACTGAGAACTTAGCGAAAAATATCTTTTTCTTTCGCTTTTTTCACACCCAATAATAAGTACCCAATTAGTTTTAATTCATTTAATTGAAACTAATCCGATATCCTTCTAAATTTTTGAATTATTTATAATTTTGTGTTTCACACATAAATTCCATTTTGAAAACTAATGTGACCCGAGTACCTTTAGCAATAAATATCAGCAATATTCTGTTTCTTCCTTCTGTGAAATCCACGATTCAAATAATTATTTTTTATGCATAATATAGGAAATTGTGAAACCCGTGACAGCTCTCCAGCCGTGAGAAGGCCTGTGGGTGGCGTTGGGGGCGGCAGGGGCGAATGTATTTCAAAAATGTTTTTATCAGGAATCCTGCCACCTTGAAATTTTGGGAATTCGTTACTTATGGTAGAGAATGATAATGTAATACTCGGTTTCAAATATCCGGCCGTCAGAGAGGCGGTGGAGGCGGGGGCAGAGGTGTACAAGCAATATTTTCACTAGGAATCCTACCACCTAGAAATTTTGGAATTTCGTTACTAATGGGTAGAGAATGATAATGTAATACTCGGTTTCAAATATGCGGCCGTCAGAGAGGCGGTGGAGGCAGGGGTGTTCCAGCAATATTTTTACTAGGAATCCTGCCACCTTGAAATTTTGGGAGTTTGTTACTTATGGGTGGAAAATGATAATGCAATACTCGGTTTCAAATATCCGGCCGTCAGAGGGGCGGTGGGGGCGGGGGTTGTTCCAGCAATATTTTTACTAGGAATCCTGCCACCTTGAAATTTTGGAATTTTGTAACTTATGGGTAGAGAATGATAATGCAATACTAGGTTTCAAATATCCGGCCGTCAGAGGGGCGGTGGAGGCGGGGGTGTTCCAGCAATATTTTTACTAGGAATCCTGCCACCTTGAAATTTTGGAATTTTGTAACTTATGGGTAGAGAATGATAATGCAATACTCGGCTTCAAATATCCGGCCGTCAGAGAGGCAGTAGAGGCGGGGGCGTTCCAGCAATATTTTTACTAGGAATCCTGCCACCTTGAAATTTTGGGAGTTTGTTACTTTTGGGTGGACAATGATAATGCAATACTCGGTTCAAATATCGGCCGTCAGAGGGGCGGTGGAGGGGGGTGTTCCAGCAATATTTTTACTAGGAATCCTGCCACCTTGAAATTTTGGAATTTTGTTACTTATGGGTAGAGAATGATAATGCAATACTAGGTTTCGAATATCCGGCCGTCAGAGAGGCGGTGGAGGCGGGGGTGTTCCAGCACTATTTTTACTAGGAATCCTGCCACCTTGAAATTTTGGAATTTTGTTACTTATGGGTAGAGAATGATAATGTTATACTCGGTTTCAAATATCCGGTCGTCAGAGGGGCGGTGGAGGCGGGGGTGTTCCAGCAATATTTTTACTAGGAATCCTGCCACCTTGAAATTTTGGAATTCGTTACTTATGGGTAGAGAATGATAATGCAACACTCGGTTTCAAATATCCGGCCGTCAGAGGGGCGGTGTAGGCGGGGGTGTTCCAGCAATATTTTTACTAGGAATCCTGCCACCTTGAAATTAGGAGAATTCGTTACTTATGGGAAGAGAACGATAATGTTATACTAGGTTTCAAATATCCGGCCGTCAGAGGGGCGGAGGAGGCGAGGGTGTTCCAGCAATATTTTTACTAGGAATCCTGCCACGTTGAAATTTTGGGAGTTTGTTACTTATGGGTAGAGAATGATAATGCAATACTCGGTTTCACATATCCAAAATTTCAAGGTGGCAGAATTCTTACTAAAAATATTGCTAGAACACCCCCGCCTCCACCGCCTCTCTGACGGCCGGATATTTGAAACCGAGTTTTACATTATCGTTCTCATCCCATAAGTGACCAATTCCCAAAATTTCAAGGTGGCAGGATTCTTAGTAAAAATATTGCTGGACACCCCCGCCTCCACCACCCCTCTGACGGCCGGATATTTGAAACCGAGTACAACATCATCGTTCTCTTCCCATAAGTGACCAATTCCCGAAATTTCAAGGTGGCAGGATCCCTAGTAAAAATATTGCTGGGACGCCCCCGCCTCCACCACCTTTCTGACAGCCGGATATTTGAAACCGAGTATTACACTATCGTTCTCTTCCATAAGTGACCAATTCCCAAAATTTCAAGGTGGCAGAATTCCTAGTTTAAATATTGCTGAGACGCCCCCGCCTCCACCGCCTCTCTGACGGCCGGATTTGAAATCGAGTATAACATTATCGTTCTTTTCCCATAAGTGACCAATTCCCAAAATTTCAAGTTGGCAGGATTCCTAGTTAAAATATTGCTGAGACGCCCCCGCCTCCAGCGCCTCTCTGACGGCAGGATATTTGAAACCGAGTATTACATTATCGTTCTCTTCCCATAAGTGACCAATTCCCGAAATTTCAAGGTGGCAGGATCCCTAGTAAAAATATTGCTGGAACACCCCCGCCTCCACCGCCTCTCTGACGGCCGGATATTTGAAACCGAGTATTACATTATCATTCTCTACCCATAAGTAACGAAATTCCAAAATTTCAAGGTGGCAGGATTCCTGGTAAAAATATTGCTGTAACACCTTTGCCCCCGCCGGCCGCCTCTCTGACGGCCGGATATTTGAAACCGAGTATTACATTTTCATTCTCTACCCATAAGTAACCAATTCTCAAAATTTCAAGGTGGCAGGATTCCTGATATAAAAATATTTTTGTAATACATTCGCCCCTGCCGCCCCCAACGCCACCCACAACGCCTACCACGGCCGAAGTGCTGTTCCCAAGTTCTACAATTTCCTATATTATGCATAAAAAATGATTATTTGAATCCTGGAGTTCACAGAGAAGAAGAAACAGAATATTGCTGATATTTATTGCTAAAGGTACTCGGGTACTAATGTGACCAATGCGTTATTCAGATTCAATTCATTTTGATCATATTCGCAGCGGCTTCTTCAAAGCAATGTCGCTAATGGAAGAGGTGCGTTTTTTGAGGAGCACATTCGATTCGGCAATTTTTTCTACACAAGATGGTACTCCTGGTGATATGCTCTAAATTCTGCTGGTTTCGAAGGAATAAATTTATGTCCGTGTATTTCAAGCAGAAACAATGGTCTTTCAAAGAAAACTCATAAGTACAATCTCAAAAATAAGTTTCCATTCTTTCCATTATTTTCAAAGACGTTTAATTTTGGATTCATTTCCTGGCGCTGTCACCACATTAGGGAAGACGGGTTATGATTTCCAACACGTTACGGTTGACCGTCGCATAGAGTAAAAATATGTAGAACATAACGAGTTTCTCGAAAAAGGACCACCGCAATCTCATAGGAAGAAGTTGTAGTTTAGGGACAGGAATCACCAATTTTGGCCACTCTGATACTAATTTTCCAGCAGAGCCCTAAAATGAAAAAGTTTTAAATATGTAACATACGAAAATTCGCTGCTATAGAAATTTTTTAAAATATATCGCTGCTATTTGTGTTGAACACAATTGCTGTTCCCTGAACTTTTCAGTCCCAAGGGATAAAGACGACATCACGATGGTCTCTTTCAGAAAAACCTAACATGCCGACAACAGTATTCCTCAATCATTATTCGTTTTCTTTTTATTGAGATTTTGACGATTTCGACGTGTTTGATCTAAGGAATTGAAATAATTTCTATTCTACTACACTTTTCTGATTGCTATTCAACGAATATCTCTGATTCGTTCTAAATGGTTTTCTTACTACCCAAATTTTGTTTCAAGAAGAAACCTTTGTCTATGGTCGTTGCAAGTTATGATAGTGTTTTTTTGACGACGGCTGAGAAATCTAGCCAAAATGTCTAATACAAGAAGCAAAATCATGAAATTAGTGAAAATAATATTTTAATACATATGCCATCAGGAATTCGATAATGATAATAATAAGTGTTTTTATTATTTGTACTGCCATTAACATTACAACAAAAATATTGAGGAGAAGTCTATTTTGAGTTACTCTACTCAGCCTCAAACAAAGAATGCAGTGAATCCTGAAATAATAGTACAATAAAACAACATTACAACTGAGAAATATATAATATACTCATGGAAGAAACAAATAAAAACTAACAACGTTGAAACACAAGTAATTTTCCCCTGAAAAATGATAACTAAACTAAAAGTCATTTCAACAATTTCATGAATATTTTATAAATTCGTAGTATGGTATCTGAGCACTGTCCCGTTTGATTTGCAAGGTCCACTTATACCAATGTATAATCCAAATAACACGAACAATAGCACATCTCAAAAAAAATTTAACCCAATCGTTTATAATAACCAAATCAAAAATCAAAACCTGTGAACATTTCGGAAGGTCTATAGACGATCTGAGTATATACATAAAATAGTTGAAGAGAAAATATCTCAATATATGACGAACTAAATTCAAATAGTACCTAGGTACGCTTAAAAAAGGTACACACTTGTTCTCTCTGTTCACTGAAGTTCAGTTTACTGAACTTGGTGCCCTATTTTTATAGATTTTCTTCGACATGGAGATTCTTGGTACACATCCAAACTGTAAAGGAGCAGAATTACAGAGTGCCGATCGATGAAGAATTCCAAGTATTTTCGAACTATTTATCTCATCACTTTCACAGAAGGAGACATTATGCAAAAACACCTCGGTGTAGAACATACTTTATTAGTCTATGGTGTAGAATGTCTCCATCGAATTACTGATGTCTATATTCAGGAAACTGATAGTGTTATAGGAGACATTTTGATTGTTACTCAACGAGTTTCGTAACACAGATAATTTTGAAACTGCTGGTGCTGGTGTTCAGTGAATTCAGAAAGCGGTTGATACTGCCTGTTAATAGTGTAGAACCATTGAGATTAAATATACTCAATGTATACTCAATCGTAGAACTATGGATCTCTACTCTGCTACTGAAAAACTAGAAACTAGGAGAGCAATTAGACAAGACTTTACTATGTCACCTGAGCTGATCATCACTTAACCTAGCGTTTAAGAAACTGCATTGGTCACTTCATCGCAAACACAAGCATAGATGGGGAATACATTTACCATTGATATATTATTTGGGCTAATTTCTTCATACTCGCTTCTTTGTTCAACGTTTCTGACAGCATTCGTAAGCCTTGTCAGAAAAAAAACACTTGAAAGTCTATAGGTAGTGCTTTTTCCTGACGACTCCTGGCAGATGATGAATGAAACGTTGAACAGAAGAAACGGATATGATGGAAATAGCCCAAATAATATGTTAAGTCAAGAAATATATTTACGATCTTTATTTCACATCATTATAGCAGACAACTAATCAGCAAATTTAAATCCATAAGCTCTCGTGGAGTGTGGACTAGAGTTGTAACGAATATTCGCATTCGCGTTCGCATTCGCATATATTCGCATATTTTTGAATATTCGTATTTGCATTCGCATCCGCAAAATTGCTGCGAATGTTTTGCGAATATGAATATCAGAAAAAACTTACAACACAAAAATTTTAGTGCAATTGGAACTAACAAAAACAAATCTATGAAACTTTCAACAGTATTTCTTTATATAACTTTTAAATGTTTAAATAATCATCATCTTGAATAAAACTCAAAAATATGATAAATAATCAAAAACTATATTCTTCTACATTAAATTATAAATTCAGTGTGTTTGGTCATGGGTTAGCGATAATTTAAGGGCATCAAATATATCTAATATTATCGACAAAAACACCGAAACTTGGAAGTTTACTCCCTTAGATTTGGAGTAGCTGCCATTTTAAATTTACTTTTTTATTTTCGTTGACCCTTCCAAATAATATCGATTTCTTTGGACATAAAGGTCCTATAGATGTCAAAAAATTTTTTTTGAAAGATGATACTACCACTTTTTTTTTATTGAAGTATAACAATATGAAAACATTCAACTTGAAATCGCCATAAAAAATTCTTCAAAAAAGTTGATAGTGAAAATATGTACTGACTTTCCCAGTAAATCCACCATAGTACAAAAACTAGCACATTGAAGTATAGTTTTTTTTTCAATGATTTAACACGCAAGGTTATTAGCTACAAAACAACACCCACATAATATCTGTAAGTTACCTAATTTGAGAGTTATTGCTGCTCGAATATGATCACTACGCGAGCAAAATACACAAGACAGGTCGTCATGAAGGCCACTGCCTGTCTACAGAGCAGAGGCGGCCATTTTGAGCAATTTTTATGATTAATTTGTTTGTTTTATCATTGAAAATTAATGAAAGTACAGTACTGAGGTTTTTTTATTTTATCAATTTTGATAAGGGTCATGTTCGAACAGCAATATTTCTCAAATTATGTAACTTACAGAAATGATGTGAGTGTTGTTTTGTAGCTAATATTCTTGCGTGTCAAATCTTTGAAAAAAAATTTATACTTCAATGTGCTAGTTCTTGTACTATTGCGGATTTACTGAGAAAATAGTACATATTTTCACTACGAACTTTTTTAAAGAATTTTTTATGGCGTTTTCAAGTTGAATGTTTTTATATTGTTATACTTCAATGAAAGGTGGTAGTATCATCTTTCAAAAACCATTTTTTCACATCTATAGGAGTTTTATGTCCAAAGAAATCGGTATTATTCGGAAGGGTCAACGAAAATAAAAAAGTAAATTTAAATTGGGGGCTACTCCAAAACTAAGGGGGTAAACTTTCAAGTTTGGGTGTTTTTGTCTATAATATTAGGTATATTTGATGATCTTGAATTATCGCTAACTCATGACCAAACACACTGTATAATCTAAACAAACAAGAAATGTATAAACTCTCAAACATAATACATACTTCTTTCTTAAAAAATAACAATTATTCATCTTATTGAACACTTCTACATTCGCATTCGCATTTGCATTCGCGAATGTCAGAAGCAGACATTTGTATTCGAATTCGCATTTGCGAATGTATAAAATATGACATTCGTTACATCACTAGTGTGGACCAATCTACATGGATAATGAAGTTATAGATATATCTAAATTCTGATCTATGAATACTCAAAAATAATTGAAAGTGATCCGAGAAGAGGACAACGTCAGGATGAGTTGCATACCGAGAAATTGAAGATGTATTCAAGACTAATATTCCACCATATTTGAAACGAAAATCATAGATTGCGGAAAAGCTTCGTCTGATTAAATTATCGGCAAATAGACTCGAAGTTATTCAAAAACGAATGTAAAGGTCTGTGCTTGAATTTTCATTGAAGGACAGAGTGAGAATTAGCAGAAGTACTCAAGTGGTTAATATAATCGACCATCGAGTGTTTAACCAGACAAAAGTGGAAATGGGTAGGGCATATAACAATTCGGAGACGGAGCATGGAAGAGAAAACTTACCGAGTAGAGAATAAGAGTTCATATGAGCAACCAAGCAGGAGTCTTTATCCGCGGAACAGAAAATCTGTATAAAATTTCAACAAACTCCACGTTCAGGAGAGAGAAGATTGAGAAGTTTTTGGGAGGCCTATGTACAAACTTGCATGCATGAGGATGCATAATGATGAATGTACGCAGGCATCAAGCAAAATCGAATAACTAGTGAAAATGATTCCTCATTATTAACTCTACTCATCTCATATCTTCAGCGTCTGCTGAATCGTCTGTTATGAAGATAATGTGAACTGGAAACACATTAACCATTCGCCAGGCGTCGTCAGGAAAGAGCCCTATAGACTTCCAGGTGAAAAACGTTGAACAGAAGAAGCGATTATGATGAAATTGCCAAATAATATGGTTTATGCCTATGTTTCCATTTACCAAATGATGCAATTCCTTAAACGCGTGGTTAAGAATGGTGCTTGGGTGCTATAGTATCTACTTGCCTAATTTCTCTTCTTTAGTTTTGAGTTTTTCAGTAGCAGAGTAGAGATTCATAGTTCTACACTAAAAACAGAGAGTATCTATCAACCTCTTTCTGAATTCAATTTGTTTTATCGTCTTTTGTTTTCAGAGTTATACAGTATGTCCTAAAAGTCTCACCTTTTGAGTTACAGGGTGGTTAAAGTTAACCAGTGCCGATCCAATTAACATAGCTCCAAATATTATTTAGACAGTCACTAGCACGCCACTGACTTCTGTAAAATGAAAAAAAAAATGAAATATGTAATCTGCATGGTGATATTGTCATATGTATGTAATTACGATATTGTTATTATCATACAGAGAAACGGTTTTTATTTTTTTAAGGGAAAACCGTGCATCAGAGTGAAAAAAGTCAAGAGATCAACTTTGGTGAGAAATGATTGGGAATTTCTTACATAATTTTTATTTCAGGAAAAAACTATGGCGTACCATCAATGGTTGTCAAAATAGGAAGTTAAAATCACGTACGAACGCCACTGGTGGTATTTAATAAAAAAGTGATACATCGAAAAATGCCCTTGATTCATAGTTCATGTACGACAAATTTCACTGAAATTTCTGAAGTGGTATTGTAGATATTAATAAAAAATGATTTTTTTTGAAAATTTTACCACCTTGTAACTCCAAAAGTAGGACATTTAGGACATATGTTCATGAAAACTTTTTTTCTTAAAATGAACCTAAAAATATTGACATTCAATTAGGGAACACCCTGTATAAGCCGCAATTGATATATGGGCAATTTCAACTGTGGTCATTATCTCCGTTCCTGTTTGTGTTATAATCTCGAAACAGATAAATCATTATGCAGACTCTTTTTCGATGATAGGAATCCTGTGGCTCAATCTAATTTTTGCTTAGGGGGTGCAGGACAGTCCCAGAATTTTCAGTGTGGGTCCTTTGTCTAAGGTGTGGGTAGTATTAAATGATTTAGTACAATTTTGTTGAGCAGAGTTCATAAAAATTTAGGCGGTATATCTGGGCCAACCCTTGCTCAGAAAGCGTCGCCACTGATCTAAGAGCGATATATGACATGTTATATAATATACAGGGTGTTCCTAAATTGAACGTACAAACGAAAAGGGGAGATTCCTTAAGTGAGTTTAAGAAAAAAAAGTCCCATAAACATGGGGTCGCAAACGTTTCGTTTTCGAGATACAGAGTGTTGAAGTTTGAATTTTTTTCAAGTTTTTTTCTCATAGTATCTACACTTCACAAGATATTCAACTGAATTTTGGCATAGATATTACATTTTAGAGTTCTCACCACGTGACATGCCAATTTCGATAGAAGATCTACAGGGTGATATTTTTTCTGGAACACTGCCACCTGTTCTTCTGCAGAATTTTTTTTTGGTGAGCAACTGTTAATTTGAAAAAATGTAAAGAGAAGCTTTGTTCTTATAATACTTTTCGGTTTCCTGTAGTTTTGTCATATCTACCAACGATTTCGAGAAAAAAAATTTTGAAACTTCAACACTCTGTATCTCGAAAACGAAACGTTTGCGAGCCCATGTTTATGGGACTTTTTTTTCTTAAACTCACTTAAAGAATCTCCCCTTTTCGTTTGTACGTTCGATTTAGGAACACCCTGTATAACAGTAATTATTCTTAAGTAAAAATAATTTATACTTTCATTAGGAAAACATAAGTTTATGTTATATGTCAGGAAGGAAACACCTCAGCAAGAATTAGATTGAGCCATTTGATTCCTATCAAAAAAGTGTCTGTATGATGTTTTTGTTTCGAGTATATTTCACAAACATATCAATTTTGGCTTATAACACGAAAATAAAAGAACATAGAGCAATGCAGTTTACGGCAAAATGAGTTTCTCGAAAAAAGAGCTATTCATTTTTGAGCGCTCATACTACTTAAACGAATGTTTTATCGTTTCGCCCAAATGTCTGTAAATTTCGAATTTTGAGTCTCAAACGATAGGTTTCGACGTCCTGATGACGTCCTCGTCGTCTCACCATAATAGAAATATTAAAAAAAATAAATTATATAAAATCATTGATGCGAAATGCTTATTTTATTTCAACCGTTTGAAAAAATCAAAGCAAATAGTACTCGAATTCCTCCTAGTCCGGTCTATTTAGACACTCGAAGTTACATAAAGTCCCAACAAGCTGAATTTCTGTGAAGTTGTTCAAAACATAATTATAAACAATGTCTAAAAGTTCCCCATCATTTCCCTGTGAGGAAAAAATTTTATTCGAGGTCAAATGTCAAAAAAATGAGTTTTTCGCGATTTTCAGCAAAGTACCTCAGACAAAAGTTGTAGATCATAAAATTATCTATAAAAAATGTATCAATACTTTTTTTCTTACGAGCACCCGTTTCTGAGATATAACGATTCAAAATGTTATAACTACGCGTTAAGTACACTACCTCATAGGTGGCATGGAAACGTGTGCATATTATGACAATAACGACTTTTACAACTTTTTGAATCGTTATATCTCAGAAACGGTGGCTCGTAAGAAAAGAAGTATTGATACATTTTTATAGATAATTTTATGATCTACAATTTTTGTCGGAGGTACTTTTATGATAAAACTTACCGTTTTGCTGAAAATCGCGAAAAACTCATTTTTTTGACATTTGAATTCGAATAAAATTTTTTCCTCACAGGGGAATGATGAGGAACTTAAAGACATTGTTTATAATTATGTTTTGAACAACAAATTCAGCTTGTTGGGACATTATGTAACTTCACTCTCATTTTTTGGTCTAAATAGACCGGACTATCCATTCTGGTGATTTTAGGAAAAATACCTTTTTCTAGGAACATCGAAAAATTGCTTCTTCTTTTTCACCTTAAGAAAATACTAAATAAACATATGAAATACTTCACGAAGGAATCATTTTTAACACACTCAATTATCAATCAATTTATAATTCATAATAAAAAATCACATTTATTGGAATGATAATTGATGGTATAGCTTGAACAACGACTTCCAACATCAATTCCCAAACATGTTCAATATAATGTTTGCTAATCATTTATACCTCTAAGGGATTATCCCACAATTTTCCAATTCTATCAGATGCATATTTCAATTTCTCTGGAAGAAGGATATTTCGATATTTTGTTGTATTCACATAATATAATACCTATATTTCAGGCGATTCGAATTACCATTCACAGTTGTACAAAATACACAAATACGAAAATAACTGTGTATTTTCCTTTAACAAAATTCGAGTATAAAATTTTCATAAAAATCGCTTATTTTTCCTAGAGCTGGAAAAACATCGCGCCGAACTTGGGTCACAAACCCGATTCCGGCCGCCGACTACCTACTTGAGAGCCGCTTCGAGAAATTTGTCGCGCACATGCCCCAAGGATCATTCACTCGTCAAACGACTCGCCTCCTCTCTGCTCTTCGCTTTGCGCCTCCCAGATGAGCGTCTACCCACGATACACTTACGCCAAGATCAAACGTGTTTGATTTTAGCGTCAAGATAGCCGGCGAAACGCATGAAAAACGCTTGTGTGTATGTGAAAGCGTCAAGAATGGCAGAGAATCATGCAAGATTTCCACATTCAGAAGAATTCCTTACAAATTTTATAGAACTACATATGTAAAAAGAATAAGTGTTTGTGGATGATCAAGAGCAAAGAATATTCGAACAGAACACTAAAGAATAAAGCCTACGAAGAATTGTAAGCTTTATGTAAACAAAATAACGATGAATGCGATATTGGTTTCGTAAAGAAAAAAATAAAAAACCTCCGAGACTCATTCCGTAAAGAATACAAAAAGTTACGAGCTACAGAAAAGTCGGGTGCAAAAAGAGTTCAATCGTTTGGCCAACCGGCGGGTTTCATTTCCTAAAATCGACCTGTAAGCGAACACTCTGCTAAGATCGATCAATAACATAAAGAAAGTTTGAAATTACGTGTCTTTTTTGAGAATATATAAAACACCTAATTTGCATTCATTTTCAAAAACTTTTTATTGTTAATTGAAATATCAGTTGTGACATTTATGTGCGAAAAATAATGCCAAATGGCTTCCTCTAGCTCTACATACGTTGCTGTTTCTAAACATTAACATAACTTATAAAGGGACTACGCCATCAATAAAAATGGAACTATACATGCTTCAAGAACGCATTGAAATTATTAAAATTCACTATAAAAATGGTGAAAATTTGGCAGAGACTGATCGTATAACTCGATCTCTCGTCAGCGATCGGTGAGCTACTGAGACGCTTGTGTGTGGTCAAAATTGCACGAGCGTCTAGGACGCTCGCAAAACGCAAGCTGCCAGAACACCGAAAAAGTAGCTTGTGTATAGTGTATGGGCCGCATTACACCGGTATGGCGACGCGCATCGAGATGTGACGTCACTGCGAAGCATTTCCATTGCATTTGCGGGATGGAAGTGTTAGAACTCCAGAGAATGATTGGAATATTGCAATTAATCGCAAGTTTCATTGGGAATGCAATTAACTAACAATTTCAAATGAAATTTCTCCGATGTCTTTGTTTGTTGATTCTAAAATATAGAAAATATATCAATGAAATTGTATAAATATGGATGTAAGTGAAAAGTATTTATTTGTTAATACAGAATAAATTATTGAAGGTTCATTAAAAAACTTCGAATAAATGAAAATATTTGTATCATTTTTAGGGAAATTTCCATGAATTTCACTTATAATTCGTGAATTTGAAAAGTTTTTTGCCCACTTCTTTCTTCATATTCTGAAAACTGATCTTCTTATTTAGATCCCTGTCTTAAGTTGGTACGGATTGTGCTCAAGCAAAGAATAACATCGAATGGAATCTGAATGTCATTTTTCAGTTTTGCAACCGTGTTATCTTCTAACACTTTGAAAATATTTTTTCCTCAGATAATGAAGTACTGACCGGATACTTCCGACTTCAGAAAGCAAAAGTACCTTATTTCGGTTCCCTTTTAACTCTTCTGTAATTCTTACAATCAAAAACTGCGCAATTAGTCATGAATGCGGGTATTATAACAATAATAATATAACTCTACTTTTATCTCTGCTCCTCAATGACGTAGATGAGCGCGCCGGACGTAGATGAGCGCGCCAGACCCGGACGTCCATCATCTGAACGTTCAGATGATGGGCGTTCAAAATACATGTAGTTGTAAACGCGCGTTAGCAAAACGCGCGTTGAGCGCTCATCATCTGAACGTACCCTAAGACTCCGAATCTGGCATACCAGTGAGAGTGTATCGTGCGTCTACCCATTTTTTTCAATGCAAACCTACCTATCCGGCGGAAAACGACGCGTTCCTTCTGAGCGCTTCGCTTCGTCCAAGTGCGCTTCTAATATGCCCCGCGTCTAACGATTCGGCTCTTCGATTCGCGCCTCTTTAATGAGCGTCTACCCATTTGATTCAGCGCAAACCTCTCCGGCTGAAAACAGTCGTTTGAAAGATATGGCATTTTGACAGTAACCTTAGATCCTGTTTTATTTATATTATTAATATAGATTAATACATAATTTTATGTTATTTCGAATGTTGTATTATATTTTGAAAATTCATTAAAAGCAGGCGTTTTTTTAATCTAATAATACATAGGGATTTTGCGAATACAAATCTGAATTTTACACCATATTTTTTTGAAGAATACTGCAGATTTTTTGTCTTCCATGTTGTTAAGAAACAATTTTTGAATATCCAAATGTCTAAAATATTGAATTCAAATCAAAAAGGTTTAGTAGGTCAAAAATTTACGAAAAAAAGAAAACAATAAAATGTTCGTTTAACATTTCTTGTGCTGTATACAAATATAAAAGTTGATTGAAGTTTCTTGGGTTTTTCTAGCACTCAGTTTTACCAGTAAATAGTTATTTACTTTTCATAAAATATATATTTATCCCGACAAAGGTTTCGGCCCTATTATGGTCTTTTTCAAGGAGAATACAACTATCAATAATTCCTGTAAAATACAAATACATAGTGAATATCATATAAATCAATTTAAAATTTTTCCTACACTTACTATTTTCGTCAAATATTACATTTCATCAGTTAAAAGGATAAAAACCCAAGACAAGTTTTCACAGATAAGACACAAACAAATGACATTGGTATAGTTATGAACGTCAAATTAAATTCTCAAACTCAAGACGAATAAATATTACGACATCTGTATGGATTGATAAGAGTGTATATTGTTAAATTTTGGATATCTATCTTATTCGGGTTTATACTCATTGTCGTTTCTGTAGATGGAGTAACTTTCAGGATTTTATTTTGGAGTTGTTTTATTTTCTATTATTTTATTAGATTGTAATATATTTGGGATAAATTTTTGGTATCCGTTTTATTATTCATAGCCTCTTTATTCTTCTTTATGTGAATCATCTCCAATATATTTCGGGTTTTACCATTTTTTTCTTTTTCTAAGATGGAAAAATGTTTCGAAGTCCATTTTATGCTTCTCGGTTTGTTCGTGTTTCTTCAACGCAGTGATTTTTTTACAATATAAAAGTATATTACAAAAATTCAAATATACTGTGTGTTTTTCGAATATGTATTCTCATGAATTTACAGTTTTTGTTTATGTGGACCTGGATTTTTCCATTGACTGAAATTAAAGTCTTCAAAATATGAGAATATATGTACCCAATATCATAAATATATTTCGGGTGGTTAGAAAGTGCCGACTACTCAAAGAAGAAAATGCGCGTACTACTCGATTGCAGTACTTTAAGTTGCCTACCATACTGGTTCATTTAGGCCACATGCAACGATTAGAAAAAGACAACTCCATAATCCGTATAAGACCATTTATTCCAGCCCGAATCGTAGTCCGTTGATCTTTCGAATATACCACTTTTCTCTCTCTGAAGCATTGAATTCCATAAGTTTCCCATGTGATAGATAGATAGATAGATAGATAGATAGATAGATAGATAGATAGATAGATAGATAGATTTATTTCGTGTTTTACATTCATGATGTTTACACACGTCAGTAAAAATATGTTCAAAATACACAATATCAAACTACACTTAAAAACAAATCAATCACATGAAATCGGATTGCTTCGGCAATAGATACTCATCTATCGAGTAAAAACATTTTTTCAAAAAAATATTCTTAACTTTGCTGGAAAACTGACCCTTTGTCAGAGAACGATAAGACAACGGAAGAACATTATAAAACTTAAAGGCTAAATAATCAGGACTATTCTGTGACCTGCTCAATCTCATATAAGGCAAACAGATCAAGTTCTTATTCCGGGTATTATATGAATGTTTGTCTCCATTTAAAGTCAGAGATGTTGCTCTACAATGCGCATATATTAAACATTCAAAAATAAACAGGGCAGGCAGAGTGAGAATGTTAAATTCTCTAAATGCATTTTTACAACAGTCTCTGTAATCCAGTCTAGCTATAATACGAACAGCTTTACGTTGCAATCTGAATATTCTACCACTCTCACTACAATTCCCCCAAACAATTATACCGTACTTTATGTGCGACTCGAAGAGGGAAAAATAAACTGTTCTGAGAACTTCCAAGAACACACAGTCAACCAGGCTTCTGAACAGAAATATAGTTTTATTTATTTTTATCGCAAGAGCAGTGTCCAGCCGAATGCCCAGAAAACTCACTGTATCCTCAACATCAACAGTCGAAGCGGTTGTCCTTCGCAAGCTAAAAATTCTTTGTGTTTTCTGTTCATTCAAACACAGCCTATTACCCACAAACCACCTCATAGCATCCGACCACATCCGATCAAACAAGCCGACAGCATCCGCCAGATCAGCACAGGTCCGAGACAGGGTAGAGTCGTCCGCAAAAAGTATCGATAAAAATTCAGTTAAATAGTCAGGAAAATCATTTATGAAAATCAAAAAGAGCAAAGGGCCCATAATCGAGCCTTGAGGTACCCCAATAGTTATTGGCTGTAAATCAGACCTCTCATTCCTCACTTGAACACATTGATATCTATTTGTTAAAAAGGATTTTATGAAGTCTCTACTACCCTGATCGAAACCATACCTCTCCAGCTTGACGAGCAGAGCATCGTGGGAAACGCAGTCAAACGCCTTGCTCAGATCCAAGAAAAGTGACAGAGAAAACAAACCCGATTCAAAACACCGGAATTTCTAAACCTGTATAAAAGGTATCTAATTGGAAAACGGTCAAAATTTGTTATTAATGTGCCAGATTCATAGATTCAAACTCTCTTTGACAATATTTTTGACAATATTTTATGACGCATATCGCATATATCTGAATAAATTTCTATTGGCGAGAATCGAAGCTGAGCTGAGATAGTAGCAAATGTAAAAAATTTTGTTTTGGACAGATAAGTCATTGGAGTTTCATCGAAATTTTCACAAATAATCTGGAAATTAAAATGGAGTCGGAATCTTTGTTGAATCATTTTGTGATTTAATCAATATTTCAATCATTTCATAATTAATATTAGAATGTTAATTAATATAAAGGTTACAAGTCAGTAAGTCCAGTTGTAGATGTTGTCAATCTTAAACTATATTAAAAATTTATTTCAGTTTATTTATATCGTTCATGTGTACACGTATATATGTAAAGTGAAGTTTCGGTTAGAATTTCTGGAAATTTTAGGAGTTTTAACCTCTAATTCTAGAGCCCCAGTAGAAGGAGTTCGAGAAGAAGTTCTGAATGCATGTCATATAATAATGTGTTGGAAAACAAATTGTGGCTGCAGTTTTATAGACATTTGCTCTTTGTATTTAAAAACTATTGCCCTAGCTTTTAATACAGAACCTCATAAAATTTATGGTTCATTGATTGTGGAGAGTGATAAAGTAAAACAAAACTTGAGACGAATTTTGGCGAGCTGTGGTTACATGTAACTATATAACTATGGTTACATGATTTGACAGAAAATACGTGTATTAACTGTCAACTATGTCACTATGGTAAGCTGTGGTAAGATGTATTTACATCGCCAAAATTAGACTTAATATGCATTATATGTTCTTGTGAAGGTGAAGTGAGGAAGAAATGTAAACATATCATTACAATTGTTTTAATTAAATTGATCAGGTGCATGATGTTCTAATCAATCCATGACAGAATCATGTCGAAACTCATGGTTTTCCTTCCTTTTTTGCTGTGTGTTTTTTTATCGGCAAAAACTTTCTTAACTTGAAGAAATATCACAAACAGAATTAAAGTGCTTATGGAATCAGCAGAAAATTGATGTAAGAAAATAAGGGTTCCTCTATAGAACCTTTGCTTAAAAATCAAAATTTGCTGTATCGTTCTATAGTATAAATCAAGAAGATATGTAGAAATATTTTATGAACTCTTTACCAATTCTGCAATAGCCAAGTACAGGGGCCTATTGCACCAAAATACTTTGCAACTTTTCACTTCTCACTTTGCATTCTGACAAATTTCAAAAGTGAAAATCAGTTACGTTGCACAACATTTCTCCCAACATTTAATTTCTGCGGAGTACTTTTCAGTTTGCACTTGACTTTTCACATTGTATTTTTCAATTATAAGTGCATTTCGTGCAATTTAATTCATTTGAAAAGTGAAAAGTGCAAAGTGAAAAGTTGCAAAGTATTTGGTGCAATAGCCCCCAGGTTTGTGAAATAATATGTTGTATGTGTGCCTTAATATCCTAAGAAGTAGAGAGAGCTTGTCGTATTCTGCTGTAATATAAAAACCTCCGATACAAATTCTGACGTGAGAGGTTAAAGCGACAATATGAATTACTTTTCTATATTTATTGAAGTATCTTAGATACCATCCTTTGTTTTACTATTAGTTTCATTCCAAACTCGTTTTCAAGATTTATTTTCAGTTGGTTTTCCTGAGGGAAGAAGGGATAACTGTATCCTCAAGTTTGCAATTTTTCGCCCATAAATTTCATCGAGGCACAAAACAGTAATCATTTCTGATCGAAATCATATTAGAGAGGTTAACAATTTCAATTTTCCTTTGAATACTTCTTTCAAACAAAAATTTATGAACAATTACGAAGTTTTTAATTACACTGAAATACGTTCAACGCCTTGTTTACTTCTATCTTAGCTCTATCTCGATTTCAACCACTAGAGTGCGTATCGCTGGTCAGCAGAAGCGAATGTTCCTAAGCGATGCTCCCTCTGGTGTCCAATTCTGTAACGAGAGGAACTAGTAACATTCGTTGATTTTCCTTTGTGTTTACTTCAAGTACGTTGATATTTTATGAATAATGTGTTTAAAAAGCATTTTGATAACGATGCTACGTTATTGTTCAGTTCCTCAATTCAATGTTCTTCTTGGGAAAAGAGAGATCCTAATCTCCATTTTCATACTTTTCTTGCTCCTAGTGATGCATATCGTGTTGGGTAGAAGGAACATCAGGAAGTAAAGTTTCAACAGACCGACGAACAGCATGGCAACTCAAACTAAGGATAGGTAAACGCATTTCAAAGAGCATGTTAGTATGTTCTCTGCATTTTACAGATGAGGATTATTTTTATCGAGGTAAGAATTGATTATTAATGAAATTGTCATTTTTCTTCATTGATGTATTTTTTAGGTCCCAGTTCTAATCAGAAAACATATCTGGAAAAAAAACGCTGTTCCCTTCAGAAACCTCCCTGTTATATCTACGGCGAAGGAATCTGCCTCAAGTTCTATAAGCAGATCTGAAAGATAGAGTAGAAGAACCGCCAACAAAGAACAGCTTGTCGAAGGAGAAGATTGCTCTTGTCAGGAATTCATACCTGCTGAGATGCAGTCTGCATCTCCAGATGAATTAGGAGCTGCAGAAGGTTTATTACAGCTCCTTCAAACCCAGCCAGATTATTCGGGGCCAAAAAATTTTAGAGATTTTGAAGTCCAGGTGAATACATCAAGACTATCAACATTGTGTGATTTGATTACAACACATAGTGCTTTGAACAGCTTTACTGTACTCAACAATTTAAAATTATTGGATACAATTGTGCAAGCTGTCGAATCTGTTTATAGTGACCAAAGGCTACATTGATTAACAATAAGACAACGTATTGTTTTAGTGTTCACTAGAATGAAGTGCGGTTTGACGTATGTTACGTTATCATTATTATTTGGAATTTCCCAAAAATTGACACAGCAATATATAATAGAAATGTTATCCATTTTGGCTCAAGTTTTGGTTGCCTCATAAGATTCCCGGATGTACAAGAAATACAAAAGAATATGCCAGAATGTTTCGAAAGTTTTCAAAAAACAAGAATCGTGTTGGATTGCACTGAAATTTATATTCAGAAACCGAAATGTCTCTGCTGTCGAATATGTTTTTACTCGCAGTTAGCAAAACGCGCGTTGAGCGCTCATCATCTGAACGTAGCCTTAAGGTTGACGCTCACTTGGACGAGACGAGACGAAACTAAGCGACGCGTTAGTTCGCCTGGGACCGCGCACTGGACGAAGCGAAGCGACGATCAGCCATCGGAAGAAATTCCCCCTATTTTTGGCCGCAATAAATTTTTATTACCCATGCTGCATGCTGACTACCCGAATGAACAAGGGTAGAGCTATTGTTCGAATCGTGTTTTTGGTCATAATCTTGTTTTAATAGCTTCGTCGTCCCACCTTCATATAGGAATGAAAAAATAATATGTGACGTGGAAAAAATTCGAAATTTTATCTCTGTTGGCAAGTTACAAAATATAACTTTTCTTCTCGAAATTACTTTTTTCCCCGGGAAAAAGTGAGTGTATATATGTATTCGGGAAAAAAGTACTCACTTTCTGCCGGATAGAGTTTTTTATGTACAGGGTATCCCATTTTGGGCACTTTTACGGGATATCTCCGTTATTTTTAACGTTAGCGGGATGCGGTTTTCGCGACAGTGTGCTACTTTTTTGTGAAACTAAAGATGGCGCAATCAGTTTTTGCATAGCTCTCTTAGTTTTTGCTCTACAGGGCGGAAATGAAGAGTATCACTTTTTAATCACCTCCCGTATCTCAGTTGTGCTTAAACTTGGAGAAATGGTTGAAACGCATTCCTATAGATTTTTTTCCGTAGAATCCAGTGGCGTAGTCAGTTTTTCAATTAAACTTTCCGTTTTTGAATTATTGAGCAAACATATGCTTTTTTAAATTGGACACCCTGTATTTTATTTTTTATTCTTATTAAGCACCTTCTCAGCTTTTCAAAAACATATTATTTTATGCATTTATTTTCAAAATCAAGCTCAGAATTCAAGATTTTGTAATTAAATTGTCAATAACCAAGTAGTAGGCTATGACTGTTTATTAAAAACAAAAATAAATGTCAAGATTTCGTTAGAAATCGAAAATAATGTTAACATAATATCTAGATCACAAACAAGCATGTCATATTTCTCGTAATTTTCGTAAGCAGCCGTAATGAGAAAAACTTAAAACTGAATCATTAATATGATATAATAAATAATAAAAACTGAGAGAACTGTAAACTTTTAAACCAACCGACAAAGCTTTGACATTTTTTTTGTTTTAATAAACAGTCATAGAGCCTACTACTTAGTTATTCACAATTGAATTACAAAATCTTGAATTCTGAGCTTGGTTTTGAAAATAAATGCATAAAAAATATATGTTTTTGAAAAGCTGAGATTGTGCTTAATAAGAATAAAAAATAATATACAGGGTGTCCAATTTAAAAAACATATGTTTGCTCAATAACTCAAAAATGGAAAGTTTAATTGAAAAACTGACTACGCCACTGGATTCTACGGAAAAAAATCTATAGGAATGCGTTTCAACCATTTCTCCAAATTCAAGCACAACTGAGATACGGGAGGTGATTAAAAAGTGATACTTTTCATTTCCGCCCTGTAGAGCAAAAACTAAGAGAGCTATGCAAAAAACTGATTGCGCCATCTTTAGTTTCACAAAAAGTAGCACACTGTCGCGAAAACCGCATCCGCTAACGTTAAAAATAACGGAGATATCCCGTAAAAGTGCCCAAAATGGGATACCCTGTACTAAATGTTACTGAATAAACTCTCTTATTATTATTATTAATTTCGTGAAAAGTTATATTTCTTCCATCGTCATTTTTCTAGTCACAGAAAAAAATTATGTATTATACAAGGGAAAAAAGTACTAGATTTAAGATCGAGGTTATGTTGTCTTCCAACGAGAAGCGGAGGGTGACAAAAACCGAGAGTTATTTTTTCAAAACTATATATAAAATCATTGATACGAAATTTTTATTTTCTCTTTAACCGATTGAAAAAATTAAGTATTAATCTAATTCCTTCATTCTGGTGATTTCAGAAAAAAATACTTTTCCTACGACAATATCGAAAAATTTCCAGTAATGAGTTCTGGGAAGCATTTTTATTACCTTGCTGCATACCGCTTACCTGTATAAGCTTCAAATCAGACTAATTTATATTCAATTTATTCTGAATATACTTTTGCCGGGGCGGTAAAATATGGCGCTGTCCCTGGTTATTTTTGGGTATGGTCAGCCACAAGGCCGTAGCTAGAAAAAAATTTCGGGGGTCCACCGAATGACAATTTTTCTAGTCCTGTACTTCAGAAAAATTTAGGGTCCAATGGGGTCCGGACCCCCCCCCCTCGCTACGGCCTTGGTCAGCCATGAAACATTTGTAAGAATCGTGTTTTGGTCATGATCATGTTTTTATTGGGAATTTTCCAATGAAATCCTCGTAGTTCTTCATCCAGGAATACAATTAAATACAAATAATTGATACGAAATGCTTATTTTCTCTTTACCGATTAAAAAAAAACAAAGCAAGTAGTAATCGAAAGTTCAATGTTTGCATATCATATATCCCAAAAAGGAATTATTCCACAGTTTTCCAATTCTATCAGATATTTTAATTTCTTCGGATGAAGGGTTCCTCAATATTTTGTTGTTTTTACATAGTAAAATACCTATCCTTCAGACGATTTGAATTCACATTCACAGTTGTACAAAATACATTAATTTTGTTCGTTTTGTATATAAATTTCGTTTTTCCAGATCTCAATCGAGAAAATTCTAACCAACACTCTCATGAGCCATTCAAAACAAACTCATTCACACAAATTCAAAAATAACTGTGTATTTCCCCATTGACAAAATTCGAGTACAAAATTTGAAATACAGCGCGCCGAACTTCCCGGCCGTCGGATACCTACTTGCCGCCTCGAGAAATTTCGCTCACATGCCCCAAAGATCTTCCTGGCGACCAACGACTCGCCGCCTCGTTGATCTTCGCTTCGCTTCTCCAGGTGCGTGTCTACCCATTTATTTCAATGCAAAAGATCCCAGCGGAAAACGACGCGTTCCTTCCGACCGCTTCGCTTCGTCCAAGTGCGCGTCTGATCTGCCACGCGCCTAACGATTCTGATCTTCGCTTCGAGCCTCCCAAGTGAGCGTCTACCCATTTGATTCAGTGCAAATCGTGCCTGCGGAAAACAACTCTTCGCTTCGTTTCGTCTCGTCTCGCCCAAGTGAGCGTCAACCTTTAGTCTAATACCACTTCTGAAAAAGATCAAACATATATTTACCATTGCATGTGCCATAAGTAATTTATCAAGTCCCATATTAGCAGATCATAGATTTTTTCTAAATTCAGAATTTTTAATATTCTCTATACAACATTTTGTTTCAATTAATAGACGGGCACGGATATGATGAGTTGTTTGATTGAAAATTTTTTGACAGTTCTAAAAACCAATCAAATCTTATGTTTTTTATCACATGGAACAATTAACCCAATCATGTCAACATTACATCGAAAATTGCATTCAATGCAGTTATCAATCACCATGACAGCACAGTCTCACAACATAATTCCGAACAAAATTGAAAATGTCACGTTTTGGCAATGTTAAAAGTATAAACGCGCTTATCAAGGAAAACATTCCCAGAAATACTTCCTATAGCCACAAATTATTTGGGGAATATTTATGGAATTTTGCTGCGAACGAGCATACGGATTGAATGAACACAGAAGCTTAGAAGAATTGGCGTTGATGCTCAAAGATTGGGCGGTCAATATGAGAAAAAAAGACGGGACAGAATTCAAAGAAGCAACGGTGAAAACTATGTGGAATGTTTCGAGCAAACTCCTACAAGAAAAGTATTATAAGGACTACAACATTATGATTGACCCGTCCCAAAGTATAATATTTAAACCAGCCCGAGATGCCCGCGATGCAATCCGAAAAAAATTGCAAGCAAACCCATGTAAACGTAAATCCAGTTCAGTTTCGTTAAATTGTCTGAAGTTAACAAAATAATAATGCTATGGGATGAAAATACTCCTGAAGGCCTTATGCGTAAATTTACCATATTGCTGCAGTCGAATTAGCGTGGAGAGGAGGAGAGGCAGTTGCTTGCCTGGTGGATTTTTTTCAAGTCGAAAAAAATAACGATGGCTCTCCAACAAATCGCATTGAATACAATCCAGTATTTAGTAAAACGTGCCAAGGTGGTTCTAAAATTTGCACAAGTAGTAAATGGTTGGTTTCCAATAGTAAGAGAGAAAGCTGCCCTGTACGTCTTTTTCATAAACTTATATCAAAACGAGGTGAAAATATTACCTCGCCACGACTATTCTTAAAACCAAATAGACATTGGAAAAATCAAAATGACAAATGGTCCGATAATGTACCTGTTGGAAGAAATACCATAAATGGATGGATTAAATCTGCTGCCGAAGCAATTGGCTTGAACATAAAGGACAAAAAGATCACAAATCATTCCAAGATCACCTGCTGTTAGCCAATTGGCAAAAAGTGTTGTGGAAGAACAGCAATTGCTGAAAATTACTGGTCATAGCAATCAAAACCATACCTGAACCTCGATCAAGAACACCACAACAAGATCATAAATATTATGCGTGGTAATAGTTCTAATGTAGAGAACAGCAACGAATCTAATGTTACGTTAAATTTTAGTAATTGCACTTTCACTAATTGTACTTTTAATAAATTAATAAATAAATGTTTTGTTGTGCTGAGTTATACAGTTTTTTGTCAAAAAATTTTCTTCCGAATATCCCTCGGACATTGACAAATGCCTCATAATTTATGACAAATATCTCAAGCTCATTCCTTGGTAACAGCCCTCAGCCTTCGGCTTCGGGCTGTTACCAAGTAATGAGCTTTCGATTGTCATAAAATTATCTCGTCTATTATCAATGTCCTAGGGATATTACTATTGAAAATGTGTTTATAATGTGAAAGAAATAAAGTGTTTCAATATTTGATTTTGTGTTTTCATAATTTTTCACATCAATACTATTTGCAAATGGAGTAAGAAAATAAAGGGACACTGGAGTTCTCCACGAATATGATATGGTTCAGAATTCATTGCAGTACTTTGAAGGCACAAAGCACAAATCTTTATTTCCTTCGAAGTTGACGAATTCAATTTACCACACGAGATAAGATGTCCAGCATTCAAAACACCTTCTCCTTCCTGGACATTTCTGGAAGTATTTGTGCCCTTCAGGTATTTTAAATACTCCACTAAGCTTAACCTCAGCATGATTACACTCAACGAGCTAATAAAATTTTAATCAGTCCTCGATTTTAATATTTTTCCTGAAATTTCCAACAAACACTAGGCAGAATCCATACAAATAGCTTATGAGGTTACTAGTTCCTCTGGTTCGAAGTTTACTCACCCGAGCGCTGCAAGCATAAAGTCAGACGCCAATAGTGAACACCATATGAGTTAAAAGCTTTATGCTCGCATATTTATATTGCAGGAACGATAAATCAAATCTGAATAACTCGAAAGCTATCGATCTCTCCTTATTAATTTATGAACCCTACCGTACTGTTGAAATCAACGGATATAAAAACAGAAACTTTTAGTAGTGAAATACTGCCGATTTTCGATCAATCTTCATTCACAAAATAAATTTCATTCGAACAGGATATCTTGTTACGAAAATATGAAGAGTCTTCCTTTCAATATTCCAATTGAATTTTCTATTGTTCTGTGAACACTATGGTCATAAAATTTTGCATGAGGTTCATAAGGAGCATCTTGCTTGCGGACGCAAAATCTCATTCCAATTGATTTAATTTTTTCTGAAATATTGAGGAAAAATTTTGAAATGGCCATATTTTATGGAACACCCTGTCTGGTTAACGAACTTAACCGCGGCATTTGGGAACCGAACTCATCCTGAAAATTCAAGTCTCTAGGACAATCCCTTCGAAAGTTACCCTGCTCACGGCCGGTCGGACGGCCCCACGGACAGAATTGAAATTGACCACGTATTCGTTATCATGATGTAGAACCCTATCGTTTGAGATCATTATCGGCTCAAAATAGAAAATTACAGACATTCGGACAAAAACTCTTTTCATTTTGGATTCACTTCCTAAGATTGATTTACATATTTTCCAGAATTGATTGATTCTGTTCATCAAGGGACTATTGTGGACGAAGAATCAGATCGATATAAATCGAGGACGCTGACATAATTTATTGCCAAACTGGTGGGTTACCTCATACCGAATATATTCCTAGACAGATCAATCAGACCCTCCCCTTGAACCGGGGTCAAACTTGGGGTAGAGGGAGAGAGAAATTGGAGGCTCGTGCCCTCACCTCGTAACGTACTCCGTCTCGTGACGTCATCGATGTAGTGAAACTCACGACGACACTCCAAGCGGGTCGAAACACGCGGAACCGACGATGCCGGATTGGGCAATTTAACGATTGCCTCTGGAAACGGATTGTTAACCCTCGTTTTCCTCTAATGCACGTAGCGTCCATTTGTGTAATGATAATGGTGTTAGCACCTCCTCGACCTTGTAAAATCCAATGGTGAATAGAAGTAGAAAAGAGTTTCTTTCAACTTATTGTTAGAGTTTGATTGTAGTTTTCGCATGTTGCTTTGATCCAAATCCGTGTGACCGTGTATGCATTCAGAGCATTCGGTTCAACTTAGCCATGACCGGAGTCTACAGGGTGTTTCAGAATAAGGCTACCAAATTTCGGAATCTTTATCCTTCGATGATTTAATGACATTCCTGTGAACTATGGGTCCCTGACGCATTTATTCTGAGAAAAAAAAATATTTTGGAAATATTTCCGACACCCTATAAGATTCTTGTCTGTCTTTTGGTAGGTTAGGAGTACGCATCAAAACACATTTTTTTCCATCAAAAATCACTTTCAATTTTCCCCAGTGTGTCCCCAGTATGTCCGAATGAATTCGTTGAATTGATTTTTTTTGGCAGGGGATAATCCTCATAAGATTAGAAAAACTCATTACGAGGACCAATTTTTTGTAAATGTATGGATTGAAATAATTTGTGACTGTTTTTTTGTACCATTTTCCTACCCAGTAGATTAAATGGAGAGTCATATCGCCGCTTTTCGGATGAAAGTTCGCCAATTTTTTTAGAAGATGTCTCCATTATGAAAAGAAACGCGATATTGTTTATGCAGGAATTTTTTTTTTGGAAATAGGGGCACTGAGTCGCCCTAATCAGTGTCTAGACGATTTCGGAAGTAATCAAAGAATTTTGTGAACCTCTCAGATGAAATAGCATTTCATGATTCATCTCAGAAAGTATTCGTCGCAGGTGAAAAACTCGAGATATCATTTTCACTGTAAATTATGTGGAGAAAACGATAATAAATTCAAATTTGAAACAAAAGCATTGACCTACAATTTTATTCACCTAATTTATTCGGACTTGAGTTTGTACGGACGCCACTGGTGGAAAATTATTTCGAATCGAAAAGATTGTGTTTGATGCGCACTCATAAACTACCAAAAAACAAACAAGAAGCGTGTGAGATGTCGAACATATTTTCGAAAAACCATTTTTTTTTTAATTTCAACTCCCTGTAACTCATGAACAATTCGTCAGAGATCCAAAGTTCATAGGAACTTTATGTCATGAAATCATCTAAGGATGAAGATCTTGAATGATGAGCACCCTGTATAAAGGTCAAATGATTATGTGCCGCGATGGTTTCATCATGTCGTGTATATGTTTTATTCTTATTGTTGAGTTTCAATAAGTACAGGATGTCCTGGAGGAAACTAATTCAATGAAGAAGGAACATGGAAGGTACTTAAGTTACCATGAAAGGTAGTCATCATCACGAACCGTTCACTGAGTATCAATATTTTATATAGATATTGAATTCTTTGTATTTTTTCAATAAAATTTTCAACTGAATTATAAACTTGCTTAAACAGGGTGGCCGGACGATTGACGTCCAAAAGAAAAAACAGATCCCTCGTCTCATGGGGTATTCGAATCACCCCCATGTATGTTATGCGATTTTTCACGGTTTCCGAGTTATGAATTTTTTAAGAACTTTTGAGAATTTTCAACTCAACCATATTAAAAAAGATATTAAAAAAAGTACAAGAGTTTTCTGATATATTTTTTTTGTAAATGAATCGCCATGAAATGTACTTTTATACATAAAATAACCAGCATCGTAAATTTGATAAAAATTATAGAAATGTTGGTCTCAAGTGAAAAAGTTACGTAGTTTGGATCATGATCTAAATTTTAAATTTAAATTAAAAATGTAAACAGGCTACTTCATGGTTTCTCAGTAGGCTTAAAAACTGCGCTCAACACTCAGCTTTCAGAATCATTAATAAAAAATGGTACTCAACAGTCTACTTTTGCTAGAATTAGCCTTCAAAGTCAACGAGGTGGAAAAAATCAAAGAACTAGACGTTTACTCAAAAATTATTTTTTGCCATTTTAAGATTTTTCTGATCAAGTTATGATAGAAAATGCTGAAAATTTGCTTTAGGAGAAAAGTTTTGGATAAGAAAAAGGTATGGCAATAAATCACACATCATGTAGATAAAAAAATTCATTTATAAAAATTACAATGTGTATTGAGGCTGGAGGTGGCCTTTTTGAAAACCTATTGTAAACTTTATACATAAATTTCTTTTGATCTACATGATGTGTGATTTATTGCCATCCTTTTTTTTTTTTTTTATCTAAAACGTTTCTTCTAATGCTAATTTTCATTAATTTTCAGCATTTTATATCATAACTTGATCAGGAAAATCTTAAAATGGCAAAAAATAATTCTTGAGTAAATGTCTAGTTCTTTGATTTTTTCCACCTCGCTGGCTTTGAAAGCTGATTCTACCAGAAGTAGACTGTTGAGTACCATTTTTTTATTAATGATTCTGAAAGCTGAGTTTTGAGCGCAGTTTTTAAGCCTACTGAAAAACCATGAAGTAG
This sequence comes from Propylea japonica, assembly GCA_013421045.1. NCBI lineage: Eukaryota > Metazoa > Arthropoda > Insecta > Coleoptera > Coccinellidae > Propylea > Propylea japonica. The sequence continues at coordinate 53,112,305 of CM024240.1, forward strand.
CCTGTTTAAATTTTTAATTTAAATTCGAAAATTTAGATCATGATCCAAAATACGTAACTTTTTCACTTGAGACCAACATTTCTATAATTTTTATCAAATTTACGATGCTGGTTATTCTATGTATAAAAGTACATTTCATGGCGATTTATTTACAAAAAAAAATATATCAGAAAACTCTTGTACTTTTTTTAAATATCTTTTTCAATATGGTCAAGTTGAAAATTCTCAAAAGTTCTTAAAAAAAATCATAACTCGGAAACCGTGAAAAATCGCATAACATACATGGGGGTGATTCGAATACCCCATGAGACGAGGGACCTGTTTTTTTCTTTTGGACGTCAATCGTCCGGCCAACCTGTATAATAAAAGAATCACGTGGACCTCGCAGGAACGGACTTTGAAAGTCTGTTCACATTCAGAATAATTTTGAAAATTTCATATAATTACAACACATTAAAACATGTCCTAAAGTCTCCAATTGCAAACTATCAAATTAGCGGATTTGAGTAGGATTCAACTAAGAACATTATGATTATGCAAATGTGATTAACACGTACAGTGGCGGCATGCGAAATGTGAACGATTTTTTTCCTATTGTGAATTGAGCTTCATTAACATTTTATGTCCATGTATATCCATGATTATATCGCGCAGTAATTGACAACTAACGTCGAAATAAATCCACAGAATACAACTATTCGATGCCAAAGCCCGATTAAATCGACTAAAAAAAAAGCCAAATTTGCTCTGTAGAGTGGCATGCCGCCACTGTACATTATCATGAAAATATAAACATTGAAAGCAAAGAATAATTTTTTATCTTATCGTTTCTTATGCAAAGCCTACAAATTTATGATTCCTGTCACATTATTCAATTTCTTCCGGAAGGACCAGCCTAAACTCACAGTATCGTTTGTTTAAATTGAAGTTCACATCAGAATATGAATATTTATAATAGTTCACCGCTAACTGCGCTGTTATAATCATTTACAGAGACCCTGTATTAACCCATTAAAATAATAATTCATACTTCGGAGCGATTCACGAATAAAGAGAGTTCAGAACGCACGTACTAAGGGGTCATTGAATAAAGAATAATATTGAATAAGAATAATATTCTTTATTCAATGTAAGGGGTGGTTTCGCAATCATCAGAGACATCTGTTGCTTGGATGCATGATCTACTGGGGATATGGCGGGAATTCGAATAATATCTTAACGTTTTCATCCTGAGTTAAGTCGATTAAAAAATTATTTATTGTCATATCCAAATGGCTTATCATCATTCACTTGAATTTTGAGCTTTTAATTAGCTAAAAGATATTTTAGTTAATCTTAAATGTATTCAAGGACAGGAATATGATAAATTATTCAACGAAATATGATATATTAGGAGAATAATTACAATAGAAAAAATACATACTTAACATACAATACAAATAACAAAGAAAAAACTACATAACAAAAGTACAGTAATATCTTATGAAAGATGTGAATTTGGTCCACTTGAAATAGATAAATTGAAATTAACAACCCAAGGTATTTGTCCATATAAATAGATTTTATCAAAATATTAGAACAGGCGATAGTCAACAAGAGTGCATTTTTCAACTATATTTGAGTCAGTAATTGTAATAGAAAAAAATACATACGCGCGTGTATAATACAAACCACATAACGAAAGGAAAAAAATGTACAGTAATGCGGCGTTCCCACAAGGCGTTATTCACGACAGTGAACCACGCTTTCGTGAAATACACTTCTGTGTGAACGCATTCCTCACGAAAGCAAGTTTAACGACTATGCGTTCACACAGAAGTGTATTTCACGAAAGCGTGGTTCACTGTCGTGAACAACGCCTGGTGGGAACGCCGCATAATATATGTATATGAAATAACATAGATTATGCCTCCTTCTTAAAACAGACCAAATTAAAATTGAATTTTGAAAGCAAAGAAAATCGTCAAAACCAACAAACCTGATACATTCATCAGATCTTAAGAAAGTATTAGAACAGGCAATAGTCAACAAGAGTGCATTTTTCAATGATATTTAAGGCAGTAATGGTAATAGAAAATCAACTGTGAAAATAAGGAGCAATACTGTTCGGGCAATCAATATTGTCACAAAATGAATAAAATGCCTATTATATTATTTTTTACCCACTTTAGATTCCTTTCTTTCGGTAAAGAAAAATGCATTTTGCTTCATTTTTCATAGATTACCCATGTATGGGTCTTTGATACTTTCTCAATAAGAATCTATGAATTGTTCTTGCACCATTCATGAATAATCATTCCAATTGAATTTTTTTAATACCTTCAATTATTTGTTTGTGTAAACTAGAAATTCTGTGGTGGCAATTTCTAATATATGATGCAAATATACCAGGAATGTCTTTGATTTACCTTTCTGATCAACAGATTTTAACCATGTTGCTAAAATATAAGACTAATGCATCACTAGAATATCTCAGCCTTTTCTCTAAGCTGTTTCAGCATTAGTTTCTAGATCTGTGGCATTGGAGGATGTTTCTGATGTTGTTTCCTTAGCTGAAGTCAAAGAATGAAATATTAGATATTTCTATTTTTATGAATAATCGGATGATATAATTGAAAATTATGAGATACAAATTATAATTAAAAACTTACATTCAATCTTTACAACAATATATGAAGTATTCCGATATTTCTTTCTGGCGAAAGCAGCCGATTTCCAATAGAGAGTTTATTTATCTATGTTTAGAACTTACTGAAGGAGACGGGTGGCTCAATATTCAACCAACGGCGATTGCTACTACACGAGGCATGGTGTTTCTATAAAATTTAGCGATTGCCTCTGGACACGAATTGTTAACCCTCGCTTTCCTCTAATGCACGTAGCGTCCATTTGTGTAATGATAATGGTGTTAGCACCTCCTCGACCTTGTTATATCCAATGGCAAATTGAAGTGGAAAAGAGTTTCAACGTATTGTTAGAGTTTGATCGTAGTTTTCGATCCAAATCCGTGTATCCATTGAGATCATTAGTCATGACAGGAGTCTATAAACGTCAAATGTTTATGTGTCGCGGTGGTTTAATCATATAGTGTATACAGGATGATTTTGTTAGTTTTCGAGGAAGGAATTGTAATACGAATTCAAGATTTTGTATTTTAGTTTCAGAGTACATCAACTCAAAATGTAAAATATTTTCAAGTGCAATTTACTTTCGGTTCTACCAAAAGCGAATGCAAACTTCTTTATTTCAAATGTAGAACTCTGTGTGTTTATACTTATTTGAATTATTCGTTTAACTTTGAAATGTTTTGATGTATGATATATATGCGCAACCACTTCAAGCGGCTGTGGACTTTTAGCCTGATCGTCAATTTCTATACAGTAAGATTGTCACAAATGAGTGTATATCCCTGCAAACCACCATCACTGTAAAATGTACGCTGATACTGCTTCTTGTATAATATGGGGAAACATTATGCACGGTGCCTGAAGCAGCTCTTCAAAACGAGCATCAATAAAACTATGCAATATCATTTTTTTTTCAAATGGCAACCATATGATTTTGTGACTCCAATCCAATTTTTGTCAAAAACTAGTTGGAGTGTGCCAAACATTTTATGTATTTGTAGTTTGGCCGTTTATCGAATAAAATTCCTTCCTCGAAAACTTTTAATGAAACACTGAAAGAATCACCCTGCATATTTCATTCTCATATTAAGGTTTTGATACAAGATGTCTTGGAGAATTCTAGTTTAATGAAAAGGGAATATAGAAGGTAATTTATTCACCATAAAAGGCAGTCATTATCACGAACCGTTTACTGAGTATCTATATTTCGTTCGTATACATATTGAATTTTGTCCTATTAACTTTTTGCACAGGCTCTTCTTCATAAGTTTTCATTAAATTTTTCAGTTGAATAAAAACTAGCTCAGATTTACGTGGACATTCCAGGAACGGATTTTGGAAGTCGTTTCGCATTCAGAATATCTTTGAAAAGTTCTTATTAGTAGAACAGATTGAAAGATGTCTCAAGGTGCCCAATTGCGATCTATCAAATGAGCGGATTCGAGTTGGATTCAACTAAGAATGATTATGCAACTAGAATCAACACGTACCTATATCGCCATGAAAATAAAAGCATTAAAAGCAGAGAATAATCTTAATCCGATTAGAGTCCGTCGATATTAAACTCATACCGTACTTCGGAACTAATCACGAAGAGAGAGTGTTTCCAACTTTCTGAAAGAGGTGGGATGCTACACGAGGCTTTTTTTTCTATAAAATTTTGAAGACTGGGGTTCCGTATCATTTGTTGCAAAAAATTTGTTTTGGGAAAAATGTTCAGAGTAGAAAACTTTAAGCATGCAAAATTCACTGAACATACCAAAGAGCTATACAAAAGATCTTTTTCCAATAGAAATGCAAGAGTTGTTGATCAATTTAAGATTTTTGATATTTCCTACTCTTCTGTCGCATTCAATAGGCGGTCCAAGGACAGATTTATATCTGTCTGCGTGTGCAGATGTCTTGTACATTCCAGCGTTTTCACGTCGTAGACTATGTAAATCCGCGAACTACGGACGCATCTCAGTCTGATACGATAATGGATGAATATCTATTCCTACAATGGCAACCCAACCGAATTTCTGATTGCGACAACAGAGTCAATAGAATATATTCGTAACTATAGTGTTTGTTAATGAAATTTCCATTTTTCTTTTTAATTCTTGTTAAGTTCTTACTCACCTGTGATATATCGATACGCTAAATAAATAAATACATCTCGCTACTACCTCGTATCATTCAGAACTATTCGATATAGTGACGAGCCCAGATAGGGCGAAATAGCTATTTATGGATGCTCTAGTAACTAGTTGATATCACCTCCTTGTACGTACTTTGAAGAAGGACGATACTAGCTCCGGAGTATGAGTTTGATATTGATTGATTCTGATTGATTTATTTTATTCTCTGCTGTCATTGATTATTATGATTGTGATTATATTGATATACACAACCCAGTAATTTTGTGAGAATTAGGAGAATCAGTTGTGTTTAGTGTAGGCGTTTTACATGTGACTTTACGCCACCACAGGCACATTGCTAATTGTTGACTCAGCGATGAATGGTGGACACTACCGGCTAGAAAGTTTCTTACCTAGTCTGAGTCTAACTAACAACCCATTGTTTATTAGTCCGACCCCTCAGCTCACCAAACCCCAGGACATCATAAGGAAAGGTTACCATAAAATAAATTAATGTGGCTTTTTTGTTCTGTATTTTCAATTTTATCTGTTTAAATTTTAGTTGCGAAAAAGCTCATTATGTTTTGATAAGATCAATGTCATAAGAAGGTCATCATTAGGATAGAAATTATTATAAAATAATATCAATATAAATTTCCTCACTAAGCCTTAGTTTTGTGAAAAGGAACGAAGGTGGCAATAAATATTATAGGACCGTAAGTCTTGTTAGATATTTTGTTTTCGAAGCACTCAGTTTCAAGAAAAAAATGGGAAAAATGGCCAAATATATTTAATACGGTGTTTAATTTAATAATAACAAGCAATTGCTTTGTTTAGGTACATCTTATTCATGTACATATAAAATTCTACTTTATGCGTGTATGTAACTGAACTCCTCCTAAATGTGAATGATTGTTTTTGTATGCGTTTTGGTGACGCCCTGGCTGGATTCGCAAATTCACCTGCCAAAAGGCGCATCTACGTACACACACCGGCACAATTAGGGGAACACAAAATAAATGTCTTTTTTTGGGACTCATGAGTGATTCGTCAAGTGGTTCATTTATTTCAGATATTACCCTCGTACAGCATAATCTTTTGGGATATTTTGACATTTTGCAACAATCTAACAGAAATTACACCCTCTCAAGTGTTTGTTGACAGTCAGCGCTTTTAAGTGTTTTTGATAAGGATTTTACTTGAGCAGTCAATAGTGGCTCTAGCTTATTTTGTTGTTGTTGTTCGAAGAGTTAACATTGTGTTGCATACACAATGAGTGATTTGCCAGCTACTGAAGTCGCCAGAGCTGTGACAATGATCGAGGAAGCTCACACATATAGTTCAGTGAGTCGAATGTTGGGTGTATCAGTATCTGTGATCCACCGTTGTGTAAAACAATACATACAGACAGGATCTTACGTGCGGTGGCGGGGACAAGGCAGAAAACGCGCAACCAGTGCCGTAGACGAACGTTTTATAAGGGTGCAAACGTTGAGAAACCGTCGTCAAACAGCTGTCCAGACCAGAAATCTCTTAGAAGAGGTGCGTAACGTGCGCGTAAGTGAACGAACAGTAAGAAGAAGGTTAAACGAAGTTGGTTTAAAGTTATACGTACCAGCAAAAGCGCCTAAACTTGAGGTAGGCCACCGAGTTGCAAGATAAGCGTTCGCTCGTCAACACCAAGATTGGTCCGATGAATGGGGTCGTGTTTTATTCTCCAACGAAAGCCGATTTTGCTTAAATTTCATCGACGGTGTCATATGGTGGAGGGTCCGTTATGGTGTGGGGTGGCATAAGTTTAACAGCCCGCACCGCTTTGGTTATCATTGATGGCGGTTCTCTGACTGCACACAGGTACATTACCGAGATCCTGGCCCAATGAACATTTTGGTGAACTTCAAGCGCGGTAGAGCTCTATAACCAGATTATAAAGGTTTCCAATATTCCTTTGAGATTTATTGATGTTTCCAGAAATTACCTGATGGTTATAGCAACTGAAGTTCCATAAATCTGCCATATAAATATGTATAGCACCTCATTTATAGACCTGATAGTCCCAATTACTCAGAGCCCCATAATGAAGTTGTGTAAATATCACTACCTCTACTTTATAGAACTTATTATAGAAAGGTATATAAATATCTCTATAGTGACAATTATGTTTCTTGGAGATACTCTCAGTAATCAGAGGAACCTTTATATGGTATTATTCGCTTATAATACCTCTATAAAACTTATGAAAAATAAGTAGGACATATATGACTTTTATAGGACTTGAATCTGTCGCGAACGTTATCTTCAACACTTACTGTATTTGAAACCATCGCGAAATATTTATATTTGTATTTTACTTTGAGTATAAGAAAATGTTGGTGGATAGGCTGCTTAGACGAAGTTGGAAGAAAGTGAAGAGTAGCGGCGCTTTCCATCGTAAAGTGAAGCAAAATTTACAAAAAAAATTTAAATTCAACCGCTGGACAAATTGAGCCTGAAATTACCCCTTCGGAAATTCATTCAAACCCTAAAACATTCCATGATATTGAACCATTACCATCAACTGGTGGACAGCATCATCAGGCGGTACTCATCAGATTTTTCATTTTGATGACAAAATAAATAATAAATTTTATTAGGCAGGTTATTATTCTTCAGAATGGAATAGATACTGATAATTTTGATGAAAAAGAAAACAGAGATAAATGGTTAGTAGAACTGGAGGATGAAGATGAAAGTGCCGAATCAAAATATTTAGAATATGATAATGAAAATTTCGCACGTTCATTCGTTCCCATGATGCGGGAACCACACATAAAGAAGGCCTTTCATTTCCTGGTTCCAAAGTTTGCACAATTTTGAACATTATTCTGATTTCTCTTGCCTTTGAAACTTGAAACATGTAAAATTGAATACAATCAACTTGGGGCGTACCTGCGAAAATTTTAAGGTTAAGAATTTCGCCGGGTAGCGTCGTAGTCGTAGCGGCAACCAGTATTCCACCTTGTCTCTCCAAGTGATCTTCGATACCATAATAAGAGCATTGGTGTGTGATTTGAAGTACTTTTTACTTTAATATGCTGTTGCTGCCTATAAAGGAATTAATTACATTCATTAAAACATCACAGACGGTGTATAACTGGCCCGACAGAATCAGCTAACAATGGTTAGAACTTGTAATTGTTTCTTAAAACAAATCAAGTGTTTTTACTTATTCTGCCATTTTAATTGGACTAATCCACGAATCAAATTTCCGAACAAATTATAAAATCATGTTTCCATGATAAATGTCTCATCAAAGACTCTGTTTATTATGAATTTGATGCTATTTGGTTAGTAAACCAAAGTTTGCCTCCAATCATATGAATAAAATTCAAGTTCAAGGTCGTGAACTCTTCATTTATTTTCTATTGGAATTAGTGTATTTTTATTGTTATTGAAGCGCTTCAGTTTTTGAGGCCTACAATACACGATTTCACAATAAAAATAGTATTCGCATGATAAATTCATAGGTTGAAAACGATTCTAGTTTTCACAATTCCATAAGTACATATCTATTTTCCAATATTCAGAGTTGCCACAGTTTGGCAGCCATTGAAGGAAAAACGATAAGGAGCACAAAAGTAATAAATATAATATTTCCATGCGTATAAGAGAGATAGTTATATCACAGGGCATGGTATGTAAACGTTTCCGGATCTTTTATTAAATGGCTCTATAAAAGTGAGTTAAACGTTTCTAAAACACCAGTCAATTGCACCATAGTTCTATAAGCAGCGTCGTAAACATTGATTTTTGGGTTTTATAAAGGGTGAATAGTGGGTTACACCAACACCACTATGAGACCTTGGGTTGTAAATCGTTACCTAAATCAAGGTGTTCAGAACTCTAAAGCAGCGTCCACACTATGCCGGGCGAGGCCGAGCGGGCTGACCCGGGCGGCCTAAGCCGGGTTGGTGTGGACGCCCCGGGCGGCTTAAAAAGCCGGCCCGAGCCGAGCCGATCCCAACCCGCAGAAAGTAGGTACAGATCAAAGGATGACGGCCCGAGCCGAACGAAAATATGTAGTGGGGACGTGCCGAGCGGCACCGGGCGGCTTTAGTTAGACACCAGTCTTGGTGTCGAATTGAAATATAGGTAGATATAACCCGGGCGGCCTCGTTTTCGGTGTGGACGTCGTGCCGGCCCGAACGAACCCGCCCGGCTTGGGCCGCCCGGGTCAGCCCGCCCGGCCTCGCCCGGCATACTCCGGCATAGTGTGGACGCTGCTTTACAGTACTCTCCATTCAAGTCCTTTTACGGTTATATAATTGGCTTATTAGTGTTGACAGCACCAATAAATGAAGCTTTAGGTTTTATTAATTCGTTCTTTAAACCACTATGCAACTTTAATGAAACAAAAATTGTTCATTGGGGGAACCCCATGTAATGCCTTTTGCCCCATTTATAGGGCCAGGTTTTGTGTTTATGCAGGATAACGCACGGCCGCACAGTGCTCGCGTGCTTCGCGATTACTTCAAGGAAATCGGAATTAATCAAATGGATTGGCCAGCACGATCCCCAGATATGAATCCGATAGAGCACGTCTGGGACATGATTGGACGCAAGGTGCGGGAGAGGATTCCACTACCAAGGAATGTTGAAGAGTTAAAATTGGCGTTGATTGAAGAGTGGGCCAATTTGCCCCAGGAAATGATTGACAGTGTCATTAGAAGCATGGGCAGACATATTCAAGCCCTAATTAGAGCCCGCGGTGGCAAAACAAGATATTAATAATGTAATTTAATAACATATTCAAAGATAACTTAATTTTAAAAAAATGGTTGATGAAGTCAAACTGATTTAAATTTCTTTTTTTTTGCAATTACGAATAAATAGATAATGTTCAACCCTAGTTTCTTTTGTGTCATATTTATTTTTAATATCCAAGCCCAAATGAAGCGAAAAAACATACATAAAAAGTAAATAATTGAAAAAAAGCTGTCTTTATTTTGTGTTCCCCTAATTTTGCCGGTGTGTGTAGTTTATTTATCTATATTTCAACTAAACGGCGTTACCGACTTGAATGGATTCAGTGTATTGGGTGAAATATCTATAGGATAACGTTTGTGGGGTCTGTAGTTAATTATAATAAATTTCATAATCAGGTGTTATTGAGTTCTTACATGTTTTTTCTCAATTTTTATTCATTTATAATGTATAATATACTAACAGGCCTGATGTCCACATGAAGTATTCACATTTCTACCTAGAAATATGTCACACTTTTTGATACATTATTATAATTCACTCCACAAAAAGAAAAAACATGACATTTCAGCGGTAGATGCATCCCAGGAGCTAAGGCTTAAAAGTTTGTGTTTTATTGAGGGCAAAGATTGGGTGAAAAATATAGTACCCAATCAGTAACGAGCAGTAAAGCCTTGTTAGCACTACGCTAGTTGTTCAGTCGAGTAGCTAAAAATTTAGTAACTAAACGTGTGTGAACACCAAGAATCCAGTCGATCCATTTGGTTTTATTTTATCGGGCGAGTAGAGTACCACCACGCGATACTCTTCACTCGCTGAGGGACTAGACAGGTCCTAACCGATCAGTTTAGTCGAGTGCATTAGTATTATTATTTGCCGCCGACATGTCCCATAGAAAACCTAAAATTATAGGTAAAATACTTGTTCTATGACGAAAATGTCTTTCCGTTGGAGCGAAGAAATCACCCTTAAATTCCTAACAAAATACCTCAAATACGAAAGTTTGTGGAATGTTAAATCTCAATCATACAAAACAAGCAGTCCGCATACCAGGATTCAAATTGCACTATCCACCTCTTTTAAAATAATCATCACGATTAGATTCACAAGTTTATTTATTTTATTACGTTGCAGTTTGTCCATCTCAGGAATGATTTCGTTTCGCTTCGAAGAAATCGCGTAAAAATTTGTGAGTTGCGAGTTGTTCATTCGACAAAGCACTTCTCACTTGTGAACTCTACTCGACCAAAGTTCGAACGATTGAATCGACAGTAGCTACTAAATTTCTCATTACTCGACTAAGCTACTAAAGTAGTGCGAACAAGACTTAAGTGCCATCATCCTGCAGAGTAGGTAGAGAATTCAGTGCTGAAATAATATTCCTGAATGTTGGGGTAAATTTACTATAGATGGTGATGGAGGTGACTACTCTGGTCAATTTCTTGAAGAGTCTAGTGGTCACATGGATAGGTGTCTCCACTTTCTGTTAACAATTTGTCTACTACTAATTCATTTGTTCGTCCCAAATATAGACTATGACTATTGTGTCTTTCCTGTTATTCAACTTTATTTTTCATTGAGGTATTTCTCTATTACACGAAAAATTTATCCACAAATCTGTTTGTTCGGCCCAGGCGCGGATCCAGGAGTGGAATTGGGGGAACGTTCCTCCCCCCCCAAATGGCCCCCGACCACCTAAAATTTTGCTGACATACTGAGGGTAAAATAATAATTTAATTTGGCCCAATTCCTGAATGGAGTTTGGTTGGGGGCACTCAATTTTGTCAATTTAACATTGCCTGAAATACCAGTATCTTTTAGTTTTTGAATATCTAAAAGTCCCCCCCAAAAGTCGGGCATAGATCCGCGCCTGGTTCGCGGCCGGTTGTCAATCGAGGGCCCAAATCTACTTTTATCACATCAATCAAAGCAATATTAATTACCGTAGATACAATGACAAGTTCTTCACATACTTCTAATATGTCAACTTGACTTTTTCCACACTTGTGATAGAAGAATATTCAGTAGTCCTGGATGAAGTTTAGTATGCTATACTCGCGTATAATGGTTTAACCTCTTGAATAGCTATCATTATATTATGTTCGTGCATAATAGATTATCATGTTTTTATCTGCTTAATATTCATATAGCGGTTTTTCCAATATATATCTTTTAACGTTTGTCGAGTTATTTTCTTGAAACATGATTGAGTTTGATATTTTGAACGGTCTTTAGGATAGGTCTCTCAATAATATACGTATTTCAAAATTGGAAACTCATAAGCAGTGTTACCATTATATTCATCTCTTCTATTTACATCTTTCAAGTACATATTATGTAAAAATCAGTTAGAGATGAGGCATGGTAAAAATAGAAATAATTGAGCACGTTTTGTTGCGATTTCGATATCGCCGAATCGGATTTATTTTGGGAAAGTCCATGTCATGTTTCATATTGATTATACAAAGATTCCTCTGCATTCTTCCTGGAACAAGAATCATCTACTAGTGCATAACAATAGTGAATGAAAAAATGTTCACACGTTCTACGGAGCATGCTAAAGAGTTTCTACCCAAATAAAATGATTATTTCTGTGTGGAAACGAAAAAGTCACCTTCATCTCTGTCACAGTAGGCGCTGAAAAGTAAATCGCGAGCATTTTCTGAATTCAATAATAACAAAAAATTCAGTTTGTTTTGCTTTGATTTATTTCAGTATGTTGTCGATGTGAAGTTTCTGATGACAGAAAATTTATTGCAATGTTTTCAGGCCATTTCCAGCATTTTCTTATTTTCAATCAACGTTTCGGCCAGCATCCGCCATTCATCATCAGAAAAAATACTTCGGACTCAGAACTCTTTGGGAATATTTGTCAATCAATACGAATTTTGGGCCCAGAGTTTATTCGTCAAACTATTTGTTATTTTTCAATGAACCCCAGAAAGCTCGGTAGTAGTAGCTAAACATTTTCGACTCTCTATTTAGGAGATATATTTAAGCAAAAAGCAACAGATAGCTTCTTGAATATTAGATATTTTAGATAATGTTATTCAATTTTCAGTTTCCAACTAACAGGTTTTTATGTATTTCCATACTTTTTGAAAATATATTCGACTGACTTCAGCATGATGTAACCATAATATCTATTATATTTTCAAGCCTCGATTTTCATCCTGTCAGTTTACTTTTTTATGCTCCAGATTTTCAACAATTCAGCTAGTTTTAGAATCCGATTTGTTTCAAAAACCTGAATTCTAAACGTGGATTTCAAAATGGAGTACCTGAACGTGTTCTATATAGTTTTGCCCAAATGTTTGTTATTTTCGAATTTCGAGCCGAAAATGATCTCAAACGATAGGGTTAGACTCCCTGATGAGGAATTCAATTCTGTCCGTGAGGCCGCCCGTCCGTCTGTTAGCACGATAACTTTCGAAGGGATTGTCCTAGAGACTTGAGATTTTCCAGGTGAGTTTGGTTCCCAAATGCCTAGGTTCGTTAGTTCGTTAACTAGCCAAATAGTACAGGGTGTTCCATAAAATATGACTATTCAAAGTTTTTGTTCCTCAATATCTCAGACAAAACGAAACCGATCGAAATAAAATGCTCCTAATATTACCGTGTTAATTTAAAAAGGCGCAACTACAATTTTCCTTGAAATGCGTATCTATCAAGAAGATGATTATTTTGAATCTGTTTTAGATGGCAATTTGCAATTTGAAATCTAATATAATTCGGATATATCCACCAAATAGCTTCAAGAAAACAAACTGGCTAATATCGTAACAGAGAAATCGCCTCTTCTCGAAATCGAGTCACTCAAATACATCCTTTTGAATTAACACGGCAGAATAAGCCTTATGCAAAATTTTGTAGGCATAGTGTAAACAGAACCATAGAAAATTCAATTGGAGTATTGAAAAAAAGAATCACCAAATTTCCAAAACAAGATATTCGATTCGGGTGAAATTCCTTTTGTGTATACCTACTGAATTTTCATGCATTATCAGAACCATATAATTCAATTTTTTCAACTGTCAAGTTTTTACTTATTGCTCCACCAATGAACGAGCGCTCAAAAGCACCTGCTCAGGGCTTTCTCAAATTTATTATTTGGAAGACATGCTTTTCCTCCTGGTCAAAATACCTTTGAATTTTCAATCTCATTCAGATGGTCTTCATTTCGAAAATAAGATTTTTGAAAATCCAACATCACCTTCGTAAGGGAACGGAGACAAGGAAGGAGTTTCAGTAGGATTTGCAGAAAAGTCTGGAAGAAATGCAAAAATGTTCTTCTGAAAGATTTATCAAAATTCATTTTGCATGAACTTGAAACTTATGAATTGCGCAATTCAATAAAAATAGAAAATTATCCAATTTGAAGAAAAACATACATTGTTTTTCTATAATAGTCAGTTGTTATTGTATTCAGGAAAACAATTCAACGTTTGTGAAATTGTAATATGCGACATCAGTTCGTCAAACAATATATCGTGGAAAACAAATGTCCCCATCTACCACCAACTGTTATCCTGTAATATAACCGAATCGCCACCATAAGACATTCAGGATGATTACTCTGGAGGAAGAATAGAGCAGGGGGAGAAAATTCACCCTCCTTTTCGAGCGTTACGGTCGTGATCCTCTTCCGCTCTGGCATCGTGGCAACACGGTCAATCCTATGGTATAGGTGGAGGAGGAAATTTTCAGCTTTCAGGGTTTCCACGATCCCAATTTCAGTGGCAAATGCCGATCTCGTGAGAGCGAACAAGCTCATTCCGCCTCGGTCTTCACACGAGTTCGTACGCGCGGGCTCGCTCTGACATGTGAGCGTTCAATCCAAATGTTTACATCACCAAGAGGTGTATCGAACCGAAAGACATTTTTAGATTGAAAGGCGTATCAGGTAAGATTAGAAGCAAATAAGCAGATTCCTCCGAAGGATTTTTCAACTGTATATATTCCTTTGAGATGTGGATTTCCAAATCTTTCACTAATAGCATGTGTATTTCACAATATGATCGGAGGAAAAGGTGAAAGGGCCCCATATTTAAAAAATTGAAAGAGTTCAACCTCCCTTATCCAATCTTGAACCCACCCTGAACTGACTCAATTCGGTAAAGCAATTAAAAAAAATTAAATCCGAAAAGTGAAAGGAAAATTCATGTTGTTTTCAGATGTTCAGATTTGATATCAATAGATTTCAGGATATTCAAATTTGATTTATCGTTTTCTCTATATATACACGCGCTTAAAAGCTTCTATCGTCTTATTTTATAGTAAAACTAAAAAATCAGACTCTTAAAAGAAAAAGATGAAAAAAATTAACATTGAACCAAGACTCGGACCCAAGACCTCCCGAGTTTGAATTGCTTGTCACTGGCAAGTTTCTGCATTCAAATTAGATAATTTGAACGGAAGAGTTGAGTTTTTAAATGGACATAATGAATTTTAAGAATATTTGAATTTGAAGTTTCGTTCTTCCAAAATGAATTAAAAACTAACTTAAACGTTTTAAGGATAGAAATCTCTCAAGAAAATTGTAAACTATTTGAATTGATTATCAGTTTCGAAAATATAAAAATATTGTTCTGCTCATAAATAATTTTCTTTCTTCGCTCTGACATGTGAGCGTTCAATACAAATATTTACATCACCAAAAGGTGTATCGAACCGAAAGACATTTTTAGATTGGAAGGCATATCAGGTAAGATTAGAAGCGAATGTGTAAATTCCTCCGAAGTATTTTACGATTCTATGTATTCATTTGAGATATGGATTTCCAAATATTTCGCATTCCAAACAATAAAGCATGTGGTGTATTTCTATCTAGAGGAGAATGTGAACGGGCACCATATATAAAAAATTGAGATAGTTCAACCTTCCTTATTCGATCTTGAACCCACCCTGAAAATTTGAAAGCTTTGAGGTCGATAACTTCGGAAGAAAAATCTTCGAAACTTGAAATTCTCAAGGTAGGTTTAAGATTATAACATGAAAGTTGAATTAATGTTTTAACTCAAGAACTCAACTTTCATGTTCAAATCTAGCAACACATAGTACTCAGGAGTTTCAAATGTGCATTATCGTATTTCCAATGTGAGCAATCGTGTCAGAGATCCTGACTCAATTCGGTAGAGCATTAAAAATAAACGAACCCGAAAACCGAAAAAAAAATTCATTGTGTTTTTATATGTCATTGATTTGATATCAATAGCTTTCAGGATATAAAAATTTGATTTATCGTTTCTTCAATATAAATACGCGCCGAAAAGCTTCTTCTGTCTTATTTTATAGTGAAACTAAAAAATCAGACTCGTAAAAAAAAAAAAATTTACACTTTACCAAAACTCGGACACAAGACCTCGCGAGAGTTTGAATTGCTTACCACTGGGAAGATACTGCATTCGAATGAGATAATTTGAACGGAAGAATTGAGTTTTTAAATGAACATAAGGAATTATCAGTATATTTGAATTTGAAGTACCATTCATCCAAAATTAATGAAAAAGCTGACTTATACGTTTTTAGAATAGAAAGCTCTTTGGAAAATTGTAAACTATTTGAATTGAATATTAGATTCGAAAATATAAAATATATGCTCATAAATTACTTTCCCTCTTCTTTCTGACATGTTAGCGTTCAATCCAAATATTTACATCACCAAGAGGTGTATTGAACTGAAAGACATTTTTAGATTGACAGGCGTATCAGGTAAGATTAGAACGGATTGTGTAGATGTGAAGTATTTTACGATTGTATATATTCTTCTGAGATGTGGATTTCAAATATTTCGTATACCGATCAATATACACTCTAAAAAATTCTCAAACACCTACTAACACCCGCTGACACCGGCCGTATTTCCTTAGAGGTCCTGATATTTTGGTGTTATTTCGCACCTTCTAAAATAACACAGACGTTCAATAATTTTTTGATGTGTTTTATGATTTCAAAGAGTTGCTTTTTTCATATAAATAAATCAACTTTGACACTGAACCGATAGTGATTTTCATTCGATTCTATGCGACTTTGCACTTGTTCGGTGTTAAATCACACTAGATCTCAATTGATCATCCAGTGTGTTTTGACACTGAGTATGAAATACGATACGAGTTAGATCGGTTTCGGTCTTAATTTGCAGCAGCTTAGTGAGGTTGCAATAACCTGTTCGGTGTTATTTAGCACTGACTTAGTTGAATGTTATACTTACCCTTAAGATGAGAAATGATAAATTTATATCTGAAATTAAAAAATTCAATTCAGCAATTTGAATATCAGATATTTGCTGCACAGGTTCTTTCAAAGGTTAAAGAGTGCAGATCATGAACCACAAATTATTAATTATGATTTAGCTAGGTACTTAATTACTTTCTATGTTAATCTTTTGTATATTATTTATGTTCTGCAATTGTCATTCCTGAAAAGCCTTTTAGTGTATTCGTGTGCTGTGCAGGTCCTTAAATCAATTCAATTCATTTGAATTTATTCACAATGAATGATTACAACAATATTTGTTGTCAAATCAAAAAACATTTTCCTGTTGATAAAATATATTTTCTTCACACTGATAAATACATAATGAACAGATAGGTACCTGATGTTAGAACAAGTGAGGGGTTGACAGTAAAGGTATCTTTCAAAAACACCCTAAGGGAAGGTTCTTCAACTAGCTTAAAAAAAGATCAGATATCTATAAGCACTTATAAATATAAATGGATGTAAATTTGTACATCTTATCTTTCAGTGGATTGAACTCTTCTCGCATATGCATTGAAGTGATTCAGCAATATCTATTTCCGTCAATTGAAAATATATGGGTAAATAATCTCAAAGGAAGTCACAATAAATATTTCCACCGTATAACCTAATCAGGTATATTATACAATAAAAAGTTCCAACCCTTGTGAAAACTGAACGAAGTTACCTGAATCAGTTTAAGTTCAAATTCGTAATACTTATTTGCAAACAGTATTGATTTTGTCCTCGAATCCTCAGCCAAAATGAAGTTTTCTCCGTATCAAAAAAAAATTTCAAGCATTTCAATTTCTTCACCTTCATTAATTTCACACTTTCGTTTCATCATCATAAAGGCACATACAAGAAACAGAGATAGATAAAAGGTGAAACCATTCGTATTAAGTCATGTTTTGACTATGCTGAGGACTCTTTGTAGATCCGCCAAGAATTGGAACTATTGCTATTCACATTGTTGCCAAAGTTATTCGATTGGAATAATCAGTTCATCAGTTACCATGGTTCTTACTCTGTGACCGAATATCTGGCAACCATGTAAAAATACTAAAGACAAACTGAAGTAAACGTATGAGTTTTTCATATTTTTGGTGCGTATTTTGATTCAGTTGGTGTAAATTTTGAAACTTGATTTTGCCTAAAAACACTTTCAAGTGCTTTTTTTGTTTCTTAAAGCTTCAAAAGTAACACCTGATCATTTCTGTGAAATTATTATTTGAAACTTCAAACATGCAGTGTATATTTTCACCCAAGAGATGATTTTCTGATTTATGGAGCAATTTGTATGTTAGATTGGTGTTATAGCTTGATAAAAACAGTGTGTTTTCAAATATTTTTCTCTTTATTCTTGATTTTGTTTCTGTTTGTGATGATGTGTTTCTTGAATCACACCATTTAGCTGCACTATATTCTCATAATTTCGATCAAAAGGATAAAACTGTGACATGAAAAGGGATAAATACATCGATAATATGCTTGATAGTTCAGTATTAGCATTTACACCGGAATATTTTTAGAGTGAAGCATATATATTTCACAGTATGAGCAGAGGAGAATGTGAACGGGCACCATATATAAAAAATTGAGGGAGTTCAACCTTCCTAATCCGATCTTGAACCTACCCTGAAAATTTCAAAGCTTTGAGGTCGACAACTTCTGAAGAAAAATCTTCGAAACTTGGAATTATCAAGGTAGGTTTAAGATTATAACATGGAAGTTGAATTCATGTATTGACTGATGAACTCAACTTTCATGTTCGAATGTTGCAACAAATAGATCTCAGGATTCTCAAATTAGAATTATCGTATTTCCAATATGAGCAATCGGGCAAGAGATCCTGACTTCATTCAGTACAGCAATTAAAAAAATCAAACCCAAAAACGGAAAGGAAAATTCAATCTGTTTTCATATGTCATTGATTTGATACCTATATCAATAGCTTTCAGGATATTCAAATTTGATTTTTCGTTTCTCTAATATGAATAAGCGCCCAGAAGCTTCTGTCGTCTTTTTTCACAGCAAAACTAAAAAATAAAACTCGTAAAAAATTTGAAAAAATAACATTGAACAAGACTCGGAACCAAGACCTCCTCGCGAGAGTCTGAATTGCTTACCACTAGGAAGTTACTGCTTTCAAATGAGATATTCTGAACGGAAGAGTTTAGTTCATAAATAATGAATTATCAGAATATTTGAATTTTAAGTTCTTTCAAAATGAATTAAAAAGCTGACTTAAACGTATTAAGAATAGAAATCTCTTTAGAAAATTGTAAACTATTTGATTTGATTATTAGTTTCGAGAAAATATGAACATATTGTTCTTCTCATAAATAATTTTCTCTATTCTCTCTGACATGCTAGCGTTCAATACAAATATTCACATCACCAATAGGTGTATCGAAGCGAAAGACAATTTGAGATTGAAAGACGTATCAGGTAAGATTAGAAGCAAGTGTGCAGATTCCTCCGAAGGATTTAGCGATAGTATGTATTCTTTGGAGATATGGATTTCCAAATATTTCATATACCAAACAATATAGCATGTTTATTTCACAGTATGACCAGAGAAAAATGTGAATGGGTACCATTATTTCCGCTTTTGGTTCAAGAGAACAGAGAAAAAATCTTAGAAAATAATATTGTTTTTCCGTATAAAGTGTAGTGATTGAATAGTTGGTGCATTCGAAAAAAAACAAAAAAAAACAAAACAGTAAAAACAATTAAAAAGTATAATGAGTTATTTCAGAAACATATAATAACTTTTTGCGAAACATAGTTCCTAACATATTACAGAGCAATACCGGTTGTAACTTTTCGTGTAATGTCAAAACAGATACTTCCATGTATCTAAGATCCTTTTCACCCTCAGAAATTTCAGAGCTGGGTAATAAATTGAAGAACAAAATGAGTAGTGGTATTGATGAAATTCCAGTTTGCATTGTAAAGCTCAGCATAGATACTGTCAGGGATGTTTTGTGTCATATTGTGAACACTTCTCTCAAATTCGGCATATTTCCAGACCCACTTAAACTTACAATTATCAAACCAATTTTTAAGTCAGGGGATCCTGACAAATTAGAGAATTACAGACCAATTAGTCTATTAAACGGTTTCTGAAAAGTTTTTGAGTTAGCTATGTCTACTCGTATTCTAGAATATTTTAACAACTGTAATCTTTTCAGTCCTTCTCAGCATGGCTATTTAAGAGGTAGGTCAGTTCAAACCGCAATTTTCCAGTTCACATCTAACATCTTGAAATTCCTAGAAGAAAATAAACTTGTAGCAGGCCTATTTATAGATCTAACTAAAGCATTTGACTGTTTGAATAGAGAACACTTATTGAAAAAGTTGGAACAGTATGGTATAGTTGGTAGTGCCTTGAGCTGGCTTGCTTCTTATCTATCAGAACGGTGGCAACGGGTCAAGATAACGAAAAATAATGAAACACACTTTTCCTCGTGGCTGCAAAATGAGTTTGGTGTACCGCAATGCAGTATTTTAGGGGTTATCCTCTTCTTGATAACTATAAATGATCTGGACCAAGAAACAAATGCAATAGAAGATTCAGAACTTACAAATTTTGTAGATGATACTAATGTCTTAATAGCTGGGAAAATAGTAATGCATTAAAAGAAAGATGTAACAACCTGTATAGCTGCGTTGAGGATTGGTTCAAAAAGAATAATTTCACTATCAACACTGACAAAACAAACGTAATAATATTCAGAGCAAGTAATTCAAAAGAAAAACCTTCAGAGGTCTGTCTGAGCAACCAGCACATTAAAACTGTTGAGAGTACCAAGTTTCTGGGAATCATTATAGATGAATTCTTGAAGTGGAACACACATATTAGATAATTATCTTTCAAAAAAACTCAACAAAGTCATTTATGCCTTCAGAATTATACATAAATATATAAATGAAAATGTAAAAAAAGTGCTGTACTATGCTAATTTCGAATCGCTACTGAGATACGGAATAATATTCTGGGGAATAAGTTCATCTGTCCAGTCCATATTTGTCAGTCCGAAGCGCATAATCCGAGTATTATTGAATATGGGGTTTAGGGATTCCTGCAGAGATAGATTCAGGGAATTGGGCATTCTAACAGTTTATGGTTTGTACCTGCACGAGTGCCTTCTATACCTTCATAGAAATAAAACAGAATTCCTCAAAAATAATACTAATTTTACGTATAACACAAGAACGGTTGATATTACTTTTCCACAACATAAGCTACCTCTATCTGAAAAAAATCCGTCATATATGTGCAAAAAAATTTTCAACAAATTACCTCAGAATATGAAAAATATTGAGAATTATAAGATCTTCAAAGCAAAAACAAAGAAATTCTTAATTAATATGGAACCCTATTGTTTGGGGGATTACTTTATATAATCAAATTGTAAAACATTGTAATTGACACTATTTCATTTTGTATTTTTTCTGTGTATGAAAATTTAAAATCTGAAATAAAGAACATATCTATCTATCTATCTATCTATTTAAATAATCTCTGCCTCAATAATCATACCTACTCACCTTTGAAATTTTTCTAGAAATTCCTCCTATATTCGAAAAAAACCACTCTTTAACCTGAAGGGTTCATCAAACTAGGTCCCCGAGTGATACGATTTTCAGTATTTGAGATATTCAAAGAAATGTCTAGAGACCTCATAATACTGAGGAATCATCTCCCATGGATTTAAACTGCAGCAATTCACCCTAAATGTTAAGTTCAATTTTGGAATAATGATGAAAACTTATAACAAATTCATATATTGTTTCCTACTAACTACACAGTGGAGTTGAAAAATTTCCTATCAAGAAAAGAACAAACCACTGAAAAACTGAACATTTTTTGTCGAAGCATAGAAAAAGGGAATCGTGAATGATAACTGAAAAAAATTGGGATCAACTACCATCGATAGTATAGTTCATCCAATGTAACAAAACTTTCATCTGAGTATTTGAAACACTAATGAGCATAACGAATGGAAGAACATATCTACATTCGAACATAAAAGGTAGAAATGAATGTGAATTTTTCAGAAATATTCAAAGTTGATCAGAATAATCGCGGCGACTTTTGAATTAATGAGTATTTCCGATGTGAAAACACCGAGAAAACCGAGAAACTGTGCTCTAAATTTAGGCACAATCGTTATATTCCTTTTTTGGAGCGCTTGAGGGACCTCATAAATGAGGACAGTCGATACATTAGATATATCATTCAACCAGAAAATCAACCTAAACGTAACTATTTACGTTACCAAACAACATGTTGAATTGAATCGTGCGGGTTATACAAAGATTTGATGATTTTAATAATACCAATACCAGTATTGTTTATTATGAATTATGTTTTAAAAATTAGTGACCTTATGACAAGTTATGAAAAAAAGAGATAGTCAAATAAATTCGATTGAATTGTCACGTTTTTCTCTTGTAAAATTAAAAAACTGCTAAACAGACGAGTTAACAGTTTACAAAATCCTTATAATAAATATCACATAAAACTTTTTTCACTCGCAAAATGGTCGAGCTGCAAATTGAATTTTCCAAACATATGAGTTTTCACTGGCTACTTATACAGGGTTTTCCTTTCAACTTGCCCTATTAGTATTTGGAGTAGTAATGAACATTTCGTTCTAAAATTTCAGGTGGAGCCTTGGGAATGAAAGAACTTTTCGCGTCGGCAGTGTTGCCACATCTAACTCAAACGCATATTTACTTTCTTATTGCAAATAGAACTACCCATATTTTTATTTGTGTTATGCACAAATTCCTGAAATTTTTGACATCCATAGTGCAGTTTAGAAATGCAATCTCGATTATTTTTTATGCGAAAGAAACCAAACTCAGCAGTCTTATAGTAGAGAATCCCAGCATTCATGTGGTACATTCGGTATTTTGATGAATCGTATAGTTTCTCGAAGATTTTGCTCCGAAAATTTGGAACTCAAAATTTGAATATTTGGAGGTTTTCAAATGGAAACCCCATAAGTGTTTTAAGCATAAAACTTATAAGATATATACCTACTGTGAATGTGATAAAAAGTTCGAAGTCAACATAGTAGGCTTTGACGCTACTTGAACCGGAGGTATAGTCCAAACTGCGCATGACCAAACGAAATGCACCAAACTACCAAACCAAATCGAAGGTTTTGTTGCTGTCAAAAAAAAGCGAGAAAGCGGACATATTTAACTTAAAAATTTTGCGCTTCTGCAGTAGTGCTCATCATTCCGGGTCATTCTGACTTCAAGTTTCAGAGCATTTTGAATGACATTCACAATATAGGTCTAATAAAAAAATGAAAGGCAATATCCTTTAACACTAATCATTTATTTTGGATATTTTTCGTACGAGAAGAAAAATACTGAAATATTTCATAATGCTTTGTGATTATAAAGATAATTACCGGATAAATTCTATGATTGCGGTCATAAACATTGGGCCAGGATTACCGGAGGACAAAAAAAGTCTTCACAGTTTTCGGAATTTCATTCCAGTCATTCTTGCTACATGTGGATAATGATTGTTAAAGGTCCTACAGGTTCTTTCTATCATTTTTGGCATTCTTCGTGAAGGGTTATACAACCTGAATTATGTTCGAATAACACGCCTCATAATTATAGCGCCATTTCATCTTAAACAGGACCATAGATTATGATTATGAATACTGAAATTGCCATTCAGTTTTTATTTCGAATCGAGATATAAATATGGGATTGCTATTTGAAAATCTCAAAATATTTTAATTTTCGAGCAAAATCTTCAAAAACCATATATCAAAATACCGAATGTACCACATAAATGCTGGGATTATCTACTATAAGTCTGCTGGGTTTGGTTTCATTCGCAAAAAAATAATCGCTATATTGCATTTCCAAACTGGCAATGCAGAATTTCAAGAACTTGTGTATATTTTGGCAACAGTGCACGACAGAAAAATTTTCTTCAGTAGGTTATACGTATTTAGTATTAAATCGATACATAAATGAAAATAAAGGTAGTTCCATTCGAAATAAGAAAGTAGATGCGTTTAAACTGCTTCTACCAAATGTCGAGACGAATCCCAATTAAAATAAGATGGTTTAGAAACTATGGTGAATGCACTGGCGTATATAGGGGGGGCCCAGGGGGCCCGGGCCATACCCCCGAAATGAATAAAGAAAACTGAACTACTTAATGAATTATACAGGCATGGCATCTAACCATTGGATCATTTGATGGTGTGAGTACCTCGCCCCCCCCCCCGAAAATATTTTCTATATACGCCCCTGGGTGAATGAATACCAATCTCAATAATTATAGAGATAATACGGGGTCTTTATGAATGATTGCTACATCGTAGGTTGCTTTGCAATTTTTTTGTCTTATCGTTTCTTATGCAAAGCCTACAAATTTATAATTCCTGTCACATTAATCAATTTTTTTCTGAATGACCAGCCTAAACTCACAGTATCGTTTGTTTAAATTAAAGTTCACATCAGAATATAAATATTTATAATAGTCCAATGCCAACTGCGCTGTTATAAGCATTTATAGAGACCCTGTATAATATATTTAATAAAAGTGATCTGAGCCGTTAGAAATTACATAAATAATCAATTTCAAACAACCTTGCCATCTATCGATTTGGTGAAATTACCCATTGAAATGTACATAAATGGTAGGTGCGAATTCGTCGTAGCTATCACAGACATTTATCTAAAGTGCCTTATTGATATTAGTCCTTCATTAACTAGTTATGTATCTCCCTCTGTTCTCATAGTGAAAGGCATACAATATGGTGTACAGAATGTCTCCACGCGAATTATTGGACAAACTCTTAGTGTAAATATAGGACATCATCGGGGTCTGAGTCAGTGTTCGAAATATATTTGAATAATATAAGCTGTTGCATGTATTTCATGAAAAACTTTCTCATCGCATGTTCGAAGCCTGAATTTAATGACAATTTCAACAAATAAGCATTAGAATTGGCAGTCGGAGTTTTGAGGATGGAAAAGGGCAATTTACTTCTTTGCCTAATTGTTGATGATACGGTTGAGATTCTTGAGTGAATTCGGAAATCCTATAATATCGATATGTTGAACGGCGTTGCGGCTGCTCCACAAGTGCACATGTACCACCAACTAATATCTTCATCTAAAGGAAATAACTTTTGTGTTTGATTAATGAAGTATACGTTAAATGTTTCATTTTTTTGACTAGGTCAAACAGGAGCGAAGATAAAAGACTTTGTTGAGATTTCGCCGAATGTCAATTTTGGTTTTTGTGTCATTGTAAGTTTTTCAAAACGATATCATTGTAATCTAGCATTTATGTTAATATATTTATATATTATTATAAGTTAAGCTTCCCAAATGCAATTTTAGAAGATGCGGTTTTTTTGTAATACTCAACCCTCTAATGCATGAATTATTAAATTGATAAGGAAAAATAGTTATTTATCATGCAAGGGAAAAGAGCTGCCGTTCGCTTGAGTAACTTTAAAAAAAATAGTTGGAAATTGAATTACTTTGATGTAGATTCAATTCACGTTTCAGTGTCTACATCATTATTGGATCGAAACCTACTTACTTTAATCATTGAATAATTCAACCACACTGTTGATGGCTTCTGTTGTTGTGCCAGTTCCGAAATATAAGCCAATAACACTGTTTCCGAGAAAGAACAGCAAGTCTTTTTCATTTTCAATTCTTTAAATCTTGAAAACGCGGTTTCGTAAATTTTTCGCAATTTAGCTGGCACTAATTTTCGTGACACTACTTGCTCTGCTTCTATCAACACCGGTGGAGTCAGAGACTACTCGGAATCGGACATTTTTTAACTTTATATTATTCAAAATAACTACTAAACAATTACTGAGTTCGCAATTTTTGAATCAAATCACAGAATTGAATTGACAGATATTTTATTACTTTGAAGTTTTCCTTAGCAACGCAGGTCTAATTGTCGCTATAACTGCAGCAGCTCACTAGTTTAAAAATTGAAATTTTATATCGATAACACTCTGACTTCAATACATTTTAATACTATGTTCTTTCACTATTAAATCGTTTTTTCTTCTGTCACAGAAAAAAATAGTGTATTATAAACGGGAAAAATATTAGGTTTTAGCTTCTCACCAGAATAAAAAAATATTTTTCCCATAAGAACTACACTATTTTTTTTGTGATAGGAAAAAAGACGATTTAATAGTGAAAAAACATAGTATTTCAATACATTGAAGTCAGAATGTTATTGTTCAGTCGTGAATGCATCCTGTAGCTCTTGGAGAAAATTGATTTCTGGCGCCACCTGCGGGCGCATAATGAACCTGGTCGGTAAACAAACATGGCTGTTAATTAATAATTTTCAGTATCGAACTGTGCGTATATATTCGAAAAGTGATCAAACTTAAGTTTATTGCTAGTTCAAAAATTTTAAATCTGCCATCTTCATCCATTACAATTCCTGTTCTTCTGTTAAAAACTGATTAAGCAATTTCGAGTGAAGTGTGTGAGACTCGAACAGCTAAGTGATAACTACAAAGCCGGTGCAGAAAAGGTTAATCATCCCTTTTTCCCATCCTCAACCACGTTTTGCTATCAGATTGGAGGTGAATTCACAGAAACCTTCTCTTTTAACTCTCGAGGTGAGTGCACACAAAAATTCATTCAATAAATTGCTTAATCCTTTAATAATTGTCGTCTGAAATTGGTTCTACTCATTGCAACCATTTAGTTATCGATAGAAATTTCAATTTTTAAACTAGTGAACTGCTGTATATATATCTGTCAATTCAATTCTGTGGTTTTTCAAAGATTGCGAACTCAGTAATTGTTAAGTAGTTATTTTGAATGATATAAAGTTAATAAATGTCTCATTCCGAGTAGTCTCTGACTCCACCGGTGTTGATATAAGTAGCGCAAGTAGCGTCACAAAAATGTTTGCCAGCTTAATGTCGGAAAATTTATGAAACTGCGTATTCAAGATTTAAGGAAAGGAAAATGAAAAAGACTTGCTGTTCTTCCTCGGAAACAGTGTTATTGGCTTATTTTTCGGAACTGGCACAACAACAAAAGCCATCAACAGTGTGGTCGAATTATTCAATGATTAAAGTATGTTACGATACAATAATAATGTAGACATCGTAACGTAAATTGGATCTACATCAAAGTTATTTTATTTCCAACTATTTTTTTAAGTAGGCGAACGGCAGCTTTTTTCCATTGTATGATTAATAACTATTTTAGATTTCAATTTAATAATTCATGCAATAAAGGGTTAAGTATCGCAAAAAAACTGCATCTTCTAAAATTACATTTGAGAATCTTAACTCTCTAGTTCTCACATTACCTACTACTTCTCTACACTCCAAATCGAGGTGGATTTTTCCAAGACATGGAACTACGTAACTACGACGTGGTTGTCAACCGGAAAATTTTTTCTGCGAATCTATTGACCGCTTCTGGAAATCCTTCCTGTTCGAAGCCTTGCACGTCTAGATGAGAAGACATCTTGATGCTCTCAGGATTTAATTCTCGATTGGAGTAGATGATCCCTGTCTAATAATCCCGAACTCATACGTTACTCACTAATAGGATTTTTGGACGGGAGACATCCATTCACGAAAAGAAATATAAAAAGGAACTTTCAATGATTGTCCGATTTCCCCATACAGTGGTTTAGCTGGAAAAATTATTTATGATGAAAAATTGAAGTTCTCCTTAACATTCTGCCAGATATACAATAAGTCCTCATACTAGAATACTTAAGACATGTGTCCATGCTTGAATTTTTGTACTGACAAAACTTAGCCGGAGTATCTTTCCAGCGACTTGTGTATATGTCAGAGCATTTTGGTGTCCTGAGAATTTACTTGGTTTTGTTCATAACTTCCGAAATCTTCCCTTTCGCTATGTACGGGTGGCATCAATTGAGTTCTTGCTTCCTGATTTCTATTTCTGATGAAGCGAAACTGACCCCCCACTGTAATTATGTTATTATGTTATTTATTTTCTTGTCAGATTGATACGCAATGTTGTCAATATTGCATAGAGTTCTCTGATAACTCGCAAGCTCGACGGACGAGGCCGGGACTTTATTTTACGTTATGACAGCAAATACTGCCAACTTCAGATAAATAAACAAACGCCTACTATGCGTTCAAACTTTCGTGAACGGACTATAAGAATACATCCATTATTTTATGGTTGTGTCAATATTTGAAGTTTGTTACGGTGCGTCGTTGTGGACTCGCACTAACGCACATAGATTTGCATCGGACGGACGGTACGCACGGCAGGGAATTTTTACTAGGATAAATGCTGTGATTGCGTTGCCGACATATCGCACGTTGAAAGCAAAACTGGGTCAAGTCAAAAAAGTTCGTTTCGAGAAAATTGACTTTTAAGTTTTGTTTGTTCTATAATGGGAATATTCGATCATCTGAACAACTCAAATTTTAGGTGAAAGGCTTATTCAGGTGTAATAATATCCTCTTCTCAAAAATTTTCAGGACAGAATGAAGTTTGAAAAAAAATTTCGAGATAATGCGATCCTCTTGAATATTAATTTTGCATGCACATGCACTATATGAATTTCCATTCACAAAATGAATTTCATTTGAATCGGATCTTCTTGAATTTTCTATGGTTCTATCAACACCATGGCCACAAAGTTTTGCATGAGCTTTTCAAGAGCATCTTGCATTCGGCCGCAAAATTCAATTTCGGTTGGTATCGTTTTGTCTGAAATATCAGACAAAAAAACAAATTCTGAATGGCTATTTCATGGAACAGGTAGCGTGTTCATTGTCAACTGACAAAATGAATATTGATCTAAATTATTTATCAGTAAGGCCAACCCAGTCTCCTCAGAACACTGCCTACTCGAAATTCTGAAATTACAAAATTTTTCTCTTAATGACGTTGTTCTCCTAAGAACAAGCTTCAAAACCGAATATCTTTTCCGCGAAGAAACCGGAGAATTGAATTTTTATGTCTGATTTTATGGACGCTATATAAGTAGGTACAATCAAAATTTCAGCGATATTTGTTGGATTTTTCTTTCAATTTTATATTAATAAGGATTTTTCTGAAAATCTGTCTTTGCATTGTTATTGAGCATTCAAATATGATATTTGGACTCAATCGGAATGTTTAAAATGTTCTAAAAGAAGTCATTCAAATCTCAACTCGAAAATTATTCAATCGATTCGGCGAAAGTTATGGTGGGTTTGGCTTCAAATTCCTTATCAGTGAGTTCAACCTTGCCTTTGATGTGCGTTTCAAATCACTCACCGCTCAAAATTTGAAACGTAAAGACTTTTGTGCAAATCTTTGACACGCTGTTCTCCTAACTAAAAATTTGAAAAAGACCTGAGTGAGTGCTTTTAAGCGCTCGTTCATTTGTGGAGCAATAATGCTATTAGATGTGATTTATATAATGATTCTCCCCGCTCTATAATAGCTGATGCATTTCTGGGGGGGATTGGTAATGTTTATCGATTATTAGAATAAGATTTCTTTTCTCAGTTCGTTTTGGTAATTTTGCTCTCAATAGTTTAAGTATACTTTCCTGTAATTGGGTGATTTGACCTCTTGAAAATAAAGTCTTATTATTATCATCTCGAAATTTTGTATGAATGCAAAATATCGGCATGATCGAAATTATATTCTGGAAATTATTCAAAAAATGAAATATGTGAAAATAAAATGAAAAAAATAATAAAATATTATGGTTCTGATATTGCGATTCTCTTGAAATTTTGCATGAACATTTAGTATATAAATATTCATTTGCAACATAAATTTCACTCGAATCGAATATCTTGTTAGGGAAATATGAAGATTCTTGTTTTAGATATTCCATATGTATATTCTATGGTTTTCTTAACACAATGGCCACAAAATTTTGCATGAGACTCGGGAATCGAATTCACTCTGAAAATCTCATGTCTCTAAAACGTCCTGCTGGCCCCACGGACAGAATTGAATTTGACGATGGATTCGTCATCAGGGAGTCGAACTCTATCGTTTGAGACCATTTTCGACTCAAAATTCGAAAATCACAGACATCTGTGCAAAACGATATAGCATTCATATGAGTAGAACGAGCGTTCAAAAACGCGCTGAAGGGTACTCGAAATCTTTTACTGAAGCTCAATATGAAAAGGAGGATTTTAATACTCTTCAATTCATTAATGAAACTAAGAACTGGTCGCAGCGTGAATAGAACGACCACAAACTTATCTGTGAATTGAAAACAATTCATTGCAAAAATATTCAAAACGATATTCAATAGGTAGGTATATGAAGTTTGATAAATTGGCTACGTTTACTGTTTAGGCATGTTGAGAAAGTTGCAGCATGCCACCACATTTATCGTGCGAAGCTTGTTCGTAAAATGAAATCGTATCAACATTGTTTAAGGAGTTTCTCCTTAAACAATGGTATCAGTGTAAGCTGCAGAATCAACCCACAAAGTTCGTGGCATTTACTTTGAGGGATCATATTTTTATGGAGGAATTGATATAACTTGTGGAAAATTCCAGATACTTCTTTCTGATGGGAATTAGAGGCACTTTCCTCATTCTTCTCAAATTGAATGATTCAATGTGAATGTTGTGAGGGTTGAATAATTGATTGTCTACGGGACTACACAAGAAAACCTCTTTGTATATTCATTATTCATCCGATAAAAGCAATGCCCTGTTCAACCTGAGCATAGAAGCGAATTACCTGATTAACGATATTGTTTATTTAGATTCAAGCGGATAAATGCCAAGATTTTTATAGTTGACACGATAAAGGTGTTGGTTTCGAATCTAACCTCCTATTTCACACTGAGTACCTATACAATTATACATACAGGGTTGGGATAAAGTTCGGCACCAAATTAATATCTTTAAAACGAAACGGGCGATATTTTTGAAATTTGGCAGCTGAGTGTAATGGACCGCAATGCATCTGATGAGCATATTTTCACTTATGAGATACTTCCGGTTTAACCGGAAATGACCAAAAATTTTTTTATTTAAATGGGACACCCTATATATTTCTGCAGATTCTGAAAGTGCACCTCGTTTCGGATCTGTCCATATCTGGTTCCATGTAAAAATTCTCTGTAAATGTCTTTTTGTACGTTTGAGAAAAAATCCATTCAAATAAATAAATCGTTGTTATTTGTATCAATAGTGAGAAATAAAACGAAATACTTTGTAGTAGATAACTCTTTCTGCTTTTCATGACGTATTTTTTATGAAAATCTATAAAAGAGAGAAAATACTTTCCTAGTAGAAAAAATTTATTAAAAATAATTAAAAAAAAATCATTTTAATTGTTCGAAGTACTTGCCATTCACCTCCTGACAATATGCCAGTCTATTAACAAATTCTTGAGTATTTTTTCTCAAGACTTCTCTATGTATTAATGCACATTCATCAAGAATCCGTTGTCTCAATTCTTCTTTTTACAGATAATTTTTACATGGAAACTGGTATGGATAGATCCGAAACAAAGTGCTCTTTCAGAATCTGCAGAAATATACAGGGTGTCCCATTTAAATAAAAAAAAATTTGGTCATTTCCGGTTAAACCGGAAGTATCTCATTAATGAAAATATGCTCATCAAATGCATTGTGGTCCATTACACTCAGCTGCCAAATTTCAAAATTATCGTCCGTTCCGTTTTAAAGATATTAATTTGGTGCCGAACTTTATCCCAACCCTGTATATCGCCGAGAATTTCAAAGCGGTAACTTGCGGTTTACTTCAGGCAACCAGCTTCGTATAATATACGGGAAGCTGGTCACTTTTTCATTCTTGTCAGCGTACATAATTTGAAATTTCCATCGACAGACGTTTGGAGGTTAACTGAGTACAAAACGCATTTATATTATATAATTATAGAGCTTTGGAAACTCACATACGATAGTCCATTGAATATCGTATGTTTCTGACATGAGTTTCCAAACCTCTATATATAATATAAATGCGTTTTGAGAATTTTGCCGCACAGTTGAACAGTGATACATTCGAAAGATTTACTTGATACGTTTCGGACAGGAATAAAATGGTCCTATGCGGTTTAAGCAGTTGCTTTTGTTTTATCGATGGCAGTGACCTAAA
The DNA here is from genome assembly GCA_013421045.1 of Propylea japonica. NCBI lineage: Eukaryota > Metazoa > Arthropoda > Insecta > Coleoptera > Coccinellidae > Propylea > Propylea japonica. The sequence goes on from CM024240.1 coordinate 53,144,171, forward strand.
TAAACCAGTATGGTAGGCAATTTGAATTACTTGAATCGAGTTTTCTCTCGTTGAGCCTGGCGCATTGACTCAATGCGTTAGACTGCCCGTGATACTCGATTTGAGAGAGATAACCATATTATTCGTTTATTGGACCATACATCGCGTCAAACGAAAGCGAAACATATCACGAAATTTCAGGAAATAGTCAACTCTTTTTCAGTAATTCGATACATGTCCGCTCATTTACTAACTAAAGTAACAAAGTCGATGTACTGGCCATAACCACTGTACCTAATACTAATCATGTTACGAAGGACATCAACAAAAATAAAAGTAAAAATAAAAGTGTTCGTGAATTAGTTAAACTTTGAGGCATGATACTTCACTTTCTTGACTCCTTTGAGGTGGATCCTCAAAATAACACTGGGTCGGTTTCATCCATAGATATAGAGTGGGCTTTCCGTAGGGCTGTCCGTCCGTTAGCATGATAACTTTCGGAAGGATTCAATTCCTAGAGAATTGAAATTTTCAGGTTCCCAAAACGCGGTGAAGTTCGCTAAAGCTAGGTTTTCCTAGGAAAGCGGTGGCGTTTTATGACGGCATTAGCAGATGAATTTGCGGTGCCGCTTTTCAACGACCTTTCACGATCAACGCTCTCTAAGAAACCAACACCATTGGTTTGCACAGACAACGTTTCAGTGAAGTCATGTACCGGTATATGTCGGTGGTTAAATTGCGGCACCGCTTTCCTAAGAAACCCTAGCTTAAGCAGCCAAATCGTACAAGGATATTCCATAAAATATGGCCATTCAAAATATTTGTTCCTCAAAATCTCAGACAAAACGAAATCAATCGAAATGAAATTTTGCGGCCACATGCAAGATGCTTAAAATATCCCTCATGAAAATTTTTGTGGTCATACTGTAAACGAAACCATAGAAAATTCAACAAATATATATATTATAATATAATAAAATATTGAGAAGAAGAAACTTCATATTTCAATTAGAAGATATCCAATTCGAAAGTGAAATTTATTTTGTGAATGAAGATTAATTTAGTGAATTTTCATGCAGACTTTCAAGTGGATCCCATCATCGGAACCATAGAATTTAATTCTTTTTTAAATATTGTTATTTAACATAATGTGAGTCTAATCCTGCTGAGATTTTGCATTTGTATAATTAGCTTGAATCTCAAAATTTTGAGGTAATAGCATTATTGCTCTACCAATGAAGGATCGCTCGAAAGCATGTGCTCAGGGATTTTCTTAAATTTTTTCATTAAATCTGAACTTTAACTTCTTGAATAATTATCCATCCTGAATCTACTAGTGATCACTTGAATTTATTATCAAACATTGAAGGCAATCCTCACTTGTCTTAATGGCTACGCATGACTGCTTCGCCGAACTAGATAATGCGAGGAGAAGGTAACAGTTAGCCATAAAAAAATATGATCAGAGGATATATCCACAACAATTGAACTTGGAAAATAAGTCAAGTGCCATAAACATCAGTATAGTGTCTTTCGCATGGTTTCATAGAACTTTTTGACAATCTATTAGAATAGAATATACAGGGGGTTGTATTTAAAATAAAAAAGTTGGTATCGACCACTGTCACATGACACATACTGTATAATTATTTTTGTTTGGAAAAAATGCGCATCTAAAAATACAAATCGACGTGTCCAAGCGTTTTTCCCAACACGCTCTCTCTTATTTGTTATCAAATTTATTCCATTTGGATGTTCCACACTGTATATCTCTTCTATGCGGTTAACATTGTCGTTCTAAATATGCTCGTGAAGGTTTTAGTCTCAACAGGTTCTTCAAAAATATAGAATTCCTGGTAATGAGGACCTTATTCATTGTACACATTTTGCAATAAAAGTTTGATGATTCGACTAGTTCCTGCTATCACTCATGAAATACGTCACCCTTTCATTGATTATTGTAAAAAATCCATCACTTTGAAATTGAGTTAGAAGCTTTGGCGCGCTTGTTCGTATTGCGTGAACGATTCTCAAAATATCATTATCCTAGTCGAAAATATTCAAGTGATTTCTTGTTTTAAAGATGGGATCAAGATTTCAGCTGAGTAAAAGATTCGATGAAAATTTTTAAATATCTACCATTAAATACATACATACATATAGGTACATACTGCATATGATATACCATTAACCAAATGCAGAACAGAACAGAATTGAAAATGGAAATTGCTGCATTTTCATCCGCTTAAATCTATCATGTGGAAATGAAAGCCTCCAGAGAGAAGCTACCAATAATTTATGAAAAAAATCAGTTTGTCTTGCAAAAAATCAGTGTTTCACTTCAATTTTTCATAGTAGTTTAAAACGAGATTCAATAAACCATTTCACATTTGATTGACATGAAATCCATAATTAATCCACATAGAGATTTATTCTCACATTCCCCCTATTCCTCATTCGCGCAATCCCTGCGTGTGAAGTTTCATTAAAGAGATCCTCTCGATAAAAATATGTAAAAGAGAGAATTTTCGATATCCTCTTTCCTCTGCCTCGATATCAGTCCTGCTACGGTTCTCACTTTTTTCCAGATCTTTCCTGAGAGCACTCAATGCCTTCACTGTGGAAGCTTAGTAGGTATTATTCGATTTTTAGAGTGAAATATCACAGTTTGATAAGACTGTGGATATTGATGGCCCCGTATTCGGCCTGCAGAGATCCCTGAATATCAATGTTCCGATAATCACTTGGGTTTAGCTAAACCTTTTCTACTAAGCGGCAACTTCCTTTAAAATTTTAAACGGTCGACATCAAAAAATCCCCAGCAACGGCTGTTTTAGTCGATGTCTTTATTTTTCTAACTTTAGGGGTAAGTACCGACATTGATTAAGTTTCTCCTTAAACAATGGTACGAGAGGTGTTTGAGGGTCACAAATTATTCCACTAAATACATCGTGTTCTAGGATATCTAAATAAACTATTGACACCAAAAAATCTCGGTCGCTGCAGTCGATCTCTGCATTTTTCTAACTTTGCGGGCAATTATGGGAAGAGTTTAAGGGTCACAAATTTTTCCTCCATATACATCGTGTTCTACGAGATCTGAATGAACGATCGACATCAAAAAATCCCCAGCAACGGCCGTTGTAGTCGATCATATATACCTACCTCTTAAAATCCGTTGCTAGGATCCGTTGCTGTTGTCACACCCGTTTCAAGCGCTTAATACTATTACCTCAAAATTTTGTACAAGACTTGAGATTCATGCTAAGTATAAGAATTCATAATCCTAGCACGATCGAAATTACGTTCTGGAAATTATTCAAAAAATGAAATATGTAAGAAATCGATAATTAAAAAAATTGCATTCTTTGTTTCAGAGGATGCGATTCTCTCGAAATTTCGCATGAACAATCAGTATATTAATCTTCATTCGAATCGGACATCTTGTTATGAGAATATGAAGATTTTTACCTTTCAATATTCCAATTTAATTTTATATGCTTTTGACAACACTATGGTCACAAAATTTCATTCTCATTGGTTTCGTTTTGTCAAAAGACATAGAGGAAAAAAATTTTCGAACGGCCATATTTAACGAACTCAACGGCGGTATTTGGGAACCCTGAAAATATCGAGTCTCTAGGACAATCCCTTCGAAAGTTATCGTGCTCACGGCCGGACGGCCCCACGGCCAGAATTCAATTTGATCACGAATTCGTGATCAGACAGTCGAACCCTATCGTTGAGACAATTTTTAGCTCAAAATTCGAAAATTACAGACATTTAGCAAAACGATATTTTACTCGATTAAGAAGAACGACCGCTCAGATTTTCATCTCGTGAACGATTCCATCGAAATAAATGATTTTTAGGATACAGTTTTTCATTCATGAGATTTATATGTTTCGAATACAAATATATACAGGTTTGGAAATTCACATCTGAAACATACGATATACAATGCATCAGACAGAGAATTCTTCCGTCCAGTTGCCCAGATGAATAATCGAGTCAATCACTTGCTGTAACACACTGAGTTCAGTTGTCTTACTTCTTTATTCTAGTCTTGTCTCTCTCTTATCGTTTAGAGGAGCGTAATTCTTAATGCGGAGTTCCCACAAGGCGTTATTCACGACAGTGAACCACGCTTTCGTGAAATACACTTCTGTGTGAACGCATTCCTCACGAAAGCAAGTTTAAAAACTATGCGTTCACACAGAAGTGTATTTCACGAAAGCGTGGTTCACTGTCGTGAATAACGCCTCGTGGGAACGCCGCATTAGTATGGTAGGCAACAGTGAATACTTGAATCGAGTATTACGGGCAGTCTGACAAATTAAAAATTCTATACGTGTAGTTCGGGTTCCCTACCATACTGCGATAAGAGAGAGACGAGACTAGATTATCGCAGTAAGACAGTTGAATTCATTCAGTTATCGCACTTCATTATCTCGCCTATTCATCTGTGCAACTGTAGGGAAGAATTCTCTGTCTGATGCATTGTATATCGTATGTTCTCGATGTGAATTTCCAAATCGGTATATCCATATCCCCCAGTTTGGTTAAAGAAATGATCCTTATAATCGGTAAAAATACCAAAAATTCTAGAGACTTTTAAAAAAAAGTTGTATATAATTTGGTGAATATTTTGGAAAATTACAGTATTTTTCATGATTTTTCGTATGTATAGTCCGTTCACGAAAGTTTGAGCGCATAGTAGGCGTTTGTTTATCTATGAAGTTGGCAGTACACTGTCATAACGTAAAATAAAGTCAACGTTGCCGAATGTACCCGGCCTCATCCGACGAGCTTACGAGTTATCAGAGAACTCTATTTGACAACATTGCGTATTAATCTGACAAGAAAATAAACAACATAACTTAAAATTTTAATATACACAGTGGAATATGCCAAATTTCCATGGCCAACCGATGGCTCAACCTTTCGTGAACGGACTATACCTACCTAATTTGAATTTCATTCTGAGTATCTGTGAAATTACAAGAATTTGAAACTTTGGGTGAATGCAACTCTGATTGCATAAATTTACAGAATTCAATTTTTTCCGCTTTGCCACGCCTAAAAGTTAAGAATGAATGTCCAATATTTTTTATTTGGAATGATAGTGAGCGGAATAATTAACTACTACACAACTACACCAATTCCTTGTGACAAAATGTCATAGCCTACTGCAATTCTTTCAATTTGAAATTTAACTGTCCTTCTCTCCATTCAATCAAACATGAAAAACATAGTGTTATTCAGAAAATTCTTGATAGAATTGAAAAATATACAGATTGCTTTTGGAAAAAGAGTTAAAATCACTTCCGGTAAATTTTTGTCTAGTCCAGTTAAAGGTTTATCATAAAATTTCCAAATTCTCATCTTCCGAAATGTCTAACACTGGAACAGGTACACTGGGACAACCGGGATATGCTTCAAAAACATTGTGAATTCATAATGAAGCCTAATCGTGGTTCCTGCTTTTTGTTTGCATATAAACACGAACTTCTCATGTGTAATATTGATTAAAACATTTTCAGGTCTAGAAACAATAAATATATCAGTTCCTGTCATGTTCAATTGTGGTAAACTTTTCCGTGCACACATTAAAACGAGGGTTTCAAAGAGAATAGACGAACTTTGTTGTTATCTCATTATCAAGAGTTGCTAAGTAGTTATGAATTTGAATTTGACTGATGAAGAATTTTGTTTCGCTATGGTTCATTGTTTCCATACACTCTGTTAAATACTTTCTCATCGAATGAATCAAGGTTATGCTGATGGAGAAGTTCACATATTCTTTATGATCTTTATGCTTTCAACACCTATTTGTTCTTTTGAGTGGCATATATTGTTACCGACACAGATTGAAGAATTATGTCTGACTCCAATAGGGGCCGCCAGTGACACGGTTGGTATCAAGTTGTATTGAACATAACTTTTTCAATATAAGATTTATTAATCAAAATTTCAAGTAAACTTAAACACCATTTAAGTTCACACCAAAAAGTAGTTACTCTTAAAAAAATTCGATACTGTGCACTGAGTTTTCAAAGTTTTTTGATTTGAAAATTATGTAGGAATAATCGATGGTGGTAAAAATGTGGATGAAGTTATTTATATTATCATTAATAATTATAGTTGGCATTATTTAATTTGATCTCTATTATATACTATTAGCCTTTTTTAAAATTGTTATCTTGTAATTGTTTGTTCAAATAATACCTTTTATCATTAATTAATACCTGCATCGGTTATTGCTTAATACTTTACAAATCAAAATAATCCGAAAACAGTTCACAGTATCGAGTTTCACCAGGAGTACCTTTATCGTGTAAAATTGAATGATGTAAAAACTGTGTAACTAAAGCCCTCTATGAAAGCTGGCGTAAAAACATATTCATTGGATGTATACTCTTCCAAAATGTATTCGTATAAAATTTTTAATGTGTATAATTTTTTTAATCCCGAAAAAGGATGACGTTACGAAATATTTTCACCAACTGAACCCCATATATTATACTTATCCTAGAGAAGGACTCACCTTCTTTAAAACACCCTGTATAGCTTAGGAGAATTCGCATGAAGCAGTAGAAACACATTTCCATTTACTGAATGCGTGAGATGGTAAAATTATTGATTATTCGATTGTTCTTTCTCCTTCTCCAGGTCAACTTATTGGCCAATCAGACATTTTTTACAGATCGATTTGCCCTTTCATTCAAAGATTAACCTCTGATGCTACGGCGTGAAATGTTTATGCACAACGGTACCCCTGCTCATTTTTCAGTTTTGGCTAGAGATTATAATATGAACGAAAATTATGTAAACAGTTGGCGTGAACAGGTGAACATCTGTCATAGCCCGCCGGATAGGACACAGAAATTTTTTTTGGATTTACCAAAAATCTCCAATTAATTTCGTGAACACCGTAGACGAAGTGAGAAATCGTTTAAAAGGCCATTTTGATACACTATGGAATATTCCGGGAGTGTTTCAAAGAGATCGAACGTCTTTGAATAAAAATCATAAACTTATTGTATAAGGGTTGGGGTGTATAAAGTTCGAGAAGGACATTTTCTACAATCGCTAGAGCTAAGTTCCTTTGTTATTATTTAGTTTTTTGTTATTATTACTTTTTGAGCGCTCGTTCTACTTGAACGAGTGCTATATCGTTTTGCCATATGTCTATAATTTTCTAATTTTGAGCCAAAATAAATGATCTCAAACGATAGTGTTCGACTTCCTGATGAAGTATCCGTGAGTAGCACTAACTTTCGAAATATTGTCATAAAAACTTTAAATTTTCAGGGTGAGTTCGAGACCCAAATGCCCCAGTTAAGTTCGTTAACCAGCCAAATCGTACAAGATGTTCCATGAAATAAGGCCATTCAAAATTTTGTTTCCTCAATATCTCAAACAAAACGTAACTAATCCAAATGGAATGTTGCAGTCAAACGCAGGATGCTCATAGTAAGCTTCATGCAAAATTTCGTGGCCATATTGTACACAGAACCATAAAAAATTCAATTGGAATATTGAAAAGAAGAAACCCCATATTTCCTTAAAAAGATATCAGATTCGAGTGAAATTTATTTTGTGAATGAAGTTTGATACACTGTATGCAAAATTTCGTGGCTATAATGTTAACAGAACAATAGAAAATTCAATTGAAATAGTGAAAAGTAGAATATTTTTATTTCTTAAACAGGATATCAGATTCGAGTGAAATTTCTTTTGTGAATGCGGACTGCTATAGTGCTATACTGGAATCTCATGCAAAATTTTGTGGCAATAGAGTTAACCATAGAATTTATTAAGGGAAATAAATACTAGACAATACTAGATTAACCATAGAAATTTCAATTGGAATATTGAAAAGAAGAATCTCTATAATTTCATAACAGAATATCGATTCGAGTGAAATTCATTTCGTGAATCAAGACTGATATACTGAATGTTCATGCAAGATTTCAAGAGGATCGCATCATCAGAATTATACCTAGAATTCAATCTTTTCAATTATTTATCTTCATGAATCGTCGCTACAGATCAATTAGCATCAAAACTAATAATGAATTAATTCACCTCAGCTTAATACCTGAGTTTTTTTGACAATATGAAATCGGTAGCGGATACAACAAAACTACAAATGAACATGAAGTTCATTCCATGTATTTTCAAATTAACAGTGGCTCAGCAATTGAAGTTCTGGATGAAAATAGCCCTTTAGATTTGCCCCATGAATTGGCATGTGACATAGTAAATGTAAACCCTCAATTGTAATATTCATATCAAATTTCAGTTGAATATTTTTTGGAGTGGAGGTGGTTCGAGAAAAAAAATTCAAAAAATTAAAACTTTAACACCGTGTACAGTGAAAGTTCTACTTGCGGATACTTCCAATAAGCTGACATCTCCCAAAAGCGGTCAATTTTCTGGGAACCAATTTTTTTGTGTGTATTTGCAAAAACATTCCAACAAGTGTATATTGAAAAAGACACACTTGCGGACTTTTTTTTTAAATTACTCAAGAAATCCCCCTTCTTTCAGTTCAGAAACAACTGTTTTGATATATTGAAATCAATATAATATTGCATATGAGTACAGGGTGGAAAAAATTCGTTGCCTACTGAGATGATCTCCAGAACTATAGGAGATAGAAGAAAACTGATAACACATTTTCGGGATCTCTTTACTGATAAATCCGAAATGAAAACAAATCCTATCTTTGCTTGATTATGAGTTATGAATGAAAATTGAGAAATTGTCGCTTTTAATAATGCTGAATAACTCGCTTGTTTGAACTCGTGCTCAAAATCGGTTGTTACATTCTACAGGCACTTTTTTGAGGATAATTCAAATATAATATGATTTATTTAGTCCAGCCATTTTCGATAAATGAGTAGGATTTTCAATTTTTCAAACGTGAACTATAGTGGGAAACTCCATCATCTGGTTACAAAATTTTTGCTAATTTCAAAATTTATCACATGTCAGTATTCACAAGACAATTACATGAGAAAAAACTTAAATACTTTCTCCTGCTTTTCAGTCCACTGTAGACTTATAGTAGGCTGGCGTTATCATAGTTATAGTCACATAATTCTGTGAACTTTACTTTCTGTGATAGGAATCACCGAAAGTCGAATAATTATTTCTGCTGAGCATCGATATGTTGCAATAAAGACTTTCATGTAATTATTGATGAAATCTATCTCTATTTCCTTCATCTTATTAATGAGGGGAATCTGAAAAATCAGTAATGATAAAAAATATATGTAGGTTAGCTATAATTTTCATTTTTATGAGAGTATCCCATTAGGGATAATAAACAGATGGACTATTTCTCATTTTAAGAAAAACGGTGACAATTTAATCATAGTTACTTTTGAACATTTGGATAATTTTCATTCAGCAGTCGGTTATTCCAATCATCGAGGCTCAGAAGATAATGCAAATTCGGCTATTTGCTATGGTAACGCCAGCCTACTTATAATTCTTCTATGGAATTTTTTTCTTATGTTATATTCATGTTAATACTTACATGTGATACATTTTTGAAATCAGCAGAACTTTTGTAACCAGATGATGGATCTTTCCACTAAATATAGTTTACATTTGAAAAATCGAAAATTCTATTCATTTCTCGAAAATGGCTGGACTATAAAAATCATCAATCAAATTATATTTGAATCACTCTTAAAAAAGTGCCTGTAGAATGTAACAACCGATTTCAAATACGAATTCAAATAAGCGAGTTATTCAGCATTATTGAAAGTGACAATTTCTCAATTTTCACTCATAACTCAAATTCAATCAAAGATAGGCTGGATCTGTTTTCATATTCGGATAGTTAGGGAAAAAGAACTAGAAAATATGTTAATAGTTTTCTTTCAGTTGCTATTGTTTTCGAGTTCCCCTCAGTAGACAACGAATTTTGCCTACCCTGTAAATCTAATTCCAGACCTCTGTACAGCTAAACAAACCTAAACTGGATATTGAAAGTTTCACCACTTGCTGATAAGTTACTGATAGATATCTAGCAGATATGATTTGAATGAATATATCTTTATTCTTTGCAATTGTCTTTCTGAATTTTCAGCCCAGAATATATTCTTTTCTTTCTATGAAATTCATGATATCCCATATTGCAAACCTAAAATTACTTCAATGCAATAAATACGAATGAATTTATTTCAACAATATCTGTAAGATAACTAACAGTTACTTATCAGAAATTAGTGATGAAACTTATCCTCACAATCTTCAGAGCTTCCTTTATCTTACCTTATTGGGCTAACAACTAAAATTCGAAATGCAATCGATCACGAAACAGTTATTTGAATAGTCGGATAGAATGCTTCTTCAACTGTGCACATATATTGACATTTCCATTCCACATTTAGGTTCTGTAGTTGCAAATTATCACATAGTATTATATAATTATGTAATGCCAACCCTGGATTCCTTTAGCCAAGATAATCTTATTACAGCTTTTCTAATTCATATACCTATGTTATAACGTGCATAATTGCAACTCATCATTTCTGCTGAGTTTAGACAATATGATTATAAAATGATTGTGAATGCCTCTCTCGAGGAGATTAAGTATCGAGACATTGCACGCTTTGCTTCACTTAATAAAGTTGATTTTTTAAAAATACGGTTTTTCTCCCTAAAAACATAATTGGCGACGAGGTGATGGGATTGTGCCGGTCTTCGTGAAAGGAATACGGACTGTCAGTGTTAACTGTTAAGGTGCAACCAAGAACAAAGAGAGAAATACCAGAAGCCCTGATCGACCGAGTAGCGCCCTTCGACAACTTCATCAAAGAAAAATCAAGAACTTCAGAGGTGAGCAAGAGCAAATCCTTTACTTATTTCCCCAGTTATTTTAACCTGGCCCAAAGTTAAAACCAATTCCAATCCAATTCTTTTTCCGGTACAGTTTTGAGAGTAAAACCTGTATAAGTTTTTCCTAGGTTTCTTTCCAAAAACCGATCAAATAATTCAATTTATTAATAATTTTTTTTTTCAATCATACATAATTGATTCAATTATAGATAATTTAATCGATAATTTATCGAAACTTAATTTGAAAAATAACAAAATGACACAGGATAATAATACTTTCGAGAGAATGAAGCTGATTAGCCTTTTCGCGCAATCAATTGTTCCATTTGACGGAAAACCCCGCAATTTAACAAGATTTTAAACCATTGTGAAAGATTTCCAATAAATTCAAATCAAACGATGCATTACTCAATGAAGCAATAATAGATATTATTAAAAGTAAATTAGTAAGTGCAGCTAGTGAAATAGTGAGCAGCAATGAACGCATCACTTCTAGTTGGACAGATTTAAAAAAATTCCTCAAATTGAAATTTGAAGAGAAAATTAGTTTAACTGTATTATTTTGGGATCTCCAGAATGCCCAAAGATTTAGAAATGAAAATGACTTAGAATTCCTAGAAAAAATTGTCGATTTAAGAACAAATATGATTATCAGGTGGAGTTATCCGAATTGAGTATAGTTGAAAAAGAACAAGAAAAAAATATTGCATCTAGAGTAGCCACTAGAGTTTTACTTTACAACATTAACCCTGAATTACGAACTGCACTGAGAGGTCATGGTATAATGAATTACGATGACATGGTCAATTTTATTAGGCAAGATTTTTATTATTATCAGCAACCTTTTCTACATTATAAAACACAAGTTTCTCAAAAACCTAACAATTTTCAAATTCAAATAAACGCCAAACGCAAAATCCAATGCAGTAGTACCCAATACAGAGAAATTTTCCTAATCAATTTCAACCACTTTTAAACCACCACAAAATCAATTCCTCCACAACCTATCCAATTTACGCAATCAATTTCCTTCAAAACCTATCCAATTTACACAACGCCCAGTAACTCATCATTTCCCTACCAGACAACAAGTTTTCGGACCTAGTACTTCTAAGGAAGTAGATGTATTCAAACCTAACCAAATCATAGAATTTTGACACCACCGGAAAAATGTCTATACAGACGCGAAATTATCCTCATAAGGCTCAAAACCACGAAGGTGGCGAATTCGGTTTCCAAGCTCGTGAAATAAAATATACGAATGAATACCAGTGAATAAGAAATCCATATGATCGAATAATTCGAGCGTTTATAAACGCTCGAATTATTCGACACAATATCAGGCAAATCCTCCAAAAAAACACCCAAATTTTAATCAAAATAATTATCAGCAAATCGACAACTTTAACTGCATGTATGAAGCAGGAAACTTCTAATGAAAAAGTACTTATACCAGTATTTAGAGAATTCCAAATTGATGATTTTCACCCATTCATACTCTACAAATTTCACAAAAATTACGATGGATTAATAGGAGCAGATTTTTTGAATAAATATGGACTAAATTTAGATTAAAAACAGCGCAAAGAACACTCAACATTATTCAAGTATATGCTCCCACGGCTGATAAAGTCGAAGAAGAAATTGACCAATTTTATGATGACGTACAGCAAGCTTTAGATATCACAAAAAACAGAGATATTACAATCATTATGGGAGACTTCAATGCAAAGATAGGGAAAGGTAAAGTGGATGATATTGTTGGGGATTTCGGACTGGGAATAAGGAACGAAAGAGGAGTTAGATTGATAGAGTTCTGCCAAGAGCAGGATATGGCAATCACAAACACCTTCTACAAGCTGCATGAAAGACGATTATATACATGGAAATCGCCGGCTGATAAAGACAACAAAATTAGAAGAAATCAGATAGACTATGTTTTGATAAAGAAGAGATATCGTAATACCATCAAATCGGCTAAAACCTACCCGGGTGCGGACATCGGGTCAGACCACAATCCAGTGATAGCTAAAATGGAAATCCGGCTCAAGAAACAAGCAGCCATAAATAACAAAAAGCAGCTCCCAGTCTCACATCTGAAGAACCCAATGGTAAAACAACAACTCACAGAAAAAAATAAATGAAGAACTAAGCAAAATTGACTTAACCCCAGGCTCCGACGTGGACACAAAATGGGAAACTCTAAAAACTACAATTATGGCCCCAACAACAGACCTATTAGCAACAATCAAGATACAAACAAGAAAAAATCATGGATGACTGATGACATATTACAGTTGATGGAAATCAGAAGGTCGTATAAGAATAGAGACGAAAGTGCATATAAGACCATACAGAAAGAAATTAGAAAGAAAATACGACACGCCAAAGAAAAATGGCACGAAGAAAAATGCGTAGAAATAGAAAAAACTCCAAGCAATACATGATGACTTCAATCTCCATAAAAGGATTAAAGAACTAGCGGGCATTAAAAAAGCAAACAAAAGCAGTATTCTACTAGACAAAAATGGTAAGATAATTCCAGACACCAAAGGGAAACTAGAAAGATGGAAAGAGTACATAGAAGAGCTGTTTGAAGATGAGAGACAACAAGAAAAAAAACAGATGGAGACACAGATAAGGAACAAGGCCCAAACATAACAAAAGAAGAAGTTATGTACGCAGTTAAAACAGCTAAAAAAAAAATAAAGCTCCGGGACCTGATGAAACACCAACAGAAATTATCAAATTAATTGCAGAAGATCAAATTGGAGTACTGGTAGATCTGTACAACACTGTATATAACACCGGAATCATCCCTAGAGAATGGCTCAAATCAACATTTATTACACTGCCAAAAAAATCTAACGCTAAGGAATGCAAGGATCATCGGACGATCAGCCTAATGAGCCATACCCTTAAGATATTTCTCAAAATTATACACCGAAGAATTTTTAGAAAGATGGAGCAGGATATTAGTGAAACACAATTTGGTTTCAGAAATGCAATGGGTACTAGAGAGGCGCTGTTTGCCTTTAATGTGCTGTCTCAAAGACTCATGGACGTCAATCAGCCAATATACGTAGCCTTCCTCGATTATAACAAAGCTTTCGACAAAGTCCGCCATAATCATCTCATAAAACTCATGAGAGATAAAAACATAGACAGGAATGATATCAGGATAATAAAATATCTCTATTTTAACCAGACTGCCAAAGTTTCTGTGCAAGATGAACTTTCAGAAGAGATAAAAATAAAACGCGGAGTAAGACAAGGATGCGTGCTCTCACCTTTACTCTTCAATTTGTATTCAGAAGATATAGTACAAGAAGCACTGGAAATCAAAAAACAACGGGAGTGAAAGTTAATGGGAAGGTTATAAATAACATCAGATACGCAGATGACACAGTACTAATAGCAGAAACCCTGGAAGAACTACAAAGGCTAATAGATCTTGTAGTACAGATCAGTGAAGAGAGGGGGCTCACACTTAACACCAAGAAGACTAAATTCATGACGATCACAAAACACCAAACAACAGGGAGAAACATTATGGATCAAAGGAGAGCCAGTGGAGAAAGTCTGCAAATACAAGTACTTGGGGACAATTGTAAATGACAATAATGATTATTCGCAGGAAATAAGATCAAGGATCGGAATGGCTAGAACAGTGTTTAATTGTACAAGTCGACCTATGTACTTTTCTAATTGAAGTAATTGGAATTCTCTTTTCTACCCTAAGGCCAGAAAGAGAACGTTGATCCGTGCTCCCTGCACGAAGAGGGAGTCTTACTGTTAACTTTTTCTGAGGAGTTAGGAAAAAAATAAAAAATAAATAAAAAACACCCATATAAATATATAAACTAATCTATTGAAGAAGACTCTATTCTGAACAATCACAAAAAAAAAAACTGTTATCAGTTATGAATCTTGGAAAAGAACTAAAGCTAACAAATGGGAGACTAGCCGTTCTACCTGGGAATACACCTAGTGTTCAATATGGGACAGTCCTACCTTTTCCCGTCCTATTTTTTATTGACCTGGGAACAAACACAAACGTATGCTCTGCTTTTACACTCCCGAACACCACAATTCGCGAATTTAACTAAGCCTCCGCTCGACGTTTTCCTCGAACGCCCAAGTACCACCGATTTTTCCGACGTGACTCTAACCCCCAAACTCTGACCACAACTCCCTGAGACTCTTCCAATGAGCCTCCTAACCGTCACTGACTGACCTAAAACTGACTCCTCCAACGAGCCCCCTAACCGTAACTCTTGACCGAAGACTTCCTCCCTGAGGAACCTTAACCGAGTACCGCTAAACGATAACTGCCTCTTAAAACCTTTTTCAAAAACCTTCTAAGCTCTGTAGCGTCCCCCTTCTTCGAAAATTTCCCCTTTCTCGACATTTTGGACTTTGACCTACCCAATAGAAAAACGCCACATCAACTATTTTCTTCCTTGGGAACCAAGCGTTCCCATGGCCACTTAACACGAAAAAAAAACTGCACATTATCACCCTATTAATTATCGGTCCTTCAAAATATGCTGAAACCAAAGTATCGACCACAGAACATAAAATAGATCGACTAAGTGTTCGTACTGTAAACAGTTCGACGGGTCGCACAATAACGAACCCATTTGTTTACCCCAGGATCAAGTTACACGAAATAGGTTCTATGTATGGGGCCATCTGGCTTTTAAGCTTAAATGTTTCGAAATTCTCTTTTCTCAATACTGCGGATAATATTTATATTCCCAGGTATTACATCACTCTCCCCAATGAAAAAGTCTTGGCATTACAGAGCCAATACTTTTCCTCTCAACACACATATACAAAAAAAATCAAAATGCTAAAATAACAATTAAAAACACATGACTACACATAATTTTTTTTTGCAAACTACAGTGGTATGTTCCTTCAGCGCCAAACTCAAAACAAAATCATGCAATTCAAACTATGAACAGATTATCATTACCCATAAATATACTAATACAATATTTACAAAACCAATACAGAAACCACAGGGGTGTTCATCTTACACCGACACTTTTTGCAATTGACTTTCACATAAAATTTCACGCACTTCCTTGATAGAATCTCGTTCCTTCTCGTTTCCTACTATTGTAAAACCATATTATAGAAATAACCTTTAGTAAACCACCTTCTAATAGCAACCCAATATAAAAAAAAACCCATGGTTTTTCGTCAGGATGGGTTTTCGAACATTTATTTTATCGTCCATTATTATCGATCAGTTCGAGGGATATATGCACGGCACTGCTCAGTCGATGTCTATTCGAGGTAGTTGTCTATCACAAATGGAAATTTGATACACCCATGTCGCACTTCACCGAACTTATAATTGTCTTAACACGAACGTCTTCTCGAACCAGTGGCGTAACCTAACTGAGATTGGCGGAGATTATCTCCCAATCGAACCTTCCACATACATATATTGGTATTGTGTCTAAACAGAGTATGATTCATCTCTCTATATTCAATCTATATTTCTTAACACAATGTCCTCTTTTTCTTCAGTCTGAGGTTTCTTCTTCTGTTTCCAATATGCTCAACTCCTCCACTGATTTGGTCATCCTTCTTAGACTGCTTCTACTATAAAAAAAAACGCTTTTCCGCTTCTCGCTGCCTTCTGTAACTATTTCCTTGCTCCATTTTTGTCTTCATAATTGGGATCTCGCGCTTTTCTCAAGGCAATGTTAATTATGAACTGCCTAACTCAGTTATCATTACGACAAATCATTTTACTTCACATTTGGCTCAAAAGTTCATAATATCCGTAAACGTTCGACTTCGTTCGATACACTATTTTATAGTCTGTTTAGTTTATGGGCACTAGCACGACATCACCAATTCGACCGACAGTGTATGGGATACTTTAGTCCCTTGTTTCGGTTTTCACGGGAGAAATATAGATATTGGGTGTTATCTATGCGGTCACAACAAAGGTTAGTTCCTTGCTGATGGCACGATGACTGCCTTAGGGACTGCATCTGGTAACCTAGTCATCTGAGGTGAATGAACGCACAAACAAAACAACTGGGTCAAATAATTATTGTCTCTAAATCCGAAATTAAAATAACCTATATAAAAATATTTCAAGAACCTCATTTATGTTCGAATATATACAAATATTTTATTCAACAATCCACAAACATTATGCAACATAATGGGAAAAAAAAATCAATAATTGATCCACAAAAAATATAAATTAGCAACATAAGTATGTGTTTTCAAAAACAACTTTTAAATTATCCTATCGCTGAGGAACATAACCACACAGCGTTTTCAAAACGTTGTGCTCTCCTTAACCTTACTATAGTAGAGACCAAAACGATACTTTTTATTCCGTCCATTCATCTCCATGAAACTTTAATTTTCATGGAATTCATTTGACTCTAAAATTCTTCTGAATTTCAATTTAAAAACTGAGAAAAAAAATCAAGAAAAAATAGGGATGTAGTAATGAAAAAAAGGAAGGGGAGTGGTTTAGATAACGGTTCACCGGGTGTGATGAACCCCTAGAATCTACATTGAGCAGGAACCGATTCAAATTTCCTGAGGACTGAAGAGGCGATGTCCCATGCTACCCTTTGATCTTAAGTTAAACCATAAGTGTTAAACCAATTGAACTCTTAATTGAACTCTACGAAATGAAATCAAAAATTTTCAATTTTACATTGAATGACGAAACCTATTCAGCAAACAAACTCTAACAAAAATTATTTCAGCAACTGCCCTACAACAGATTAAAAACAAGACACACAAAAATCATAATCACACAAAAAACCGAAATCAATATTTAATTCAAGCTGGAAAAAAAATATTATATTAAAGGTGTATTCCTCGAGGTTATCTCAATGAATTTTCTAACAAAAAAAAAAGATTTTTGAAGTATTTCCGAATAAACTATCCTATAATTCAAACTTCCGCATCTCGCTCAATAAACTAGCTCAAAAAAACCAAAATTACCGAATTTAACGTCAATTCCATTCTCCTATTCCTTCTCCTCAGAAAAGTAACATCCCACCGCTGTCACCAGATGTACAAGTCGACCTATGTACTTTTCTAATTGAAGTAATTGGAATTCTCTTTTCTACCCTAAGGCCAGAAAGAGAACGTTGATCCGTGCTCCCTGCACGAAGAGGGAGTCTTACTGTTAACTTTTTCTGAGGAGTTAGGAAAAATAAAAATAAATAAAAAAACACCCATATAAATATATATAACTAATCTATTGAAGAAGACTCTATTCTGAACAATCACAAAAAAAAAACTGTTATCAGTTATGAATCTTGGAAAAGAACTAAAGCTAACAAATGGGAGACTAGCCGTTCTACCTGGGAATACACCTAGTGTTCAATATGGGACAGTCCTACCTTTTCCCGTCCTATTTTTTATTGACCTGGGAACAAACACAAACGTATGCTCTGCTTTTACACTCCCGAACACCACAATTCGCGAATTTAACTAAGCCTCCGCTCGACGTTTTCCTCGAACGCCCAAGTACCACCGATTTTTCCGACGTGACTCTAAACCCCAAACTCTGACCACAACTCCCTGAGACTCTTCCAATGAGCCTCCTAACCGTCACTGACTGACCTAAAACTGACTCCTCCAACGAGCCCCCTAACCGTAACTCTTGACCGAAGACTTCCTCCCTGAGGAACCTTAACCGAGTACCGCTAAACGATAACTGCCTCTTAAAACCTTTTTCAAAAACCTTCTAAGCTCTGTAGCGTCCCCCTTCTTCGAAAATTTCCCCTTTCTCGACATTTTGGACTTTGACCTACCCAATAGAAAAACGCCACATCAACTATTTTCTTCCTTGGGAACCAAGCGTTCCCATGGCCACTTAACACGAAAAAACTGCACATTATCACCCTATTAATTATCGGTCCTTCAAAATATGCTGAAACCAAAGTATCGACCACAGAACATAAAATAGATCGACTAAGTGTTCGTACTGTAAACAGTTCGACGGGTCGCACAATAACGAACCCATTTGTTTACCCCAGGATCAAGTTACACGAAATAGGTTCTATGTATGGGGCCATCTGGCTTTTAAGCTTAAATGTTTCGAAATTCTCTTTTCTCAATACTGCGGATAATATTTATATTCCCAGGTATTACATAATAAAATGAGGAATGCACTAACCAGAACAGATCTTAGTCTACATCTTAAAATCAGAATGCTTAAATGCTACGTATTTCCAGTACTACTATATGGAATGGAAGCCTGGACGCTCAAGAAATGCGACATCGACAAGCTGGAAGCATTCGAGATGTGGACATATCGAAGAATCCTCAGAATAAGTTGGGTGAGCAAAATAACGAACAAGGAGGTATTGAGAAGAATGGGAAAGGAGAAAGAAATAGTCAACACAGTCAAAATCAGAAAATTGCAGTATCTGGGCCACGTGATGAGAGGGGAGAGGTATACGCTGTTGCAAACTATAATACAAGGAAAAATACAGGGTAAAAGAAGTATAGGAAGAAGACGCATCTCCTGGTTGAACAACCTAAGGCAGTGGTACAACAGCAGCTCTGTTGAGTTGTTCAGATCCGCAACTTCAAAGATAAAAATCGCCATGATGATAGCCAACCTTCTTAAAGGAGACGGCACATAAAGAAGAAGAAATTTAGATTTCAAAAACCAAATTTTAACTAATGAATATTGTAAGATTCCATTCCAATATCAAAAAGTTTCCCAAAAACCCACAAACATTCCAATAGATCTTAGTCATTTAGAATCAAAAATTAGAAACCAACTGACTAAAATTCTCCAGACGAACGAAGATGTTTTACAACTACCTGATCAACCACTCAAATTTTCTAGTAACATTAAACACAAAATTAGAACGACTGACGAAATTCCTGTACACGGTAAAATGCATAAATATCCAGAAATTCATAGAGCGGAAGTACAACGACAAATTGAAAACATGTTACAGAAAAAAATAATTAGACCTAGTATTTCCCCATGGTCCTTTCCCGTTGTCATAGTTCCCAAAAAGCAGGACAAATCTGGACAAACGAAATGGCGAATTGCCATAGACTATAGAAAACTGAACGACAAAACCATAGACGACAAATATCCCTTACCCCAAATCGACAACATATTAAATAAATTAGGCAATAAAAAATACTTTACCACACTTGACTTAGCATCTGGTTTTCACCAGATAGAACTCGACGAAGAATCAAAACGGCCTTTACCGTAGAAAACGGACATTACGAATTTCTTAGAATGCCTTTTGGACTCAAAAACGCCCCAAGAACTTTCCAGCGGCTAATGAATAATGTTTTAAAGAAGTATATAGGTATAATCTGTTATGTATACATGGACGATGTAGTTATTTTTTCGGATACTGAAGAACAACATTTGGCAGATATCCATACCATCTTAGAAGCACTCAAAATTGATAATTCAAAAATCCAACTTGATAAATGCCATTTTTTCAAAACTGAAATTGAATTTTTAGGTCACATTATCACACCTCAAGGAATTAAACCAAACCCTAATAAATTGAAAGCTATTACTGACTTTCCAATTCCAAAAACTCAAAGAGAAATTAAATCGTTCCTCGGATTAATAGGTTATTACAGAAAATTCATTCCAAATTTCGCTAAATTAACGAAACCTTTAACATTATGCTTGAGAAAAGATGCAAAAATTAACATTGACGATTTAATTACATCGAAGCATTTGAAACTTGTAAGCGGAATCTAATGAACGATCCAATATTAAGTTACCCTGACTTTGATAAACCTTTTATTCTCACGACAGACGCATCCGGTTATGCAATAGGATCAGCTCTATCGCAAGGAAATTCTCGAATGATCTTCCAATTGCATTCGCGAGTAGAACGCTAAATGACGCCGAAACAAGATACAGTACGATAGAAAAGGAACTGTTAGCTATCGTATGGTCATGCATATATTTCCGACAATATCTCTACGGACGCAAATTCACGATTTACACAGACCATAAACCTTTATGTTGGTTATTTTCTTTAAAGGAGCCAAATTCCAGACTAATGAGATGGCGTATTCAGTTAGAAGAATTCGACTACGAAATTAAATACAAGAAAGGTTCGACAAATAACGCAGACGCACTTTCGAGGATTAAAATTGACAAAAATAATATCGAAATTAATGGTATTGAAGATGATTTAGATTCAATTGCAAATCAAATAACGACCGAAGAATTAGACGATTGTTTGAATTTACTTAATGCAAATAACCAGACTGAAACCCCTAGTACTAGTCAAAATGACAATATTATAGATTTCGAAACAGACGACATAACTGTTCACAGTACTTTAGAAAATCCTATTCTCGAATTACCTATTACCGAAAGAAGTTTAAATTCTGCAGCCTTACAAATAATTTTCAAAATGACTCCAAATTATAAAGTAACAAAATCAAAAATTTTTGGTGATAAACTTAGATTCAGAGTTTCCATCGATCAAATTGAAAATGATTTCATAAAATTCATCAAGGAATTTATTCAACCCAAAAACGCATACACCTTGTATTTTGCCTCTCAAGAATTAGAAAAACCACTTATACGAATTCTACAGGAAAAATTCGATTATAAATCTTATGACTTAAAAATTTCCGAAATTTTTCTAGAAGACGTAGAAGATAAAGAAGAACAACTTCTTCGCATACAACAATACCACGAGACAAAAACTATCCATCGCGGATTACGAGAAAATCTTATAAGTCTAAAACGTAAATATTACTGGCCCAACATGGACAAAGACGTTAGGAACTATATAAATTCTTGTGAATTATGTCAGAAAAATAAATACGAACGCACCCCAATCCAAATTCAATTCAGACCCAACCCTATCGGAACGAAACCATTTACGCACGTTTACTGCGACACGATTAGGTTCAATCAAACGTATTGCCTTAGTATCGTAGACTCATTTTCAAGATTAGGACAATGTATACATTAATTCAAAAAACAGGAACAGAAATTTTAGACAAGTTATTAATTTTCTTTAGCCATTACGGAATTCCTAACAAAATTACATGTGATAATGGTCTCGAATTCAAGAACAACGTTATACAAGATTTTGTAAAGTCCACAAAATCGAAATTCATTACATTACAAACTATAATCCCAATTCCAATGCAATAGTTGAACGATTTCATTCCACATTAATAGAACAATTGAGGACAATTACAGACAAAATTTGACTTTCCAAAATAGATTATCTCAAGCATTACTCAGTTACAATAATTCAAACCATGCGAGCTTAGAAATGACCCCTATGCAAATAATTAAGGCAGACTTGAACTACTCATTACCTATTGAACAAACACATAATGAACGATTACAAAATTACGTGGAAAATTACGTCGAAAATTTGAATGACATAACGAAACATTTGGAACAAAATAGACAAAAAAATATTCAACCCTTAGAAAAAACTAATGAAAAACGATCAGCAAAAGAAGACCACCCTTTAAATAAAAACCCAACCTACATCAAAAATCCTATGACACGAAAATTAGATCCCCCATTAAAAAAAATTGACGCCTGTGAAATAGATAAAAATCGAATCCAAGATAAGAAAAACAAGCATATCTACCACAAAAAAATCATGAAACAGAGAAAAAACTAGTTTCAAAATTTTGTTACAGATCCAAAATGGAATACACTTTCATACTTTTCATACTTCTCGGAAAAATAACCTTCTCGATATCCCTTGAAATTATCCAAATCCAAAACAGCATACTACCCATTTCACTAGGTAAAGCCTACGTAACTCACAAAAACTTACAACTTTTATACCATATTGACCTAGCCAAAATCGAACAAATCATAATTAATTATCAAACTGAAATAGACAACTACAAAAACTCAAAATTGAATTTCGCACAAACTGCAAATTATCGATATTTAAGACACTCTAACGAAATAAACCTGAATGCATTAGAAGAACTTTTGAACGAAAAAATACGAATCAAAAGAGGATTAATAAACTTAGGTGGAAAAATTTCAAAATTTATATTCGGAACGCTCCATTCTGATGACGAAGCTTTATATCAAAGTTATTTCAACAGTATCAAAAATAACGAACAAATATTATTTCGAAATCAAAAACAAATTGCAACTATAGTGAATGACTTGAAAAATAAGTATATTAGTAAATTCCAGAAAATGTCAGAAAATCTTAAATTGTTTCAGATAGTACCTGAACTGCATGAAGTACAACAAATGCACCTTTTGATTTTCGAATTGAAAGACATAAAAATATCTTAGACGAAATACAAACAGCTGTTAGCTTTGCGAGGTTACATTTATTGCACGAATCAGTTTTACCATATTCCAAATTTCTAGAATTGATCAAAAATGAAAATATTATACCAGTTCATCACCTGAAAGACTATTATCAATTGTGTCACACGAAAGTTATTTTCAAAAACAAAATTTTATTATTTCTGATTTCAATTCCATTAGTTCAAAAAGAATATTATGATCTATACAAATTTTACTATCTCCCACAAAATAATGAATCCCTTCCATATACCAATCCGTATTTGCTCTCGCAAGAAGAAAAGCTGAAATGGTCCACCAAACACTGCCATCCAGTGGAAAACGACTACTTATGCGATCAAGACTCACTAGAAAAAATCCGAAGTGCCTGGAAAATATCCTCACCAACCACACCGAAAATTGCCAGAGAATACCAAAAATTCCAACCCAGGACCTGAAGATCCTAGAAGATGGAAGCATTCTCTCAATTCAAAATGAGAAAATAATCGAAAAATGTCCATTGCAAACGAAACATCATTTCCTTCCTACGATGGCCATTCTACGCACCATCAGTAACAAAGAAAAGGAAATAGTTCGAACCACAAATATCAGCGAACAGAGAATCGTCCTTCTACAAACACCACACAAGTTACCCCAGGAATACACAAAAGAACATCAACCAGAAGACGACATCCCCGACATCGAATTGGAAGAAACCAACCAGTGGAATCTTCCTCAGACTGCATTTAATTCATTTTTCTATTTGATAATTCTAATAATTATAATAACTACTTTTTACTTTATTTTCAAGCTTGCTTTATCCAAAAATAATTTATGTAAAAATAAAGCTACACCCATAGGTGATACCTTTAACCAAAATGGAGAGGAATTATGTAATGCCAACCCTGGATTCCTTTAGCCAAGATAATCTTATTACAGCTTTTCTAATTCATATACCTATGTTATAACGTGCATTCAAGTTGCAATGGCGCAGATGACATCAACTCACTCTGTTGGTTGAACCCTTTGACCTTTACCATCAACACACTATGACGTCAGAAACTACTTTACATCAGAATATTGAAAGCAGCGCGTGATAGTTTTGGCAATACTCGGAATTGAATTTTGAATTAGAAATTCCGTCGGTTTGAAATATGCTTTTAATTATTCACAACATTCTATTCCTTGTTTCAAGTAGTTTGCAGCTTCGATAATAATGGATTTCTCCTTCGCTGTTATATTATGACATTAAGGCACTTTGAATGGAAACGAGTCAGTTGGGGGATGTTTCTCTGAAGTCTTTGAATGAAAACAAGAGAGCTGCTGTTTAGAGTTAGTATCGAGGCATTCATTATAATTGTAAATGTGGGGGCAATATAATTGTGTATAACGAGTTATATGCAGTGGCGGCTGCTCAGAGGAGGCAAAGGAGGCCGGGTCTGCCCTAATTTAACTGCATTTTATTCAATTTTAAATTCAAGTTCAAATGAAAAATAATCACATTTCTATATCTCTTTTATTTTCACCATTCCATCTACTATCCAAATCTCAAAGTCATTAATATATTTTTATTACTCGGTGATTTTAAACATGCATACATTATTCGCAACACACAATACAGCGTAACGGATAGCAGGCAAACCGATTGGCGAATCTCCACAAGTCGAGATTCGTTAAAATATAACAATTCAAACTTCTTCAAATGAACGGTGCAGGAACCACTCAAAATTCAAGCTGTAGATCATAATATGTCGAAGCCCCGGCGGCTCCGCGGCATTATTTTCGCTTCTAGGCGAACGAGCTTAGCCAAAACTGAACGCCCGATAAGCCCGAATCAAATGCACCCCGGCGATCTTGAATGGAGATCAGCCGTTGTTGTGATTCCCTCCGTTCTTATTAACGAAGTATTAATCCTCTCAGAGTGCGGTTTGTGGTTTTGTGACATTTTTCGGAAAAGTTTGTGGGTGAGATTTCAATATTTCAACAAGAAAGATGGAAACGGAGACAAGAAGTGAGAATTATAATGCAAGTAGTGAAATCAAAAAAACGCAAGATCCTGTAAATTTTATTTTGAATAATAAGTTCAGTAAAACGCCTGTTATGGAATATTTATAACTAGCGTGATTAAGACCCCGATCAGCAATGCCGAATTTAATCAATTATTTTCTGCCCATAATCGTTCGTTCTGCATAGAATGGTATAATAAATGCCAGTGGCTGACAGAAAGCCCAGTTCGAAATTAATTATTTGGTTTGTTGCGTGGCCTCGGGCCTCCTCTGATTGAAATCTCACGAGCTGCCACTGGTTATACAGGGTTTTCCTTGTAAGTTGGCCTATAAGACGTTTTGGGAGAACTAGTGAATATTTCGTTCTGAAATTTTAGGTGCAGCCTTCTGGGTGAAGGAACTCTTCGCCTAAAATATTTTCAAGTCGACAGTGTTGCCACGTCTATCTCAAAAGCATATCTACTTTCTTATTTCAAATGGAACTACCTATATTTTCATTTATGTATCGATTCAATACCAAATTCGCAGTATAACCCACTAAAAAAAATTTCTCTGCTATGCACTGTTGCCAAGTTATTCACAAATTCCTGAAACTTTTGACATTTGCATTGCCAGTTTGGAAATGCAATATCTCGATTATTTTTTCTATGACATCAATGATCATCAAATACTTTTTATGATTTGAACCATAGAATCCACTTAAACAATTCATGCCATAATCATAGAACCATTTCATTGTAAACAGGACCATAGATCATGAACTATAAATACTGAAAAATTTCAGTATTTTTCATCTCATTCGAAAACTATCCAAAATAAATAATTAGTGTAAAAGGAGACTGCCCTTCATTTTTTATTTCGAATCGAATGCTATAAAATAAATATGGGATTGCCATTTGAAAATCTCGAAATATTTCAATTTTGAGTTTCACATTTTCGGAGCAATATCTTCGAAAAACCTTACGATGTATCAAAATACTGAATATACCACATGAATGCATGGAGTCTTTACTATGAGACTGCTGAGTTTGCTTCCGTTCGCATTAAAAATAATTGAGATATTGCATTTCCAAACTGGCAATGCCAATGTCAAAAGTTTCAGGAATTTGTGAATAACTTGGCAACAGTGCATAGCAGAAAAATTTTTAGTGGGTTATACTGCGAATTTGGTATTGAATCGATACATAAATGAAAATATAGGTAGTTCCATTTGAAATAAGAAAGTAGATATGCGTTTGAGATAGACGTGGCAACACTGTCGACTTGAAAATATTTTAGGCGAAGAGTTCCTTCACCCTCAAGGCTGCACTTGAAATTTCAGAACGAAATATTCACCTTTTCTCCTAAAACGTCTAATAGGCCAACTTAAAAGGAAAACCCTGTATGTCTTACCTTGTAGTTTCGACTTGAAGGTTTCTAGCACTCAGTTTTTCTGCTATTAATTTCGAGTTGATTTGAAATATTTATTCGAAGAATGAATCTCTTATTAAAAGAAGATCCACACACATAAAGCACTATTGTGAACTAACACACATGTCAAAGGTGCATAAATGAAAAAAACTACGTTGTTCTCCTGCAAAGAAGCGAGCGAAAAGGAAAATTTCTACGATAATTTATGGAATTGGTGAAAATATACTATGAGAAATACTTTCACTAATGCACTTGGAACGAAAAACAGTTTTTAATCTCTGGTGAATACCAATTACTATCCTAGGATTTTCTCACCATTCGTCTAAGGCAAAGCCATAATCAATATATCAGACAGCAATTGATACTCGAAGTTCAAAACACAACAAAAAAATGTTGAACTTATAAATGAGCCGAAAATGAAATTTGTAAAATATTAATAATTTAAAATGGTTCAGATGTTGCGATTTTATTGAAATTCTGCATGAATATTTAGTAGATCATTCTTCATTCGCACAATAAATTCCACTCGAATCTGAAATCTTGTAATGAAAATATAAAGATTCTTCTTTTCAAAATTCAATTTCAATTTTCCATACTATGGCCACGAAATTTTGGGAGAGGCTTATAATAAGCATCTTGTATGTGGCCGCAAAATTTCATTTCGGTGTTTTCGTATGTCGGAGATATGGAGAAACAAAAATTTTCAATTGTCAAATTTTATGGAACATCATGCACGATTTGGCTGGTTAACGAACTCAACTGCGGCATTTAGGAACCGAACTCTTCCTGAAAATCTCAAATCTCTAGGATAATTCCTTCCAAATTTATCGTGTTAACGTCCGGACGGCCCTGTAGCACCATTTCATCCTACAAGTTATGGCATAATGAGCAAATTCACTACTAAATTAGAAGAATTTAATTTTTATTTCTGACGTGAAACAAACAAGGAATATACAACTTTCGAAGAACACTTATCCTTTTTCATTATTTCAACTAGATGACCAAAGAATTGACTTCCAAAAATTTTATTTGTGATGGAAAAGTCCTATAAAGAGCGCAAATATTCTTTCGTTCAATATTGTTTCGGAGAAATAAATATCCGGCCATGACAATCCTGAAGTCAGAAAGCTACGTTCTCAGGTTGGAAAGTTCGATTTTAGCCAAGAAGATTGAGTCAATATGATTTGACCTGAAAGATTTACAACCTTACGATATAACCGCCAGGGAGTTGTGAAAATCTGAAAGAATTGCTCCCTAGATAGTTTCAACTGGAGATGTGTTCATGTATTATTCTTGATGTTTTCCATCGGAATTCATTCTGTATTGACAAAATGGGAAAGAGAAGAGGCCGTATTGAAAAATTATACAGGGTTGGGATGAGGTATGGAACCAAGTAAATATCTTTTGAATGAGAAGTAACATATTTTTGAGATTTTGCAAGCTACTACGATGGTGCAAAATTTATCTAAAGTATAATATTATTTCTTGTTGATTATATATTTCCGGTTCAACTGAAAACACCCTCAACTTTTTCGAATTAATTCGGGACCTCCTGTATATCTTTGCCAGTGTTGAAAGAGCTTTGAAATTCCATTATGCACATACTGGGATTAGTGTGAAAAATCTATAAAACTGAGGAATAACTTACTGTTACTTCTAATTCAGCTGAAATAATTCACTGTATAATAATGAAAATGATGTTCTGAACAAAATTGAATCATATGTTCCAAATGTGCCATCCGATTAAAAAAGTCTTGGGTTGCTTTTCTTCACGGATTAATTCACATTTATCAATGATTCTTTGTCTTAAGTCTTGCAAGCGTGTTGTGAAAATGTGATTTCAGATATCGCCAAAGAAAAAATCTAACTGCTAAGATCTGAAGTACGAACAACTACTCAATCAATCCTTTACAGCCAGTCCATCGATTTATATAATTTGGATCCAGAAAATCCCTAACCTATGTTTCTATCAAAATTGAAAAGTACTTAATTTTGTTGGAAACATTTTGTGGGTTCTTGGTATTCTCCCACAGTAATCATCATTAATACTTCAATACTATTTCTGTCACTTGAGAACAATTTTTTAGCGCTCGTTCTCTTTAAACGAGTGCTATATCCTTTTCCCAAATGTCCTTAAATTTCAAAATTTGATCAGAAAATGGTCTGAAACAATTGGTTTCTACTCCCTGATGACGAATTTGTGATGAAATTTAATTGTGTCCGTGGGGCCATCCGGTCGGCCGTTAGCACAATAACTTTCGAAGGGATTATCCTAGAGACTTGAAATTTTCAGGGTGAGTTTGGCTTCCAAATGGCTTGGTAAGGTTAACCAGCCAAATCGTACAGGGTTTTCCATAAAATATGGGCACCAGAAATTTCTGTTCCTCAATATCTCAGACAAAACGAAACCCATTGAAATAAAATGTTGCGGCCACATGCAAGATGCTCATAGTCAGCTTCATGCAGAATGCTGTGGCGATAGTGTGAACAGAACCATAGAAAATTCATTTGGAATATTAAAAAGAAAAAACTTCACATTTCCATGAAAAAAATATTCGATTTGAATGAAATTCATTTTATAAATAAAGATTGATATACTGAATGTTCATGCAAAATTTGAGGTCAAAGTGTCAACAGAGCCACAGAAAATTGGAATATTGAAAAAAAGAATCTCTATATTTCCATAATAGGATAACCTATTCAAGTGATTTTTTTTTGAGAGTCAAGACTGATATACTGAATGTTCATGCACAATTTCAAGAGTGTCGCATAATCAGAACCATAGAATTTAATTTTTTTAATATTTTTTTGGACATTCATTTTTTGAATAAATTCCTGAATATAATTCGGATTGTGCTGAGCTTCTGCATTTACATATTTGGTATCAATCTCAAATACCATATAAAATTAGAGGTAATAATAGTCTTATTGCTCCACCGAAGAATGAGCGCTCAAAAGCTCCTGCTCAAGGCTTTTCTTATTCATTCATTGGGTAACAATTACCGCTTAATCATACTCGTTAATTACTTACCATACATCCTACCTACAACCTAAATTTGGTTGTTCGTAAGTTTCTTCACAATAATGTAAACTACTCGAGAAGAGTCATTCAATCAAATAGTTGATTGATGAAAGCGATAAATGGTCAACATATTTCAACGCGTGACGGTGCAAGCGCGTTATTAGTTAGAGACGATCAAGAATTCAATAAACGATTGATAGCAAGATTTTTTCGTCCACCTCTTTATGGATTGAGTATAAATTCTTGTTTGGAATACATCTTTATTTTGCTTGAATGAATAGAAATTTGTTTCTATGTTTCAGTGGAGATGTAACATTACTCGTATTGCTTCTGAATACTTTGAGTTCGGTACACATTAAATGAGTAGAAATTGAGCATTAATATATGTCATTATAGATCAATTTCGTATAAGTTATACCTACTGAGCTTTAATTTTGAGTCCGATTGAAAATGTCGGTTATTCTTCGAATATTTCTCGAAAATACAGATTTTTCACACTTATTCCAGAATATATACCGGATGTCCTATATTCGTTGTCTAGTAAGGGGATCTCAGAAACCCAATGAGCTAGGCTAGAACAAAAAGTAATAAAGATATATTGATTACTTCAATAAATTTTCCTGAAAAAAGTGCCTGTATAATGTGTTAGTTTCATGTTTATAACTTCAATGATAAAGAAGTTATGAGAACTTTTCATTTGACGCCATTTTCCAATTTTCCCCAAAACTCGAATTCAGTTTAACTTAGAAAGTTGCGATTTTCACCAAATGAATTCTCTCAAAAATCGAGCCCGAAAACGTGCCACTTATTTTGTTGTAGATCATAGGGTTTCTGAGATCCCCTCACTAGACAACGAGTTTAGGACACCCGGTACATCTGCAAAAACATACAGGAGGTCTCATGTCAATTAAAAGAGTAAAGGGTATTTTCGGTTCGACCGGAAGTAAATTATCAACAAAAATTATACATCAGATGCATTTTGCACGCACCTGTAACGGTTCATAAATATTGTCCTTTTCGTTCAAAAGACTGTGATGTTCCCAGCGAGGGTAGGTTCGGCCAAATCGTTCATACAGTTGAGGGTTTGCGAATAATACTCATTGAAGGTATACATGGTGGTCAAAATTTTCTGTCATTCTTGAGAAATGCCTAAGAATTTTTAATTTTCAAATGTAAACTATGGTCAAATGTTTTTATCTGACTCTAAAACTTTGATTGCTGATTTCACAAATGTATCACAAATCACACAAATGTGTCATTTGTCCCTATTCACATGAATATTACAGAAAAATAAATACATTTTCCTGCTTTTCGATTCAGTTCTGATTTAATTATAAGTAGGCTGGCCCTAACATAACCATTGAATATGCTTTATACGTTGAGTCCACCCAATTCTATCTGAACTGAAACTTCTGTGATAGGAGTCGACGACTATCGAATAATTATTACTTCTATGTATCGATCTGGTATAGATATCGTTTCTTAGATCCATAATACTCTATGGAAATGCCTTAAAGAGGTTAGACTAAAAAATCAATCATATTATATTTGAATTGCCCTTAAAAAAGTGCCTGCAGAATATAACAACGGATTTCGAATCCGACTTCAAACAAGAGAGTTATTCATCATCATGAAGAAGACAATTTCTCAATTTTCATTCATAACTCAATCGCTATTAATGATAGGCTGAACTCTTCTCATATTTGGATGATCAGAGAACTCTATGTAATAATAGGGGCGTTCGGCATTGACCTCCGCGAGCGAACGGATTTTTTAGTCACGTGACCACAGATCGTACAGATAAATTTGAAATATCTGGGAATAAACGAACGGTACAGAGCATCTGCCACAGAACATACTGCTCTGTTCTACTTTTATAGATTATGAGATTTCAAAAATCACTATTTTGGGAAATATGCTCATCTTTTAACGATACTTTCAGCCTTTTAGTAGCTCTTCCATAAAATCTCAATGAAATAATTAGGTGCAAAGGCACTGAATGCAAAAGAAACGAGTAATGCAATATCCCCTTTTGGTCGTTCAATACGGCGATAGTTGTACTCACAGAACATAATTATAATAACCGATATGTACCGAAAGATCCTGATCAATTAATTGATTAATTACACGAAAAAGAAACGGGAAAGCAATATCTCCTCCTGCCCATTTTTAACTACGATAGCTATATTGAAAAATTTTAATGAATTATTTGAGTTTTTAATGAATAAATGAAAACAGAAGAATAAAAATGTTAGAATTTTTCAATATATCGGTTGTCGGATCGGGAAACTCAACATAAAACAAAAAAATATATAAAAAACATAAAACTCTATGGATAAAATCGCTTTGCTCCGTGGAAATAGACCGAGCGAAAAGATCGACGTCCGATTGCTCAGATTTTTATGACGAACGGTACAGATGTGTATTCCCCTCAATCCGGATGTAATAAACGAACGGTTTAGATCGATCCGACACGTCCGATGTCGATGCCGAACGCCCCTATTGACAACCTTCTTTTTTATTCTCACACAAATGGGCTCAGCAATTATGCTATGTAGCCAATATCAGTAGTTTTTTCGAGTTCATTGCGATGTAAGGAAGACACACCACCACCATGGCTTTTCACAACGTCCATGCCTTCACCGGGATTCGAACCCGAAACCACCGGCACCACGACTAAGAGTCATACCCACTACATTGACAACTTTGCGTATCAATCTGACAAGAAAATAGACAACATAACCTTAAATATAATATACACAGTGGAATTGCCAAATTTCCATGGACGCCGAAGCTCAAAATTGCGAGAACGGACTATATGAAGGCTACTTGCACAGATACATACCACAAGACTTAGTTTCATACTTCATTCCAATCCTGTAAAGGAAGAATTGTTCAATTCATAGACAAATACAATATTGATTCATTTTGATGAATATGAGATCAAAACAAAGTATTATTATCAGAGAGCTTCTGCTTGCAGAATCATACAAATTGGGAGCTTCACGAAATAAAATTAATGAGAAGAATGATAAAACAAGGCGGACGAGTTTCATCTGAAATGACCTAAAAGAGCCATTTAATAGGCTAAGTTGTTTTCTTCAACAACCCCGCCTCCTACCTGAAATTGTCACGAGAGCTGTAGCGCTCAAAATAAATATTATCCTTACAGAATAACTAGAGGTAGGTTCGTTTTATATAACACTTTGAATGTATATTCCATCTGAATAAATACAGCGCACAACTTCATGACAGTTGAAAAAATAACAGGAAAATTTCCATAAAGATCTTTGCTTAGCGATAACTAAATCAGATAACGGAAACTGGTTCTTCAGCTGGCATTATTTTGACATCGTTCAAGTACAATTTCTCATAAAAATATTTGTTGGACACCATGGCTCTACGAAAAATATTTTCGTTTTTTGAATATTTCGATAATTAGTTAACAATGTGAACTAATGAGGATAACGACCCTTATTATATACATGACATAAAAAACTGTCTGAATTCATTAGGATAATTTCTATCAAGACTTTAGTGCAGTGATTTCAGAGAAGATGTAAACGTGGTTGTATAAATGTAGGTAAGCAGTAAAAATATTGTTCAATTTGTCAACGAACCATAATAAATCGATCATCCACTATACCTTCACTCATACCAGTTTGGAAATTCACATCGACTCCCAACGATAAGAGAGAGACATCGCTACATTTTTGCAATCGGTGATTTATTGAGAGAGTTAATTACGTCGCACGTTAATTTCTCGAATATACAACTGTTCAACTGAACGGAAAAACTCTCTGTCTGGTGCATTGTACAACGTATGTTTCCGAAGTGAATTTCTAAACAAGTATAGTTTTCTCGTGAGTCGTAAGCTAGCATTATGTGAGCAATGCTTGTCCAAGCTGAGTTAATTGTCGAATTATTTTGCAGATATTTTGCAAGCTGATACGTGAAATTTCTCTCAAGTTAACGAATAATAATGATAATTTTTTTGTCGTCCTCAAAATAAAAGGTGATTTTATGTATACAATAACTGATCATTAATTACCCATTTTAATGCTCAATTTATGCTATTTTACTGTGCAATCCTCATGGCAACCGTACACAAGGTATTCAGAAGCACTACGAAGAATTTCAAAACTCTACTGGAACATAGATACCTAGAAATTTTATTATGTCAAATATAAGTCTCGTGCAAAATGGGAATATATCTCAATCAAGAATTCATACACAATTCATATTGAAATCGTCGGAAAAATATTGTAGCCAACTCGGTTATAATCGACGAATAATGATGTCGAACTATGAACGCGATTGCTCCGGTCACGCGTTAAAATATCTTGAACATTAGTCGCTGTCTTTAATAACCTAGTTGATTAAATAACTATTATGTCTATACTTTCATTTTAAGGAAAAAAAATTAAATCAAAGTACTATCGAGCTGTCAGAATTTCTTAGTTACCATTTATGCTTAATTATTATGAATAACGAGAAAAATATCCTGCCTGATGTGGCTAAATCGGCAACAGTTGTATGAGAAACTCCCCTGGTGCTAGAAGAAGAATATCTCGAACTATTCAGAAACGGTTTTTTTAGGCATAATTTAGTACTATTGCAGAAAAAAGTGCTTTCTGCAAGTTTATGGCTAAGTATTCAATGCTGAAAGCAACATTAAATGTAGAAAATAATATTGAAATTAGCCGATATAAAAACTAGGGATTTTAACCTTTAGCTACTGACCTGCATTGAATAGTACAAAAACTATTCAATATGACCCCACTAACAAAATTGCTCTGAGGGTGATGTTGCAATTGAAATAATGAAGATTTAAAGACTGCAACTGATCTATTACAATTAATATGTGCTTATATCTTTTCAGGCTGTTATATTCGATGAAATCGAACTCACCGACCTGTGCCTAGCCGAGTGTTCAACTAAAAACGTCAATCATAGTTTTCAGGTAAGCAAATGACGCACGTTGAGAAAGGCTTTTATGATACACTTGCCATATCAATAATGAAATGATATCATAGACTGAAAACAAAAATAGATAGTAGTGGTTGTCGGGTTATAATGAAGTCAATTTATAATTGGTTGTTATGTGCTCTTTATGATAACCTTAGCTTTCGCCTCCTATTGTGAGGCATCTTCAGAGGTTCAATGTGAGCTCAACCCTTTGAGCTGTAGGCATATCGATTTGAGCCTATTAGCGTAGAAAGGGTGTGATTTTTCACACCCCCTAGCGATCGGCTATCACACTCCTATAAGGGGAACATTCACTCATCCCGGATAGCAAGTATCAGGGGGATTGAGCTCTGAGGTCTTCGGTGTTTTCTTCTCCTGGGTCCTGGGTTGCTCGTCCTTCGGTGCTTGGTCCTGGATCTCTCGGTTGACGTCGTGGTGGGGTTTTGCAATGTTTCCCTCCATGGTTGTTCCTGGTGTCCATCGTGACCTACAAACTTCCTTACCGTTCTAGCAGTACCAAGAAGTACTGCTTTTTGCATTACTTTAAAAAGGTTTTCATCCAAATCTAGCTCCTTGAGGTTGGACTTGAGGCTCTTAGGAATAATTCCTGTGGTTGATATGAGAATCGGAATGGTTCTGGTACTGGACATTCCCCACTGCCTTTTGATCTGAAGTTCAAGCTCTCGATATTTCGATATTTTTTCAGCATATTTTTGACGTAGATGTTGTTATTTGGGATGGCTACGTTTATGAGTATTGCTTTCTTCTCTTTTTTCTCACTAGAATTATGTCTGGCCTGTTATTAGCAACTGTTAAATTGGTAAGTACGGTGCGATCCCAGTATAGCCTGTAATGGTGGTTCTCCAGTATAACTTCAGGCTGATACTTATAATATGGAATTGGTTCGGATTGCAGCATCTTCAGTTGGATGGCGAGTTCCTGATGGAGTATCTTACAACTGCATCATGTCGACTCTTATATTCATTTCCAGCAAACATTTGGCAGCCTCCTGTAATATGTTGGATTGTTTCTGATGTTTGGCATCCGTACGGCATTTATCGTCTGTGAGGCTTCTATCCTTCATGATATATTTCTGATAGTTTTTGGTTTGCACTACTTGGTCTTGAATGGCAAGAGAAAACCTTCTGTTTCAGGAAACAATCTTCCAGAAGTCAGCCAGTAGTTCGACGCAGGAATGTCGACATGTTCCTGGATGACCTCGTGCAGGGTCTTCCATGTAGGGGTTTTTCTTTCCATCTTTGAATTTTATCACTATCCGTCTGTGTGGTGTTTTCATGAGGGTGTTCGCTTAATAATAGAGGTGTTGAACCATCTGCTTCGATCAGTACCTTATGTAAGTCCGATGTGTTTGACTTGTCTACAAAGTAATTTCTTAAGTTGCTTATCTGCTCAGCCGCCATTTTCTTCATGTCCACGAAGCCTTGCCCGCCTTGAGTTCTTGGAATCGTTGTTCTTTCAACACAGCATTTAGGATGATGTTTGTTGGCCTTCGTACACAGTGTTCTCATTTTCCGTTGGAGATTATCGAGATCTGTATTACTCCACTTTACGATTCCGAAAGAGTAGGTGAGAACTGAGCAAGCGTAGGTGTTAACAGCTTTTGTGAGATTTCTGCTGTGTCAGTTTCGTTTTCAGAACGCTCCTCATTCTTCTGGTGAACTCCGCTGTTAGTTCGTCCTTCATCACTCGTTGGTCTATCCTTTGACATTGTTTCATACCTAGGTATTTGTATAGATCACCTGCCAGCATTGCTTTAATTTCCTCTCTCGTTAGACAAGGTGAGAGGTGTCTGTTGGATTTTTCCTCCTGCTATATTTAGGGAACGACATTTGTCCAGTCCAAAGTTCATGCTGACGTCTTTGGAAAACTTCTCCACAAGTCGTAGTAGGCACTCTAGTTGGTCTCTGTTTGCTGCAAACAGTTTCAAGTCATCGACGTACAAAAGGTGGTTTATCAACATGTTACGTGTGTTGCCTTTGAGGTGAATCCCTTTCTGGAGGATTTTAAAATACTTGATAACGGGTTCATTGCCATGCAGAACCACAATGAACTCAAAGAGTCTCTCCCTGAAAAATTCCTCTCTTGATGGACACTGTGCCAGTTCTTATGCCTGTTCCGCTGATTTCGATGTTAGTGCGCCAAGTTGACATAACTGTTTTGAGAAAGCTCACTATTCTCAGATCTACTTTATAGATTTCTAGAACTTTTATAAGCCATTCATGCGCCATGGAGTCGAAAGCTTTCTTGTAGTCAAGATAAGCCGTGAACAAATTCCTCCTCTTCTTATAGGCTTGGTTGCAGATTATAGAGTCGATATCAGTTGTTCTTTGGATCCCATTGCACCCCTGGAGCATCCTTTCTGTTCCGATGCAATTATATTATTTCGTTCGCAATGGGAGTATAGTCGACGTGTAATGCAAGATGTTATGAGCTTGTACATAGTTGGCAGGCAAGTCACTGCCTGTACGTTGCTGGATCGTCTGTACTTTGGTGATTTTTTGGCAGAAGATAAGTTACAACCCCTCTGTCAGGAAAGAGGGCATACTTTCTGGAACTCGTAGAATTTCATTCACTGCGTTAGTTAAATTACTATGTAAACAGTTAAATTTTTTCAGCCAGAAACTGTGGAGCCCGTCTGGACCAGGTGATTTCCAGTTGTGCATTTCTTTGAAAATTTCCGAAAGCTCTTGTGGTGTTATGACTGTAAGGGGCATTTGGTCGGTGTTGTTTGAGTTTTTCTCTTCGTCTTTTATCCACTCTGCATTTGTGTTGTAAGAGTAGGCGTTGACAGTTGTTCGGTCCAAATTTTCTCCATGTCATCCTTATTCGGATAAATGTTTGAGGAGTTCTGTCGTTTTCCATCCAGATGTCTGTAGAAATTTTTCTCAGAGTTTTCAAAGGAGATGTTATCTTGCTTCCTCCTGTTGCTCTCTTTATATCTTCGTATCTCTCGGAGTAGACACTGAGTTTTTGTTTCAGTGTGTCGATGCACTGCTTAACTGTTGTATTTTCTTCCTCATAGCTGGAGTGCTTGCGATTTCGATAGATAATCGATTCTACCCAACGATTTCAGCTTGATTGTTCTTATTCCATTTTCATATTGTGTCAGCCTTCCTATGTCCTGCCGACAGCGTTGAACTTTTTCCTCCAGCCTTCTTTGCCAGTGAGGTAGGCGAGGTTGTGGACAGGGTTGAATTGTGTGCTGTCTTGGTTTGGTCTTCATCCCTAGCACTTCTACTACAGTTGTTGCGGCACAATAAAGGATAAGATGGATTGTTTCCAATTGTGTTGCCATTGGATGAACTTTGGTATGACATCAGTGTTCATTATCTTGAGAATGACCGCTAGTTTTTTTGGATGATCTGATCCTGGGTAGTGTTGGTCTGGAGAGTGGATCGGTGCCGTTGTATTCGATGAATATTCTGCACATTGCTGATTGCAGACGTTCCACCAGTGCTTGTCGTTCATCGTCCGAAGATTAACCTGAGATGGTATGTGGTTCAGTCTGTGTCTCTTCATTCGTGCGCGACATTTTCTTGGAGCGGTAATTGTAGTTCTGTTGTAATTCCTTCTCTTGTTGTTTCGCTGTTGTGATCTCTGTTTTCATAAGTTGTGTGTTCTTCTCTAGTTCGGTTTTCTTCGATGTTCAATTCATTCACAACTTCGTTTTTAATTTCCTGTAGCCTATCTTCTGAGATAAGTTTGTTTCTAAGTATTACGCGATACTGATCAGCTATCCTCTGTTCAGTTACTTGTAGGTCTGGAAAACATCGCTTGAATTATTGAATAACCGTTGTCTATATCCAGTTTGTTCTTGACCCATGTTTGTTATTTTAAAGTAGATGCGCATGATCGTTTAATTCATACAACTTGTCCATTTCATGCGTCTTCTGGGTAACCCTGCTTGAGTGAACGCTGGTTGAAGATCCTGCGTAGCACTCACTGTAGGGGGTGACACTGCTGTTGTTTGTCTCTTGGTTCTTCCTGTTGAGCTGTAGTTTTTGTATGACAGGGGCCCGCCTCCTCAGCACCCTGCCACTGACGTCCCGCATGCTGTCATGTCCAGCGCCAGCTCCAGACATGCCCTGACGATCCTCAGGCAGCGACTCAATATTCCTATTCCTTAATTGCACCATCATTATGGGTTGCATTTTAT
Organism: Propylea japonica; assembly: GCA_013421045.1. Taxonomy (NCBI): domain Eukaryota; kingdom Metazoa; phylum Arthropoda; class Insecta; order Coleoptera; family Coccinellidae; genus Propylea; species Propylea japonica. The sequence goes on from CM024240.1 coordinate 53,182,891, forward strand.
ACCTACTGCCAGGTTTAGCTCGGGTACCTCGGGTTTGCTAAGCCCGTACTCTAGAACTTACCATTCCAGAGCCCCTGAGGGCGTATTATTATTTTTTAATATTATTATTATTATAAAAATTACAAGAGTTGAGGTTCAACACCTATAAACTCAAAAAGAAAAAATACAAAGTTCGATATGCATTCACGATACTTGAGAAAGATTTACAAAAAAAAACAAAAACAAAAGAATGTCTTAGTTGAATAACACCACACTAAACACGAACACTCCAACTGGAGAACTGAGGTCACCGTCTCCCACGCTGAGCTGACCTCCATTCGTCGTATCTATTCTTGAAAACATTAACAGAAGGGGCTTGCACGACGGAGTTGGGAAGACTGTTCCAACCACAGAAGATCCTGTTGGTAGGAATTTCTGGCGCTGGGTTGTTCTGAAAAGTTCTCGTTTCAGTTTATAAGCGTGGCCTCTGAGATTACCGTCGTTTAGTGTGAACAAATCTCTGACTTGGTCACCCAGAAATCCTCGTATGGCTCGGTATGAGAAAATCAAGTCACCTCGAGCTCTCCTCTCCTCGAAGGATGTCAGTCCCATAGATGTAAGTCTCTGATGGTAAGTGGGTCGTATGGGTCCATATCCAACACGAGTAGCCCACCTTTGTGTGCTCTCAAGCAAGTCAACCTCCCCTCTTGTTGTGCACCACCAGGCCGGACCACCGTATTCGAGGGTGGGGCGAATGTAGGTCTTGAATATGGTACCAAATGTTCGGCTGTTGCAACCCTTGAAGGATTTATAGAACATGTATGTCAGTTGTCCTTGGAAGAGATGTGCTCGATATGGCTACGCCAGCTGAGATCCTCCGAGACGATGATTCCAAGGTCGGACAGTCGAGAAACTGGAGCCATAGCCTGACCGCTTAAGTTGTATGGACGGCGAGGATTGTTTTTTCCGATATGCAGAACGGACCACTTGCTTATATTGATGGGAAGCATCCAGATGTTGCACCAGTTGACCAAGTTATTCAGGTCGTCTTGAAGTGTGGAATAATCAGTAGTTGGACTATTATATATTTTAAGATCATCAGCGAAAAGAGAGAGTGCAGACCTTAGGTGAAGTGGTAAATCAGCAGTAAACAAAAGAAACAGAAGTGGACCCAGGACAGATCCCTGGGGTACACCAGAAAGCACGTGGAACGATTTTGAAGAAAGGTCGCGTCCAACCCGAACGCGATATGAGCGGTTCGACAGAAAAGCCTTTATCCAGAACAAAAGCTTTCCCCTGATACCCAGGTGTTCGAGTTTGGATAGAAGTCGGCCATGAGGAACCCTGTCGAACGCCTTCGAAAAGTCTAGGTAAATCACATCCATCGGCAGACCGCAGTCCAACGCTTTGGTCCAATCGGACAAACAAGAGAGAAGGTTTGTAATAGTAGAGCGCCCCGGGACAAACCCGTGTTGTTGGTCAGGTATCACCTTGTTTTCGAGGGAAAATTTCAGAATCTGCTACAAATTATTCTCTCCAATACCTTGGAAGCGGTCGAAAGGACTAATTGGACGGTAGTTATGAGGTGATAACTTGTCTCCCTTTTTAAAGATTGGAGTCACACTGGCGAATAGCCAGTCAGAAGGAAGAGAAGAGGATGACAGAGATTCGCGAAATATGATACGGAGAGGGGCTGCAAAGGCGCTAGCACAGCGTTTCAAGAGAAGTGGCGATATTCCATCAGGACCCGGCTGCCGAAGAAGCATTCAATCCGGAAAGGTGTTTCTCAACAATTTCCTCAGTTATCTCGACATTGGAAATCTCAACATGGGAACGAGGAGATGTCGGTGTTGGTATTGGGCCAGGCAATTCGGGCGAAAAAACCCGAGAGAAAACCTCAGCCAAGACGTCTGCTGATTCTGTTGGGCTGCTACTGATTTCACCAGACAGGTTCCTGACCAAAGGAACTCCTACTTTTGTGTTTGAAGAGGATCGGATATATTTGAAAAGTTTCTTCTTGTTTTTGGAAGATGCCAAACTATTCTCGAAGTCTGTTTTAAATTTCTTCAAGGATGTGGATACATGATTGGAAAAGTTACGGTGAACATTATAGTCAGCCGTCGATCCTGATCTTAGGTACCTTTGCCAGAGTGCTTTCTTTCTTCTTATTAGATGAAGACAATGATTGTTGATCCAGGGCTTGATAGGGTTATGCCTGATTGTCTCAACTCGAGTATTACCAGCAACAATCATGTCAACAGTATCGACGAATTTCCCCCCATCATCTCGATGTCACCCAGAGGTCTAAGAAATGATTCCCAGTCAATCTTCCTCAGTTCATTGGAAATACTCTCAAAATCCAGCTTACGGATAGTCTTGTATTGATGGCTGTTGGATGTTGAGGAGCGAAATTGAATGTCTGTGGATATAGTGACATGATCAGACTTGCCAAATGGGGGAAGATATATTAGATCTGAAGTGATGTGAGCATCAGAAACGAAGACCAAATCGAGTAAAGAAGGAATTCCAAACCAACTGCAATAAAGTGTTAGTAATTTTACAATTTCTCATTTAAGAACTTTCGTCAAAGACGCTTTGTCATTATAACAAGACAACCACTACTATCTATCATGAAAAAGTCGATAATAACAAAACAGAAAACAAAAATGTCTAACGCATGACTTATATCCCAGTCAACACAAAGATGTCGCATAAATATCCCAGCGATATCTTTTCGTGAGATTTTGAGTACTTTTGTGATGTCCCTGCAAGGTCGCTGGGAGCTATATCTCCTCCAAATTTCCGCCGCAGGGATATTCCCAGAGAACTCTTAAAGATATCCCTTGTGGAAATTCTAAAACTGCTCACATTGTGGAGGTCAACGGGATATTCGTATAAACCTCCCATTGTGACATGTATGCGAACTTCCCAACAACCTCCGCATTGTGAGCTTTTTGGGATTATCCTATTATCCTCCCATTGCGAGCATTTTGAGAGTATCTCAGGGAACCCCCATTGTGAACAAAATGAGTAATCTTATTATTTTGATAATTCACAGTATCCATAAAATTTATTAAACGTTCCGTTCAAATAGATATTGTTTTCTCCGAAATTCGCTATAATTTCAAATAAATAGTTTGTGTTTTTTGAACTGGTCTAAATTAATCTGTTTGGCTACGAAATTTACATTGATCCCTATTTTCGGAGTTTAATCGTTTCTCGTTTGGAATTTTTATCTAGTTTCCAGAAAAAATTCCGGTAGATCTTTATATTATTAAATTATTATATAAGTTTTTTCTGATTTCGAAGCATTCTAATATATTATTCCCAAAATTGTTTTCATTGGCTAGTTTGAATAATGAAGAAAGAAAGCATTTAAATTGGTATTTATTTTTATAATTCTATCAGGGGCATTGCACCAGATTGCTTTGCAATTTTCATTACATTAAATGAATGACAGTTTGAAAAAACAAATATCTAGAGAAAAGCAGTTGTAGAAAGTAATTAATCTGACCATATGGAAAAACCTTGGTTGTTGTTTACATTAATTCACTGTTTAATGGCAGAATAATTTGGTGCAATATGCCCTTGGTATCAAAGTAGGTCGGATGGGTTGTAAATGAACAACTTTAGTGATCTCCTAATTCATGTTTGTTTCATTCAATTATCGATCGATTTATCCTCCTTCTTTTTTCACTGCGAACATTGCATCAGCCAGTCTTGGGAGATTTTGAAATCTTTTTCTCTTGTAATTCATTTTCATGTCAATGCTTCTACAAAAATAAATACACATATGTAATTATAAAATTAAATTTACCAGGTCACCAGGTTTCAATATTATCTCTCGAAAAAATACTTCAATAATTTACATAATATTATTGCCCCACCAACAGTATGAGTCGAGCAAACAAGCAATACTTACCAATAGATGTTTATTATAGATTTCTTTTCGATATTTTTATTATCTCGAAAAGAATTTCGTCAGGAACTTGCATAAATTCTAATGCGTAACTGAACAGCACTGTTACACTGAAACTTACGGTTGTATAGGAAATGGAAATAATTTTCTTTACTTACACATTCTATTTTGGTTTATTTTTCTGTGATATAGACTTTCCATGTCAAATATTCGATTTCCAGAAAAAAAATTTTTAAAAATCTTTATTTTTTTAAAATCGGAAGTGAATGTGTTGCAAAAACAAAAAATCAATCATCATGATACCATTGAGTATATTTGAACATAATAATAAATACGAGTATGATAATATCAATTCTCGAGAAACTTCACTTACTACAGGCTCTCGAATCGAAACACTCAGCTTACGGAGGTTAATCGCGGATTTCTTAATTTGGCTGAGCCTGCAATTTTCACAAGTAAAGAGCTCATGATGGGATATCTTTGAGACCTCTTTAAGAAGTCGCTATGTGAATATCTTATTCTTGTCCCATTGAGACTTCTATAAGAAGTCGCAATGCAAATATCTCATTCTGGTTGTATTTGCAATAGGAGTTCGCATAGAGGTCGGATTGTAACCTCTCTTGTATTTTCAAAGCCTCTCATATTGGCCCATGAAAGTGAAGATTGTTCTGCATTGTCCTCACTATTCCCTTCTGTTTAGCTGTTGTTCTGATTTCGTTTATATCATTCTCTGAATATGTCGAAAAGCATTGTCATTGTTGCGGGAAGCAATTTGAAAGTCATTTAACTTTGACTTGTACTGTTTGTCGCAATAACTTCGGCAATACTTGCTGCAATATTGGGGCGTCAGAAGTGAGGATTATAAACTACCGGAAATCTATTTCTTGCAGTTGCAAGCAGTGCAGTATTGGTAATGATATTGCGTCCTTGAAGAGCGTTATTGTTTCTCTTCAGAATGAAATTAAACAACTCAAGACTGCGATGGAAACTATCCAACCTGCGCAAGTGCAGATTCCCAATTGTTCCTTCGAGATCATTCCAGAATTTGAGGACCGAGTCAAATGTAAAAACAATGTAATCCTGTATGAACTTCCTGAACAGCCTCAGGGTGTCACGAAGGAGGGAACTAGATTCTGGTGCAGTTAAGGACGTTATAGAGAGCTTGGAAACGACAATCTGATGTCAAAACAATTCGTTTGTGAAAATTATATTTTCGAACTCGTCGCCACACATTGCTTCACTCAGGAAGTCAAGAGATCTCAAGAAGATTTCTCAATTGAAACACTTGAACATCACGAATGATTGGACTACTTCAGGGAATTAAAGAGGGTGGCTGAGCGGAGAAAGGGGAATGGTGAAAATATTACAATAAAATTTTTCTCTGGCGTTCCTAAGATCGTGAATGCTTCAAACTAGTACCTCCCAATTACAACGATTCCACACTTGTCTGCTATTATCAGAACGTTCGCGGACTTAACTGTAAGACTCATGACTTTAATTTGTCCGTATTGTGTGACGATTGTGATATATTGTGTGTTTGAGTGAAACATGGCTTGCCGGTGAAGTTGCTGATTCAGAAATTTTTCCACATAACTATGATGTGTTTAGGCATGACAGGATAGAGTGGCTACGAACACAGCAGCAGGGGGAGGTGCCCTTCTAGCGTTCCGTAGTGAGTTGCATGCTCGCAGGGTGGACCTTTCACTGTTGCACCAGTTGGTACTGACTGTTGATGTAGTTGGTTGAATGATAAAGTTGAAATAAAGGAATTTGTTGATGGTTGGTGTGTATATTCCACCTAGAATCGATACTGCATCCTATGATTCATTTTTTGAGGCATTAGCACTTGATGTACTGAGTAATTCTCCACTTTTAATACTTGGAGATTTTAATGCACCGTAGTTTGTTTCACCTTCTTCTTCCGACCCAAAGTGTTCAACGCTCAAAATTTTCATACTATCCTTGACTTGGTGCAATTTAATACGCAGCGAAATGCAAATGATAGACTGCTAAATCTTGTGTTTTCCAATGTGTCATGTAAGATGGACTATGCTGTTCCTGCCTATGTTTCTGTTGACCCCCACCATCCGCCTTTTCTGGTTAAACTTGATAATGTAAGTAAGAATACAACTTCAGACAAACCGATTATGTCTCGATGAACAGAACGATCTTTGAGGTAGATTGGTCCTCCATCACTGAAATAACTAGTTCTAATGTTGCTTGTGATAGATTCTACTCTGTACTTGAAAGAATTTTCATACAGACTGTTCCTCTGAAGAAAAATCGTAAGCGAAGATTTCCTCCTTGGTACACTACGGAAGTAATCCAGTGCATATTTCTGAAAGGAAAGGCATATTCGAGATATAAAAAACATGAGAGCGATTGCAACTTCCAAAGATTCTGCAGTATTCGGGAAAAATTGAAGCTTCTTCTACACAGTGAATATAAGAACTTCATTCGGCTCGGGTTCATGACTGGAAGGTCTTGTAATAGGAACCTGGTCTGTTTTTCTGAGTTTTTAATTCGCAATCTGGATGGAGGTCGTCAAGTGGATGTGATGTTTGCTGATTTTCAGAAGGCTTTTGATATCAGATCGACATATGGCTTTTCCGATTCATTGGTGGAGGGCTCCCGTTCAGAAGAGTATACCGCGACATCTGGTATTCCTCAAGGTTTCAATCTCGGCCCACTGTTATTTATACTCTTCATAAATGATATTATTGATGTGATAGAAACTGAGAAGCTGGATGACCTAAAGATTTTCCGCAAGATAATTAGCTTGGATGACTGCGGTAGACTTCAGAACGATATTGAGCGACTGTGCGGGTGGTGTGTCTTTAAGAGACTATAATATAGACAAATGTAAGAGCATGTCTTTCACGAGGAGTGAGGAGCCTATCATGTTTGCCTATTCAGTGGACTGCAAGCTATTGCCAAGGGTGGCTGAGTGAGGGATCTGGGTGTTATTTTCGATAGTGCTCTCATATTCGTTCCCCACATCGATCAGTTGGTGCTTTCGGTTTCGAGGACTTATGGTTTCATAATTCGCACTTGTGGATGCTTCATCGATTCAGCAACATATATATGCCTTTTCAAGGCATTTATACGTAGTAGGTTGGAGTATAGCTCTGTGATTTGGAATCCTCTTTACAACTGCTATAAACAGCGCATTGAATCAGTACAGAAATGTTTTTTTAAATATCTTTCTTGGAGGGAAGATGGCGTGTACCCCGCGGGAGGCTCCGATTATGGATTGATATCGGAGAAATTTGGTTTGTCCTCTTTGGATGTTGGACGCAAGATATTGGCTGTAAAGTTCTTATACAATATTTTAAATAACATTATTGATAGTCCTTCAATTCTGGCTATGCTAAACTTTACAGTGACGAGACCAGGCTCGCGATCTCAGGACCTTTTCTATTTACATACACCTAGACCACCTGTCATTCGACAAGCACCCCTTCAGTCCTCAGAAGAATTCAAAAATCCTGTTACAGACTAATACAAAAAACTTCACAAAACTGGATTTCTTGGAGAATATTTCATTGAGAATGAAATCTCAAACAATGTAAATTGTCTCAATAAACAAACGAACATCAGTTAGTTATACTTCACTAATCAAGAGAATTCGACAATAAGTAATGTACCTATGTTGTCTTAACTACTTCTATCTTATATGTATTCAACACTTTCACCATGACTATAACAAAATTCCGAACACTTTCTGTTCTGTGCCTTAAAAATCAGGGTTATGGATATTTTGTCATTTTTAATTGTTTTTGTTGTTTTTTAGGACAAGTGAGTACTTGTTGTTGTCTCTTTTAGTTTGTTGGCAACACAAAATCTTATTTTAGCGGTACTAAAGAAGGCTAATTAGTTCAAAGCGGACTACCAGCTCGTCAACAATAAAGCGGGCTGCGGACTACGAGCGATAATATAATATATATTATAGCTCTATAATGAGATATAATATCATATTATATTAAGCGTGCAGCAGATTAGGATATAAATATTTTATATTCATCAGTACTATTTCAGTAGGCATAGTGATAGGTTAGGTTAGTTTGTGCCGTTCAAAAATGGAAAACTTCATCGAAACAGTACTTGATACCCTGGACAGCTCTTCAGAAGATGAAGAAGCAAAATGTGATCATGATTTGGCGTTAATTATTGCTTACAAAAAGAAAACGCCTAGATTCTGGATATCCAATCACATTAAATTTCGTAAAGAAAGGGGTGAATTTAGACTCTTTGATGATCTAAGTGATGAAAATTTTACGAATTATTTTCGAATGGACCGAATGAAATTTTTTGAACTGCATGATTTAATAAAAGATGACATAAAAATATTTAGACGACCCTTTGAATGCCGTGTTGAACTTGTCGACAAAATAGTGAAAGCAACGTCTGTCTTACATAATTATTTAATCAAATACAATTATTACAACATGAATGATAATGAAATTGAGAATTTAGATGATAGTCAACTAATGCCAATTGCTCATTCTGGTTGTAGATACTCAAATGATTGTTTTTTTATACGAGAAGAATTCTGTAGATATTTCAATAATATTGGTATTGTTCCTTGGCAAAAAACGCGGCTATTGAAATAATTGAATAATTATTGTAACTTAATTTAGACTAGGTAATAGAAAATATTAAACTTTTCCTGTTATTAAAAACATAAATGTTTATAAATAATGTATTCGCTTGTACATACTTATTATCTGATATGTATTAATGCAAATTTGTCATGACTTCTTTTTATTATTAAAAAAAAATAAATAAATTAGGACGTAACATCTGATATTTCGCATTCCACTATAACCTTTCTCCATGCTGCTTCCTTCATTTCACTATTTTTGTAATATTCTTCATCTACTTTCCATAAACATGGATTTTCCCTTACGCTTTCAATTAAACGTTCCATTTTTGAGGTTAGAAAAATTCCACCGTGTCTACTGCCTGAAACTGAGTTGCAATTTCGTGGCGCGGGGGTTTAGACGTAAGGTGGGAGGTGGGATATATTCTGAAATATCGCTCAAAAAGCATATCTCTGCAGATGCTTAATATATCGCTCGGATATAGATATATATTATAGCACTAATGCGCGGTGTTACATGTTATTTTATTTGAAGCGATTTTTATGTAATATGTGAGCTATAATATATATTATATTATCGCTCGTAGTCCGCACCCCGCTTAAATTGTATATTCAAAAATACACTTTCTTTTGAACCAACATTAAAACATGGTATGGTATGCTGTTACGCCTCGGGAGAGACTTACGTCTCTCTCGCACCTTGTGACGTCATGGGAAGCAAAGACACATTCAGTTAGAAATCCCTTTGAGATTTTACTCATTTTTCTATCTCATAAAGAATGAAAAAATGGAAATATGATAAATTAGGGAAATCTACCGAGATGAATATTATAAATGAACTCCTCTCATTACAATACGCTTATTCTTCGAATTTAAGGTCAAAAACGTTTCAAATGTGTTACAAAAGAATAATTTTAACTCAATAATGAAGAATTAATGATTTATAGTCAATTGTGATAGCCCTTTGACACGTCCGGATCGTTACCTTTACTATGTTTGAGCGCTAATTTATATCGTCAAAATAAGGGTACTTTCGAATTTTGAGAAGAAAATAGTTTCAAACGACTGATCAGTAAGAGGAAAAATTCAATTGAAATTCTGAAAAACAATATTCTATTCGTGAAATAACTATAGTTAATGCAACATTTTTGGAGGACATAGAAATTTTGACTAAATTCGGCACATAAAAAAAATAGTAGTAGAAAATTCAATTTTGATTTGAAGGAGGATATGATTAGCTCAGTAAGTTAAATTCGCTGTTGATGGAATTATGGTATTATCAAATGAGAAATTATTGATTGATAATGATAAGTATATGTGAATTTTTGTAGTATATTACCTTTGAAAATTTTTATATTGGTCTTTTATGTAATGATCTCAAATAAGTATTTATTCTTATCCATGAAATTATGCAATAACACCTAATTAACAATTTCAAATATTCAACAAATGCAATGCAATTCATTATTTTTGAAGTTATCTACATTAATTTTATTATTGAATTATAGTTTTATATGAATATGAGTTCTCCTAAGATCTAAAACCACCTCGAAGGGAATTGTATTCTCAGGAACTAGATCAACGGTCTTTTTTGTAAATTACTGGAAAATCTCTTCAACCTTTGAGACGGAATTTTCATTCAGTTGAATTCAATTTTTGCGTCATATCCCGCAGTTCTTCATTGGGGTATTGAAGGGAAATATCAATCCTTTTTGACCACAGTGTTCAATAGCCTTTGCTACTGAATTCGAGAATAATTGTACAGCAGGCCTTACTTTTTGACGCATAGATCCCCATAGTAGGAAATGATGTGGAGCTTATGAGCAAAAGTGAATTCAGATGTGGAAATATTCCACAATACCTCCGGGCATTCACGACTGATTATTTCATTCTCAACACAAAAACCATGATCAAACAGATGATTCCGTGCAGGTTTCACCGAATGCGGAAAACTGCATACACAAAAATTGGCAATGAATCATCACAGGGATGTTTGAACGAGCAATATTTGTCATGACCTACATCCAACTCTGACCAGAGGGCAATATTTCCAGAGCCCATATCGCTGACAATTGCAAAAACTAGGAACTATAATTTCAAGATGATTTGTTTCAAAATTTGCCTGGTCATGGACTTCTGGAAGTCATGAAAAATGGATTGCTTCTATTTTGAAATAAGTCCTCGTATCACAACCGTTCGGCAGATTGAATGAGGTCATATAACTAGCGCCTGCTTCTTATCGCTATCCGTTTTATTGAGTACATACATTTCACCGAAACTCAAAATACAGAGCCTCTCATTTGTACTGATCCATGAAATTTATAACTGTATTCAAAACTGCCGGATTTAAATCAACACTCGAAGAACAATTCCAATGTTGATAGAGCTGGGAATATAATTAGCTCGTAAGTATCTGTAGGCTTTCGGACTAACGCACTACAAGGAAATAGCTGCAGTTATATCTCCAGGTGAGCAACGAATTCTTGAACTCCTTCTTGAATCAAACAGTTTTCGCATTTGGCCTGAAGTATAAATTTTTGCCATTGTCTCCTTGTATTGTCTGATAACTGCCATTTTAGATTTCATTTTTTCTGATTCCTTATAGTTTTTTGTCTCCAATGTCTCTATACTAATTAATATTAGTAATATTGCACATGCATGATGAATGCATCTATGGATTATCTACATTTGGTGCAATTGGGATGATTATTCTTCTTTGATATCCAACACCATATCGATATCCAACTAAAACTCTACCACGTGTTCGAAATCTTCAATATGTTGGAAACATATAACAGCGCAGTTGGCGTTGGACTATTATAAATATTTATATCCTGATGTTAACTTTAATTTAAACAAACGATACTGTGAGTTTAGACTGGAATTTCGAAAGAAATTGATTCATGTGACTGGAATTCTAAATTTGCGGAGAATTTGTGCGAAAAGATAAGATAAAATATTTCCAAAGCAACCTACGATGTTACAATCATTTATAAAGACCCGGTATTATTCTGTCTGGTAGTTCCTTTTTCGGAACCCTCCAGGTAGATGTAGGCACATCATCAGCTCTCAAAGTGCTGTGATTATTTGGCGAATAGGCCAGCAATTTATGTTTTAGTGGAATCTCGAAATATTCCTCTTCAAAATGCAAGTGCGAAAAATATAATCTTTCATGAATTTTCATTAAGTAAACCTAAAGTAATGAAAATAAACACTTAATGGGCTATAACATTGAAGGGGACGATTTTGTCCTTCGTCTTTCGACTCCAATTAATTCAATTTGCTACAACACAACCTGGCATATTTCGTTCTATAAATTTTCAGATGGTCCAACATGCCTAAATACTAGAAGCCAAGGTGAACGGTGTCACACTACAATGCCCAAAAAATTTCAAAATTGCTCCTCGCGTGACGTAACTGCGCGAAGACATTCCAAAATAAAAGATTTAAGCATAGTATGTAGGTAATTTTACATCAGATATTTCTTTTTGAGAAGGCGATACCCACTGACCAGAATTCATTTCTGTATACGTCTTCCTTGAGCTTCATGGAAACTCCCACTAAAAAACATTTGTAGTTTGTAGTCTCTACTTTTGCTTGTAAAGATATAATCGAAATATCTTCAATATTTGTTACAGTCTTTTTAGTTTGCATAGTCATTTTATCTTTTTCTTCTACTGTGTTACTAACTTTACTGATGAACATCCTGATTTTTCTGTTTTGATGGCTCTGTAATTGTTATTTTCTTGATGTTCTTTGTTTTCTTCTTTTGAATACTACCTGCTGAAAAGTATCCTTTTCTGGTGTAGTTTTATGTCTTCCTCAAAAAAACTATTTCGTTATTAATTTCGATTTTTTCGAATTGTTGTTTATTGCGTTTTCTTCAGTGTTCGCTGTTTTTGTTTTCTGGGCTGTACCCTATTTAACGATGATTCTCAGTTACAAACTCGAAATATGTTCTAGATTTGTTCATTTTTGAACTATTTTCTTGTTTCTTATTTGTGTTCTTATCTTCGTGGCACCTAGCAGATAAGGATTCCGTCTTTGTTATGGTTTTTTCTTCATAACCTTTCATTTTCAGTTCTAGCTCTGGTATTCGCTGTAGAAGTAGAGAATTATTTTATTTCAAAATATAATTTTTTTTCTGCCTCTTTGAGCCGTTTTTCCAGGATAAAACTTTGGTATTCTGAAAATTATTTCATTCCTGGAAATTTTGATAGGGGTGTTGCGATTCCTCATTTTGAAGATCTTCTCGATTACTATCTGATCCTGAAATTTCGATTCAAAATTTCCATCGATATCGCAATGAATTAAATAGTTCAGGATTATTTTATTTTGTGATTTGTTCATTCAATGCGGGATTAATAGCGTTCTTCCATAGATCTTAATAAATTTGCCATTGATATCTCCAGGTACCTACACGAAATAATATTGGATTTTCATCTGGCCAATACCGACAGTTTACAATGCCGTTAAGTTTAAATGTACAATATTTCGAACATATAGTTTTTATTAACGTTAATGTTTCACTGACCCCTTCCTTGAGCTGGTGTCGGTAATACCTATAATCCTCAATCTGTTCCTAAACTAATCGTAATGAGGATGAAATATACAGGATTGAAAATTCACATTGGGAATATACGATATTCAATGCATTAGAGAGATGCTATGTTAAAGAGAAAGAGACCAAACTACAATATTCCAGTCGCTCGTTTATTTAGAGAGTTACGAATCACGTGAACCTTACCATTATAGCACTGGTCAACCGCATGACAAAATTCTTTCTCTGATGCATTCAATCTGCTATGTTTCCTATTTGAATTTCCAAATCTGTATATTGTTTCCAGATTCTAATGATTGTTGTACGTGAAAAACTATATACATCGAACAATTTCCTAGTACTCAAGGTAGGATATATTGCTACATGACCTCAGACTAGACAGCGACGTCCTTCCCTTCGTCTCTTTCATAATCCAGTAGCGTCAAATTGGTCGACCAGTTGCACAACGAAGGCAGCGGATTAATTCTTCCAGAATGTCATGAGTTGAATGAAGCCGTTATTGTTCGCGCGGAGTCTTTAATCCTGAAAAATAATTTCATAATTTCCACCCTTTCTTCCACGGAATACACCATTTCAATTTCACCACAAATTCACAATCCCCTCCACACAATAATAACTTTCTAAATAAATCACGTTAGGCGTGATGTTCTGTCTACTTTTTCGGGCAAGAAATCAATATTCTTTGGACAAAAACTTAACAACATAAGTGCTAGATAGATCTTTGGAAATGAGTCGGATGAAAATAATATGCTCGTGATAAATTCCACATTGCCTGTTTCAATAGTTTCGCTTTTATTTCTTCGTTAATAGTTTTAGAGCGAAATTTAAGGAGTCAGATAGTGCTCAATACGATCATAAAAATTAGTTCTCGCTACACTCCTCACCACTATTCGAAGTATACCCCCGTTAGGGGGTTGAAGCTACACTGCTGAAAAAAAGCGAAAAAGTTGTTCCTCCTCGAATCAGGAATCAGGAAGTCGAATAATTAAGGTGTTATTATTTCGTTGGACCACCCTGTACAAGGGTGAAAAATTACCGTTTTTCTAGTCTTTGTCACATGAAATTTTGAAACCATCATAAAAAACCGACTATACGGGTCAGAATTGTTGATCCCTGAACTATAACTTTTTAACCCTGAGAGATATAGAAAAGTGAATGGCACATTGCGGTCGTCTTCTTTCGAGAAAATCATTTTGCCTTCAACCGCATTGCACTGCCATCATCTCTTGCAATCGTTTCGTTAATTGGTACAATTTAGGTGAAAATTAAATCTGACGAATGCACAGGCCATTCGCTGAGCCCTGCACGCCCAATCCATCTTTCTGGAATCGATTTTTCGGTAGCTTGCAATGATTCCAAGAAGAAGAATATTTTTTTAAATAAGCAACATTAGGACGACCATGTTAAAAAATAAAAAATGCAAAATACTTACTGCATATAGAAAGATATGAATTTATTAAACCTAGGTGGCAAAATACAAACAAACACTCAACAAATTATTACTCGAGAACTACAAAAATCGCATTACATACATTTTTCCATAGCCACAAGTCTGAGAAATCTAGAAATAATTTATTGACGTCAATCACCTGGATACCCTGTATACCAAATATTCAAATATGTTTGGGGTGAGCATATCACTTTTTTCAATTCTCATTAAATAATGTCATTTACCTTTGTTCGCAATAAAACTTCCACATTTATTTCGTCTAGCATTTTCTTACTTTCTGTAAGGAGCCTCGCGTAGCGGAAGTGGCCAACCGAGGTTCATTTTAAGTTGAGCCTCGTATCATGAAAATTGATTTTACCTCGGGCGACATAATGGATATTACCCCGTGTTGTTTGCCTTCTTCGGTACACCAGATTGAAAAGATTGAATAAAAATAATCCTTTGTTTCGTACGCTTTCCGTCTAATATCACCCCACTTTACTTAGTTTCCAGTAAAAATAATATTTTTCTCCAACCATCAAAAAATGTTGTTTTCTGTACTATTTTCAGGTGCAAAAGTCATAAATTCTCTTACCGTACAAAAATTTGCTCGTTGCTTAGCAACACTTTTAATCCTAGGATTAAAAACGCTACTTTTAATCCTTGGATTAAAAGTAAATGCATTTGAAGTCTACTTGACAATCACTGTCATGATTCTGTGTTCAAATTCATAACCAAATTATGACCGATTTTTCAATAAAACCAATTTTATTGTAATTTTGACTTGGTTGGAGAAAAAATAGTATATATTATTCGGATTAAAAGTGCCTATTTCAACTCGCAATTTTGCATTCGCTCGGCTACGCCTCGCAACTGCAAATATTGCTCATAAAAAAAAGATGCACTTTTAATCCTTATAATATAATATACTATTCCCACAATGTGCGTCTATTTATATACAAGAAAAAAAATGAAAAATGATAAGTTATATTAAAAGTTTTCAGGGATTATATCACCTATTACCTTATTTGAACTATGAGATATGGCTTAGATGAATGGGAATTTATTGTACCAATTAAGTAATTATGATAAGCATGACAGGGTTCAGATGTTCAACAGCATACCTAACATCATAATGCGGATATATTGTTTCTATAAGATTACACCTTTATGCCGCACAAATTTTCATTCGGAGAATTGTTTTGGTGTCCATTCATTTTTTTTTCAGTTAATGAACCCGTTCATTTTGCCAATTAGAAAGAAGTTTTCGTTCATATAGAAGATTATTAAGTTGTTCAGATTTCAGAGTTTAATACCTCTAGTTTCAGAAATTATTTCAAATCTTATTTATACAGGGTGTCCCATTACTCGACGTCAACCCGGACCGGGTGAAAAGGCAAGTAATGCTGGTTGTCAGGAAAATATAAAAAAAATCTAAGCTGCATGATTTTAAAATAATGCGCATTTAAAAAAACACGCAGAATTCCACACCCTGTGACAGTCTTTTCGCTCCTGTTACCACAAATATCAACTTTTTCCAACTTTTTTCTTTGCTGTGTAACCTTGAATAATGCTTGTCTAAACTGTAATCAAAATTTTGACACCAGCTGCTCTAGGTTTCATGAAAATAGGGCTTACTTCTCAGAAAAAAAATTCAAAATAAACAATTGCCTAGTTTCAACTGACTGTATTGAAAAAAAAATGTACTACGTAGGTTTGGCATGTTTTTTCAAAAGTTGGCGCATTTAGTAAGGATTCCAAAACGGTATAATACTTGTTTAATTGTAGCTGCCGTAGTTCAAATTTATTTTCGATTGCCTTTGAATACACTTTTTCGTTAACTGCTTCCCAGTAAACAAGTCCAATGGATTCAAGTCCGGGAACGGGCCGGCCACGAGATTGGACCAGAACGTCCGATCCATCTTCCGGGAAAAAATGTTACCAAGAAAAAAAAATTTCAGAGAAATTTCTCCGGAAAAATTTTTTCTGGAGAAATTATTTTCTCTGGAATTTTTTTTTTCTGATAACATTTTTTCCCGGAAGATGGATCGGACGTTCTGGTCCAATCTCGTGGCCGGCCCGTTCTTCGGACTTGAATCCATTGGACTTTTTACTGGGAAGCAGTTAACGAAAAAGTGTATTCAAAGGCAATCGAAAATAAATTTAAACTACGGCAGCTATAATTAAACAAGTATTATACCATTTTGGAATCCTTACTAAATGCGCCAACTTTTGAAAAAACATGCCAAACCTACGTAGTACATTTTTTTTCAATACAGTCAGTTGAAACTAGGCAATTGTTTATTTCGAATTTTTTTTCTGAGAAGTAAGCCCTATTTTTATGAAACCTAGAGCAGCTGGTATCAAAATTTTGATTATAGTTTAGACAAGCATTATTCAAGGTTACACAGCAAAGAAAAAAGTTGGAAAAAGTTGATATTTGTGGCAACAGGAGCGAAAAGACTGTCACAGGGTGTGGAATTTTGCGTGTTTTTTTAAATGCGCATTATTTTAAAATCATGCAACTTAGATTTTTTTATATTTTTCTGACAACCAGCATTACTTGCCTTTTCACCCGGTTCCGGGTTGACGTCGAGTAATGGGACACCCTGTATATTCCTAGAAGGAACTGTATTTGTGAGCGCTCGTTCCACTTAAACGAGTGCTATATCGTTTTGATCAAATGTCTGTATTTTCGAATTTTGAGCCGAAAATGGTCTCAAACGATAGGGTTCGACTTCCTGATGACGAATTCGTGGTCACTTTCAATTCTGTGTGTGGTGCCGTCCGGCCGTCCGTTAGCATAATAACTTTCATGATTGGTTCGGGTCCCAAATGGCTCGGTTAAGCTCGTTAACCAGCCAAATCGTACCGGGTGTTCCATAAAATATGGTCATTCAAAATTTTTGTTCCAATCGGCATAAATGTTACGGCCAAATGCAAGATGCTTACCTATAATAGGCCTCGTGCAAAATTTTGTGGCCATAGTGTAAACAAAACCGTGGAAAATTCAATAGGAACATTGGAAAAAAAACTTCATATTTCCATTTTTGTGAATGGAGATCGATAATCTGAATGATCATCTAAAATATCGTGGCCATAGTATTAACAGAACCATAGAAAATTCAATTGAAATATCGAAAAGAAAAAGTCTTTTCCTTCCATAACAGGATTCGAGTAAATTTTTTTCTGTGAATAAAGATTGATATGAATCTTCATGCAAAATTTTGTGGCCATACTTAGTGTTAACAGAACCATAGAAAATTCAATTGGAATATTGAAAGAAGAATCTTTATATTTCCATAACAAAATATCCCATAATTTTCAGAATATAATTTCGATTCTGCTGAGATTCTGCATTTATATATTCGGTATCAATCTCAAATCCCATATAAAATTTGGGGTTATAGTCTAATTGCTCCACCAAAGAACGAGCGCTCAAGAGCTCCTGCTCAGGGCTTTCCTCAAATTTTCCCAATATCAAATGACTCGGAGAGATTAGGATTGTAAGAGGTTTTTACAACTGTAAAATAATAATTGATTTGACGTTCAATCAGAAAATCAAATTTTCACTAGTACTACTTCTATTATACATATTTCCGGATCTAATTTGACCTCATGTGTTATTTGGTAAAAAAATTCCAAACGAAATGTGTTTATTTCCAACAACATCAATTTTCGTCTTCATCGGTTACTTGCAGAACATAAGGTTTGTTCGCATCGTAGTTCTCTTGTTGTTCTGGGTACAGAGAGAACTAGGTTCAAGAACTCATAGAACTACAGGAAATTGTTCTGTGACACGAACGGCTGGGAACTGGAAACCACCGTGTGACATTTGGCGGACATCGGTTTTAAAACAACGTCACTTTTCCCATGTGAATTAAGCAAATCCACGAAAGATTTCTCTGATTTTCAAGAGTTGGAGTTAATTTATTCGTTCTTTGGACTGGAGAATCGTTACAATGAATCTATTAAATTCTCTATCTAATTTTCTTATAAGACTATCATACTCTTTCTTTGTTTCATTGTACATTTTTTTGTAAATTGTGCTATTCCCACAGAAAACCAACAATACATCCAGCTGGTTTTTAAATTCTTGTAATTCTTCATTCACAGTTATTTGTACTGGTTTTCTGTTAGCAGTAACAAGTTTCAGTGGAAAGCTTTCATTGAATAAACATTGAA
This sequence comes from Propylea japonica, assembly GCA_013421045.1. Classification (NCBI taxonomy): domain Eukaryota; kingdom Metazoa; phylum Arthropoda; class Insecta; order Coleoptera; family Coccinellidae; genus Propylea; species Propylea japonica. The sequence goes on from CM024240.1 coordinate 53,201,567, forward strand.
ATGTGTGGAGGAATGCATTCCACTTTGTGTTCACATATTCAGCATCATTTGTCAAGAAAATTGTGGTTAGATTCCACATTGAATATCCTTCATTTTCTGTTTTCATTGCTGTGAAGAGTTCAAAGGAAATTTTTTGAGCATTATGATCTGATATATGCATATTTACTGTACAACTTTCCCATTGGTCAAAATTTGTACATTTCATCCTTCATTTCAAATGGAGCAGATACCACAAATCTCTCGAGTCTGTTTTCATCGGAAGGTATTTCTTTCACCATTACCCCTATTTGTTCTGAGCCTACTTTCTTAAACAGATATTCCCTTATCATTTCAGTTTCTGTAGTTCATTTTACTCTATATTATTATATACATATATACAACCATATACAACCATATACATATATACAACCATCGTCTCTTACACTGTCCTGAGAAACCTTTGTCGTCTTCTCATGTTCCAATATTTTTTGGAATGTATTCGTTTCGGGTTTTCTTCCTATATTTGACTTCCTCAAACCCTGTTTTGGCGTTTTCTGTATCCTGATTCTGAGTTTCTTCTCTTTTATGTTTCGCCTCTACGGCTTATAGTGAACTCGTTTGCTTTATGTTTATAATTATTCATCTTTTCTATCTGTGATGCATTTGATTGTTTATTAGACGTTGACATATCTAGGTTAGCTTCATTTGACCTAGTACGCAGAACTCCTAAATAGGGACCAGTGGGTGAGCCATAAAAGATTTTACAGATTACACACCTAGTATATTTTTCAATTTTTGAATCAGTACAGCACACTCTATAGTTTTTCTATTCACGTCCCTATACCTACACTAGATCGAGATGAAATCCGAAAGGCTAAGACGAGGGGGGAACGGAACCGAATCCTGAAATGCTTGGAAGCCAATGGTCAGTAGTTACAATAGTCGTTTTATATATTTAGCTTTTTTTAAACTTTTTTTTGTTATTTATTAATTGAATAGGTTGTTTTGTTTGTGTTGATTTTGCCTCCGATCTAGGTAAAACTTTATTTTGTTCTCGTAATTTTGAACCAACTTGTAAGAAATTTCTTCTCAATCTTGAAAACTTTTTTCGATTCATTCGAAGTAATTGTGAATACATTTCATTGAAGTTTCGACATGTTCTCTCGACAACTTCGTCACATTCGCCAAAAATTTCAAAGAGATTTATGTGTTTATCTTTCTTGGGCCATTATTTATGGAAAAACCTAGAAACAAAACTCCTGTTCGGCAATAATCGTTTATTTTGACATTGATGGATTGAACTGATTTATTGATATATTGTCGGACATCCGGCAACACTGGAAATATGAAATTATTTTAACAATGTGGTAAATATCGAATTTCAGTGACCAGCAGGTATCGACTAGGTTTTGGTGTCATTGTATTCATGGAGTCTTCCTGAGCAACATTAGTGAAACTAACAGGTGACAGTCTGACTTATTTTAGAAAATATGGACCCTCGAAGTTCCAAAAATATTTCATCTTCACTTCGTTTTTTTCATTATAAAACCACAAAGTCACTGCTCCAATTTTATCTATAAATCACCTTCGAACTTTCGAATAACTATTCGATTATATTCATTTCAGGTATATTCAATAATTAATGCAGAAACATCGAAATTCTAGAGGTACCACATATCCACAAATGCTAAGGAAAGCCCGCCGTTCTTCGTGGTAAGTTTGGCACCACTGCTCCGTTCTTCGGCGTGTGACATATCAAATAATGGCGGGATTTACAGGAAGGCCTAACTATTAAAAACGGCGAGCTTTCCTTAGAATTTGTGGATATGTGGTGCCTCTAAAATTCCGATGTTTCTGCATTAATTATGGAATATACCTGAAACGAAACTAATAGAATAGGTGATTTATGGACTAAATTGATGCAGTGAATTTGTGTTTTTATAGTGAAAAAGTGACGCGACGATGGAACATTTTTGGAATTTTGGGGGTCCATATTTTCTAAACTAAGACAGACCTGTTGGTTTCACCAATGTTGTTCAGGAAGACTCAATGAATACAATGACACCAAAATCTGGTCGATACCTGCTGGTCACCGAAATTCAAATAATAACCAAAAATGTACCTTACATGGCCAAATATCGATCCACAAAATTTAAAATCTTTACTATCAATAGTTTTCATAATAATCTGATAGGCCACTCACCTTGGGACACCCGATATACAAAATAAAAAATATAATTTATTTTATGTCGAAAGTGAAGAATTTATCATTTGATACGAACCAAAAAATGTTAGTTTCTAATTTAAAGAAAACGGAATTATTTAATACAAAATAATGATTAATTTAAGAATACAGAGTTTAATGTTTGTTTATGCATTTTTATATTGAATACTTAGAGCAAGGATATTAATTTCATGTTATTTTACTTGCTCCATATTAAAAATAAAAGATATATTGCAAATTGAAAGAGCCTCCAGATAAGTTTAAGTTCAGTATTATAATTTCCGTATATTCATAAAAATTAAGTAATCACAACAATTTTGTCAATTGTCATGTAATCTTCATATCTTTTCTTCAACGAGTTAATTGGAAATGCATCCAAGAATATTCTTTATTTCTTTTCTATTAGTCAATTATCCTCTCTATATACATCCTGACACTGGCCTCTTTGTCTTTTCAGTTTATTCTGCTCTCATTTGCTTCCTATGGTGCAAAAATTGATTAAATAATAAAAGATCATTTTATCATATCCACCCTCCTATTATTTATTTTATGTTTTCTTCACCTGAATAAAAATGTCTGGAACATACTTCACCATACTTTGTTTATACTTCTTACCATACTTCTCATCTAAGGATCATTTTGTTCTTCTATATACAGGGTGTCCCATTACTCGACGTCAACCCGGAACCGGGTGAAAATGCAAGTAATGCTAGTTGTCAGAAAAATATAAAAACAAATCTAAGTTGCATGATTTTAAAATAATGGGCATTTGAAAAAACTCGCAAAATTCCACACCCTGTGACAGTCTTTTCGCTCCTGTTGCCACAAATATCAACTTTTTCCAACTTTTTTTGTTGCTGTGTAACCTTGAATAATGCTTGTCTAAACTGTGATCAAAATTTGGATACCAGCTGCTCTAGGTTTCATGAAAATAGGGCTTGATTCTCAGAAAAAAAATTCAAAATAAACAATTGCCTAGTTTCAACTGACTGTATTAAAAAAAAAATGTACTACGCAAGTTTGGCATGTTATGTCAAAAGTTGGCGCATTTAGTGAGTATTCCAAAATGGTATAATACTTATTAAACTGTAGCTGCCGTAGTTCAAATTTATTTTCGATTGCCTTTGAATACACTTTTTCTTAAACTGCTTCCCAGTAAAAAAGTGCAATGGATTCAAGTCAGGTGAACAGGCCGGCCACGAGATTGGACCAGAACGTCCGATTCATCTTCCGGGAAAAAATGTTACTAGAAAAAAAATTTCCAGAGAAAATAATTTTTCCAGAAAAAATTTTTCCGGAGAAATTTCTCTGCAATTTTTTTTTTCTGGTAATATTTTTCCCGGAAGATGGATCGGACGTTCTGGTCCAATCTGGTGGCCGGCCTGTTCACCTGACTTGAATCCATTGCACTTTTTTACTGGGAAGCAGTTTAAGAGAAAGTGTATTCAAAGGCAATCGAAAATAAATTTGAACTACGGCAGCTAAAGTTTAATAAGTATTATACCATTTTGGAATCCTCATTAAATGCGCCAACTTTTGACATAACATGCCAAACTTGCGTAGTAATTTTTTTTTCAATACAGTCAGTTGAAACTAGGCAATTGTTTATTTTGAATTTTTTTTCTGAGAATCAAGCCCTATTTTCATGAAACCTAGAGCAGCTGGTATCCAAATTTTGATTACAGTTTAGACAAGCATTATTCAAGGTTACACAGCAACAAAAAAAGTTGGAAAAAGTTGATATTTGTGGCAACAGGAGCGAAAAGACTGTCACAGGGTGTGGAATTTTGCGAGTTTTTTCAAATGCCCATTATTTTAAAATCATGCAACTTAGATTTGTTTTTATATTTTCCTGACAACCAGCATTACTTGCATTTTCACCCGGTTCCGGGTTGACGTCGAGTAATGGGACACCCTGTATATTGAAGAAAAATACCTATAATAAATACCATTTGATTCACTGCAGCAACACTCTTCATTTCAACTGAATAATCGATAATATCTCATTTTATCTTCGGAATGAGCCATATAGATAGATAAATTTTCATTCTGCCGAAAACTGATATGTTTCTACATATCGTCCTCGATGAATAATTTCATAAATCCATTTTCCCGATTCTTTAGTCCAAAGAATGGGAAATAATTCAACTCCAACACTTGAAATACACCAGAATCTATCGTGAGAACCAAATCAGATATATTATGTTTGTTTATTTACTATATTTGAAGTTAAGTTAGATCACCTGTCACTCTGACCGCTGTCCCCACTGTTCCTTCTACGGATCAAGAACGGTTGGAATAGTTCCGAACTAGAGTGTTCCGACGACGCGAACGTCAAGGGATTTCCTATTCAATGCGAAACCAAAGGGTGGGATCAAAAAAGTAGTTCCGACCTCTAGGCGAATAATCAAAGAAGGTTGTGTTGACTTGATTAGTTAGTTTACAGTTTAGCTTGAAATTATTTCACGACGTAGAAAAATATTTCGCTTCGGTCAAGAAAGTGAAGAAAACCTTCGCAAGAATATTAAGCAGTGACACCCGAGAATACTAGTAAATCGAAGGCAATTGTGTGGAAGCAGAAAAAACATATGATTTCGGACATACCTGTGGAGAAATTAACTGGCGCTTATTCTTGAAGACTATGCCTTCAACATACGAAAAATGAACTCCGAAGACTAAAAGAGAGTGTTAGTAGTGTTCTATAGAACTCTACAGCTAAGTAGTTGCAGGAATATTTTTTTGAAAGGTACTTGTATAATTTGATCCATCCTCTGATATGGAATCTGTCAACTCCAAAGCTGCAAACATGCTAAGCGTCGAAAGCTATAAATAGATCCAAACAAGAGAAAGGCAAGTTCATCCGCACTGTCAGCAGATGAATTGAGAAAAATTATTGAGCTTTGGGACGAAAATAATCAGATTTGCAAAGAAAGTTCTTTCACAGTGCTGCTCATGAATTGGCCTGGAAAGGAAATGAAGGACTGGCAGCAACAATAGAATATTTTGTGGAGGAAATTGACAACCAAGGGGGACCAACAGGATGCATTGAGTACAACCCGGTTTTCTCCTAGACCAGTGGTTCTCAACCTTTTCACCACTGAGGACCATTTATACCTATAAGAATTCTTGGCGGACCACTTGTACCTATCAGAATTCTTGGCGGACCACTTAGATATTATTATTAACATTTCCCAATAATAAGTAAAATGAGTTCAGGCGCGTTTGGTCGTCTGGTTCTGGTCAACACAACGTTTTGAGTTAAAAAAAATTGGCAGATGCATCAATTTACGTCTTAAGAGGCAATATTTAAACTGATTATTTTATGACTATTCTTTTCGCGGACCACAGGTTGAGAATCGCTGTCCTAGACCACCCAAGGCGGTTCAAAAAGAATGGCCGACAGTAAGTGGCTAGTACCGAATACAGTCAAGGAAGAAATATGCCCAGTAAGACTGTTCAAAAAATTCATGAGCAAGTGAGACCAACTCATCAAAACGAATCGTTTATTTGTAACTCCAAATCCAAACTGGCAGCAACCCAATTCCAAAGGCAAGGTACAAGAACAGCCGGTTGGACAAAATACAATTCTGCGAGGGCCACTGCTGTTTCGCCAGCTAAAACGGGAATTGGAAAACATCAATTAATTAAAATAACAGGGCATAGAAGTGGTTACTCCATAAAACCATATCTGTAAATTTAGTCGAGCCATCATCATATAATTGACGCAATGAGGTCTGCTTCAACTTCTGCAAAAACAATCCAAGAATCTCTAAATCAAGAACAAGCAATTTCCAATCAACCTGCCATAGTATATGTATAATAAATCCTTTTTGAATATAAACATTAATCATAATGATACAAAGAATTTAAAATACATTTAAGCTTGTAGTTGAAATAAATCGAAATTATTATGTGAATAGATAAAATTTGGATTGTCAAAAAAATCCTGTCTTTATAAACTTCAAAAAACGTCCCAGTATAATTCCCTGATGTCATGAATTCCTCATTCGTGTTGTAATAGGATCCTATTCTGCAATTTGTTTCAGAATATACTATTACGATTGAAATTATTATTTCGATTATGAATATAACACCTACCATAACGCATTGGGACGAGAAGAGTTTGAGGGCCTTCGTTTGTGATATAGGTACAGGGTGATATTCATCTGATGGCTGAAATTTCAAAGGTCAATAACTGCCAAACTATTCGAGCGAATGATTTCAAAATTGTCACCCTTTATTAATATTCCAGAAATTGAATAAATCAGATCCGGACTAGCAAAATTTCGGACTTTTTCCAATTTTCATGAATATTGGAACACCCTGAATGTGAACATTATGTTTTTATTTAGTTTTCGTAACCACAAAGAATCTTTTAATGAGAAAAAATCAAAATCTCTGCTTGGCACGGCCATACAGGTGATCAAAAAACATTACCTCTTGAGTGAAATTTCAAAGTTCAATAACTATATTACAATACTATATTATTACTATATTACAATATTCGACCGAATTATTTCAAATTTGAAAGTTTTGTCATCCTTTACGATTGCCTTATTTCAATTTTTCTGAAATTGAATAAATCAGATCCGGACTATAGAAAAATTTTAGATGTTCTCCATTTTCGTTGATATTGGATCACCCTGTAAGTGAACATTATGTTTTTTCTTAATTTTCGTAACCACAAAGAATCAATTAATGAGAAAAATTCGAAATCTCTGCTTGGCACTGTTATAAAGAGTGATCAAGAAGTAATAAAAAAACATTACCGCACTCGTTTAAGTAGAACGAGCGATCAAAAACTGCAGTTTTGCGTTTACTACTGTGTGGAAAACCTTTCAAAATCGAAAAATATTTCAACACCTATTTTGGTTCCCTTTACTCATCTTTTGCTATAAGAATGAAATTCCTCGAAAAAGTGAGAGGACTGTACGAAGGATATCCTTGAGTTTGATAGGAATAATTAAAATTTCGAAATGAAGGATTAACGCGGATAACGCATGACAAATAGTTATTTAATCCACTGGGTTAATAATGACAGCGACTGATGGTCATGACATCTTAACGCTTGAGAGGAGCATACGAGTTAATAGTTCGAGACCATTCGTCGCTAGATCAATAAAGGTGTTGATTACAAGATTTTTCCGCCGACCTCATTATGAATTGATACTGAATTTTTTATTGAAATACATTTTTCTGCTCAAGACATACATTTGACATAATGCAATTCTATGTTTCAATAAAGTTTTGATATTACTCGTATTGCTTCTGAATGCTTTGTGTTCGGTTGCCCATGACGATTGCACATTAGAATAGCATAAATTGAACACTAAAATGGGTCGATAATGTTTAATGTTTCGTACACATTAAAATCATCTATATTTTAGTCTAAGAGCCCGTGAACCCCAGACCTTCGTTATTTTATAAAAGCTGAAAACTTGTCAACACAGGTAAGAACGATGGACCATAATGAAGTTTTGGTTTACCCTGACTTTAGCAGGTAAACGGTATTAAAGGGGTGTAAAATACTGATCTAAATGGTCAAATTATAAAGTGTGATTTTTTGGTATTACCTTCAGAATAAGATCATTAAAAATCACGTCATTAATTGCCAGACACTCAATATAGTGGCAACCCCTTGCCAGACACCCTTAATGTTCATTAAATTATATGTAATTCTACTAACGTTACCGTAAATTGGGGTACTTTGTGACTAGTGGGTAACTTTGTGACAATACGCAAATCGAAACAAACTGCCCAATATTTTCCAAGTTTCGCGCGCATAGAAAATTTTTTTGTCGCTGTGCGATAGCACATATCTCAGCCCAATCAAATATATCTTCATAAGTGAGGTAGGCCTCTCTAGTAACTTGTAGACTGCCACGAGAAGAGCATACCGATTCTGTCGATTTTTTCAAAAGCCGGAAACTTTCGTCTGCACAGCCAAATCTGAAATATTATCAGTTAAAATCGTAAATAGGTTCATTTGCTCCTGTAGTTATCATATTATATTCGAAATTATAGTCAAGAATCATTGATTTTAATATCTTTTTTTCGAAGAAAAAAAAAAAAGTTCGCAGCATGGGGTAACATTGTGACATGTCACAACGTTCTCTAAATAATTACATATGATTTTTAAAAATTTTTTGCATGTAGACTGCGACCAAAATCTTGCCAGAATGCCTCAAACATATAAGAGACGCTTGGGAGCAAGAGCTTACAGAAATCCCATGTTGCTGAAAAAGCTGGTAGATACAAGATATTTAAAAAAGGCTGCAGAAAATTTAAGAGCAGTATAAGCTTTTTAAGAGCAACGAATAATAAAGAATTCCATTTTGCCACAAGTTGGGGATTTTTGCGTGATTGACTACTGGCAATAACTAAAACAAATTTTGAAGGAAAAGAGAAAAAAGGAAACATTTGCATTACAAGGCTTACCTGATCACTTAGAAATTTTGTAATCCCAGGAAAATTTTGCAGTTTGTAAATTTGTGAGTGTGTTGTTTTATGCCTACTCTCATTCAATCTTAATTAACCTATATTAACTCTTATTTCAGCCCATTACATGTTTTCGTTCTTGTTCAGAATATTAATTTTTGTTTTCAATGAAAGTTAAGTTAATTCATGTTTTTTTATCCAAAAAATATGAACACATACTTTTTTTTAATTTTTAGTAATTTTATACTCAAAAGGCAGGGTATTATTGTGCTCTGATTCGAATAATGCTTTGCCACAATGTTACCCCGAAGCACGGGGTAAAATTGTGACAATTTCAAATTCGAAAAAGACTATATCAAAATAATTTTTTCAACTATATTATATTCTCATTGTGTACCGAAAGGACAGATATTTACTGTGTATTTTTTCCACTTTAAATCTGCGCAAGAAGTGTTTAAAAATGTGTGAAAACCTCAAAAACTGTCACAAAGTATCCCCGTTTTACGGTATAGTATAAAGGCTGGGCAGGGTGTCCGGGGAATAACTGTACATACTCTTACCAGAGATAGAGTTGCACTGACTACTGATTGACTATAAAAAATTGTCAGAAATACATCAAATATTTCATTATTCCAGGGCCGGACTCATTAATCTTCATTTAAAGTGTTCAGGTTAAAAAACACTTTGTATTTCGAATAACGAATAATTGATTCACTTTTTAGAAAGAAGCTAAATTATGCTTCAATTTGTGGTATCGCTTAAAGTTGTCACATCAACAATTATTTTTTTATGAATTTTTGAATTTGGAAAAAGTTCGAAAAATTAAATTTATTTACCTGAACAGGACTTAGTCACCTTGTGGAGGTCGAAAAGAAATAATAAATTTTCTTTAAAAAGTCACTGAAAGTGAGAAAGACTATAATAATTTGTTGATATACTGGGTGGCTACCCTATACGCGGATATCATTGCGATGAAGTAAATAACGGTATATTGCGAAATTATTGGCGACATGCATAGGGTATACATAAGCATATTTCAAAATTATTCGTATGCATACCGGGTGATCGACAACCAAGATATAGATCAAAGTGACACTTCTTCCAATGAACACCCGGTATACATACGAATAATTTTGAAATATGTTTATGTATACCCTATACATATCGATAGTAATTTTTTTTCGCAATATACATTCATTCACTTCATCGCAATGAGATCCGCGTCTAGGGTGGCCACTCAGTAGGTATATCAACAAATTATTATAGTCTTCCTCACCTTCAGTGACTTTTTAAAGAAAATTTATTATTTATTTTCGACCTCCACAAGGTGACTAAGTCCTGTTTAGGTGAATAAATTCAATTTTTCGAACTTTTTCCAAATTCAAAAATTCATAAAAAAATAATTGTTGATGTGACAACTTTAAGCGATACCACAAATTGAAGCATAATTTAGCTTCTTTCTAAAAAGTGAATCAATTATTCGTTATTCGAAATACAAAGTGTTTTTTTAACCTGAACACTTTAAATGAAGATTAATGAGTCCGGTCCTGGAATAATGAAATATTTGATGTATTTCTGACTCGACCTTAGCATGTGCCAATAACCCCCCAAGTTTCAATAATATCCGTCAATAAGTTTGGATTTTATGATGGTCTAAGTATTTCCATGAAGTTGGAAAAACACCCTGTAGTTTTCTAGGGAAATCCAGAAATTATTTTTTTTTATAGTCAATCAGTAGTCAGCTAGTGCCACTCTATCTCTGGTAAGAGTATGTACAGTTATTCGCCGGACACCCTGTATAATACTTGGGTTATAATTAGATAATGTTTCCTCATTAGCCAAACATTTTTGATAGTGCCAACTTTTTGCCAGACAAGCATGTAGTTTAGCTGCAGGTGCGAGCGCGAGACAGTATATACGAGTGGGTGCGAGTGAGACTATGACTAATCATTTATTTGAATTTTAAAAACATTTGAAGAAAAGACATTCGATGCTACAACTAAATAAAATTGTTAAAAATTTTAATTTATTCTATTAACAATTTAATTTAGTTATAGCATCGAATGTCTTTTCTTCAGATGTTTTTGAAATTCACTTAAATAATTAGTTATATAAATCTGTACCAAAAAATGTATTTGCATAAGTCATAATCATGCCGTCTCACTCGCACCCACTCATGTATACTGTCTCGCGCTCGCACCTGCAGCTAAACTACATGTTTGTCTGGCAAAGGGTTGCCACTATCAAAAATGTCTGGCTAATGAGGAAACATTATCTAATTATTACCCAAGTTTTATATATAGAAATCAGCTTTTATACTATAACGTAAGTAGAATTACATATAATTTAATGAACATTAAGGGTGTCTGGCAAGGGGTTGCCACTATATTAAGTGTCTGGCAATTAATGACGTGATTTTTAATGATATTCTGAAGGTAATACCAAAATATCACACTTATAATTTGACGAATTTAGATCAGTATTTTACACCCCTTGAATACCGTTTACCTGCCAAAGCCAGGGTAACCCAAACTTCCTAATGGTTCATCGTTCTTACCTGTGTTGGGAACATGCGTAGACAAGTTTTCAACTTTTATAAAATAACGAAGGTCTGGGGTTCACGGGCTCTTGCTCTATTATTATTTTGAGGTCAACGGAAAAAATTATTTAAAATATTTAACAACAACGCCTTAAGTCTATGAAATTCTTCATCCAAGTAGGAGATCGTCCAATGTAAAGGGTTTTCCAATAATAGGTGTTATTTCGAATAGCCCGCTATTTCGGTAAATGTCACGTTTGAAGCTGTCATTTTTTGACTTGACAGGTAGAAACTACGCCATCAATAAAAAAGGAACGATACACGCTTCAAGAACGCATTGAAATTAATTAAAATTCAGTATAAAAAAAGTGAAAATTTGGCAGGGACGGTTCGTAAAACTCGAACATTTTTGGGTCGTCGTGAAGCACCTTGTCGGACCGCAATAAAGAAATTGGTGGAAAAATTCAAGCTGTTGGGACAAGTTAGTGATGTGAAGTCGCTCAAGAACAGCCGAGAATATTGCTGCTGTAGCCGAATGTGTTGAAGAAAACCCAGGTTGGTCCATTCCTCGTCGTTCTGTGGAATTAGGCATTCAACAAACGTCATTACACTGTATTTTGCATAAAGATTTGGGTCTTAAGGCTTATGAAATTCAATTAACACAAGAACCCAAGCCGGCCGATCATCAACAACTTCGTGTCTTCGCTGATTGGTTCGTTGAAATGCATGAAAATGATCCGGAATTCCATCGAAAAATCATCTTGAGTGAGGAGGCCCACTTCCACCTCTGTGGCTTCGTCAACAAGCAAAATTGTTGCATTTGGGTCTGGGAAAACCCACAATTGGCCACCGAGATCATGTGATTTAACACCTTGCGACTTGTTCCTTTGGCGCCACGTGAAAGAGAAGGTCTACGCCAATAGCCCAGCGTCGATTCAAGACCTCAAAGATGGAATTCGTGAGGCTATCGAGGACACAGGGCAGCGATTTGGTTATGAAAAATTTCATTGAAAGGATATGGACCTGTAAGCGACGTCGTGGTGGTCATTTGCCTGATGTTATTTTCCACTATTAACCGCATAGCTTCTTCTTTATAATGAAATAAACATCCGATCATTTATATCGAAAAATGGCATTTTTCTTTGAATATCAAAATTACACCTCTTATTGGAAAACCCTTCAGTTGACCGTCTCTCTTATTGTATGGGACCATAGCCCAGCTGTTGAATATACATTGTATTCAGTAAATGGAGAACATTCAGATCGGATAAGTCTTTTGAAATACCGCTATAATTGCTAGAATGCACTTCGTCAATCATGATATTATCGAAATATTTATTATAATTTCGAAATACATTGTAAGTTACCACGGTCCTTTTTATTTTCCAGGTGATCACACCATACAGATCCCTGGTTTTGTGCGCAGACTCTCGCCGTGAAATGGAGGAATGGCTTGCAGCCTTCAGCACAGCATCACAGACACAGGATCAGACAGATTTACTTTCTGGAAGACATCATTGGTAAATATATACTTTATTTTATTATTCCTACTTTTCTTAAGAAGACAATACATTTGAAGAAGCAGATTTTACAAGCTTATACATATTTTGGAATTGGTACAACTTCTCCTGGAAATTCAAACTATCTATTATAATCAATCACTCGGCATTTCAGAACCATGATATGGTAAATTAAAATAAATGAACCCACGGCATTAAAACTCAAACCTAAACATCGGTTCGGGTTTTGAATGCCTGGTTTTGTTCGTTAACGCGGTTAACGTTCTAATTCGGTCCAGTAGTTTTAGAGTTATAGTCATTTCTTATTGAGGAATGTGCCATTTAAAAAAATTCAAGAAAAGCCCTGAAGCAGGGAGCTTTTGAGCGCTCGTTCATCCGTGGAACAATGAGACTATCACCTCATAATTTTATATGGGACTTGAAATTGATACCAAATATAAAAATGTAGAATGTCAGCAAAATCGAAATTATATACTGGATATTATTCAAAAAATCAAATTTGTGGAAAAATACTTGGAAAATTTCAATTCTATGGTTCTGATGATAAGATCCTCTTGAAATCTTGCAGGAACATTCAGTGTATATCAGTCTTGATTCACAAAATAAATTTCACTCGAATCGGATATCCTGTTATGGAAATATAGAGATTCTTCTTTTCAATATGAAGTAGAAGTTCTTCTCAATATTCCAATTGAATTTTTTTCTGTTATTACTCTGGCCACAAAATTTTGCATGAAAATTCAGTATTTCAGTCTTCATCCACAAAAGAAATTTCACTCGAATTGGATAGCTTGTTATGGAAATATAAAGATTCTTCTTTTCAATATTCGAATTGAATTTTCTATGGTTCTCTTAACACCATGACCACAAAATTTTGAATGAACAGTATATCAATCTTCATTCACAAAATGACTTTCACTCGAATCAGATATCCTTTTATGGAAATATGAAGTTTCTTCTTTTCAATATACCAGTTGAATTTTCTATGGTTTTGATAAACACTATGGCCACAATATTTTGCATGAGGCTTTTTATGAGCATGCATGAGGTCGCAACATTTCATTTCGATTGGTTGCGTTTTGTCCGAGATATTGAGGAAGAAAAATTTTGAATGGCCATATTTTATGGAACGTACGATTTGGATGGTTACCGAACTTAACCGAGGCATTTTGAAACCGCACTCACTCATTGTCTCTATTAGGACAATTGGGCAAAACGATATAGCACTTGTTTGATTAGAACGAGTGCTCAAAAAATATTTTGTCCGTGCGTGGTTTACCGATACATTTCTGGTCGTTATAGCTCTAGAACGGAACGTGGTACGATCTCGGAATTTTCAGATTTGGGACGACTAAATGTCTGTTTCTAAGAACGGTGAAAAGCAGTTGATAGGTTTCGGAGTTACTCTCACTCGAGCTTCGTCCCATTGATTTTTCAATATAAGCAAAATTACGAATCCATTCCATATCAAAGTTGATATTTAGAATTAAGACAACGACTCGCATATTTGAGAGGAATTTCGACAGAACCGAAAATCATTAGAGTATTATCGAAAAAATAATTATTCAGCCTCGTAATGGTAATCGTTTGGCAAATCAGTAGATTCTGCTCTTCACTCAGTTGTTAACTGTATTGAAGACGGAATACATAACAAGGAGTACAGCCTAACTGTATTTCTTGATATAGAAGGTGCTTTCAATAACACTGCGTTTGGTGTGATGCAATCTGCGTTGGCCAGACATGGTATTCCGCCTACTCTTTGTCGGTGGACGGGGTCTCTGCTTGGTTCACGTAGCATCGTGGCTCGGCTAGGCGGCTCGACCATAGGGGGATCACCAGGAAGGGGATATCCGCAGGGCGGTGTTCTGTCTTCGCTACTGTGGAATCTCGTCCTGAATGTGCTCCTGGTGGAGTTGGCGAGGGCTGGGTTTGGTGTGGTGGCCTATGCGGATGACCTTGTTATACTAATCAGAGGTAAGGGTAATCAGTGTCATTGTGGATCTGATGCAGAATGCTCTGCGACTGGTTGAACGATGGTGCTTGAAAAACGAGCTCTCGGTAAATCCTAGTAAGACAGAGATGGTTCTCTTTACTAGGAAGAGGGTGTCTAGCAGCATAAGATTTCCTAGTCTGTGTGAAGTTGGGCTCACTCTATCCGAACAAGTTCGTTATCTCGGGGTGATATTGGACCGCAAACTTTTGTGAAACAAACACGTTGAGACTCAAACGAGTAAGGTCAATGTTATATTCTGGTCTATTCGGAGGGTGCTAGGTAATGGATGGGGCTTCAAACCGCACATTATGCACTGGTTGTATACTGCCGTAGTGAGGCCTATCCTAACCTATGCCTCTATGGTGTGGTGGCCTTCTATGGAGAAGGCCGTCAACCAGAACATTATGACTAAATTCCAGAGGAAAGCTTGTTTAAGTATTACAGGCGCTCTGAGGTCTACCACTACAGCAGCGATAGAATGTCTGCTAGGTCTCCCACCTTTGCACCTCGTTGTGAAGGAGGAGCTATGAAGACAGCTCTCAGAATCTGGGAACAGGGACAATGGCGCGAAGGAGGACTCTTCACTGGGCACGCAAGGTCCCTCAAAATGGTTAAGGATGCTCACGCTCCCCTTCTCCAAAGAGGTGACCGCGCGGGTACTAAGTTCTACTTCGACGAACCCTACAGGGTAATTGTTCCTGAAGGTCCCACGTGGTTCACAGATGGCTCTGTCACAACAACAGGGTCTGGTGCCGGAATCGTGGGTCCTCACTTCAATCAGGCTATCCCTCTGGGGAAGGACTGTTCCATTGTGCAGGCTGAGCTATTTGCAGTTCTTGCCTGCGAACTAGAAAATATTCGCAGGGGATACTTTGGCCAGCACATTTACATATCAGATATTAAGCTGATAAGAACAGATACTACACTTTGATCTTAGCCATAGGGCCGAGAAGCGTAATTGAATATCAAATAAACAATTTTTCTTCAGGAGATATATACACATTTAAAAAAGATATCAGAAATCAAGACAGACATGCAAATATTTCTAATGCGGATCTGTTCAGTACTCAACCTTACCTGTGAAATGTTATTCCTGTAATTTTCTCCTTATCTGTTTTTCTCTGCTTGAACAAATACTTACAGCAACGATAGCATTCTATTGTTTATTATTAAGCAGAAAAAAATCACAATTAAACTAGAAAAAGGCGCAAAAATCACAATTCTGACAGAAAATCAACGATTGTCAAATTTACGTGAAGATGGTAGCAATATTATACCACGTTTATTTTAATGAAGGCAACTCTATACAAATCTATATCAGGATATCTGTAACGAAATCGCAGTTCGTACATAAAAGAGGGGTTCTTATTAAAACTCTGTCTTCTGGGGCGAAGATATCAGATTTCTTTATTTTTTACACAATCTCGGAGATACATAAATTCTTGCGTATTTATATGGGTAGTTCGATTTTTCGTTGTTGTTATTAACATATGTCAATGTGTTGAACAATGAAATATTATCAAGATGAGATAGAGGAGAGATGGAAGCTACAGTGGTAGGGCGGCGCGCAACAATATATTTGATGCATTTGAATTTACAGCGCGAAATTCAAACATCCTCCCCGCCAATTCCGAATATTAAAAGAGATGAGGAAATCAATTTTACAATTTTAGTCAATAATAGTCGATAAATGAAATTATTGCAAAATTTAGGGTCAGAGATCTCTGGTAGAGGACAAACCTTTGATATTGGTCTTGTGAACACTCCATCTCTTGTTTTTAATTCGACTACCCTAACTCTGTTATCAGGACCAGGATAAACCTTTAATATGCGTGCTCTGCGCCAATTCAAAGGGGGTGAATTGTTTTCTTTCAAGAGAACCAAATCATTGACATTTAAGTTTGGGTTGGGCTTTAACCATTTAGGCTTATTTTGTAAGTTATTCAAATATTCGACAGACCACCTCTTCTAAAAATCTTGTTGCAGTTTTGTGCAAAGTTCCCAACGTGACAAGCGGTTTGAAGGGGTTGTGGAGACATCCTTATCCGGGAATGTAGTCAGGGGCGCTCCTATAAGGAAATGCCCTGGGGTCAGGCAACTCAAGTCAGTAGGGTCGTTCGAAAGGGGACACAAGGGCCTGGAATTTAACACAGCTTCAATTTGAGTGAGTACCGTGTAAAGCTCCTCAAAAGTAAGAGAAGCATTACCAACTACTCGATATAGGTGATGCTTGGCGCTTTTAATTGCAGCCTCCCATAATCCTCCCCAATGTGGACTATGAGGGGGTATGAATTTCCATTGTATGCCCCTAGTACTCAAGTAATCTTCCAAGACATTAACATTATTCTTTATTTTGAAAAAGTCATAAAGATCCTTCAAAACATTACTTGCTCCGAGAAAGTTGGTTGCGTTATCACTATACATACAAGCAGGACATCCTCTACGCGAGATGAACCTTTTGAGTGCAGATATAAAGGCCTGAGTACTAAGATCGCTCACTAACTCAATATGTACTGCTTTTGTAGCCATACATACAAATATACAAATATAGCATCGTATTATTGGGGCCTTCCGCAAATTAGAGGATTTTATCAATAATGGCCCTCCGTAGTCCAGTCCAACTTGAGAAAATGCTCTAGCGACTGAAACTCTCACTTTAGGAAGATCTGCCATTATTTGTTGGGCATTTTTTGACCGGAATCTATAGCAAGTAATGCATTTATTTATTATATTTTTGATATCTTTAAGTCCGTTTAACGGCCAAAATTTCAATCTGAAATTGGAAAGAACCGTTTGAGGACCAGCATGTAGTAATTTTCATGTTCCAATTTCAGCATCAATTTTACTATATTATTTCGTGAGGGCAACAAAATAGGGTGTTTTTGGTCGAAAGGAAGATTAGATAATGATAGCCGACCGCCGACGCGTATTATTCCTGACTGTCTGAAAATGGACTTAGTTTGACGATATTTCTATTTTTTATTTCAGAACCATAATGGAAATGTAAAAATATATTTGAAAAATGAGTCCTTTGTATAACTTTTATTATGGAGAGAAGGCAATGCTGTAGTTCACAAACCTTAAGTGGGCCTTCTATTCTTTCCTGTAACCTACAGTTATTGTAGAATCGAAAACAATACGTAAGGCTTCGATGAAACCTGGAAAATGTGGAAAAGGATTTGGACAACTCTTCCAAATCCGATTCTGTTTGAGAATCTAATTCAAGTAAAGTTATCTTTCGCTGTTCCGGTAAATCTTTAAAACAAGGAGTAAATTTGATTTCATGAAGGTTTGTATCGAAATTAGATAAGAGGTTGGGACCTTTCCACCAAGTTAAACTATTTGTCAAATCTTTGGGTGATAACCCTCTCGAAACCAAATCGGCGGGATTTTGAGCAGATCTCACATGAGCCCACCTACAATAAGAGGTCAACTCCTGTATGATTGTCACTCGATTGGCTACAAATGTAGACCACCGAGAAGGGGGAGAAGATATCCACGCTAATGTAATTTCTGAATCACAAAATAAATGAGCACCATCTATTTTTAGTTTATCATAGATATTTATGATCTTATTCATTAATTTTGACAATGAAAGAGCAGCGTTCAATTCAAGTTTTGGAAGTGACAAACTTTTCAAGGGGGCCACCCTGGATTTGGCGCAAATGAGGCGAGTTGAAATGGCACTATTAGTGTAGGTAACCCGCAAATAAATACAACAACCGAAGGCCTTAGTACTGGCGTCACAATAACCAACTAATCATTTTTGAAACAGGAATATTTAAATGAAGAGAACGTGGAATTTTCAATTGTTTTAGGTGATCAATTCCCTTCGAATAGCCTCGCCATTCATCCGATAGTTCAGAATATAATTGATCATCTCAATCAATATTACAAGACCATATTTTTTGCATAAATATTTTTAGTCTAATTGTAAACGGGGCTATCAAACCTAAGGGATCGAAAACTTGTGATATTAAGGAAAGAACATGGCGTTTTGTAAGAACATTATCATATTTGAAGTCTGGAATTGTGATCAGAAAATCATCATTATGAGGATTCCACATTAGGCCTAACACCTTATCAGGAGAGTCTGAAATTTTGAAATTATAGTTATCGCCATTTTGGGGATGAATTTTATCAAGTATCTCAAAAATTCTTCTGAATTTGATTTCCATTTGTGTAAGGAAAAATGTGCAGATGTACATAAATCATGAAGCTCAATATACATCGCCTTTAAATCTTCGATGAATTCGCGCCGCAAATGAAATCATCCATATAACATTGTTTCATGATACAACGATATGCTAATGGGTGGGTATTCTCATTTTTTACGGCTAATTTCTTCAAAACCCGAGTTGCGAGGAAAGGAGATGACTTTAAACCGTAAGTTACTGTGCAGAGCTCGATACACTTGAGTTCCTCACTTGGATGATCTCTCCAAAGTATATTTTGAAAATGTCTTTGAAATGGGTTAACTTCTATATTTCGGAACATTTTTTCAATGTCAGTTACAAATGCATAAATAAATGTTCGGAATCGACAAAGAATATCAAACAATTCTGATTGTACAGGAAATCCCTTCAACATTAAGTCATTGAGGCCCAAAAGAGCTCTTCATAGAGCCATCAAAAACAACTCTAATTTTAACCCCAGACATGGTTTCCCTCAAAACACAATGGTGAGGTAGAAAATATTTATTGTCATTTGATTCAGTATATTTTCCTAATGGTAATATCTTGCATGCCCCAACGCAACATATTCATCTATAAAATCTTTATACATACGAAATAAATTGTCATTTTTTTGTAAACGTGATTCCAAACTGTGGAAAGCGCTTTTGGCTAAGCTAAAAGACTCACCGAGCATAGGAATATCGGTTTTGAGGGGTAAGTTTACCGGAAATGACCATTAGGCAATATTATGGTAGTAGATTCAAATATTTCTTCTGCAAACTTGTCATCACCTGATAAAGTGTGAGGTATTTCTATTTCTTCAGTCAACCAAAATTTTTGAATAGTATTATTTAAACTCTCGTTTTCAGATGAGGTGAGATGAGAAGTGAAACTGAAGGTGCAGGAGGGAAATAAGCATGACTTATGTATGGGTCCCATGAGGACCCATCCTAATTCTGTTTTTTGCAATATTGGGGCGTTTTTACCAAGTCTAATCATATTAGGAGCTATTAAACTATGATAGATGTCACAACCTAACAACAAATCAATATTTGAGGGTGTTGCAAATTCAGGGTCTGCTAGTTTAATATTAGGGGGAATATTCAATTTTTCAACATCAATCTTACATTGGGGCAAATTGTAAGTAATATTTTAATACGTAGCAAGTAATATTGAATTTTCGAATTTTACCTTCACCATGAAAGGTTATACCCACCATTTCATTTATTAGAGTATTGCTATTTGAAATTCCTGAAATTTCTACAATTTTAAGATGCGTGGTTAAGTTCAATTTTTAGTGAGGTTCTCGGTGATGAACGAACTTTGACTCCCTGAGTCAAAGTAAAGCCCTAGCCTTAATGGTCTCACCATTTTCTGTGAGAACATTAACGCAAACTGTGGCCAAGAGGATATGAAAATTTTCTTTATGTGCTGATATATTTGTTGCATACATATCTATAGAAGTAGTACTGTGCTGCGTGGCACCCTGTGAGCTTATTGTTGATTTTGATTAGACTTGGGGTAAAATGATGGGCTAAACTGACTACTGACTTGAGTATATTTAGGGCTCTCCTGGCCAGGGCCAATCGGGCAACTAGATGAGGGGTTGTTATAGCAAGGAGAGGTATGCTATAACTAGAAGAGGGGTTGCCATTGAAATCATGAAGTAGCGTGTGGTGGAATTTCTTACATATTGTACATCTTGTGATTTACAATTGATTGTCAAATGTTTTGAGCCTAAACAGTTAAAGCATAGTGTCTTTTCCTTCACAAACCTAATACGGTCCTTCAGAGGAATATTTTTGAATTTGTAACATTGTAAACAGAGTGGTTTTTCGAATGCAAAAACAAACAATTTTCAGGTTCAGGAGACTTTGAGGAAGCCTCCCCTGAGAAGTGAGAAAGCTTAAGTTTTTACACTTTGAATTATCCGCAGATGATAGGTTCTCGAAAATCACACAGCGGTTCTCTAAGAAGGCGAAAAATTCTTTCAAGGTAGGGTGTTCTCAGAGTCTCTTTCCACTTCGAAGGCCTTCGTGTGTTATACAGTAGAAACCCTCTAATCCGCCTCGGCTTGGGTCCATCACTCCGGTTAGTCCGAAAAGGGCGCCGTCCTAACTTTACCATTGTATAATCCTTGATACAATGCTTTTACTAAGTTTTTAAGATCTGATCTTTATTCTTCTTTCATTACTTTTATTATTACTTATTAAAATATCTACTTCTTGATTTGGTTACAGTTGAAACAATGTTTAACAAACATTTTCTAAGATCAAAGATCATTATTTTCACTGTAAAAATGTCTGGTATAACATGTTCTGTAATAAAATATTGGATTTTTGGATAATCCGACCTTTGCGTTCACGACCATACCAGTCCCCCGTGGTAGGATAGAGGGGTTTCTTATACTGTAGTCTCATTTCTGGAAAAAATAAAATGAGTAATATATCCCAATTTTCAACTGGCATTTTCAAATTTTAAAGATTTTAAGTGCTGTTTATTCTAGCAATAAAGTCTCTTAAAATGTCACAGAGTATTTTGAAAGAGGTGGACTGTCCAAAAGGCTTCGTATGTGTGAGTTAATGATCAAAAGCTGTTCTAGTCGTAACGATCCTTTTAAAGTAGTGTCTATTGCTATTTGAAAATTAGAGCTAATGAGTTGCAAATTGTTGATAAGATTAAGAGGTTCCTGTCTCAAGAAAGACTTCAAGTAAATGAATTTTTGAATATCTGTTAAGTTTTTGTTTTCAATTATTAATGTGGAAAATAACTCAAAGAATGGAATCCAGTCAGAAATATTTCCAGAAAATACTGGAATATTCAACTCAGGCAATTTTACATGCATTTTATTTTCTGACGGTAGAGCATCAGAGGTAGTTGGGCTGCTTACTTCATGTTTAGAGTCATATTGACTTATTTTCCTTTTAATTTCAGACAAGATGCGGCAATATCTAGCTTCCATCTCCTCTCTATCTTCAGTGTCTACAACCTCAGATTTTCCAGTTTGCAAATATTCAATTTTATCTTGTATTTTGTTATATTTGTTGAAAGCTTCAATTAACCAATCACGCCTCGACAATATTCTTCAATAACAATCGCTGCTCTATCTTTATTTCTATTCAGATATCTTTCAAGACGATCGATAGTATTTTTGTGCGCTGTTCTTTGTTCAACTAAAGCTTCCATTTTGTTTCAAAGAAATATTAAAATGTCACTTTTGATTCAAGAGATAAGCAATACTGAAAAAACATACAACAATTCACAGAAATTCAAACTTCAGAAATGAATCAATTCAAAATGTTAATTCGAATATGAACTGAACGTTTCCAGAAAAAAATACGAATTTAAATTCCGTGGACACTGATGCAAAATTCAGCAAAAACTACCAATTCTAATAATAAATAAATGAAATATGCTGAAACTGTGCGACAAAGATAGTAAAATCTAATTCAATTCAGTAAAGAGAGATGGAAATATGCACGTAGTGTTCAATCACAAATTCACTGTTTTCACTTTTTATAGAGATAACTGAAACTGTATTTTTTATGTATGGTTCGCTCAAGTCCTTTACTGTAGGTGAAGTCGAAAACCTGAATTTTGCAGAGGCTCAACGGGAACCAGGAACACTTCTCGCCAGATATAAATTCCAGGTGGTTACAGCATGAAAATTTGTAGAAAATTTCTCTTCGTGGGTGAATCAAATTTTATTCCTCTCGTCAAAGGATGTGATGGGTACTTCCCTTAATGGTAGATGTTCTAGATGGATATACGATGAACCAGTTCGTGGAAATTATCAAAGTGTTTTATCTTTCTTCAGTGAATCAATAGGAAAATTCCCGGGTTTCGGCACCAATTTTTATGTAACGAAATCGCAGTTCGTACATAAAAGAGGGGTTCTTATTAAAACTCTGTCTTCTGGGGCGAAGATATCAGATTTCTTTATTCTTTACACAATCTCGGAGACACATAAATTCTTGCGTATTTATATGGGTTAGTTCGATTTTTCGTTGTTGTTATTACATATGTCAATGTGTTGAACAATGAAATATATCAAGATTAGATAGAGGAGAGATGGAAGCTAAAGTGGTAGGGCGGCGCGCAACAATATAATTTGATGCATTTGAATTTACAGCGCGAAATTCAAACAATATCTATATTAAGAGTCTTTCGTTAAGTATAAGAATTGATGCTTTAAGGGCGTAGAGACTCTATGTATTTTGGAGGGTAAAAGTGTACTCTTTTCTCTTTACCCCCAAAATACATAGAGTCTCTACGCCCTTAAAGCATAAATTCTAATACAAATCTATATCTATGGTTCTAATAATAACAATAATTCAAATTCAAACATTTTGATAATTTTTTATTTCATTTTCAAAATTTTGTATAAGACTTGAGATTGATATAATATATATAAATGCAAAATCTCAACATAGTGTAATAATGTTCTGGAAATTATTCAAGAGCTGAAACATGAAAAAACTTGACAATTAAAATATTATATAATTATAATATATAATAATTTATACAGGGTGTCCCATTACTCGACGTCAACCCGGAACCGGGTGAAAAGGCAAGCAATGCTGGTTGTCAGAAAAATATAAAAAAAAATCTAAGTTGCATGATTTTAAAATAATGCGCATTTAAAAAAACACTCAAAATTCCACACCTTGTGACAGTCTTTTCGCTCCTGTTGCCACAAATATCAACTTTTTTCAACTTTTTTCTTTGCTGTGTAACCTTGAATTGCTTGTCTAAACTGTAATCAAAATTTTGACACCAGCTGCTCTAGGTTCCATAAAAATAGGGCTTACTTCTCAGAAAAAAAATTCGAAATAAACAATTGCCTAGTTTCAACTGACTGTATTGAAAAAAAATGTACTACGTAGGTTGGCATGTTTTTTCAAAAGTTGGCGCATTTAGTAAGGATTCCAAATGGTATAATACTTGTTTAATTATAGCTGCCGTAGTTCAAATTTATTTTCGATTGCCTTTGAATACACTTTTTCGTTAACTGCTTCCCACTTAAAAAGTCCAATGGATTCAAGTCCGGTGAACGGGCCGGCCACGAGATTGGACCAGAACGTCCGATCCATCTCCGGGAAAAAATGTTACCAGAAAAAAAATTTCAGAGGAATTTCTCCGGAAAAATTTTTTCTGGAAAAATTATTTTCTCTGGAAATTTTTTTTTCTGATAACATTTTTTTCCCGGAAGATGGATCGGACGTTCTGGTAGAATCTCGTGGCCGGCCCGTTCACGGACTTGAATCCATTGGACTTTTTAACTGGGAAGCAGTTAACGAAAAAGTGTATTCAAAGGCAATCGAAAATAAATTTGAACTACGCAGCTCAGCTATAATAAACAAGTATTATACCATTTTGGAATCCTTACTAAATGCGCCAACTTTTGAAAAAACATGCCAAACCTACGTAGTACATTTTTTTTCAATACAGTCAGTTGAAACTAGGCAATTGTTTATTTCGAATTTTTTTCTGAGAAGTAAGCCCTATTTTTATGGAACCTAGAGCAGCTGGTGTCAAAATTTTGATAACAGTTTAGACAAGCATTATTCAAGGTTACACAGCAAAGAAAAAGTTGAAAAAAGTTGATATTTGTGGCAACAGGAGCGAAAAGACTGTCACAAGGTGTGGAATTTTGAGTGTTTTTTTAAATGCGCATTATTTTAAAATCATGCAACTTAGATTTTTTTTTATATTTTTCTGACAATCAGCATTGCTTGCCTTTTCACCCGGTTCCGGGTTGACGTCGAGTAATGGACACCCTGTATATTCAGTATATCAATCTTCAAGAACAAAATGAATTTTACTCGAATCGGATATCTTGTTATGGAAATATAGAGATTCTGCTTTTCAATATTTCAATTGAATTTTTTATGGATCAGATAATGCGATCTTCTTGAAATCCTGCATGAACATTCAGTATATAAATCTTCATTCACACATTTACTCAAATCGGATACCTTGTCAGGAAACATGAAGTTTCTTCTTTTCAATATTCACAATATTCCAACTGAATTTTCTTTGGTTTTGTTTACACTATGACTTCCAAATTTTGCATTCGGCTCATTATCAGTATCTTGCGTGTAGCATTGTAGCAGCAAAATTTTATTTCGATTGGTTTCGTTTTGAAATATAGAGGAACAAAAATTTTGAATGGCCATATTTTATGGAACACCCTGCATAATTTGGCTTGTTAACGAACTTAACAGAGGCATCTGAAAAAAAGAACTCTGAAAATTTCAAGTCTCTAGGATAATCCTTTCGAAAGTTATCGTACTAACGGGCGGCCCAATGGACATAATTAAATTTGACCACGAATTTCATTTGTTATCACGAAGTCGAACCCTGTCGTTTGAGATCATTTTCGGCTCAAAATTAGAAAATTACAGACATTTGGGCAAAACGATATAGCACACATTTAGGTAGAACGAGCGCTCAAAAACGAACAAGCCCAGGGTGTCAATATATGTATACCTACCTGATTTTAAGGACTTTTCATAATATGTACAGGGTGATTCACTTATCGTGGTAACCTAATTTTTATCGAAAAGTATTGAATATATTTTTATTCTGTTGACGGTATTTGGTACAAGTCAATGTTCACTTGAGATGTGCATAAAAGTCGGAGAAAATTATAAAGACGCCAGGCGTCTCGGCGCTATTAAAAGTTTTTCCCCAGGAACATACCTTTTTGATTGTGTCATTCGAAAGATAATTTAATTGTGAATGTTTCTTCTGAAATCCATTTTTTCCCATTTCTTACTGTCAGCGACCTGCAGCGTGTTTTATGTTAATTCTATTCCGTTCATTTTTTTTGTAATGTGACAGTATGCCTTGATATAGAGACATAGGTATGATTGTGTTTCTTAAAATCGAAAAGCCTTTATAGCAAACTATTTCTGAATCATTATATCCATTAAATATATTATGTTTTATAACAATAAACATTTTTTTTTAAATGAATGCAACATGTCAAATCATATCATATGTTCTAATTTACCGGTCATTATTATCCATACATAGATTATATCTTTTCCTTATTTCATTACACCTAAGTTACTTTGGCCAAAAAAATAGGATTCCTTGGACAAAGTAACTTATAATGAACTAAGGAAAAAATATAATTTATGTATGAATCATAATGGCCGGTGTAATATAGAACATATGATTTGACATGTTGCATTTATTATTGAAAAAATGTTTAGTATTATGAAATAAAATATTTGATGACTATAATGATTGAGGAATACTTTGCAAAAAAGTCTCTTTGATTTTGAAAAACACAATCATATCTATGTCTCTAAAGTATACTGTCACCATACAAAAAAAATAAATGGAATAGAATTAACATAAAACAAGCTGTTGGTCGCTGACGGTAAGAAATAGAAAATAGTAATCAGAGGAAACATTCAGAATGAAATTATCTTCCAAATTACACAATAAAAAAGGTTGTATGTTCCTGAAAAAAAAAATTTTGATAGCGCCGCGACGGCGACGCCTGGCGTTTAAATTATTTTCTCCGACTTTTATGCACATCTCAAGTGAACATTGACTTGTAACAAATACTGCCAACAGAATAAACAAAATATTCATCTATTTTCGAGAAAAATTAGGTTACCAAGATGAATGAATCACCCTATACCGTCGATTTCAGCAATACGAGTATTTATAATGAGTTTCTGAGCGAAATTTCGGAAAATTTTCTATCTCGAATATCTTCACAAAATTTGATTTTTCCTGAGCCTTTTCATCATGACCTGAATAAATAATTCGAATTCAATCAGACTACTAAGTTATAAGTAGTGTTCGATAAGTAAATTTTCAAATCTCTATAACTCGAAAATACAACTCAAGATCTCACCTTGTTCGCTAAATTATTGAAACGTTCATCAGCTATGATGATTTTCCAGGTACGCAACTTCGCATGCTCGTCCTATCTACTGCAATGTTTGTAGAGATCCTTTGGGAGGAGTTACTAGCCATGGACTGTCTTGTGAGTTATGTAAATGCAAAGTCCACAAAAAATGCGCATCAAAAGCGCTGAACAACTGTAAATGGACAACTCTAGCATCTGTTGGGAAGGACATCATAGAAGATGCAGATGGGGTGAGTTCTCGAATACTATTTTATATGTATAACGTGCGTTCGAAAAAAAATCATCGCCATGTAGGCTATGGAGTTATGAACGTCAATATAAAATACCTACTATAAATATTATACAGAGTTTTGATTTCCACTCTCGTCCATATTCTTTAAATATTAAAACTCTTTCTCAGGTATTTGGACAATGTTTATTTATATTCCTAGTTTTTGTCATAAAACCGACGTTTCGGTCGCACATCGGACCTTTATCAAGGCTGAAATTTTAAAATGAGTCTCTACATAAAACAAACGATATTACACTTACTTTAATGATTATACAGGAACAAGGTCAAAATGTAGCAATTGAACATAAATCGTCATAATAAAAAATCTTTCCCTCTCTCACAATTACAAACTCTTTCAAGGAATCTCAGAGTAACATCACAGAACATACAATATAAATAACATATCTTATTTATCGGACTAGATTATTCAGAAAGAATCACAGAAACAAACATGTTTACATAAAATAAATTTTTTTCTTTGTTTATAAATATTGATATTGTTATTTAGGTTTTTATTTTCTTAAAGGTATTAATAAATTGTTATAGATTGTACTAAGTCCATTAACGTCTTCCCTATAATTTATTGTCTTGATAGTTGATAGTTGATAGTTTACAGAGGGGTTACAGTCCACTGCGACCTTAAGGTCTATTGTGCCCCCTTACAGAGCTGTTCTGGCCAAAAACCTTCACAGCTCGCCTTCCAGTTCCAGAGATCTAATGAAATCTAGTAACTGTGAAGACTTCAACGAGGCTAATTCCTCACTCTTACAAGTTTCTTGTACAAAAATTACACAAACCTGACATCCCAGGTGAGGTGATGAGGTGAAATCAGTTATAGGATTGACCAAAACACGGAATAGTACCAAATAGACTTCCGATAATAGATATTGTAAAAGACTTGGAAGGTTGCATAACCAATGCTGGCATAACAGAAGAAGAGAAAAACTTGTGCAGAGTTGAGTGTACCAATGCAGTGAGTAACTGTTTAAAAAGACATGATAAAATCGATAAATTTAGGTTCCATGCAAGGAATACCTTAAACGTACGAGTGATTTTATACGAGATAACCCAGAAATCATAATTACGAGATCAGACAAGGGAAACCATACAGTGGTCATGTACAGGGAAGAATATTTGAAAGGTGTGACTGAACTTCTCAGTGATGAAAAAATATTATAGAACTTAAACTCGGATCCCACTAGGAAATTCCAAAACAAAGTGAATAACAAATTAAAATCTATGAAGACTGCTGGATTAATAAGTGAGACTGAGTATAAAATGTTAATAAGACACAACAGTATAGTGCCTAAGTTATATTGTCTGAGGAAGATTCACAAGAACGATTTAAGCCTAAGACCAATAGTGAGTAACATCAACGCACCCCACCTACAATGTGGAAAATTTATGCATGAAATACTATCTAAAGTTTTGTCAACATCACCTTACAACGTAAAGAATTCGATGCAGGTGAAAGATATTGTTGAGAACATTGTGGTGCCGGAAGGTTATGTTCTTATGTCACTTGATGTAGTTTCCTTATTTACAAATATTTACAAACAACTAGTAATTGAAGTTACAAAAAGAGATGGATCACATTAAGAATCTCACTAACTTAGACAAATCGATCTTCCTCTCGTTGCTTGAGTTATGTTTTAAGAGAGGTTTTTTCAGCTTTAACAATCAAGTTTACGAACAATTAATAGGTACCGCGATATGAGCACCTGCTAGTTCAAATTTAGCAAATCTAGTGATGAACGACCTCTTTGACTATGTTCTTGACAAAATAGGTTCCTTATTGCTTTTAATGTTACTTTATGTAGATGATACACTTTTATTGGTTCCTTCAAAGATGATAAAATGGTCATAGAAACGTTCAATTCATACCATCCTAATATAAAATTCACTACAGAATACGAGAAAGATAACATGATTCCATTTTGGACATTTTAGTTGTTAGAGAGGTAAGAATTTGATAACCAATTGGCACACAAAAAAGCATAAGTTCCAATAGAATTGTCAACTTTTATAGCAACCACAGTAGTAGTACAAAAAAATTAACTCTGCGATGGTTTGATGTACAGGGCCATAATATTGAGCGACAATAAATTTAAAGAGGAAAATATTCAGAGAGTCAGCAATATTTTAAAAGAAAATAATTACCCTAAATATGCTATTCGACACGTATAAACAAGACCAAACAGAAATTAACTAACACCACGAGAATACTCCCAAATTAAACGTACTAGTGCATTGTATTGTAGGTTTCCCTTTATACCTGGATTGTCACAGAAGATATCGAAAATTTTCAATAAAATTAACTGTACATGCGCATTTTACAACAAAATAACAACTAGGAAATACTTTACGCAATTAAAGACCCGTTCACACAGAATCACAATCAGGGGTGGTTTATAGTATACCATGTTTTCAACTGTGACAAGTCCTACGTAGGACAGACCAGACAACTTCTAATGGGGCCCACTCACTAGAGGGAAGCGCAAGACAATGCGCTTGGACGTGGTCAGTTAAAAGTGTGTATCAGTAAATTTGGAAATTTCATATCCGTCGCGTGTGCATTCTTCCCGTACGTGGAAGAACACCAAAAAACGACGTGTATGGGCAACAAGTCTCTGCACGTTCATATGTTAGCAACACAGTCGGTTCGATATTTATACTTAGAAATTTTTTCCTAAATAACAAACAAACGCCACTGCCATTACATCGATCTTTTCGACGTCATCTCACGCTTGTCGAACATCCAAACCAACACGCAAAAATGTATGTGGTGGGCAATATGAATGCACAAGTTTGCGTTACAGCAAACATGCAGAGACTTAATGCGCATCTTCCTTCCTAGTGAGTGGGCCCCATAAAAGACAGGGTTCAACACAAAAACTGACGCAACAACATCAAATTTGGAAAAAAAACAGCGCTCACTTCACATACAAAAGAAGAAGGACATAAATTTAATTTTGAAGGAACTAAAATATAGACCATGAAAATAACAACTATCGACGAAATATTAGCGAAATGATACACATAACAATAAACAGACAATAAATTATTGGGAAAACGTTAATGGACTTAGTACAATCTATAACAATTTAGTAATACCTTTAAGAAAATAAAAAACACTAATAAAAATATCCATATTTTATAAACAGAAAAAAAGAATTATATTTTATGTAAAATGTTTGTTTCTGTGATTCTTTCTGGAATAATCTGGTCCGATAAATAAGATATGTTATTTATATTGTATGTTCTGTGATGTTACTCTGAGATTCCTTGAAAGAGTTGTAATGTGAGAGAGGGAAAGATTTTTATTTATGACGATTTATGTTCAATTGCTACATTTTGACCTTGTTCCTGTATAATCATTAAAGTAAATGTAATATCGTTTGTTTTATGTAGAGACTCATTTTAAAATTTCAGCCTTGATAAGATTCGATGTGCGACCAAAACGTCGGTTTTATGACAAAAAACTAGGAATATAAATAAACATTGTCCAAATACCTGAGAAAGAGTTTTAATATTATACAGTAGTATTTCAGAATAAGATTCGGGATCTTCATCCTTAGATGATTTTATGACATAAAGTTTTTATGAACAATGGGTCTCTGACGCATTTCTTAGGTACAGGATGTTGAAATTTGCTGAAAGATTATTTGGCTGTTTCCATTATCTTGAATTGTTCTATCCAATGTTTCGGCCAGCATTCGCCAGCCGTCCTCAGGGTAATCGCAAAATTGAACTCAAAATTCAGCTTGCCGAAACGTTGAATAGAACAATCCAAGATATTGGACCCCAATAATCTTTCAGCTAATGAGCCATTATCAAGAATTTCCCGTTAACACTGTTGAAATTTAAAAAAAAATTCGTTTTACGGTAATATTTTCGACACCCTACTAGATTTTTGTTTGTATTTTGATAGGTTATGAGTACGCATCAAATCACAGCTTTTTCAATCAAAAATTTTTTGAGGGAATGAAATAGATGAGGTTTTTCCGTACTGTTTGGCAATGGTACTCTTTACGAATCGAAATGCGTGCATGAAAAGTATTGAAGGCGCACGCTTGTAGTAAAAAATGATTTTTTTCTGTAGCGGGAAAAAAATGTGACATTTTATATCTCTTGGCAGGTCACAAAACATGACTTTTACGAAATTACTTTTTTTCCTATCAAAAAAATAATTCTCTATGTAGTCGGAAAAAAAGTACTCACTTTTTTTCCGGGGAAAAAAAGTAATTTCGTGAACAGTTATATTTCTTTCACTATTAAATGGTCGTTTTTCGTGTCACAGAAAAAAAATAGTGTATTATACACGGGAAAAAGATTAGATTTTAGCTCTCGGCTTTTTGTCTCCATATACATAACCTCGAGTTAAAATCTAATACTTTTTTCCCTTGTATAATGAATAGCTATTGAATTTGACGAGCCCAATTTTTTCACCAAATTCATTCGGATAGAAGAGTATACGGATTCCACTGATGAAAATTAAAATAATTTAGAATTGAAAAAAGTGTGTTTTGATGTGTCAATAACCTACTAAAAAGCAAACATAAGAGAGATACAAGGTGTTAAACGTCATTTTTGACCGAGATGCTTATGAGTAAGGTCATTTATGTGTAACACATAAAGTAACGGTTTTTGGTCGAATCTCAGTATTTTTGGATCCTCTTTTCAGAAAAGTTGACCAACTCCGAAAAAATATTTACAAAATGGCGAAAAACCAGCTATATTCCTAATTTTTTTTTCGGTTGTCAAATTGAATTTTATTTTCTAAATGAAAACAATTTTCTGAAAATTTCTGTGGAAAATTTTTTTCGAAAATCGGACACATTTTTTTTACATGTCTACAGCGATAAGAAATTTTTACTTGAAATGTATGAAATTTTGTACAATTGTGCTTCTTCAAATATCGATTACGAATATAAAAACAAAATTGTGAAATCTCAAACGGTTTCGCTACTACAGTCATTCAAATGTTTCGTTCAGACCTCTGAAATAATAAAAAAAATGTTTCTGGTTCTAGAGTCAAAATAATTGAATTATTGGTATGTCCAAACATTCGAGATGAATTTATAAAAAATTCTGTGAAACTTAGTTGAGACTCGAACCGACGCCGACGTAGGTATGAAATAGGGAAACGAGACTGTTCTAAGGATAAATATTCGTTGCCAGGCAACGGTAGTTTGTAGTTCATAGAGTTAGACTACTGGCTAAATTATATTCAGCGAAATTCAAATACCAGTCAACTGGTATTGCCTACCGTTGCCTGGCAACGAATATTAATATCCTTAGAATTAAACGGGATTTATTGTATAAGGCAAAAATGATGATTTTCCCGGTGTCTTTTACACGAATATATATGTTTGTTTATGATGAAACACCTTGTATATGAGGCAGTTTCATTCGTACTTGGTACCCAGAGTTTATTTTAAGAATACATGAGGGATCATGGGTACAATACGAGAAAGAAGAATTTGAGAAAAGCCCTGGGCCGGTGCTTAGGAGCGCTAGTTCATTGGTGAAGCAATAATGTTACTAACCCAAATTTTTTTAAACGACTTGAAATTCATGCTAAGTATATGAATGCCGAATCTCATCACGATCAGAATTATTTCTGGAAATTATTCGAAAAATGTAATATGTAAAAATCAATAATGGATAAAATCAAATTCTATGGTTCTCCGGATGATGCGATCCTCTAAAATTTTGCATGACTATTCAGTATATCAATCTTAACTAACAAAATAAATTTCACCTGAATAAGATATCTTGTTATAAAAATAAAAAGATACTTCTTTTCAATATTACCATTTTCTATAATTCTGTTGACACTTTAACCACAAAATATTGCATGAGGCTAATTATGTTCATCTTACATGTGGCCGCAAAATTTCATTCTAACTGGCTTCGTTTTGCCTGAGTTATTGAGGAATAAAAATTTTGAATTGGCCATATTTTATGGAACACCCTGTACGATTTACTGGTTAAAGAACTTAACCGTGGCATTTGGGAACCGAACTCATCCTGAAAATCTAAAGTTTCTTGGACAATTCCTTCGAAAATAATCTTGCTAACGGACGGACGGCCCAAGGACAGAATTGAATTCGACCACGGATTCATCATAAGGGAGTCGAAGTAGTGTAACCCTATCGTTTGAGACCATTTTCGGCTCGAAATTCGAAAATTAACACACATTTAAGCAACACGATATATCACTCCTTTGAGTAGAACGAGCGCTAAAAACCGATTTGAAGCCACCAAAGTTCACATTTTCCTACATCCGAAAAAATGCTGAATACCATGTCATTTCATATACATATCTATACTTACTAATATTATAAAGAGGAAAGATTTGTATGTTTGTGTGTTTGTGTGTTTGTGTGTTTGTGGCGTTGATATGACATCACTCATAAACTACTGGACCGATTTCATAATTCTTTCACCCTTAGAATGCTACATTTCCTTGAGTAACATAGGCTATACTTTTCATCAGAGAAAATTGGGGAAACTACGATAACTTCAATGATAATAAATATGAGTACCAAAATCAGCTATTTTCAGGTGCGCTGCGAAAACCGTAAGACGTACATGGAAACAATGTATGACGAAATGTACCTCTTCAATAGTTCTACTACAAAAAAGTCCGCGATAGCATTATCTATCTTTCAAGGTTTACTCGGTATCACCTTTTAAGGTATCCGAATGTTTCTCAAATTATGCATTTTTGGAGTAGTATTTTTTATGATACGCTATTGATCTTTATCCAATTAAATACGTCCTTCATATCCAGTATTTAATATAAACGAAATTGCCTTTTACATCATTCAATTATGATGAATACATCAAAAATATGGCAGGTTGAAGATGAAATCGCACCAAATCGAATTGCGTGTCGAGCACAATATACACAACACTGGTATGCCGACGCCCACCGAGATGTGACGTCACAGCGGAGAATTTCCATTGCATTTGCGGGATGAAGTGTTAGAACTCGAGGGAATGATTGGAATAATGCAATTAATCGCAAGTTTCATTGAAAATGCAATCAACTAACTATTTTAAATGAAATTTCTTCGATGTCTTTGTTTGTTGATCCTGGAATAATCAATGAAGTTGTATAATATGGATGTTATTGCTAAGTATTACGAGTATGTGTTAATAGAGAATAAATTATTCAAGTGTCATTTAAAAACTTCGAAAAAAATAAATGAAATATTTTTATCATCAGAAATTTCTATGAATGTCATTTATAATTCGTGAATTTGGAAAGTTTTTTGTTCATTTTTTTCTTCATATCTGAAAACTGATCTTATTCAGATCCCGGTGTCTTAAGTTGGTACGGATTCTGCTCAAAACGGTAGGTTTTAGAAAAAAGTGGTCAATAGAGCGTTTGTAGAGAAGTAATTAACCTATAAAATGAGGTATCAATCGTCCTGATCGAATGAGCACAGACCGATTTATTTTCATTAGAAGATGAAAAATATACTTATATTATAAGGATTAAAAGTGCATCTTTTTTTACGAGCAATATTTGCAGTTGCGAGCGCAGCCGAGCGAATGCAAAATTGCGAGTTAAAATAGGCACTTTTAATCCGAATAATATATACTATTTTTTTTCCAACCAAGTCAAAATTAC
Source organism: Propylea japonica (assembly GCA_013421045.1). Lineage (NCBI taxonomy): Eukaryota > Metazoa > Arthropoda > Insecta > Coleoptera > Coccinellidae > Propylea > Propylea japonica. Next base: position 53,236,245 of record CM024240.1, read on the forward strand.
AATAAATTGGTTTTAGTGAAAAATCGTTCATAATTTGGTTATGAATTTGAACACAGAATCATGACGTGATTGTCAAGTAGACTTCAAATGCATTTACAAGGATTAAAAGTACCGTTTTTAATCCTAGGATTAAAAGTGTTGCTAAGTACGAGTGAATTTTTGTACGGTAAGAAAATCTATGACTTTTGCACCTGAAAAGAGTACAAAAATGTCAACATTTTTTTATGGTTGGAGAAAAATAGAATTTATTCATCTCCTCCCAACTTTATTCGAGACATTTTCAAAACGATAGGTTATAAAAAAAGTGGTCAATAGGGCGTTTGTAGAGAATTGATCTCTATCTTTACTAATATTATACTTAAACCCATATTATAAAGAGGACAGATTTGTATGTTTGTGCGTTTGAGGGTTTGATACGAGTTTACTCATAAGCTACTAGAGATTTCAATAATTATTTCACCCTCAGAATGCTACACTATCCTGAGTAACATAGGCTATACTTTTCACCCGAGAAATTTAAGGAAACCTACTATAACTTCAATGATAATAATATGAGTACCAAAATCAGCCATGATGAATACATTAAAAGATATGCAGGTTGAAGATGAAATCGCATCAAATGTCTCCGGGTAGGCACAAGGCGGCTAGGAGATGGTACTTAAGTGTGAGGGATGTTTTGTATGAATGTATTTTGGATTGCCTATGACCGTATGTTTATGACCACACATCAGATCAACAGATGGCGCTGAAGTCGTTATTCAGGTTATTCATCTACTCTGCAACTAACGGCTCGATCGAATTGAATGAATTTTTGTGTATACAGAACAACGTCTGTTGGGTCTGCTAGTACCTAATAAGATAACAGGAGAGACCAGATCGCTTTATGATGCTAAAGTAGAAGAAAAATTGAAGTACATTTTTGATCAACAAAGTTTACTTTAGCACATAGAAATGTTTTGAAGATGAAATTATAATGGATTGATTTTTGTGTTGATTTTATTTTTTGGCCCATCATATCAACTACAATCTTTAAAATTTGACATGCCCGAGACCGACTCCTATTATGTAGGAATAATGTATTTATTTTTGGCGAACAAAAATATCTATCATTCTATCTAAACTTTTTTTTCGCTTCTGTGACATCTCGTGATGTACTTGGAAAAACTAGGAGGAAATCGTAACAATTGCGTTATATGTTATGATGAACATATCTCGACGAACTTCTTGTTGATACGCTCTCCGAAATTTATAAATTAGGGATTACCGTTCTGAACACTTACTGTAACTAAATTCGTTTTATTTCGAATTTATTTTTTTATCTTCATACTTTGTGGGTTCAAAATATAAAGGTTAATTCATCTCCATTTCAAATCTTATCGACTGAACATCATACCAAGTGGTGACAGATTCGATGCTCACCACTACTATATTCCAAACTTTAACAGATATAAATTATATTTCTTCACAAACTAGTTTCCTTTTTGCTTTCAATATGGCGTCATTCCATTTTTATCGTGAAAAATCTTAAACTCACAATATTCTGAAATCGTTTATTTCATCTATGGTTTACTACCGATTTCAATGAAATCATTAAATCGTTCATTGTTATGGTCATTTAATGAAATGGCACAATTTATATTTGAATCGGCCTCCTAGATTCAAAGATACGATTCACATCTTTTTTTCTTATGACAGTCATATTGAAGTTTTCACTGAAAAATCAATAATATCTCTAACACTTGACTCAGTTTATTCAATTTGGTATCGAAAAGTGAATTTGTGACGATATTTATGAATATACCTTCAGTCATAAGAAGTAGCCTAGCAACAGGCGGCTAATGTGAATACTTTACATGTCGAATTTATTATCTAGTCAGTAGTGATATCGCTTCATGACGTTGATTGTAACGTTATATTTTTACCAACTTAAAACATTTACTGAAAAGTGATTACATTTCTCTCTCACTTTGCCATTCTTATTTTTATTCTGGATTTTCAAGATCATTCTATTTCGTAACTTTTTCGTTATAATTCATAGTTGATGATCGCGATTCGCGATCTCGTAAAGCAGATACAAGTTCTGGAAATAGCTCCATGGCAAATAAATAGAAGTTTTCGGGTCTGAATCTACACAAGACATCATCTGCAATTGATATATGATGTCATAAAAATACTTTCGGAAATTACATAATCATAATGTCGGAATATCACCCACATAATTCGGGTAACTCAAAAGAAGCTTACCCATATTTCTGATTAGTGCCATTCGAAAAAGACCAGACATCAATAACAAAGTACCTAGCCCGAAATTTTCCATTCCACTTCATAAACGATCATTTCATTTGATGTTGTTTTGGTTCTAGAATAATTAATTTCGAATGCAGAAATCAATAATGAAACCCAATTTGTTATTTGGGTTTAAATATACTATTCCTAGGAATCGGACAGTTATATCGAATTCCAGCCTGCGAATCACATCATTTCGAATATTTCAGAATTGATTTATAAGACCTCAAAATGCTCTTAACTGTTCAAATTATGATGAAAAATTTGAAAAAGTACTGACGTTCATATTGGGAAAAGTATAAATCCAATTTGAATATCCTGGGGGATATTGGTTTAATTCTATTAATTCATAAATTCATTATTTATCTTTAAATCTTAAACCTACCCTGGAAATTTCGAGTTTTAGAGTCGTTTAATTCGTAGTTTTTCGTGTTAACTGTCGGCCGTATGCTAGAATATAGAATTTTTTTGAACGAATAGACAAAATTCTGGAACGAGCCGTAATCATGTCGTGGAAGTCTGTAAGTCCAAAAAGACTATTTTTGTTTATGTTGCTCACAATATTTTTAAAAACCATGTGAAATAACAATATCACTGTTGATTTCCATATCTAATTGTAAATCACGAATCAGTTTTTGACTACTCACTTCATATGATGTTTAAGCAGTTATTTCGTTGCAATGATAATGATGAAAAATATTTAGGAAAAGCCCTGAGAAGGAGCTTTTGAGCCCTCGTTCGTTTGTGGAGCAATAAGATTATAACCTAAAAATTTTACAATCGGAATAATATTCTAGAAATTATTCGAAAATTATACTCTTAAAAAATTTTCATTTTATGGTTCTAATGAATTTTCGATGGTTCCGTCAACACCATGGCAAGAAAATTTTGCATCAAAATTATGTCAATCTTCATTCAAAAAATAATTTTCACTTGAATCGGATATCTTTTTATGGAAATATGAAGTTTCTGCTTTTCAATATTCGAATTGAATTTTCTATGCTTCTGTGTACACTATCGCAACAAAATTTTGCACGAGGCTTATTATGAGCATCTTGCATGTGGCCGCAATGTTTCATTTCGATTGGTTCCGTTTTGTCTGTATATTCACAAAACATTCACTCGATTCGGATATCCTTTGATGGAAGTATAAAGATTTTTTTTCAATATTGCAATTGAATTTTCTATGGTTCTGTTAACACTATGGCCACAACATTTTGCATGAACATTTAGTATATCAATCTTCACTCACAAAACAAATTTCACTCGAATCGGATATCTTTTTATGGAAATATGAAGTTTCTGCTTTTTTGCACATTTCAGTTCGATTGGTTTGTCTGAGATATAGAGGAATCATTAGTTTGAATGGCCATATTTAAGGGAACACCCTGTACGATTTGGGTGGTTAACGAACTTAACTGAGCCATTTGAAAACCGAACTCACACTGAAAATTTCAAGTCTCTACATAATATCTTCGAAAGTCATCGTGCTAACGGCCGAATTCGTCATCAGGGAGTCGAACCCTATCGTTTGAGACTATTTTCGGTTCAAAATTCGAAAATCACACACATTTGGGCAAAACGATATAGCACTCGTTTATGTAGAACGAGCGCTGAAAAACGCACTGGACCTTTACTGCATATAACGTTGAAAAGTTGTTTATTCTGTGAGGATTTTGGAAAAGTAAACTGCGAGCGATAACCTTCTTCAAAGAAAAATATGTTTTTGTGAAAATCTAATTTCGTCACTTTTCCCGAAAATCCTTTCATTTTCAACATTCTGCTGTAAATTATTGAATAATTATATCGGAAAATAACTTATGAAGTAAAATTATTCATTACTTACAATGTTATGCGTACAGGAGCTTCAATATCAACGAGTCTGTTGTGAAGTCACTTTATAAAAATCAGAACTATGAACAATGTGGTGAAAAAATAATTCACAATTTTATCAGAGCAAACGTTCGAAATGACCATCCATTCGCGATTACATGCCCCCAGAAGAAGAAATGATATTTTCGAAGTATTCTTCTTAGTTTCTGTCCGCTATTTTGCCTGCATAAATACGAAAGAGATACTTCAGCTCCACCTCATCTCATAAAGAATTCGAATAAATTTCATACTTTACATCGAAGAGTCAAGTACCAAATGGACATCTGATCAACAGATTTATTTTTTGGTTTCAAAATTATAGTAAGTATTGATATTTCTGTGGACTTTCAGTGTTCAATATGAAAATAATCATCTATACTGCATTCCCCGATCTCTTTTGCATAATAGACGCAAAAATTGCTCTCCACTTAATTGAAAACGTGATCCCAGGGAGTTTTTCAGCTCTGAAATAGCAACTAACTTCAGAGTAATATATTATCGAATAGGGAAATTTACGATAGCTGGATTTTATGGTTCCAACTGAAAGTTTTAATATCGACGTTTGCGACAGTATTATAACGAACGCTGTTTTATGATATGGTTTCGAAACAAAGGTATGCTGAATAACATTTTATTTTAATACTTGGCTAATCGTTATTAACGAATATGATATAAAGCCTAAAGTCTATAAATTTTTAACAAGATTGCACACCCCCCTTTTTAATAAGGTTGATGAATCATAAAATGTGATAATAATTAAATTTCATGATGCATTAAATAAGCCAAATTGAAAGTGTGGGTGTAAAATGATTTCCATAACCTAAATTTATAGACCTACTAAACCCAATAGAAATCCATTCATTTCAAAACCATGGCGATACATTGTAAATGAGGCAGTAACTATGATATAAATAGAGATTGATCGATAACTGTAGGGTATCTAAATAGAAACGTGATGTATAATATACAGGGTGTTTCATCATAAACTGGACAAACATATATTTTCGTGTAGAGGACATCGGGAGAATCATTTTTGCCTTATACAATATATCCCATTTTCGAAGCATAAGCGAGATACAGGGTGTCAAACGTCATTTTTGAGCCAGATTCTTATGAGTGTGGTCAGTTATGTATAACACTTGGTGTAATGGTTTTTGGTCGAATCTCAATATTTTTGGGTCCTCTATTCAGAAAAGTTGACGAACTCCGAATAAAATTTACAAAATGCCTGCAATGTTCCAAAATTTTTTTTGCGGTTGTCAAATTGACTTTTATTTTCTGAATGAACATAATTTTCTTAGAATTTCTGTGAAAAAGTTATTTCAAAAATCGAACACAAATTTTTTTACATGTCTACAGCGATGAAAAAATTTCACTCGAAATGGAGGAAATTTTGTACAATTATTGTACTTCTTGAATTATCAATCATGAATATGAAAACAGAATTGTGAAATATCGAACGGTTTCGTTACTACAGTAATTCAAATGTTTCGTTCAGACCTCTGAAATATTGAAAATAAAATTGTTTTGGGTTCTAGAATCAAAATAATTAAATTATTGGCATGTTTAAACATTCTAGATGAATTTATAAGAACAAAATCAGTAAAACTTAGTTGGGACTCGAAACGACGTAGGAATTAAATAGGGAAATGGCACTGTTCTAAGGATATTAATATTCGTTGCCGGGCAACAGTAGTTCGTAGTTCATAGAGTTGGACTGGTATTTTAATTTCAGTGAATATAATTTAGCCAGTAGTCAAACTCTATGAACTACGAACTACCGTTGCCTGGCAACGAATATTAATATCCTTAGAACAGTGCCATTTCCCTATTTAATACCTACGTCGGTTCGAGTCCCAACTAACTTTCACTGATTTTTTTTGTATACATTCGTCTAGAATGTTTGGACATGTCAATAATTTAATTATTTTGACTCTTGAACTCAAAACGATTTTTTTTCATTATTTCAGAGGTCTGAACGAAACATTTGAATGACCGTAGTAACGAAACCGTTCGATATTTTACAATTCTGTTTTCGTATTCGTGATTTTGATAATTCAAGAAGTACAGTTGTACAAAATTTCATCCATTTCGAGTGAAATTTTTTCATAGCTATAGACATGTAAAAAAAATTTGTGTTCGATTTTTGAAAAAATTTTTTCACAGAAATTCTTAGAAAATTGTCTTCATTCAGAAAATAAAAGTCAATTTGACAACCGCTAAAAAAAATTTGGAACATTATAGGTCTTCCGCCATTTTGTAATTTTTTTTTCGGAGTTCGTCAACTTTTCTGAATAGAGGACCCAAAAATACTGAGATTTGACCAAAAACCGTTACTTAATGGTAACTGACCACACTCATAAGAATCTTGCTCAAAAATGACGTTTGACACCCTGTATCTCGCTTATGCTTCGAAAACGGGATATATTGTATGAGGCAAAATGAGTCTCCCGATGTCCTCTACACGAAAATATATGTTTGTCCAGTTTATGAAACACCCTGTATAATATATGTATATAAAGTTCTTCCTATTTTTATGTACCTATATGAACACCACACTTGATTATATACGACCCAAAAGGTGCGGAAATTGATAATCTTCTAAAAAAAGTCCCGACAAAATGTCATCGAATTAACGCCAGTCATTGCCGTAAAAGCACGCAGCATGACTTCACGGATATTTTCCAAAAGCAGACACCATAACTTACTTTCCGCATCACTGGAGCATGAAATAGCCTGACCAAATCCTTCTAGCTTAAAATATTTCTATTTTCAAGAGAAAATTTTCAAGAGAAAATTCACCAAACTTTCCATAAAGCTGAGGTCAATGTCACAGGCCTGTCATTAAGGATATCTTCTCCAACCCCTTTCTATGAAGAGGTATTATTTACCTCAATTTCAACCTGAATCTAAAATCTCCAACCATAAAATGAGACATTTACCAACTAAGTCAAAGGTCATGGCTTTTTTCGCAAAACGGTGAGAATCACATAAAAACTATAATATAGGATAATATCTCTTAATTCTTTCATGTGTGAGTTTATAAGCTTCGTCAGCAGCGAGAGGCCTCGAATATATGTTATTATTGAATCTGTACCCTTTATGTTTTTGTGAATTTCACTCGGGCACTTTGAAAAGTGTGTTGAACATATGCGCTACTCTCCAATCATTCAATAATTTTGAAGTGGAGGGTTGACTAACTGCAATATTATGACCTTTCCAAAAATTTTCGCTAAGCTGACAAACAATTACCGCGATCGTTCAGTCAAAGAAAGTATATATTTTTTCAAGGGACAAAAACCTATAAACTTCTCAAAAATCGATTGTCAAAATGACTATGGATTTATTAAGTCAAAAACCAAGCGCTTTCGGTCTAATCAAAGACCATCACCAGGGTTTTCCTGGAAGGGTGAATGAGGATGTATCATAATAACAAAGTTACTACTGTGTGAATTTAACTTCCCTGAATTTGATCTCACTCATAAACTTTCCTTACCGAAATATACTCTATCCCAAGATTGCTTTGTTTTCAACGAGACATTATTTAGACAAATTGAAGGAGTGGCCATGGGCAATCCTCTACCCCCTTTTTTGACTTTCTTGGGAGAAAGTTTAATATAATTATCCAAAGCAGATGGTCCGCTGGTACAGATTGATGACATCTTTGTTATCTTGGATGGATCTCCCGATGATGCCCACACCTTGCTCAGTTTCATGAACGGCATTCATCCCAACATTAATTTTACTCTAGAACTAAAAGTTGATAGAAAAATTAATTTTATGGACCTCTTCATCTCCAGACCAAATAACGGTTTCTTCTTCTTCTTCTCTGTGCGGTACCTTACCGGCCGAACTGGGGCCTAGTGGCCCATTGTTCACCCGCATCGTTCTATAGAGACTCAGCTCCTCAGACACGAAGACAGAAATGTCGCGAGCCTGCCAGGAGTGGTCCCTCTCACCATAGGAATAGAAGGTGTTGGATTTCCTAGGTGTGTTGACCTTAACTCGGTTTCCACAGTTGAACAAAATATGCTCAACCGTTTCATCAGTACTCCTGCACCACCGGCATAGGGAGCAGCTCGTCAATCCCATTCTCTTCAAATGCTTGTTGAACAGGTGACCAGTCAATGCGCCAGTCACCAGACCGAGTTGTTTCCTCTCCAGCAGCAGAAGCCTATTGACCTCAGATCGCGAGGACGGTCTCTCAAATAACGGTTTACTCCAGTTCGGAATACAGAGTGAGTCTTTGAGTTGTATATATATTTTAACCGTAGATTCCTGTGGTCGAAAGGAACACTTTCTTCCTTTGCCATCTTTTCCGAATTGGCTCCGTTGAAAAGGTACAGGCTGTTGAATATCAATAGGAGAAATCAATGTTTTATTATATCTCGCAAACCAATCCATCGAATGGAATGATTTTCATTTCAACCACATTCTACTTTTTTGCGAAAATGGCCATTATATTCCTTAAAAATACCAGAAATTCAAGGAACCTTACTCTTGAAAGTGAGTTGAATATTATTTAGTGAATATTTGGCGATTGTGGAAAACATCAAGTTATTTCAAAATCAAAAATGAGAATGTCTGTGAAATTCCGAGAATTGGGTTAATTTGCAGAATGCAACTCTGTTCAGATAGTAGGAGAGCTGGCACGAATTTTAGGGTAGGTATTTGAGGCAAGCTGAAAACTTGTCAAATACCTCTCCTATTATATCCCAACTCGAGATTGCAGATCTGGCTGGTGAGTAGCGGGGCTAAATCAACCCCTACATTTTTAATGGCCTGGCAGGTAGAAAGCCCTACCGAAATGATCTGTCTTTTTGGGAATCTTATTTTTTAGTTATATGTAACACTCCATTAAAATTTCAAGCTGCCTCAAAAACATTTTTTTATAATTGTTTGCAAAATATTTTTGCACGCGTCTAGCAATGTTAAAACCCCGATTGAATTATTTGGCTTATTTTTTTTAGTATTTATAAAGCATTACACTCCAATAAATATAAATTGCGTATTGCCTCAAATATATTTTTGGGAAGAAAAAAAAATATTTTTAAAAATGTAGGGGTTGATTTAGCCCCGCTACTCACCAGCCAGGTCTGCAATCCCGAGTTGGGATATAATAGGAGAGGTATCTGACAAGTTTTCAGCTTGCCTCAAATACCTTCCCTAAAATTCGTGCCAGCTCTCGGACTAAGAGGATTCACAGAATTCAATGTTCCTCGCGGTGACATATTATCTGAAAGTTAAGAATGGATCTATCTAATTCTTTATTGGGAATGATTGGTAAGCGTAATATAAAAACGGTCAATTTAAATCAACTATAAAAGAAGTCATTGTAAGAATTCCGCAACGAATAGGAAGGTACGAAATAACAAAGTTGAAACTACAAAATCCATACCATTTAGTTATGACATAGTTATGACCAGGTTCATCATACAGTTATTATTATCGACTTAAGCCTATTAGCGTAGAAAGGATGTGATTTTTCACACCCCCTAGCAATCAGCTATCACACTCCCTACTAAGGGGAACATACACTCATCCCGGATAGCAAGTATCAGGGGGATTGAGCTCTGAGGACTTCGGTGTTCTTCTCCTGGGCCCTGGGTTGTTCGTCCTTCGTTGCTTGGTCCTGGATTTCTCGGTTGATGTCCTGGTAGTTGGTCTTGCAATATTTCCCTCCATGGTTGTTCCTGGTGTCCATCGTGACCTACAAATTTCCTTACCGTTCTAGCAATACCGAGAAGTACTGCTTTTTGCATTACTTTGTAGAGGTTTTCATCCAAATCTAGCTCCTTTAGGTTGGATTTGAGGCTCTTAGGTATAATTCCTGTCGTTGATATGAGAATGGGAAATTAAGTTTGTAAGTACCGTGCGATCCCAGTATAGCCTGTAATGGTGGTTCTCCAGTATTACTTCAGGCTGATACTTATAATATGGAATTGTTTTGGACTGCAGAATCTTCAGTTGGATGGCGAGTTCCTGATGAAGTATTTTACAAACTGCATCATGTCGATTCTTATATTCATTTCCAGCAAACATTTGGCAGCCTCCTGTAATATGTTGGATTGTTTCTGATGTTTAGCATCCGTTGCGGCATTTATCGTCGGTGGCTCCTATCCTTCATGATATATTTCTGATAGTTTTTAGTTTGCACTACTTGATCTTGAATGGCAAGGAGGAAACCTTCTGTCTCAGGAAACAATCTTACAGAAGTCAGCCAGTAGTTCGACGCAGGAATGTCGACATGTTCCTGGGTGACCTCGTTCAGGTGTCTTCCATGTAGGGGCTTTTCTCTCCATCTTTGAATTTTATCACTATCCGTCTGTGTGGTGTTCTCATGAGGATGCTCGCTTAGTAGTAGAGCTGTTGAACTATCTGCTTCAATCAGTATCTTATGTAAGTCCGATGTGTTTGACTTGTCAACAAAGTAATTCCTTAAGTTGTTTATCTGTTCAGCCGCCATTTTCTTTATGTCCACAAAGCCTTGCCCTCCTTGGGTTCTAGGAATCGTTGTTCTTTCAACACTGCATTTAGGATGATGTTTGTTGGCCTTCGTACAGAGTGTTCTCATTTTGCGTTGGAGACGATCGAAATCTGTATTACTTAGGTGAGAACTGAGCAAGCGTAGGTGTTAACAACTTTTGTGAGATTTCTGCTGTTCAGTTTGGTTTTCAGAACACTCCTCATTCTTCTGGTAAACTCTGGAGTTAGTTCGTCCTTCATCACTCGTTGGTCTATCCTTTGACATTGTTTCATACATAGGTATTTGTATAGATCACCTGCCAGCATTGCCTTAATTTCTTCTCCGTTAGATAGGGTGAGAGGTGTTTGTTGGATTTTCCGTCCTGCTATATTAAGGGAACGACATTTGTCCATTACAAAGTTCATGCAGACGTCTTTGGAAAACTCCTCCACAAGTCGTGAAGGCACTCTAGTTGGTCTCTACTTGCTGCAAACAATTTCAAGTCATCGACGTATAAAAGATGTTTTATCAACATGTTGCGTGTGTTACCTTTCAGGTTGAATTCCTTTCTGGAGGATTTTAAAATACATGTTAACGGGTTCATGGCCATACAGAACCACAATGAATTATTATTATTATATACACCAATCAAAGTATCCATAATATACAGTTTCCAAACATATCTCTTCGTATCAGTGCTGATTGGGATCATACACATCAATCAATTCATAAGGCATCATTTTCATTTTCTCGTAATAATATAATAAGGCACTTATAGTCAGACGAATTATTCTGACTTGATTAACTTCTGCAATCATAACATAACTAACTGAGATGTTTGAAAGTAACAAACTCATAAATCCTGTTCAGTTCCAAAGACATATAATGTTTTTCAACTGAACATGAAAATGTTCAGTTCAGAATCATAGAATTACATGTAGGTTGTTTGAATTTGAATGTAAAAGAGTTTTTTTCTAACCACTATTAGATAACATTCTATGAGTCTGCCCAAGGAATTCTGTCATGGACCTATAATACTAACAGGACGTCGAACTTCCTTACTGTCACGTAAAAAAAAAGTGAGGCAAATGGCCGCCATTTGCAGTTTGGGGTGAACCACAAATATTTTGATGTTTTATGCCATTTGTGCTCGAATTTTGATTGAAACATAGACGTTCCTTTGAAAGAAGTGATGAAAAACGAACTCTATATATTAGTGTTCTGTGAACTCTGACATTTCGGTCTATTAAAATTATAAATATTTTCGATTCTTGTGATTAGTTATTAAACAATATTGGTAATCCTATCATTTTAATTCGTTGAAATGAAATGAATAAAGGAATATTGGTAATTCTAATATTTCAATTCATAGAAAAAGTGACAACTCTCAAATTCACCCCAAACTGCAAATGGCCGCCGTTTGTCTCAAAATTTTTGACAGGTTCGCCATCTAGTTAGTATTATAAATCTATGAATTCTGTTAGTAAGTTCACCGAGAAATAATATCTGCTTCATTTGAAAGGTAATGTCATAATCGGAAAACTTTCATTGAAGATGTGATAAACAACAATGAGTAATAATAATTACATATGTAGGTACTGAAAGTGAATCTCAAAGATGCTAGCTGGATTTTTCATAATCGAGAAAGGATTGAAATCAATAGAAAATATTCAACGTTTGTCGCCAAGAAGAAGTTTATAATAACGTATTCGTTGTTAATGAATACTACTTTTTTCTCCGAATTGAATGGAAAGAGTAAATTCACGCTCATTTCAATGATATACGTACCTATAGATTCTCAGTTCAAAGATTTGAATGGTATATTGGTATATCTTATGCCCGTTATGTTCCGTTTCCCAGGGGCGGCATAGCTCATTATGAAAATAAAAATAAATAAAATAAAAAAAATAAAATGGCAAAATCTTTAAATCTAGGCTGAATTGGAAAAAAGTGTTTCTTTTGACCTCAAGAATCTACGATTAAAATATATGTACAAATCAAAGACTCATTCTCTATACAGGAAGCCTACACAAACAGACCACATCATTCCAGCACATCTACATCATCCAAAAAACCATAAATTGGCGTCTTTACGTTGCTATATCCACAAGACCCCCAACGTGCCCCTTTCCGAAGATAATCAAGTAAAAGGATTCAGCATAATAAAACAAATAGTTATTAATAATTAATACACCCCAAGTTTAGTAGACCGACTTCGCAACAACATAATGTCCAGATGACCAGCCTATTGTTCTATACCGGAGATATTTCTTTCTTTCCTATTTAGGACATTTTTCTAATGCCATTTCACGCACACTTGTATTTCAATTAATAGAGTGAAAAGTTTACAGTGTAGTAGTGGCATCTGTAGGTTTGGATGTAACTATTGTTATGTCTCATACGTTGGACAGACGAGAAGAACATTGGAGGTCAGAATACAAGAACACTTGAACAGGCCTCAGTCATCAGCGTTTGGGCACCAACTGAAGTTCATAAATCATTCATTCAGCTCTAACTACAATTTCAAGATCCGCCATAGACTCTAAGCAAATAGCTATAACATTAAATTAACCCTTTAGATATAGAGTGCGTGAATTGCCTTCAAACACTAATTGCATAAACACTCAACACTCAAGTAAACTTAAATCTGAATAATAGTTTTACTCCGCCATTTAAGAGTTTGATTTAACTCTTGACGTCCTTGTCATGTGTCCTCTTTGTTTGTTGCCAATTATTGTTCGAAATATTTTCATTTGTGTTATGGTTTCGAGATTCCGCCTAGATAATTACGCCTATGTTCAATTTAATGCTCTTTTCAAATATCTAAATCAAATTCCAAAATTATGATATACTGGGTGTTAAAACTCAGCTTGAAAGAAGTCCCATATTTTTCAAATACAGACCTGGACTAATTAGGGGATTTAAATATAAATCGATTCACCTGCGTTACATATCCTTTTCATTTATTTCCTTTTTTAGTGTTCCGGTTAGGCAACAATTTTTTCAATACCAATTTGCTCATGACAAATTAGTGCAAAGATTTTTGCAGGAGCATTTTATTTTAATTAAAATTTTTTGATTTTTTCTGTTTCATAGACTGGGAGTGACAACCTAAAAAATTTTTTTGGAAATGCAGAATCTTCCCAGATTAGATTTCAATCGATATCGTTCCACCCAAATGTCTTTAATTTTCGAATTTTGGGCCGAAAATTGTCTCAAACGGAAGGGTTCGATTCCCTGATGATGAATCAGTGGTACAAATTTCGTGGCGTCGTCCAGCCGTAAGCAGGATAACTTTCGAAAGGATTGTACTAGAGATTTGAGTTTTTCAGAATTAGTTCAGTTCCCAAATGCCGCGGTTTAATTTGTCAACCAGCCATATTGTACAGGGTGTTCCGTAAAATATTGAATTTTTGTTCCTCAATATCTCAGAGAGAACCAAACCAATCGAAATGAAATTCTGCGGCCACATGCAAAATAAGACTCATCCAAAATTACGTGGTCATAGTGTTAACAGAACAGTGGAAAATTCAGTTGGAATATTGAGAAGGAAAATCTTTATATTTCCATAACAAGATTAGAGATTCGATTATGAACATCTTGCATGTTGCCGCAAAATGTCATTTTGATTGGTTTCGTTTTGCATGAGATATTGAGTAACAAAAATTTTGAAGGGCCTTCCTTATGGAACACCCTGTACGATTTGGCTGTTTAACGAACTTAACCGCGGTATTTTGGACGACCCATAGACCTAATAAGAATGGACACCGCGTGAGAAAGAGAGGTCACTTGGATGAATGTGATGGAGCTATTGTGGGCAATGTCATACTTGTTCTATGGGCAATGTCAGTTGAATTATATTCAACGCATCAACTCCTTGTGGGCAAAGCATAGACCTAATAAGAATAGTAATTAAAGATCTATGGGGCAAAGCAAAGTCTGTGGTCACATAAATATTTGTTTACATCTTCCATATGATTTTGACAAGTTGTCCACAAACTTGCTTCATCTTTTTCTTTTCTATAAGATCGCATATGTCTTTCTCTCACCACTGTAGCCAAGTGTTCGATCTTTTGTTAGGTGACGTGATTCTGCATCCATAGTAATTATAGATCTATGGGACGACCCCACAGACAAAATTGAATTTGACCACGAAATCGTCATCAGGGAGCCAAACGCTATCACCATTTCAGTCTCAAAATTCAAAAATTACAGACATTGGGCCAAACGATATAGCTCTCCTTCAATCAGAACGAGCGCACTAAAAACGGCACAACCAATTTTACTTTTAGCCACATCGCTGGATACGTAATGAAATCATCTGTCTTCCATCCCAGAAAAATGAGAAAATCAAAAATCTATAGCCAGGTTTCATTTCTCCTTTTTAAGTTTCACTTTTATTCCTGAACACTTTTCAATATAAATTCATACTGTAACAGACAGTGGCTGAAATGCAGCATTTTATGGAAGTAACAAAATTTAGGTCTCACAAATTGAAATGTAAATTAGTAGAACATATAGCTAATAATCGTTTAACTGATACTATGGGTCATTCGAGTAACCATGTCGTTTATGAAGTTTATTACAATTATACGGATCATCAAATTTAACACTAAACTTTTTTCAGTATGCACAGTATTTTCCATGCTGCAGTTTGATAGGCGTTGGCTGTTCATTGTGTATCCATTAATATCCTTATTATAGCACTGTTTGATTGTTTTTAAAAATGAAATGATTAATTATCAGTTATTCAGTTCAATGCATCAATGGAAAATATAATGGAGAAAATATCAAGGAAAATTGGTAAAACTGACCAATCTCCTGATAAAAAGCTCTTGCGTTGAATTTCTTGCTTTCCAGCAGGGGCGTTATTTCCATCAACACACAACACAATAACTTTTCGGTGATAATTTTAACGATGAAGAGAAATTATATAAATAATTTCGTTCGGTTTAAGTCAGCCTTAGCATACTATCATATGTTCCCCTCGTCCTCGAGACGGTGAACATCAATTCTTCTCTCTCTCTTCCGTCCCTCTCATATGGTCAGTTTCAACATATATAGGACGGAAAAGGGAAAAATGGGAAACTGCACTGAATTATCACCAAAATAAAACATAACAAAATAAGAATCGTACAAGCACTATGTAAACAACATCAGATTTGGGGGCGATCTAACAAAACTATTGCCGTGTTATTTATTTTGAGTTGCAGGTTGAATATAAAATATGAATACAGTTTTCGCTTCCAAATGTGGGGTCCCACGATAAATTTAAATCATTAATTTACCTATGAAGTATCAAACACGAATATGTTGGTGAAAATACTTTTTTCGGCAACCGTCCGGGAAGTGGATACATTGTCTGAGAAAGTAGCACTTCTTGGAAGTAAATATGCAGTTGATCACCTCATAGCAACGAAATAACTGCTGGCAGTTCATATGAAATAAGTTGTCAAAAGTTCATTTGTATAGAAATTTAATTTTAATTATTTTTTTAAATTTAAGATATTTCAACGCGTGAGAGGTGCGATGGTTCCTCAAATTAACATTTCTTGATTTCAGGAAATATTTCGAGTTTTTTTCCTAAAATGATCATTATTCAGTTTTTCTTGTAGACTTATTACATTCGAGCACATATTCGGAAAGAGCAATAAAGTTGCTATAAAATAGGAGACTGTGTGTGCAGAAACAACTCTTATTGTGAGCGTGGTGAGGAGATGAATATCTCGATAATTAGTCCTATTTTTCCAATGGTTTTTTTAGATGAAAAATTAATATTTATGCACACGTTTTCTTTTCAGTAAAAAAAACCTCATTTAGTGTACCTTCGAATGACATATCGATTTTTGTGCTAGCTGCACATCCTTTGCCATAATATCATGGCTAACATGATAACAACAAAAAAGTCTGAAAATTGCGAACCTAAATTTGCTCTTTTTTGAAGCTCTTCGTTATCGAATTTCAAAGTAATTTTATAAATCTCATCAATTCATCTTGAATCGAAATAATAACGAAGAAATGAAGCTCCTTCTTCAATACATTTGACACATTGTTTTGGTACTAAATCTACAACTCTGCGAATTTCTGCACAACACATTTTTATTTTGTTGATGAGATCCTTCGGAGTCTATAAGCAAATTAGATATACTCTCTATTTCAAAGTATTTTCCTCGGTGGCGATCTTGACCGTATCTTCAAATCCATTGTATCGCAATATACAGGGTGTTTCATCATAAACTGGACAAACATATATTTTCGTGTAGAGGACATCGGGAGAATCATTTTTGCCTTATACAATATAACCCATTTTCGAAGCACAAGCGAGATACAGGGTGTTAAACGTAATTTTTGAGTAAGATTCTTATGAGTGTGGTCAGATATGTATAACACTTAAAGTAAAGGTTTTTGGTCAAATCTCAGTATTTTTGGGTCCTCTATTCAGAAATGTTGACGAACTACGAAAAAAAATTACAAAATGGCGGAAGACTTGCAATGTTACCAATTTTGTTTTGCGGTTGTCAAATTGACTTTTATTTTCTGAATGAACACAATTTTCTAAGAATTTCTGTGAAATTTTCTTTTCAAAAATCGAACACAATTTTTTTTTACATGTCTACAGCGATGAAAAATTTTCACTCGAAACGGATGAAATTTCGTACAATTGTGCTTCTTGAATTATCGATCACGAATATGAAAACAGAATTGTAAAATATCGAACGGTTTCGTTTCTACAGTCATTCAAATGTTTCGTTCAGACCCCTGAAATAATGAAAAAAAATTTGTTTTGAGTTTCAGAATCAAAATAATTAAATTATTGGCATGTCCAAACATTCTAGATGAATTTTTTAAAAAAATCAGTGAAACTTAGTTGGGACTCGAACCGACGTAGGTATTTAATAGGGAAATGGCACTGTTCTAAGGATAATAATATTCGTTACCAGGAAACAGTAGTTCGTAGTTCATAGAGTTTGACTAGTATTTGAATTTCAGTGAATGTAATTTAGCCAGTAGTCAAACTCTATGAACTACGAACTACCGTTGCCTGGCAACGAATATTATTATCCTTAGAACAGTGGCATGTCCCTATTCAATACCTACGTCGGTTCGAATCCCAATTAAGTTACACTGAATTTTTTTTTATAAATTCATCTAGAATATTTGGACATGCCAACAATTCAATTATTTTGATTCTAGAACTCAAAACAATTTTTTTTTCATTATTTCAGAGGTCTGAACGAAACATTTGAATGACTGTAGAAACGAAACCGTTCGATATTTTACAATTCTGTTCTCATATTCGTGATCGATAATTCAAGAAGTACAATTGTACAAAATTTCATCCGTTTCGAGTGAGTTTTCCTCATCGCTGTGGGCATGTAAGAAAAAAATTGTGTTCGATTTTTTAAAAAAAATTTCACAGAAATTCTAAGAAAATTGTGCTCATTAAGAAAATAAAAGTCAATTTGACAACCGCAAAAAAATTTGGAACATTGCAGGTCTTCCGCCATTTGGTAATTTTTTTTTCGTAGTTCGTCAACATTTCTGAATAGTGGACCCATAAATACTGAGATTTGACCAAAAACCGTTGTATGATGCAAAATGATGATGCAAAAAATTCTCCGGATGTCCTCTACACGAAAATATATGTTTGTCCAGTTAATGATGCAACACCCTGTTCTCATTAAATAGATTTTGATATTACGAATATTAAGTGCTGGGCTGCCATCCATTTGAAACTAGACGTTTTATCTGTTAGACAGGTACATGTCCTCCAATATGTCTGTCAAGTTGCTCTGGATAAATCTGAAATAACTCATTTTGGAAATGAGAAACAATATATATACACTGCTCACTAATTGATAGGGATCACTTACTTGTTCTAGATTTATTTCTGAAATATTCGCTCCAAGATTATAAATTTAGTCAGATATCAGAGTATTTTCAGTTGATAATATGGTTCACTTGAGAAAAGAATGAAAAAATGGAAAGTTGGGGAGAAAAAAAGACTTTATTAGGAACACTCAAAATTCTTTGTTTGAATAACATAAAAATTTTATGATGGAACCACAAGAAGGCTGAAGTTTCGGTTAAGCTAGTAGCTAGTTTGTCTCAAGCATTCTACCCTACGAGGCATACTTTCGATCAAACGATTTATAAAATTTTGGGGCAAATTCGTCCAAATATCTCGTAAAGCGTTAGAAAGGTCCTCTAGGTTATTGATCGGTTGTTCTAAGGTTGACAATTGTCTAGACATCTCAGACCAGACATGTTCGATGCAATTCATGTCTGGAGAGCGAGCTGGCCAGTCCATCCTATCAATAGCATAAGTTTCTAGCGCTTCATTAACCAGACGACTACGGTGTGGACGTGCATTATCGTCAATTAAAATGAAATTCTCGCCCACGGCAGCCGCAAACGGAACAACTATGGGTTCAATAATCATATCGTGATATCTCTGGCTGGTCATAGTGGTGTTCTGCAGAACAACCAACTCTGTGCGTTGTTTCAAACAAATGCCTCCCCATACACATATAGAACCTCCGCCAAAAGCTGTTGTCGGTACCATAAACTGTTCTGCATACCTTCGACCTCTTTCCCTCCAAGCATCCATCGGAGTTGACCAAACGAAATCTAGACTCATCCGTAAATAAACATCGGCTTCAATCTTCAAGTGTCCAATTGCGGTGCCTCAGCCCATTGCCGTCGATGAACCCGGTGTTCCCTATTCAAACGGGGATGTTGTACCCTCCTACGTGCTCTCAAACCACGAACATGTAGTCGTCGTCTTATAGTCTGGTTCGAAATTAGAACTCCTGTTGCAACTCTCAGTGATCTATTGAGCCGCGACGCCGGGTAAGTGGGATTTCTCCTAGCATTGAGGATCAAAAGACGATCTTGGGCAGCTGTTTTACTGCGCTGCCGACCTCCCCCATGAACATAAGCTACTGAGTCGTTTTGGATGAACCTATTCCAAGCCCGACTCACGACACTTTGCGAAACATTCAACCGCCGAGACACTTCTCGCTGGGACAAACCTTCCTGTATCCACCGTATGATTTCGTCCAGTTGTACAGGAGCCAAACGTCTTCTCTGCATGACTGATAAGCTGATATTGTTCTCATTTCTTCAATTATTGTCACCTTATGTGTTTGAACGAGAGAAAAAAACAGATTCAATAACAAATACCACATTGCTTTTCACTCCACCTGTAACAGCCTACAGATAATAATCGAGTTTGTGAACAAGAGCCGATGAAGTGAGGAAGACTTTGATATAATCAACTCAAAATATCTTACTTTTTCCTTAGAGAACATATAATGTACAGCTGATATTCACGAGATAACTTGAAAAAAATACAAATGAAAAGAAGTTCATAAGTGATCCCTAGCAATTGTTGATCAGTGTAGTTCGCATGAGGTTTTTTCTCTGCCATACAATTGACCACACCACCGGATTTCGTCAAAGTGGTCACATCAGTCCTTCATATCGTATGGCCCCCGACTCTCCTGAATTATTCTGGTACCACCCTCAAAATGTTAGTCTGGTCTCAGCATCTACAGGTAACAGATGAATTGATTATTTTCATAAAATTACACTAAGATTCAATCACGAAGAGCTTCAAAATAGGGCAAATTTATGTTCGGAATTTTTAGACTTTTTCGTTATGGCGGAGAATGAGCAGCTAGCACAAAAGGTTATATTTCATTCGAAAGTACAGTAAATGAGGTATTTTTTATTGAAAAGCAAACGCGTGCTTAATTATAAATATTCCACTAAAAAAACCATTGGAAAAATAGGACTAATTTTGTTAACTTCAGAATCGTGATATTTTTCTCCTTACCACGCCAGAAATAAAAGTTTTTTCTGCACACAGACTCTTAGTAGGAGAGCTGGCACGAATTTTAGGGTAGGTATTTGAGGCAAGCTGAAAACTTGTCAGATACCTCTCCTATTATATCCCAACTCGGGATTGCAGACCTGGCTGGTGAGTAGCGGGGCTAAATCAACCCCTACATTTTTAATGGCCTGGCAGGTAGAAAGCCCTACCGAAATGCTCTGTCTTTTTGGGAATCTTATTTTTGAGTTATAAATAACACTCCATTAAAATTTCAAGCTGCCTCAAAAACATTTTTTATAATTTTTTGCAAAATATTTTTGCACGCGTCTGGCAATATTAAAACCCCGATTAAATTATCTGGCTTATTTTTTTTAGTATTTTTAAAGCATTACACTCCAACATATATAAATTGCGTATTGCCTCAAATATATTTTTGGGAAGAAAAAAAAATATTATTAAAAATGTAGGGGTTGATTTAGCCCCGCTACTCACCAGCCAGGTCTGCAATCCCGAGTTGGGATATAATAGGAGAGGTATCTGACAAGTTTTCAGCTTGCCTCAAATACCTACCCTAAAATTCGTGCCAGCTCTCGGACTATCTCTCATCGCGTAGCAAATTCATTGCGCCTTCCGAATATCTGGTCAAATTTCATGTTATTACAAAGAAAACTGAATGATGATCATTTTAGAGATAAAACTCGAAATATTTCGTGAAATCACAAAATGTTAAATTGAAGAATAACCGTTCAACATTTCGACCATGTGTTATATGACAATTTTTGTTGCAAATCACTTGTATAATCACCCCTAGAAGTTTGACCACTTTAAAAGTAGACACCCTTTAAAATTTGTTTTCTTCAACGGATGTTGAAAACGGATGACGCTACGAAATCTTCAAACCGAACAAACCCCAAATATTTTTCGTTTCTGTTTCTATCCTAGAGAGAAAATCACCATTTTTTGAAAAACCTTGTATATGCAGTGTGCGTCAAAATTATGGAACAAATTAATTTTCTCAAAAGAAAAATATTTGGCAACAAAGTCCTGAAACAGATCAATTTTTGTTTCACTTTTACCAAATTTATACGCATTTCTGAAAAAAATTTTTTGAGCCCTGTGCTATCTCCATCAACCCTTTTAATTTTTTGAATAAGGAATGCGAAATTTTAAAGAAATTTTTTTTATTTGTTAGTTCAAAGAGGTTTTCTGTATGTGTACTTTGTCATGGATCATTGACGGTACGATGGTACCTGATGAAATTTGTCACCGAATGAAAATCGACCATTACAGTTTTGTTCATGCACAACTCTCAACCCCTTCACGTGAAAAATTAGAATGCGCTTCAGATCTGATCTTAAGTAGGTAGTTATGCGATTAGTACGTTTCTACTACTGAAGTTGGAACTTTTCGATAAATAAAATACCTACTTAATATCATAACTGAAAGCATTGTTTCACACATCCTAATTTTTCACGTCAGGGGTTGATTGACTAAAGGTTGGATCTCCGAGTCTGAATTCTGATTTTCACACTGAGATTATAACTCGTTGATATTTTTCTTTATGAAGATTCCAAGTAAGACATGTCGTTTAATTCTCATCTTGATCATGTCATCCTTATACTGGAATTATTTGTATTATATTTATATGTTGTTAATTTATCCCTTTATTCTGACTACTACTGTGATATCACGTCTAGCTTTTTCATGTAACTTTTTATAACAACTGATTGCGATGTTGTCATTTTAATTCAAGCTTCTGCCGATTAATTTCAATGCAGAGATATAACCTCCTACCACTTCAATTCTCCTCTGTATTCGAATTCAATCTCCCGTTTCACACAGTCGAAAGCATTAGGATAATTCATGAAACATGCAAACGAATACATTGATGTTCAGATATTTTCGAGTTGACACATCAAAACAGAGAAGATCTCAGCCTGTTCCATCACCAGCTTTGTGATCTCAACACCCATGTTGACAGTTCCAATAGCATTTTATTCTTTCGGTTCCTTTTAATATCATTGTGAAAAAAGGTATAGGGATGTTTGATTCATTGTTTTCAATCAATTAGGAGCTTTGGTTTATCATTAGAGTCTAAGTGTACAGGGTGAGCATATTTCGATGTTTTAGCACTACAAATTTTAAACCAGGGTAGATAGACAAAATCTGATACCCACTTCTCGATCTATTTTTCTGGGAAACTTACAAGAGTATTATTCATGTTTGGCTATCTTTTTTTGTTTTCGAGTTATAAGAGAAAATTGAAAAAGTGGCGATATCGCAAAAATTCATATCTCCGCTAATACTGACGATAGAGCTCTGAAATTAAAACATTGTTGAGGTACTTTTTTGCGTTTTTTGCTCCTTTTGTTTTCGAGTTATAAGCGAAAATTTGAAAAGAGGCGCTATAGAAAAAAATTCATATCTCTGCTGATACTGATAATAGAAATTAAAATGTTATTCAGGCACTTTTTTACGTAGAATCCAGTGGCGTGCTCGTCATTTTTGCACCATTTTTAATTACGAAGCTATGACCCAAAGTTATTATAATATATAATATAATATAATATGTTTTTTTAAATGAGAATACTATATTTTTGTGCCAATTTCTGAAAGCTTCCTTTTTTCTGATTTCAAAAATATATAACATTGTATGGTCAAAAACCTATTTTCATCTGAGTCTCAATATTTTCTATGGTTTCAACTCTTGATGAATACAGAAAAATGAAGCTTTCTATAAAAAGAGCAGTCTTCTTCTGTCAATGTTAATATTTCTATGCTTTCAACCTATTTTCAGAAAATTCCAACAAGTACCATAATGAATTCATTATGGTACTAAGTACCATAATGAAATTCTATAGGGAAAACATGTCATTGTGACATGTACCATAATGAATTCATTATGGTACTAAGTACCATAATGAAATTCTATAATGAAACATGTCATTGTGACATGTCGAAAATGCAGTTTTTAATTTTTCGAAAATGTATTGATATAAATGCCATCAGATAAAATTTTGTATGTAATACGAATCATAAACAATCATTATGGCACACGCCGTGTTATCGGACTCGGCTACGCCTCGCCCGATAACATTCACGACTTGTACCATAATGATCGTCTTTATGATCCTTATTACATAAATAACTATTATAAACTCTTATATCTCAAAATGGATTACGAAATAACGAAAAGATTCACATGATCCTCCGTTTCAATCGATATACTTAGTTTTAATGAGATGGATGCAGAAGAATATTTGTATTGCTCTCCAGAATGAATACGCACAGGTGCAAGTCTATTTCAAATCGCATATGAAATATAACGCATAAGTCATCAATTTGATTAGAAAAGCAACAAAGGAAAAATATTACTCAATACGTAATAGTGATTACAATAATACGTCAGTTGGTAATAACTTAGAATGAGGATCAAGTTTCACAGAGGATGCTCAAATCATTGACCATCAGCAGCAATGCACTGATGATACAGGGACTTTATAAATGATTGTAACAGCGCAGTTGGCTTTGGATTGCAAAATACCAATCTCTAACCAATCAGAGCATAGCATGATCACAGAATTCTGTGGTTTGCATAATCCAAAGCCAACTGCGCTGTTACAATCATTTATAGAGACCCTGTACTTCTTGCGTCGTCTGAATATTGACTTGTGCGGTTGAATTCTTTCTGGAAAACTATCAAATAGTCTCGTGATGCTTCATTTTCATTATAATCGCATCTAATGTAAAATTCGATCATGTTGAACTTTTTATTACTTTCATAATTCATTTCAAAATGAAAAAATATTTCGGGACAATAATATAGCTGATTTAAATTCAAACTTTCGAATGATTTGACAGTCAAAAGCTCGAATCTCAATGTCACAGCAGTCCATTATTCTTCGATCTTGGAGAAATTGAGTAAAGAGCGTAGAAATGAAAATACAAGGTAC
The DNA here is from genome assembly GCA_013421045.1 of Propylea japonica. Taxonomy (NCBI): domain Eukaryota; kingdom Metazoa; phylum Arthropoda; class Insecta; order Coleoptera; family Coccinellidae; genus Propylea; species Propylea japonica. Next base: position 53,260,660 of record CM024240.1, read on the forward strand.
TGAAAAGAGATTGTGGTAATTATACGATGCTAATTTAGCTGTGCTTATCAATAGTTGAAACCATAGAAAATATTGAGACTCAGATGAAAATAGGTTTCTGACCATTTTCTATACTCATATTGATACAAACCATACAATGTTATATATTTTCGAAATCAGAAAAAAATAAGTTTTCAGAAAATGGCACAAAAATCTAGTGTTTAAAAAAACATAACTTTGGTTCATAGCTTCGTTATTAAAAATGGTGAAAAAAAGACGATCACGCCAATGCATTCTATGTAAAAAAGTGCCTGAATAATGTTTTAATTTCTATCATCAGTATCAGCAGAGATATGAGTTTTTTTTCTATATCGCCACTTTTCAAACTTTCGCTTATAACTCGAAAACAAAAGGAGGTAGCCAAAACTTAATAGTACTCTTGATAGTTTCTCAGAAAAAGAGATCTAGAAGTTGGTATCAGATTTTGTCTATCTCCTCTGGTTTAAAAGTTGTAGTGCCAACCCTGTACAGGATGGGCAAAATTCGTTGGTTACTGAAGGGATCTCGAGATCCATAGCAACTAGAAGAAAACTTATGACACATTTTCGTGCTCTTTGTTCCTGACTAACTCAAACCTGAAAATAGATCTGACCTATCTTTCATATATTTTGAATTACAAACGAGTCATTTTCATTGTTGCCGAATAACTCGCTTGTTTGAACCCGTATTCGCAATCCGTTGTTACATTCTACAGGCAACTTTTTAGGGGTAATTCAATCATGATATGACTGATTTTTTTAGTCCAGCCATGTTTGAGAAATGACTAGATATTTTGATTTTCCAAATGTAAACTATGTTCGAATATTTTTTTATCTGACTCCAAAATGTTTGCTAATTTCAAACATATATCATATGTCCTTATCACATACAAATTACAAGAGAATAGTTAATTAATCTACTAGATTATTTAAGACAGCGACTAATGGTCAAGATATCTTAACGCGTGAGCGGAGCCCGATTAATAACCGCGTTGATTACAAGATTTTTCCGACGATTTCCATATGAATTGTGTATATATTGTTCGTTCACGAAAGTTTGAGCGAATAGTAGGCGTTTGTTTATTTATCTGAAGTTGGCAGTATTTGCTGACATAACGTAAATTAAAGTCAACGTTTCCGAATGTACCCGGCCTTGTCCGACGAGCTTCCGAGTTATCAGAGAACTCTATGCAATATTCACAGCATTGCGTATCAATCTGACAAGAAAATAAACAACATAACCTAAAATTTCAATATACACAGTGGAATGTGCGAAATTTCCAAGGGCCAACCGACGGCTCAACCTTTCGTGAACGGACTAAGTATATGAATTCTTGATTGAAATACATTATCATTTTGCACGAGACTTACATTTGACATAATAAAATTTTTTTATGACATTTCTAAGTTGAATGTTTTCATATTGTTTCACTTCGATAAAAGGTGGTAGTATCATCTTTCTGAAAACATTTTTTTCACATCTGTAGGACCTTCATGTCCAAAGAAATCTATATTATCTGGAAGGGTCAACTAAAATAAAAAAGTGAATTCAAAATGGGGGCCACTCCAAAACTGAGGGGGTAAACTCCCGTGGGTGTTTTTGTCGATAAAATTAGGTATATTTGATGCCCTCCAATTATCGCTAAGTCATGACCAAACCCACTGTATATGTTCATTTCATATCTCTGACGCATAGATAAATAAACATTATTTGTCTATGCTCTGAGGTTCGGACAGCTCAGTATAAGAGCGAGTGAAAATATTGTGTGGTGGGGTACTCTACTCGCACGATAAAATAGAACCTAATGGACTGACTCGTCTAAACTACACACTAATCTACTCGACTAAATTATTAGTGTTCACCCATGGTTAGAAACTAAATTACTCGCTATGCGACTAAACTACTAGCCGAAATTGATTCCTCACATAACCCTTGGTGAAACATAATAAATTGAATAATAAAAAGAAGATAAAAAACACTTGACAAAATTTCACAATTTTTATTAAAATATTCGTTGACACGCGTGTTTCGGGCTTTATCCCATTTTCAAAACTGAATAAATATCAACACAGAAAGAACATATTCATACACATATCAGGTAACACATGTTAAAATTGGTGAGAGGCGGAAATCTAATTGATCGTTTACAATTAGGAGATTTTGTTTTTGAGCTGAGGATATTTCTAAAATTTCTAAGAGATGTAAACGTCTACCTTTATCACCTTTATGTAGAATTTTTATATTATTGAAGTCTATGAAGTGGTTGAGAGTAATACAGTGAGTAGAGAAACCTGTTGTCGATTTATTTTGTAATATAGATCTTTTATGTTCATCAACTTTAACTCCGAGAGAACGACCAGTCTGACCTATATAAATTGCAGGGCACTCATCACATGATAACATATATACACCACTCAACTGCGTATTATTCAGTCAATCCTTTCCATTGAAAAATATAGATCTCAAATTCTTCTTGTTGGTACACACAATATCAATTTCATTTTTTCTGATTCTTCGGCAGAGTTGTTCACTGACAATTTCAAGAAGTTAAAATCTGACCCCACCTCAAAATTTCAATGTGCAGTGAAAAAGACTATCAAGAATTGCCCTAACTTGTTACCTGATGTGAATACCCCTTCTTTAACTGTGATGAACCCCACAATACCTTTGTTATATGCACTTCCGAAAATACATAAAGAAAATTGTCCGATGAGACCCATTGTCTCCTACACCAATGCACCAGCCTCAATATCTGAATTCAGTACTACCCGATATGATTCAACATAGTCCAATATATTCCATCAAAAATAACATAGATTTGACCGAGGAATTGAAAAGTCTCAAAATTCCCGAAAATGCGAAACTAATTTCTTTTGATGTGGTGAATTTGTTTCCGTCCATACCAACTGCAGAAGTGAAAACCCTTCAATCACTACTGCTATGAGGGAAGAGGCAATGAGACTATTTTTAAGATATGTCTAGGTCAAAGTTATTTCAAATTCAATGATAATGTTTATCAACAACTTGAAGGTTTACCAACGGGTTCTCCTTCCTCTAATTTTTTCAGTGAAATATTTATGACCGCTTTAGAAAAGAAAAATTTCCCTATGAATGTTATTCTGACTGTTTTTGTATTGTACTGGAAACGTTATGTGGATGATATCTTTTGTATATGGACTGGCTCAACTTCAGAACTTGAAACATTTTTGGAATTGCTGAACTCCTTTTATAATTCCATTCAATTCACTCTGGAGGTAGAGGATGACAATAAGTGTTTGAATTTCTTAGATATTTAGATTAAAAGAGTAAACGAACATCTTGAATTCGATATACATAGAAAACCCACTTTCTCGGATATTCTGATTCATAACAGTAGTTCGCACCCTTACAAGATCAAGGTGTCTGCATTCCATTCCCTAGTACATAGGTTGATTTCAATTCCTTTGTCAAAAACTAATTTTGAAAAAGAAGTTAAAGTTCTTGAATTATTAGCCATAAACAACGGCTATTCCCCTAACATAATAGACAAATTAATTTTCAAAAAACAACAAACAAAATGGTTTACTTTAATTTATCCACCTCAAATTAATGACGAAATAAAGAAATTTGTATATATCAACTACATCCCATCTCTCAGTGAACAACTCTGCCGAAGAATCAGAAAAAATGAAATTGATATTGTGTGTACAAACAAGAAGAATTTGAGATCAATATTTTTCAATGGAAAGGATCGACTGAATAATTCGCAGTTGAGTGGTGTATATCAGGTGTCCCAAGGTGGCCTATTAGATCAAATTGGCGTGTTACAAAAATTACTCCAGTTTGCTCAATATTCGAGATTTAAGTCAGAAATTTAGCAAGTTATTAGATATTGACCTGATCTATGTCACTGCTTTGGTATTATAGTTGTCAGTTATATAGGATGGACCAAAAAAAATTATCATAATAATGAAAATAATAATCTAATAGGCCACTCACCTTGGGACACCCGATATATGTTATCATGTGATGAGTGCCCTGCAATTTATATAGGTCAGACTGGTCGTTCTCTCGGAGTTGGAGTTGATGAACATAAAAGATCTATATTACAAAATAAATCGACAACAGGTTTCTCCACTCACTGTATTACTCTCAAACACTTCATAGACTTCAATAATATAAAAATTCTACATGAAGGTGATAAAGGTAGACGTTTAGATCTCTTAGAAATGTTAGAAATATCCTCAGCTCAAAAACAAAATCTCCTAATTGTAAACGATCAATTAGATTTCCGCCGGTCACCAATTTTAACATGTGTTACCTGATATGTGTATGAATATGTCCTTTCTGTGTTGATATTTATTCAGTTTTGAAAATGGGATAAAACCCGAAACACGCGTGTCAACGAATATTTTAATAAAAATTGTGAAATTTTGTCAAGTGTTTTTTATCTTCTTTTTATTATTCAAACGAATAGTGGGAAATTTAGTAGCTACTCTCCATCCAATCATTCGCACTTTGGTCGAGTAGAGTTCACAAGTGAGAAGCGCTTCGTCGAATGAACAACTCCAAAAGCACGAATTTTTAAACGATTTTTTTGAAACGAAACGAAACCATTCGTAAACTGGACAAATTGCAACGTAATGAAGTGAATGAACTTGTGAATCCAATCGTGATGGCTATTTTAGAAGAGGTGGATGATGAAATTTGTATCCTGGTATGCGGACTGCTTCATTTACTTGTTTTTGTATGATTGAGATTTAAAATATTCCACAAACATTCATGTTCGACATATTCTGATACGAATTTAAGGGTTATTTCTTCGCTACAACGCAAAGACAATTTCGGCATAGAACAAGTATTTCACCTATGATTTAAGGTTATCTATGGTACATGTTGGCGGCAAATAATTATACTAATGCACTCGACTAAACTGATCGGTTCGGACCAGGTCTAGTCCATGAGCGAATGAAAAATATCGCGTGGTGGGGTACTCTACTCGCCCGATAAAATAGAACCAAATGGATTGACTCGACTAAACTATTCAATAATATACTCGACTAAATTCTTGCTGTTCACATACGTTTAGTAACAAAATTTTTAGCTACTCGACTAAACTACTAGCGTAATGCGAACAAGGCTTTAAGGTCGTGACATCCAGTAAAGTAAGTCTGGTTCCAATATTTCAAAGCGGCAAATAGAGATCAACATTATTTATTCCTGCCCTGGATAAGCCATGCCAATTGTTGATTTTCAATTAGTTAGTATTTTCCTCTGCCGATTGGTCATCGTACTGGGCCTATATGTGTTATTGTTCTGATAATGAATAACGAGTGTCTGCTCCGTTTTTGTGTTCCGGCTCTTGGGGACGAGTTTGTCGCCTGAGTGTGAGCTTTTTTTCATTCTTCAGAAATCTCGGTGAATTCCTGTAACTGGTTCACATAGCCTTCAGATGTCAGAGTTTCATTATGTTGCTGATCTCTTAAAGTTATATCCCATGAAAAAAGTTGAAACCTTTAATCTCGGAACATGGGGCTTGTCGACCTTTCACTATAAAGGGGCAATAGAATATTTTGTTCTATCTGATTGGTAAAAAAAGTATTTAGAGTGAGGAAATTCAACATTTACTCAATACATGAAATATCCCGAAAACTGTGAGACTTTTATAGGAACGAGTTTTTCACATTAGGTATATATTGATCTAAATTCCGTTATCGTTCAAAGTGGTCTTTTTGGGACACCCTGTATACTCGAAAAATTTAGCTTCACTTCCTAATAGCATATACATACTCGTGAGTAATGAAAGGATTTCGAGTTTGGTGGATAAAATTATACTAAAAAGCACAAAATAATGTGAATAGATGATGATTAAACATCATATAGCAATTTTGATCAGTACTTTGGCATTACATACGAAATAGGCCATCTATAACTTTCCACATCGAATTTTGAACTTTCGGATGGAATAACGAAAAAACGCTCAGACAGGTCAAATTTTGTTGAAAGGTGGACCAATAAGGGTGTTCAAATGAGTTTGAGCGTTTTTTGGTTATTCCACCCCAAACCTCAAAATTCGGGGTGGAACCTTATGGATGGCCCTCCCTGTATAGACAAAAATATAAAAGAAGTCCGTGGAATACAAAATACTGTCCTGTTTACTATTGGAAAATTATTTGGTACAGCTAATTTATGCATTATTAAGAACTACAATTGTCTATCGAGATAGGATCACTTCAGTTGTAGGCATTGCGCTCACTGAATGTTCTTTTGCATTAAGTGATTGCAATGTGGTTGCTGCATGAGCTCTCTGAAAGTAAGTGGAAGTCAATAACCATTTCATTGAAAGCATCAAAGAATATAATTTCAAAATACTATACAGGTTTGGAAATTCACATCTGAAACATACGATATACAATGCATCCAAACAGAGAATTCTTCCACAATTTTTTTCAGAAATCTGTTAATAATGTGTTTGTCCACCGCGACCATCTATAAACTTCCCAGCATTTCTTGGCATTAATGCAAAAAGATGGTCTATTTCTTCTTGGGGAATATCTCAAGCTGCCTGTAGTTCATGTCTCAGAGACGCCAAAGTCCGTGAAAGTTGTGGTAAATTTTCCAGCTTTCCACCCATGATGTCCGAAACATCTTTTATGGACAAAATATCGGGGAATCTGTGTGGGTATGGAAAAATATTCACATGGGTCACTTCAAAACAGTTTAAACTAACACTGGCAACATGAAGTCGTACTTTATCTTGCTGAAATATTGGATTCTGGAGACGGATATGGTAAAAGAGAATAAATGCCTTTACTATTTCTTGAAGGTGACGCAGCGCTGTCATGTTAGCTCGATTAAAGACTTGAGCTGACGTACTTGCATGTGCAATAGCACCCCATACATACTGTACCGTGCACATGACGCTCAATTCCATAGAGGTTCACGTCTTTGTCCCCGACGTTCGGTCATCATGAGCACCCAAGGAGAATCGAGGTTCATCATAAAAGACGACCTGATGACATTCCACATTCTAACGTTGACGTTCTCCACACCTCTGTAATCGTTGCTGGCGATGCACAACCGTTAGAGGTAATACAAGATGGGGTCGATTATGCTGCAATTCAAAAGACTTTATCCGGCGATAAACCGTTCGGACAGTTACAGGATGGCCTTGCTCTCCTAACCACTCATCTGCCAAATATCCAGTTGTCGCAAACTGGTGTCTTATAGCCATAGGTCTCAGAAGTCGATCTTGAACTTCATTCGTGCCTCTTCGACGTTCTGTGATTACTCTCCTTCAATTTTGGTCATTTTAAAACCATGCTAGACAATATCTCATAAAAAAATTGGATTTCTGTTCGTGTGGTTAGCGATTTCTCGAACTGACAACCCCGCCTCCCGTGATCCAATAATTCAACCTTTTTCAAATAAACTTAGATGTCGATAAATTCCGCGTGTACGTGCTTTAGGCTATTGAACAACAACTGAACCCTCTCCCTGAAGAGCTGGTTTGTTATTTGAAGAAAAAAATGCAATAATCGACAACAAAACTCAAGTAACAGGAAATATTTACATGAAAAAGCCTTCGCGATTTTTTCTAGGAATGTTAATCATTGACTCCTTGCCATACTATCTATGTTTTACCTGAAGAAATTCAAAATTTGCACAGGCCCCTCTAGATGTTGCAGTTTCATTATCAGATAATACACTGCGCAAAAAAATTAATGCGCATTCTGAAAATCTCAATTTTAATGAAAGTTAACTCTACTTTGACTTTATAACTTATTTTTAATGTTCTCTTGGGAAGGTTTGGAACGAAATAAGACACATTAAATGGAAGAAAAATTCAGGATTTCACCGAATCTTATGTAAAAGAAGAAAAATAAACAATTTTCAAAATACTGAAAAGCTGATAAGTGATTTAATACTTGGTATTTCCACCCCTTGCGTTAATTACAGCTCGGCAATAACGGTTCATACACAAAATTAGTGGTCTTAAAATGTTCTGATCTAATCCTTCCCAGATTTCTCTGAGTTGGATTCCTAAGTCCTCAAGAGTAGCTGGATGATTTTCTCCTTCTATTGAGGTTGTCCCAAACCTGCTCAATCGGATTGAGATCTGAACTTCTTGCTGGCCATTCCATTCGAGAAATTTCAACCTCTTCAAGGTACTCCTGAACGATGCGAGCACGATGGGGTCTGGCATTATCGTCCATAAAAATGAAATTTTCACCAATGTATGGGACAAATGGCACTACATGCTCTCCAAGAATCTTCCTTATATACGTATCAGCATTCATAGCTCCATTATCAACGACCACTAGGTCTGTGCGAGCAGTCAAAGATATTCCACCCCATACCATAATCGATCCTTCATTCAGGAAATTGCACTGAGCATATCTTTCATGTGGACATCTGTATACAAGGGAACGTCGATCACAATGATACATGCAGAATCTAGACTCATCTGTGAAGAGAACTCTTTCCCAATCAGCCTCTTTCTAATGGATATGCTCTCTCGCAAAATCCAAACGCGCCCTTCGGTGGGCTGGGGGTGAGAGCTGGGCCTCTTGCCGCGACACGAGGCCTTAAATCATATTCTCTGAGGCGATTTCTTATTGTCTGAGTGCTAACTTGCACCCCATGAGTTTGCTCAAGTTGATTTTGAAGGAGTCTAGCGGTTACAAACCGTTGTCTCAAAGAAGAAACTGTCGAGTAACGTTCTTGAATGGCAGTTGTTACCCGTGGTCTACCCTGTCCTGTTCTTCGGACATTCATATCTGTCTCCCTGAATCGCTGCAACATTCTGGACACATTTGTATGTGAAACTCCAAACATTTCTGCAATTTTTGTGTATATCCACCATTCTTCTCGCAAAACTACCGCTTGGGCACATTCCTCTTGGGTCAAATTGGGTGTTTCACGTTGCATAGCGATCGAGTGTAGAGAATCAAACGAAAGAAAAACTATTGATCACTTGAAATGATCGAGAACAACTGATTTCAGAATGGAGCCAATACATTCAAAATCTGATAATCTCATCTTTTTTATTTCTGCTGGGAAAAAACATCGGTATTGAAGAAAACGTTGAAAGTGGATAACATATGCATGCATAATTCTGATAAAA